>OX608073.1:230821442-232021442 GCA_951509635.1 Eupeodes luniger | reverse complement strand
CTTAGAAACTATAATCAAAATTGGTTTTTGGGAGAATGGAAAATACCTTTTAGACGTCGTCGTCGTCGCGTCATTGGCTGGCTGTGGTTGGTGTCCCTTCTGAATACTCCATCCGTGTAAATCCCAAATTCAATAAATTTAAATCAAATTTTCAATCCCAATTTATATAGGTGGGTAGGTAGGTAGGTACCGTAATAGTAATTGCAATCACATAACATCATCACGTTCTTATCCCAGACATTAACGATTATATTACGTCATGCATCGTGTAACGTTTCACACACACACACACATACACACGAACACATAACACATAATAGAACGCGTATCCCATTTGTTTTTATGGTGCACCTTTTGCCCTTTTTTTCTTTCTAACCCCAATCCCAAAACGAACCGAAAAATCATTTCAAGCTCTGGCTATACTCCTATATACGTACATTAAGTGGGTATTAATTTTCTCTGGCAATCAAATAAGATTGTGTTTTAAGGGTACTTGCCATGGTCATATACCCATATAACCATACCCTAACCATATTCTTATATTATATATAGTAATGTTTTCTTTTGGCCCCCATCATCACCGTCATGAGCATCTCGAATTTTAATGCCCCCCAATTCGCTTTACGTCCAATTTTACACAAAACACCCTCATTTACACATACCTATACCCGTAGTTACATACATCTCTGCGCAATACTCCTCAATCAAAAGCATAAGCGTTACCAACTTCCACCACCCTTCCCCCCCTCCTCCTCTCCTATATTCGCCTCTTTTTCTATACGAGTTTTTGGGATAGAAAACATATTCCCCCTTTTTTACCACACACCCTATCATGGCCAGATTGGGAACGAAATCCAAATAAAGATCGTAAAAATTTCTTAAAATCAACCAATAAAACGAAGGATATTCCCCATTCATCGCTCGTACACGAGAGGAGGTCATGTATGCTTAGATAAGTAGGAACACATCTAGAGGGCGCTGCGAATCCGAATCAACTTCCTGTCCCATTGACACCCAACATATTGTCTCTGGGTTCATCTATTCTTTTTATTTCTATGATTTTTGCGTTCATGTTTATATCAAGACCCATTCCCAAGCAACCCCTTTCCTCTTTGGTCTGCCATTGTTAACGGCGGCAGTGTAGGTCGTGCGGAAAACTCTGTGGTTTCTAGCAATAAAAATTTGCCACACAAAATAACCTATGACTTTGCCTTGGTGTCGTTGTCGTTGACGTTGTTGTCGGTATCAGTATCGGTTTCGGGTGGTGTCGGGAAGTCCGCCTGACGATGTCGATGTCGATGTAGATGGCATTGGCGATGGTGACTAAAGCTTTTACGGCATTTAGCTTAATGGTTTAGGTATCTAACAACAGTTTTATATTTTTTCTTGTATAATGTCCTTTTTTCTTCTTCTTCTTCTTCTTCCATTTCTTTTTCTTATTTCGTCCTTCTGTGCCAATTTCTTTCATAACACTTTGTATATCTCATATTTATTGAAATAGTTTTTCCATAATGACAAACTGATCTGTTTTGAATTTAAATCACTTTCTCGAAGTGCTGCTGGTTCTTCTGCTTTTGCTATAAATCGGAGGTAATGGACCTCGAGTTCTATTTCTGAGGGTTGAGAAATACAACAATAGCAGACAGAGAATAATTCCAGAAGTGGCAATGACATCCATTCTCATTTAAAGTGTGTTGAGTTTATTTTTTGATGTCAGTATAGTGAGAGCAAAAGGATGTTAAGAAAAGTTACATGAATATAAAGTGCACGAAATTGTATACCTTAACAACTCGAATAGCATATTATTATAAATAGAGAGGTATACACTCGTAGTCGTAGTCTTATAATACGACGATCTATGAATTACATTACAAAATGAATCTCTCAATTTATTTGCTACGTGCTGAGACTCTTCAATTTATGAAGGTACCACCACTGTACCCGAATATAATATGTTCATATATTTATGTGTTTTTGGTGGGATTTTGATGTTGGATATTTCAACCATAAAGAAACAAATTATTTATTCAACGCAAAATTGAATAAACAAAACATTTTTATAGCATAGGTAACCAATTAAAAGTGATTCAATGTGCCCATGCATGTTTTCGATCTAGCAATAGGTAATCGATTTAGGTTAAAATTAGTTTCATAATAATTGTTATTAATAAAACAACTTGCAAGTTAATGAAAATATGTTAAGCAGTCTGTTGTCTGTTAAACATTCTTGATGACTTTATGAAGCAAAGTATCCAAGGGTTTTTAAATGAGTGTGATGCTTTTTTGAACGAGGCTGGGGTTATCAAATCACTTAGATGGCGAGGGTTTTTCTCAACGAAAGCAAACAAATCTTGGGTTTAGAGTTTTCAACAAAGACACTCCATATAAAGGCCGGAATCTTTCGTACCTTTCACCCTCCAACACCCATTTGTTTACATTGTTGTATTTGTAATTTTGACATTAGATCCATGACTAATGGAAATCCAACAACAATTCCATGCGGTGTATTAACTTGTTTTGAAAGATGTTGTTTTACTAAATTGCTGTGGTGAGAATTTTAGATTTGTTGTTATGTGGGATTTTTTCTTAATTACGGTGATATCACACTTTTGTGTTTTTTTTTTGTTTGTGAAATTGTTAAAACTTGTTCACTTTTTTGTAATTATCAAAATACTTTTATGAAATTGTCATCGTTTTTTAATTAAAAAAAAGAATTACTATATCAAAAAAGATGATTTTCGGAATGGATAATTTTACCTGGATCAGAACTCTTTACATTACATTTAAAATTAAAAAAAAAAAAAAACAATGTTTTACATTTTTGCTAATATTTTTTCAACTTTTCTTTACATAATACAACAAATGTCTTGTTCAGACAATTATAACTTTTTAATGAATTGAAAAGTGTATTATACTCAGTACACACTTTTAAATGTAGTGAAGTTATAAATCAACAATTTCTTGCCACTTTCAATCAGAAAGACCTCTAGCAAAAAAATGCAATAGCTAATGTCGCCGTAGCCACTAGGTGCCGGCCGCCCCCTTAAGAATCAGGAAAATAGTACTATAGGTTTTATATCCAAAGATTCAACCTACTAAAGTATGTACATATGTTTGTTTTGGTGGCACAAATTGTACTTAATTTTAAAACGCCATCTCTTGTTTCTTAGTCCCAACAAGCATATTTTTTTCAGAAAGATGTTTACTTGTAAAGTTATTTTACGCTAAAAATGTATTTTTTTGAAAACGTATGGTAGCTATAAATGTGTTCGAAATACTTCGCCAATATAACTTCATTCTTCTTTTAACACATAAATTTAAACAAATTACATTTTAAAACAACTTAAAAAAAAACATGATATTTTAGTGACCAATTTGTTTGTCTTATTGATTTTATGTTTTAAAAAACATATAAGAAACAATATCACAAAATACAACATACTTTTCAGCCCACAAGATTAAATTTATCATCCCTATATTCTGCATTAGATTTAATACGTTTTTCCTTATCAAACAATGTTGCAACAAAATTGTCCACTTTAGGTCAGGTAAGCACTATACAATTCAATCTTCGTATTTTCTCATCAATTCGTGGTGAATTGACTTTGGCCGTGGTGAATTGACTTTATCAGTGGTGAATTGATATTGGAATAGTGGTAGACGTTTCAGCTTGTAGGCCAACCAGAATGACAGATTGGTTTCCTACGATAACAGAGTATTTCTTATCCTTTTTTTTTCTTATCACCAAACAAACAATTTATTACAATTATTAAATTATAAATAAATAAATTGGGTGGCGCAACAGTCCGTTGAGAACTAGGGCCTAGTGACTTAAAACTCTCAACCATTCCTGTGTGCGAGTACTGTTGTCAGGGATGGAGAGGACCTACAGTTTTACGCCGAATCCGAACGGCTAATTTGAGAAAGCACTTTTCATGACAAGAATTACTCTTGGAGAATTTGTCAATTCCCCGCAAGAGGCAGTACCCGTGAAAAAACTTTAGATGACATAGGCAGGGATCGAACCCAAGACCTCTGGCATGACAGTCCAACGCACTAACCATCATGCCACGGGTACCATTAAATTAAATTATGTAAATAAAAATATAAATATTTTGGGACCCAAAAATCACGAGACGGTTCTGTACTCGAGGAACGAACTGTGTTCGGGAATTCTTTCTTTTCATGTACACGTGATTGGTACTGAAACTGGGTAAAGGCAGACGACGATTTTGTGCTTAAATTTTACTTCAGTATATGAAATATTCTGTGAAAAGTCACTGTGAATTAAAAGCAGGTGAATAACAATATACCATTTGTATTTCCTAGGCATTTTTATAAGTTGATACAATATGGTCGAACCATGGTGTTATATTTTACTGTCTCAGGTTCAGAGTAATATTAAGAAGAGAAGTGTAACGTTTCGTTGCAAGAGTTGAAGAAAGATTTTAACATAGAAAAACAAATGTTAAAACATCTTTCAAATAATTTTGTATTACATTTAAAAGCCATAGGTTAGGAGGGGTGACTTAACTCATTATCATCGGCAAAGAAAAATCTCCAGGACTTGATTAGAATTTCACAATGTTAATGGAATTTATTGCCTAGGTGCAGATATATGTAGGTTTAAGGCTGATGAACAATAATAATTTGTTGGGATAATTTCAGAATGTCCTTCCTTTAATGGTCATTTAGGTCTTGAGGAAACTTCTTAATAATTGTGTATATGACTGTACAGGGTATCTGGTATCAAATTTATTTTTCTTAAAACGATTATTTTAAAAAGTCATAAACGGTATGGGGGGATTGGGATCGGTGATGTCGCACTATTCAAGTGAGCACCACGCGTTCGCCATCGAGGTATTTTTCAAGAGTAACGATTCGTACGTAACTGCTCGTCGACAGTTTTGTTTATACTTTGGTAAATGACGAATTAGCAACTGCCCCAGTGAGAATTAAATTCGTTCGTGGGTGTAGACTGTAGAGATTCCGCACATCTGCTAAGGTTATGAACCCTTTACGGCCAGAGTCCAGTTCATCTGCAATGACTCCCGAAAAAATTGAAGTGGTTGAAAAGTGTTTACGTGCAAATCTACGACTTTCTATACGGAAAAGGGAATCTGGGACTTCCAAGAGCGAGTATTCATGAAATTTTAAAAAATTATTTAAAGTTCCATCCATTCAAAATTCAAATCGTTAAAGAACTTAAAGAAAGTGGGCGGCAAGCGAGGTCCCCTGACTTAACACCAACGGATTTTTTTAAGGGGCTACCTCAAAGAGAGAGTTTACAACCACAACAAGTTTACAGGCGTGTGGCGCGTAACACGAAGCTCCATTTTGAACAGTCCGTGCAACTCGATGAAAGACATTTGGATGACATAATGTTCAAAAATTGAAATCCGTATTATTAGTCTGTCGTTTAATATTTCAAATAAAACAATAGGTAAATCAAATAGATTTTTTTATTTAATTTTGAAAATTTTTTGCTAGGAGCTAGTGGAGCCGTGAGTTGATACTCTATCTTTATTTCAAACCATAAGTTTTATTATAGTGAGGAAATACTTCGTTCAAAAAATAATTCGACTCTGTCGCTTTGTTTTATTATTTATTTGTCATTTTCTATACATTTTTCGATCACTTTGTGATCGTCAAGAATCTCAATAAAACAAATCAAAAAATTATTTTTAAATATTCGTTCTGTTGAAAAAAAAAATTAGTAGTTTCGGAAGGGAAGTAAAGAAGCGAAAATATAGAAAATACGATAAAAGCTATTTGCATTTTGGTTTAACTTCTAGAACAGTTAACAATAAAGAATTAAACAAAAATACTATCATCAAAAAGTACGCTTCAAAAGATTTAAACCATTGCCTAACTTTTTCATTATCAAGATTAGAGTGTCGTGATAAAATATTAAAAATATAAGCGGCACATTTTTGGGAACCTCTGACTTAGGGAATCTATCAAAATGTCTATTATTATCTTAAAAAGTCTTTTAGTATACCAAGTAAATAGGTTGTACATTGGATTGTATATTGCTTTAAACAAGAAGAATTTTAACATACCAATTTCGAGGTTATATAAGATAGTCTTGCATGTAATGGAAAACATTTTCGAGTTTTAAACATCATCCAAATACGAAAAAGAAGTTTTAAATGAAGAAAGTATCTTCACAGGTGGAGCCCTGAGGCACAGCCTAACAGTTGTTATGAACGTTTTAGGATTCAAGAAAGGAAATGTTTTAATTTTATTGAAAATCTTTTTTTTTTATAATTATCAAAAAGTTTGGCTGAAAAATCAAAATTATGTATACTTCTTCGAATTCCTAGTTTACTTAATATTTCCATGAAATTATGCATTCATAGTAGTTCTCGAAAAATATAAATGAGATTTTTTGAAGCCTTACATAGTGAAAAATGTTGTACCAATTTAACATGAATTAAAATTAGAAAAACTAAAAGAGGTTAGCTTTTAATTTCGGCAGGAAATAACGAAAAGTTTGACGAAATCCAAGAACTGGAAACTTCACAATTGAAATTCAAAATTAAAATCATTCAGATATACAATTTCTCTCAAACTTGATGTGGTTGATTTTTAGATACCCAATTTTATTATAATAAAATAATTTTTTAATAAATAAGCTTCTAAGTATAATTGCAAAATATTATTTTGTATGTAAGCTTGTGAGGAAGAATGCAATAGTTGATTTGTTATTTTATTGCAATAACAGTAATTAAATAGATCTTTGTGGTTATATTAAAATTCTACTAATGCACTTTTCCGAATCAATATATGTACATAGACTATAAAATTTCAAATATTAGATACATAGAAAATAAAGACTTATTAAACTAGATATTATAACTCTAATGGCTTTTCACATGTATACACAAAAATATAATATACTATTTCAAAACTACATAATGTTGAAAATTATGAAAATGGTACAATGGGGCGTATACGTACTTTTTGTTATATTGATAATTTTTAAATTTAATTTCATGTCAGTGGAAAACTACCCTACTTGATATTTCAGTATTATCATACTTGTACCTCCCCTTACTCATACTTTCTTTGAATGTGTGTTTGCGACTTTGGACACGCTACTAAGGAATAACCTCTGCTTTGATCCCAATAATATAATTTCATGAAATAATTATTTAGACACTTAAACCCTATCATTCCCAGCCTTCATAGTATAATGCAAATTTTGTCATTCGATTTTCAAGCCATAACATCTTATAAAATAACCACTAAACCATAAACCGAGGTTGTAATTTATAAAGTAGTTAAAAATAAGTCTGATCGCAGTCTCGTCCATCGAAAAAATGTCAGTACCTTAATATCGTAGCGATTTCGAATGAATTGTTTGTAAAATATTTCTTTTATTTTTATTTTCTTTTTAAATTTGTGAGACCACATAAACTCCAACATCAAACCCCATAAGTTACAAACCAGACTGATGTGATATCACATCCCAAAATGGGGAACATTATTGAAATTCAATTCACGAACTTTTTGAAATTTTTTCGCGTATATGAACATTGTTTGTAAATGTTATGCGATATTTTTGATGTTTCATTTGAAATCGAAAGCGAGTGTAGTAATTAATTTTTCGACAGCACTCCACACACCGTACAAAGAGTGACCAGAGACAGATAGGTACCAAATACAAAATTATTCGCTTCCGACGACGATACGCATAATACAAAAATGCTGCTAAAGCTGACAGACAAACGAACGTGAGACCGGAATTAAGATGACCATTGGGATTGGTTATTTCATTTAAAAAACAACACGTCCGATGACAATATTGTATTTTGACTGTTTTGGAAGTTTATAAATGGCGCTATAGCTACATATACTATTAGTAACTTATTGTTATTTCATATCTTTTTGCAACGAGGAATAACTTTACACTTACTGTGAAATCAGTCAGTTATGTTGTACTATGTGATTGGGACTTGTATTTAAATTACAAAAATAAAGTAAGTATATATAATTAAAAACATGATGCAACTTAAAAAAAACTTTTGTTTAATTGTTTAAGGTGTCGTTGTTCATTAATAAATTTAGAAGTCCAAACACGATGTTTCTCTTAAGGGGGCAATTTAACTGTACATATTGGCACTTGCATTTCCACACAGCCAGCGCAATTTTATTGAAACTTAAAGCATGATTAATACAAGCACATAATTAGTTAAACTATTGCGAAATTTAATTCCTTTATATAATTATAACAGGCTGGCTTGATAGCATTGGTTTTCTTATAAATACTTGGGTGGGTTGTGTTTGTGGACATTGTTTGCTTAACTTCTTTAACTGAATTTGAATTGTATCAAATATTCCTTATATTGTAAATTTTGGCACTTTTTATAATTTTATTGATTTTGTTTAAAACAAGTTTTGTAGTATAATATTTTTCATGGGTAATAAAAAAATTGTTTTCGACTTAAGTAGCATGAGAACATAGAAAGATATGGACTTATTAACTTCCCATAGGAAGTTTTTGTAATCGGTCCGATCTGTCGAATTAAAAATTTTCACATTTCTCAATATTTCAAGGTTCGTAAAACCCAAATCAAAGATTTTTAGAGAGGTCATTATGTGCGTACAGTACCTTCGGGTCACCATTTTTTGCCGTCCATATCTCAAGAACCTGTAAAGAAATCACATAATAACATCAAAAGAACCAGAAAAAACTTTTAAAAAATTTAGTAGGTGGTCTTTTTACTCTAGCAATTTAAAAAAGAGACTGGAATGAAACTCACACTGAAAACTTCCCATCCCGTCTAAGGATTTGTCTAAAACTTTAACAAAATTTTAATAACAATATTTTGTATGAGATACAAAACTTTTAAGTCAATATCTTAATTTGTTCGCCTAATACTTGATTCGAAAACCAGTTCATAACAGTTTGTTGTTGTTTTTGTAGGATTTCGTGTTTTGTTAAAGAAAACGTTGTCAATTGAACTTTTTTGAAAAATTATATAAATAAAGTGAACAACTGGGTTGCACGAACTTCCTCGTGTATTCATAGAATTCGCCTAGGGCGAATCTGCTTAAAGCCTTAATTTCCAAGTTTTAACTCAATCGACCCAATGGTTTGTCCTGTAAGGGCGTAGACAGACAGGCAGACGGACGGATTTGGGGGACCCACTTTCTTCGGCTCTTTACTATCCAAATGTCATGTTTGATTAAAATTTCAGGTTTGACATTTTTTAAAATTTATATACGTGCAATATAGTATCTATATGTCGCAATAAAAATACAGATTGGATTTTCCTACGACAATTATTTTACGTTAACAACAAAGTTTAGCACAGAATGAAATCATTTTGAACTAAATACCTTCATTTATTGACGAGTTATCTAGAAGCGAACATCAACTTTAACAAATTTTGTGTAGCATTTGTTGAAGATTTGAATTTTTATGAAAAAACTGACAAGATTTTTTACATTTTAAGTAATGTTTTAGTTGTTTGTTTTTTGTAAAATAAATGTCAATTAGATTTTTCTCAAAATTTTAATAATTGTCAAAATCGTTATTCTTAGTTGCATAAAATTATTTTGGAGGTAAAATCATTTTTTATTCGTGAAATATTGGAGGTGATAATTTTTGATATTATGTCAGATTTATATAAAATCAAATTTAATAGAAGACACTAGCGTATTGGTTCGTGAGATATTTTTAGTAAAAAAAAACATCCAATCAATGAAATTCCTTTCTGCATTTTTCGGTTTTATCTATTTAAAATTTTGAATTCGACTGGTTTTTGAGATATGGACGACGAAAAATGATATCCCGAATAAACGGACGTCCAGACATGTGACTAAAAATCTTTGATTTAGATTCTAGGGACCTTGAAACGTCGCAAAATGACTTATCGGACAGTTTACAATATCTTAATTTGGGAATTCCACAGACGAACACGAATGGGAAGGTATCGGTAGGTAGCCTGTTTTTTATGTTAAGCAATCAAAACTGACGAAGTTACGTAATTCAATATTCATACCATTTTCTGACAGTTAACCACAATCAAATTTACATTATTTATTTTGTTTAATATTAACCTGGATTTTAATTTATCTGTCATCTGACAAATTTCTAGGTGGTAGGTGTAAACGTTAGTTTCCAATCTTTGATGTGGAATTATAACTTAATTTTCTGACAATTTACCCCTCCCGCCTATATCCTCTATAGACTTCCCATCCAATTTTTTTCTTCTTTTTGTTTAATCTTTTCACTTCAGAGTTAAGGTTAATTGTCTATTTTTGTTAATTCGTCGTTGTTTTGTGAAAAACGTATTTTAGCTAATTTCTTGAAACCGTAACATCTATAGACACAACTTTAGTCTCAAAATGTAGTTTAATTATTTTACATAACATCGTAGAAGATGATTGTATAAAAAAAATTCTCCTTCAGTTGAAAATACTAATTCGCGGTTTTTCTGGTTTTTGGACATGTTACGTTCTTTGCTCGGGGTCGGAAACTTGGATTATTAATTGGGCTAACATCATAAACAAGTAGCCAAAAAATCATAACTACCGGATTTAACGTATGGTCTGCAGTATATTGTTACCAGACTATAATAGAAAAAAACTTTTAATTTTCCTGAAACAAAATTAAACTATTTTGAAATCGATTTTTTTCTACAAATGATTCCAATAATATATTTTTTTTAAATAAGAAGAGGATTAATCTTGTTTTTATAAGAATCCCCCAAGAAATTTCATACTGAATTTTAGAATGAACGCAATATTATAGTAGATCATAACTATAGTAATTTTTATGTGCAATATCAACTAAGAGTATACGAGTAAAAATGTCTACAACAACATAACAAGTCATTTTACTATAAAGTATGACAGCAAGGTATTTGAAGGTTGATCCAAAATCTATCTGAAAGCAATGAGTTGAACAGGACACATTAGAAACAAAACTATATGAATCAATTTGAACTTATTCCAATCTAAAGAATTATAAAACTACTAAGTAGGAGACCCTGATAAGCTGAACTTCATAATTTTGGATTTATTACTCCATACAGTTTTATTGGCAGCAAACCAACGTCTTTAAATGTCCAATTCAGAGTTAATGCCAGAAGTTAGTTGAGCGGGGATCTACAACTATATGCAAATGTCATGTCATAAGCAAATGCTATAAATCTACATTTGAAATTCAGACTGGCAATTGAATTGATGATAATCAGAAAAAGTAAAGGACCGAAAACTGAACCTTGGGGAACGCTTATATACTAATATTGGATACATGAATTAAGCTACCATTTATTTTACTAATTGGTTTCTATTAGATAGATACGAATCTAACCAACTTAAGATGAATGCAAGCATTCCTGCATTGCATAATTTCTTCAAAAGAATATTTAGGTCTACTAAGTCAAAAGCCTTAGTTAAGCCAATGATGAGAGTTCAGTTGTAAACAAATTTTGGTTATTGTTTTCTTAAATTTGACTACACAATTTCAGTAACACATCTTGAGTTGATCTGTGAGGTCGAAAACTGAGATTTACTAAAGAAATTTATATCTATACATTTCTAAATTCTTTTTTTCAACGCCTTTTCAAAGAATTTTGAACAAACAGATAACAGAGAAATAGGTCTGTAATTATTCGAAATGCAAGGGTAGGATTTTTGTATACACAAAATATTTGCAAGCAATGAATCATGAAAAGCTGTTCACTAGGCCGTATATGCGCATAAAAAAATTCCTATACCTAAAGAAAATGTCACTAACTAAATGATCGGTAAAAAAAGGACATCTTTGTTCCTGAATACCTCAGTCGACACGATTTCAGCTATAGAAATGAAAAAATTATTGAAACTATTAGCTATTTCAGTTTTGTGAGTAATTCTAGTATTGTCTTTTTCTAAACCAAGATTTAAAATTTAGTTTATTACATTCCATTATTCCATTTCAGCTGAGAAATAATATTCTATTCTATATATTTTCTGTTAATAATTTTGTGCATGCTTTTTAATATTCCGTTTTTAGTGGCTTTGCTATCTTGACATCAACTTAGTATTATCTTGAATACTTAACTATATTATAATTTTCCGTTTATTAATAGTGAATTAGTTGTGACAGTTTTTTTGTTTTACTATTTTATACCGATTTCGAGTTAAATGAGCAAAGCTCTCTCCAATAAACGGACTTAAAGCGGCGATCTAGGGGATTTTGTTGACGGTGTTTTTTCTTTAAAAATCCTGAGCTATTGGTTGATTCCAAATTTTTCGTGCAATGTTTTATTTCATTTTTTAATCATATTGCTTCATAAATTTCAACCTAAGAAATTATCCCCGGTGATCTGTAAAACAAAATTGTATTGAATAAGTTGTGTTTTTTTAACTTATTGCTAACTACCCGGTTAAAAGAAATAGTTGTTGCAAAGCTGTCCTTATACAAAATTACTTAAGCATTCTCAAAATGGCTAATAACAACTATGTATGTAGTTCTAACATTCAACGTTAATTAACCTTGAATTTGGTAAGACAAATCAAATTTTGTCGTTCCATGTTTGTTAAAAAGCATGAGGAATTGAGGAGCGATTTAATTTTCCTGGGCTAGTCATCATTTCTACACAAATGGCATCAAATTTTAATACTATGTGTTACTGTTTTAGTCTTGAAGGTTTAAAGATTCAAAAAATATTTCAAATTTCAAACTACCATTCCTCTAACCATATTTATTTTTCGTTTTAATTATATAATCTTAAATAATCCTTTAATAAAACAAAATGAGAGCTTATATATGCCTTTTATTATAGGTTAGGTACATATACCTTCCCAAGCCTCATAACTAATATGAAAACTTTATAATATTGTCAAAACATATTGTCTGTGTCAATTACAAATTTATAGTATGTACAGGATGCGAAGAAATAACCCTTTTTATATGTATATATGTGCAACTATAGCCATGTAGGCAGGTTAAGAAATTGAATTTGGTGCAAAGACAAAAGACCGTAAACTCTTCTTGTTCAGATTGTAATGAAAAGCTTGATGAAAAGCTTACATTTAAGAGACGAGAGAATTCAACCAAAAAGCAAGAGGTTTTCTGCAAAATATGTTACTCGAATCTATGTGCCTCTACCATAAATATATGTACAGTTTTGCTCATAAAAATAATTCTGTAGGTACCACAAACAAAACAAAACTTTTTTAAATGATCAGATCAGTCCATTTAAATATGCCCCTTAAAATTAAAAAATGCTAAACATATTCAAAAACGCGGTTTTTTAGCCTGAGTTAAAACTCAAAATATACTTTAAAAATAAGTTACACATAAAATTTAAATCATTTTAGTATTTACTTAGTTTTTCGAATAAGTTATAAGTTTTTATTTGAGTCTATATGAAGTTTTGAGAAAGCCTTAAATTTTCTACTTTCATAATTTTGATTAATAGGTTTTGAACTTAATTTTAAGTGCGGATTTCGAATATAGGCTTTAATTTTAACTATCTGCTGAGGTTTTAAAAATACCCGTTTTCAACATAATTTTTATATTTTTTAATATATTTCAAAAATATAATTGTGTAAACAACAGATTCGTTAAAAGTGCAAAACTTACTTTCAAACCGTTTTGCCTATTTCTGTTGAAAACCGTATAAGTATAAATAGTTATTTTTGTAAGACAGGTAAAATGTAACTACTTATGAAGATTTTTTGAATATTATATGAAATACATAATATAAATATTTCAACTGAATGTTAAAGAAAATAATTACAGATTTAAGAAACCATCACGGCTTTGATTGAAAAAGCTACTTTATAAATTCAGATAGCCTCAAAATTATATATGTACATATGTGCTTTTTTCGAATTTTAAAAAGTAATATCTCAAAAACCTGGTGTGATACATTCATTTCGATGTCAGATTTGTTTTAAGGCCATCAAAACCCATTGGAAAAGTGCAATTTTGTTGCCAGGAAGACAACCCTGTCAACCAATGTTATCTTTGTAAGAAAAATAGCCACCAAAAGAAAAAGAATGTTTATGTTTTATAAAATTTTATTATTGCCTTTATCGGTTTTAATTAAAATGTTTTCCAATGAATACTTTATTTGTAACTATATAAAAACGATAAATTAAATTTCAGTGACTTAATTTTATGACCACAACTGTCCACACAGATCCAGATACACATCATCAACAAATGTGTCATACATCCAAGCATATTATAAAACCTTTGACACTTTTCCAGTGTTATCGGCGTGTCCTTTTTCCCTCCTTGCTTCCTCTACCCCATATACCTAGCACCCACAAGTTTTGCACTCACTGTGGTATAAGGACAATGAAGATCGAACAGACACGTTCTTATTCTCTTGGCTTTAAGTAGGTAGTTACAAAACAATATGTCGAGTATAGTTACAGCAAAAAGTAGCACACTGGACTACTCGTCGTACTTGATTTCAAACCTAAAGGATTTTACCTTTTACTCGAATATACATAAACTGAATCCAGAACTGGAGGGCGGGAGGTTTGTATTGTTGGTGTACTCTGTATCTGTACTGACATATGTACGACGAAAATATACATATAGATGACAATTAAAATGGAGAAAGGATCTGCTTGAATGAGAATGCTCAAACGGTAACAATATCTACCTTACCATCATGTGATGTAAATGGGGGGGCTTTTAAATTGTGTTTTTGTCGTCTCCTTATACAACTCGTACTTGGGAAGTGTATAAGAGAAGTGTATATCGACATACATAATTGTAGGTACTTTGAGTCAATTTTGTTGAGTCCTGAATATATATTGACATGACACTATGTTCGGATATGCCATAACAACACTCCTTGCTGAATCACATGATGGTTGCTGTGAGCATCAGTAATAGCCTTGTTTGCGAAAGCAAATAAATTCTAGGATATTGTAATGTTATCTTTATTTTATACTCTTATATTGTTTCAGTTTCTGAGGCATTAAGTTTAAAGATGTTTCTGTAATATATGTATAAATATGTATGTATGTGTAAGAAGACAATGAAGGTGTACCTGGGAATCACAACAGGAACACAATTTGTTTATACACTCAATTTGATTAAATTTATTTATCTAATTGTGGAAACTTCTTGACAAAAATCTTGAAAATAAAGTTGTCCCGTGTTTTTAAAGGGTGATTTTTTTAAAAGCTATAGGAAATTTAAAAAAAAAAACACATACAATTCAGAAAAATGCATGAAATCTTTATTTGAATCGATAGTACGGTCCATATAATTTAATGTTTGAAGATTATTTCATGCAAATGTTGACCTTGACTGCGCCTCAAATGGTCCATTCGGTTAGTCCAATTTTGGCATACTCTTTCAAACATTTCGGCCGGTATCTCACGAATTAATGCTTCAATGTTGTCTTCCAATGCGTCAATTGAACCGGGCTTGTCTGTATACGAGCTTTAACATAGCCCCACAAAATGTAGTCTAAAGGCGTTAAATCGCACAATCTAGGTGGCCAATTCACCGTTCCGAACGTGAAATAAAATGTTCACCGAACTCGCCTCTCAATAAGTCCATTGTTGAGCGTGCTGTGTGGTATGTTGCACCATATTTTTGAAACCATATGTCATGCAAGTCAAGCTCTTGCATTTTGGCAGAAGAAAGTTGGATATCATCTCAAGGTAGCGCTCACCATTCAAAATTACGTTACGATTCGCATCATCTTTGAAGAAGTACGGTCCAATGATGCCACCAGCCCATAAACCGCACCAAACTGTGACTTTTTGTAGATGCAATGGTAGCTCTTGCAATGCTTCTGGCTGTTATTCACTCCAAAATCGACAATTCTGCTTGAAGAAGCGCGCGGTGAGCTTTCTTAACAGAGTACGCATTTTGATAATAAAATTCAATAATGTTCAAGCGTTGTTCGTTTTAAAGACGATTCATGGTTAAATTATTTATAGACCAAACTGAAGATGTTTGACAGTGAAACAAAACACAAAACGAGCGTCAGCTGTTTAAACCAGTGTTACCAAAAAGATAATAGCAACAAAAAACACCCTTTTCCATCATGTTGTTATAAAACTCATTTTTAAAAAAATATGGTTAAATTTTATCAATAGTTCACAATCCACAGAAAACTTTGAATCTTTGTGTTATACATCGGGATTTTCAACAGCGACGTGTAGTTCTTCCGAGCTCCGAGAAAATAAAAAATAATTTTATCTTAAGTCACTTAAAATAATTCTTTTATGTTTCCCAAGGTTGTTTATGCGTTAGAAGACTCATTTCGTTCCGCGGAAGAGGTGTGGCGTGTGGCACTAACTTTCTGTCGAGATTTGTAAGAGCTGTTAATGTCAATCACTTGATGGTTTTCCTGTTGAAACTGAATTATCCGGGATTCGATTAACCACGACGCTATATTAACTGTGATGAAAATATTTAACATAAAAAACTCTTATATCCGTGAAAAACTCTTTTATCCGTAAAAGAAACAAAAACATTTTCTCTATCGACAATAAAGACAATTTTTTTTATTTAAACTCTATTATCCGTAATAAACTCTACTAACCGTAACATGAGAACAAGACCGAACAAGTTTTTTTCACATTTAAAAACCAACTGCAACCAAAAGTTGTATCTATTGCATTGCATTTAAAAGACACGCAAAAAGAAGTAACGGGACATTACATTTTTCAGGTTGCGTTTTGTTTTGTTTCTTATGTTTGCTTGCATGGATTCTGTTCAGTTTTGGTTGGACAACCTGATGTGAAGCGTCGTGATAGTGGCTTCTTCTTTATTAAGTGAAAATAAAACATCGCGTAAAGTTTTGTTCATTAAGGAAAAAGTTGATTTGATTAATGAACATCGTAAAAGTAAAGTGCCTGTGAAAATGTTAGCTAAAAGATATAAAATCGGCACACAAACAGTGTGATATTCTAAAAAATAAAGACAAGATTTTCAAATTTTTCGCAGACAGCTTCACTATAAAAGGATTGGAGAGGCGCAAACGCAAAACTCTCAAAAAAGCTGAAAATCTCAAAGTGGATGCAGCAACGTATGAATAGTTTTCACAGGAACGATTTCGAGGAGTTCAAATTTCAGCGCAAATGATAATGGAGAAAGCAAAATTTTTTCATGAAAATCTAAACATAGCCTCTGACTGTGTATACTCTGAAGGATGGCTCGGAAAATTCAAAAACCGCCCTGGAATTCATGGTTGATAGTTGAAAAAGAATCTGCTGACTACGAAGCTGCTACGTTTTTTGTACAGGAATTGTCTGAACACATTCAAACAGAGAATTTAAGCAATGAGCAAATTTACAATGCCGATGAAACCAGCCTTTTTTTGGAAATGTTCGCCCCAAAAAAATTTGGTAAGCAACGACACGAGCGTTCAGTTAAAGAACATAAGGAATGTAAGGAACGACTCACTGTACTGGTTTGTTCTTATGCTTCAGGAACTCATAAATAATGCAAGTTGATGGTTATTTGCAAAAGCGCTCGTCCAAGAGCTTTAAAAAATGCTGTAGAGCTTCCAGTTATCTACAAAGCCAACAAGCGTACTTGGGTAACCCAAAAATTGTTCCTTGATTGGTTTAATAAAATCTTTGTCCCAGAAGTTAAAGAGCACCCTGAAAAAAAACACAGTCTTCACAAGAACTAAAAAGTTTTATTGCTCTTGGATAACTGTCCAGCCCACCCAAACGTTAATAATTTTAAAGCCGCAAATATACTAGTGAGGTACTTCCCACTAAACTGCACTTCTGTGATTCAGCCAATGGATCAAGGCGTGATTCGAAGCCTAAGTGCCATTATCGCAAAGAGATTAATAGAAAGCAAGTAAGCTCAGAAAACAGGATACATTTTTTCAAGTCATTTAACATCAAGAATGCTTTATGGGGTGTTTCTAAGTCCTGGAATTTCGTTACCGCCTGTGTTCTGAAAAATGTTTGGCACAATTTACACTATCCTGAAAATGAGGAAGAAGGTAAGTTTTATCGAAATCAAAAAATTTTAGTTTTTACATCATCGACATTTCTAAAATTCTTCGGAACATGATGCCATTGACGATATTTCAACAATTATGGAAGTCGCAGAGGATTTTAATGTCAATGCAATTAAAAAAATTGGATCGACTCAGATGCGAATGCTTCACCATTTGCTGTTTTATCAGAGAACGAAATTATGGAGATGATAAATATAACCCTCTTGACAACGAGCCGGAAGTCCTTTCTGATGAATCCGATAATGTAGAAATTTCAAAAATTCCAATGGTTGATGCGATTAAGGCAAGTTCTACACTTTTGAGTTTTTTAGAAGAATCGAATTGTCCTGGAATAACACAACAGAATATAATGCAAGTTCACCGCATTAACGTTAATTTACTTAAAGAAAAACAACGCGTAAAATCACAACGGTAAACAGCAAAACAACATTTTTTTTTAACTTTTTTAAAAAAGTTTTCCTTATGAAGTTCCTAATAATCAATCTTGTGATTTTGTAATGTATGTACAACCAAAAATAACTGAAGCCAGCTGACAATTCACAACGTCGCGTCGTAGATACGTCGAATAGGTGCCTGAACAAAAGGTGGTGGACGGCGATTTTACGAACACAATTTTCTTCAGCGACGAAGCACATATCTCACTCGGTGGGTATGTTAATAAACAAAATTGTCGTAGTTGGGGTTGTGAGAATCCTCAAGTAATTGAAGAGTAGCCATTACATCCACACAAAGTCACTGTTTGGTGCTCTCTTTGGTCTTCGAAAACAACTATGGAACGCCTGTCACGGTTAATTTGAAGCGTTATGGTTATATAATAACCGACTTTTTTCTGTCTCCTTTTGAAGAATACGACTTGGGGAATTTGTGGTTTCAACAAGACAGTAGGTACCACATGCCACACAACTCGAGCGAATTAGCCTTTATTGCAAGAGACATTTCCTGGCCGCGTAATTTCTCGTTATGTCGATATCAACTGATTACCATAAGATCATGCGATTTGAAACCACTGGGTCGAAAATTACCTCAAAAGATTCGATGCTTGCAACAATTTGCGTGGTGGTCTTTTGAATGATGTAGTGCTTTTAATATAATGCCAACATTCAGACTTTTATAATAAACAAGAAATATCATGATAAGCAATATTTAATATGTGTTTTATTTACGTTTACTTTTGAAACCGTAAAATGGATAACCCTGTATCTCAAAAACACTTGGTTTTAACTAAACTTAGAGATAGGCAACTCAAGTTCAAATAAAAGAACTTTAAAATTTAAGATCGAATCTATTTTAAACAAACTACACATATTAAAAACAATGACAGGGTTATAAAATAAAAATTAGAACCTAGTGCAGGATAAACATGATTGCCAACCTTTATACATGTAGATACAATAGTTTCTAGTTGTTTTTTTAAATGCAGTTTTTTGTTGTTGTAATTATATCTACAAAATATTACAGTCAACAAAAATACATATATAAAAATAACAACACCACGTTAAACGATGTCCCTCCATACAAAAACAAAGGACCAAAAATATCAAAGTTTACTCCTGTTGTTTTCCTGATGACCAAAAATATTGCAACCAATTGTTATTCTATCACACTCCCATCAATTTTAATAAACGAAAAATAAAATTGACAATTTAAAAATGCAATTAACGAATAGAAAAATAACACAATTCCCATCACACAATCAATAACATTTTCTGTCAGATGAATAAGATAAACTCCAGCCATTGCATTGCATTGGTTTGAATGTAAACACTTTGTAGATATATTTTTCACTTTATTGGCGCTAATTTTTACCGAGAATCGATTCGCTTTCCCGGAAAATGCTATGTGCTGGCTGATGGAGCCTGCATCCTTCTTGCCCGTCTATAAACGTACATATACGTATCGTATCGTTTTGATCACGTTTGCTAAGGCTCGAGCCAGGCGCCCAACACCGACGCGACGTGTCTCGTCGTTGTATCAAAACAATAAAAATACAAAACAACTTCAGATTGTATTTTTATGATTTTTCATTTATTCCTCCATTGGGACAGTTGTCAAAACATTAAATACCACCAAAAGGTTTGTATTTGAATATCCTTCCACCTCACCCCTTAGTCCATTACATGCGCCTTGCCATCTCTCTGTTGTGGTTTCGAATGAAAATGCGAACAAAAAAAGTCTTTGCGAAAATATGAATTCAAACTAAAATGGAAAAGTTTTTTCCTTTCCTTTATTTTATTTTAAGCCCGCGTCTGTGTTTTTCGCTTTGAGGGGTATGGCACCACTAAAATGACAAATTTTCAAAAGTTCACGAGCTAGAGTGGTTTTGGGTTTTTTGCTCTTTTCGTGGAAGCTGCTTTTTAATACAAAAAAAAAAGACACACCACCACCACCCTCCCCCCCAACTTTCCACACATTTTAGTTCACACTTTAGAATCATAATACCAAGCAAGTTCCATGGTGCGGTTTTTGGCTGAGGCGAGTGGCAGCAGGCGTATGTAGCGTGAATCTGGATATACATATGTACATATGATAGCGTGTAAGGTTTGTACAGTATATTTTTTGTTTGTTTGAAATCCCCCTCCCACTAGTTTAATTACCACATGAAAGTTGTCGACTATTCATTTGTTGAAAGTAATATCAACTTTAATTACCCACATCCTACACTTTGGATGTGGGAGTAGGGGGGGAGTTGGTAATAAAAAAATGGTATACAGTAAAAAGTTAATTTTTAAGCTTTAAAAAAAATCTGTTTTTTTCTGAAAGTAATTATTTGTAAAAAGTTTTAACTTTTGGATAGAGAAGGTGTGTTTAGCGTTTTCAGAGCGTAGAAAAGTTCTAAACTGCTCCATAATCGTAGAATGTGCACTTTTTTTTTAATAAAACTTTTCATCAAAAAAAAAAGTTTTATAAAAATAATGCAAATGTATAAAATTTAAATCAAGTTCATTTTAAAATTACAGAGTAACATTTTAATAATATTTTTTGACTTTCTTAAAATAATTTTTTAAATATTAAATTTAAATTTGTTCACTGATGAGTTCTGCCCAATTTTTACTCATTTTTCATTTTCTTCAAAAAAAAAAACTCCTTAATTTTTCAAATAAAAAAGATTTCAAATAAAATTTCCAAATTTTTCATTGTGCCAAAATTTTGCTTTTCAAAAAACTAATTTAAAAAAAAAAGGTTACTAAAAACACGCTTTGAATGATTCTTCATAAATAGACCGAGAGCTTAGAGCTAATTCTTGGCGTGGAAGAAAAAAAGTTGAAGTTAAAGTTCATGGTAGTCTTAGTAATAGAGGCAGCATTTCCAAGAAAAAATTCATAAAAAGTACAATTTTTAAGAAAATTGAAATAGGGAGGCAACCCGAGTCGAAATTTTGGCCCTATTCTGATCCTTAAAACGAACGTTTCTCCTCATTTCCTCCTACATACAAAAAAATGAACCTCATTAGGGCCAAAATTTCGACTCGGGAATCCACTTTAAATCCATTGCAACTTGACGCCTACGCCTCGTTTATTTAAGGTATTATTTCGACAGACGCGTAGGTGTCCTGCAAAGGTCGCCGAAAACGCAATTTTTTTATGTTCTTAGACTTTTAGAAATATAGTTAAAATTACTCTCATCCAGAAAACCTCGACACCCTGATTGCGATAATGCACATGACATGATTAAAACAAAAGTATATTTATACATTTTAAACAAATTGTTCGCGGTAAAAATGTTTAAATTTAATTTTTAGTAATAGGATTCTTAGGGAAACCACACTACTGTTATATTATGTTTACAGAATGATTCTAGCTCCAATAAATTACAAAAAAATAACAGCAGAAGTTGAAATGGTCTCTAACTGGTGCTTACTTGTGTTTTTGAAATGGTTTTTTGTGACAACTTATTGATATTTACATTTATTTACACTTTCAATCCCAACTAATTAAAGTTTGATCAGCTGAATCTTTTACTCATCCAAACCATAGAGTTTCGCGATAGAAGTCGCGAAAGCTTTATAGTATCTTATTATTTGTTTTGTAAAAATGTGGCAACCAAGACGTCTGTCGAAACCGTACATGAAATTAGCGATTCGTAGGCATCGAGATGCAATGGATTTGAAGTGGTTTCCCTCCATATTTCAATTTCCAGAAAAGTTATATTTTTAATGCAATCTTTTTCGGAAACGCTGCTAAAACGTACTGGCAGACAAACGTTTCTGTTATCACCATTACTAAGACTACTTGCAATTTCAGCCTCAACTGGTTTCCTTTCACGCTAAATATTATTAATCCTAAGCTCTTAGACTATAGAAACGCATTTTTAAATTTTCTCGTAACATACTCAAAACTATTCTTTTCTAAAACATATCTAAATGGTTTCAGGAAAATCCATTTGTTTTACAAAAATTGTAGGACAAAACCAAAATTGAGACATATAAATTTCTTCTTCTTCTTAAAAGTGTTGGTTATATGAAAAAATCTTAACAAATATACTAAAAATTATAAATTTTTTAAAATAGTTCTCAACTTATTTTTGTTTTCTTCTTTTCAGGTAAGTCACCTCAAGTATGAAACAACTTTCTGATGTCTGGTAAGAAAGTATATAACTACAATGACTACTAGTTCTCTTGGAACGCAATAAGTAATTTGAAACGTCTTTGATTTTTTCCACAGAATATAACATTAATACGTTATGATTTTTGTATCGAGTCCCTTTTTTTTCATCATGTTACTTTCAAATAGTTTTTTAATTTTTCATGCATATGTTAAATTAAGCCAAATGAAATAAGATTAATTTTCAAACTTCTAGATATCCATTTCCTCTGTAACCTCGAGCTTGAAGTTTTATCTCCTTCACAACACGCCTTTTCTAAAGGCAAAAGTATATAAACAGTCCTACAATACATCTTGAGAACTATAGAAAAAACAATCTTTGATAAGGAGTATACACTACCCGAGTTTTTAGACATCGAAGGGGCCTTCGACAACGTTCAAAACCATGCAGTCGAAAAAGCTCTCACGGGTCTAAACATAGAACCTTACGGCTAAACCAAACAAATTGCTGGAAAACCAGCCACATCGGGCCCACGCAGATTATGCATGACTACATAGGAAAGACTCCCCAATCAAAGCAGTGTCTTCCAAGCCGGGGTATTGGCAGTGACAAACGCTGCAAAACAAGTCTGAATGATAGCGTTACCAAGAGCTGATATCAATATTTTCATTGATAGCCAAGCAGCAATAAAATTGGTTTCTGCCACGGTAGTTAGATCGAAGCTTGTAAATTACCTATGCCAAGAATTGAGGGTTTTTAGCTCACAGCATAACATTAGACTTTGCTGGGTACCAGATCATAGTGATGTGCCTAGAAACGAGAGAGCTGATGAGCTGGCGAGGACAGGTACAACTCTGGACCAATCTCATATAGACTCACGTTTAGGCACCCCATTTTGTGTATTTAAACAGATCATTGGTAACAATATACTTCAAAAAACCAATTAAACTCGACAGAAATAGATCCTATTCGATTATGCATCTAGAAAAAACATCTTTACGATTACTTGTGTTGGATTGAAAAGAAAATGCGGCTTAACACTGATGACATGTGCAAAGGCTGCAATGACGAAGAAGGGCAGAGAGATACAACCCACTTCTTATGCCCAGCACTATGCCACACTAGAAACAAACTCTTGGGAAGGCACTTCTTCCATAATTTTGGAAAACTGGCAGGCATTTCGAGTGCGTGAAGGTAGCCCCCCTTTTTTCAATTTTCCTATTTTGGAAAGTTGTTCCAGGCTGTTCCCGGTTTGTTCTAAAGTTTTTTTTTTAAATACCCAAAAATGGGGGTTTTAGACTCGAAAAACTGTTTTTCACCTAGCCCCTCCTTTTTCGTTCTAGTTATTCTGAACACTGTTTGGACCTCTATGATCAAAATTTTAAAAGATATGGGCATAATTTGAAAAAAATCTAGCCACCTTTTTTTCAAAATTCCAACTTTTTTTATATTTTTTTTAGATTCTTAAAAGTGTTCTAACCACTGTTCCAAAAACTAAGAGTTGTGAAATGTATATTTACAAAAGATATTGCCCCCCAATTTTTTTTTCAAAAATGCAAAATACCTCTCCCCACGCTGATGATCGATTTAAAAAACATCTTTTAATTTTGTAAACATTATTTTAGCTCCCCTTTTTTCAAAATCAAAAATTCAAAAAATGTTCCAAGTCAAACCATACTTTCCCCACAGTTCCTGTCCAAATTTCGTCCAAAACCGTAAGCAAATATTTCCCCCCTAATGACCACCCCCCCCCCCCCTTGAAAGAATTTAAAATTTTAAGCCAAAGCAGTATTCTTTCAGCAAAGACCAAAAGGTCTTTAAGATTCCGAATCTATGAAATAAATAATAATTATGCCTACATTCAATAAAACATTCCCAAACCCCCCATTTACAAAAACCCACATTTAAGAAATATTTTTACATGCATAATCACTCAGATCAAATTATCCCGAAGTTTCTTTCAAATATGTACATATGTATGTTCAAAAATAAAGACATTAAGTCCAAATAAGACTTAACAGTGTACTATTCTGTTAACCATATTCTGGTCCCCCATTTCCGAAATTTAAAATTCCAAAACTTGTTCCCAATTGTTCCGGGGCTTAATTATTGTAAAACGGGGTAATACTGGCGGATGTAAATTAGGAAAAAACAACTGAATTTTTTTGCAGTTTCTGTTAACTGCTCCCTTTTCATGGGTTAGCACACTTTTTAGAATCTAAAAAAAAAATAAAAAGTTGGAATTTCGAAAAAAGAGGGCTAGAATTTTTTCAAATTTTGCCCATATCTTTTAAAATTTTGATCATAGAGGTCCAAAAATTAGGAACAATGTTCAGAAAAACTAGAACAACCTGGAAAAATGTTAAAAAAATCGATTTTCGAAAAAGGGGGGGGCTAGGTCAAAAACAGTTTTTCGGGTCTAGAACCCCCATTTTTGTGTATTTAAAAAAAAAAAAAAAAACCTTGGAACAATGCGGAACAAACTGGAACAAACCGGGAACAACCTGTAACAACTTTCCAAAATAGGAAAATCGAAAAATGGGTGCTAACTTCACGCATCCAGGCATTTTAGGAAATCGTTTATTGACCTTTTTCAGAGTTTTCAGTTTAATACTTCGAGATATCACAATGGATCTAAGTGTGGCGATAACGTCATCAATCCATAGCCCATTTACTTAAGATCAATTTTACAAAATAAGGCCATATTTCACGGCACCTAACAAGAAAAAGCCAAAAGTCCCTAGAATATATAAATAAAAGATTTTTAGAGAGATGTCTGTGCGTGCGTGTGTACGTACGTTTGTACGTCCGTACTTTGGGGAAGCTTTTTTTCGTCGTCCATGTCTCAAGAACCAGCAGAAATATTCAAATAAATTCTGTTATACAGATAACGATGCAGAAAGGGCTCTTAATAAAATTGAGGTTGTTTTTTTAGCATAAATAAAATAAATTGTGTGGCGCAACAGTCCGTTGAGAACTAGGGCCTAGTGACTTACAACTCTCAACCATTCCTGTGTGCGAGTACTGTTGTCAGGAATAGAGGGGACCTAATTTTGAGAAAGCACTTTTCATGACAAGAATTACTCTTGGAGAATTTGTCAATTCCTCGCAAGAGTATGTACCCGTGAAAAAAACTTTAGATGGCATAGACATCTGGCATGACAGTCCAACGCACTAACCATCATGCCACGGGTACTACGGGTTTTTTTAACATAGAAATTTAAAAACAAATTGAATACCTATTTTGGTTAATCCAAAAGTATTCAACGAACCAATAACGCTAGGGGCTTCAATTAAGAGCCCCCGCACACTGCAGACTTTTTATCGGCCAATAGTTTGGTCGGGTTGGGCTGAAAGTGCGCACACCGAGCCAACTAAACAGTTTGGTTGGTGAACA
The DNA here is from genome assembly GCA_951509635.1 of Eupeodes luniger. NCBI lineage: Eukaryota > Metazoa > Arthropoda > Insecta > Diptera > Syrphidae > Eupeodes > Eupeodes luniger. The sequence continues at coordinate 231,995,537 of OX608073.1, read as the reverse complement.
GGGCGCAGACTATCCAACATTCGGCCGACTATTCTATTGTGATTTGGGCGACGCCATATTCAAAATACACGCACAGGACGCCAAATCAAATGAATGTAATCGGGTAGCCCATCAAACTTTTTTATCGGCCGATACTGAATCGCTGTAAAGTGTGCGCATGCATTCCTCTCCATACTGATTAAGAAGCCGACCAAACTATCGGGCGATAAAAAGTCTGCAGTCTGCTGGGGATCTAAATGTTTTACTATATATTGTGACGTGCTACCAAACTGATATATGTAGTTTTGAAACAAAAATTCAAGTAACATACATGAACAAAAATATTTGTCACCTCGAATATTTTACGAACAAAAAATTATATTATCTCCAAAATAAATAATGTTATGCAACGAAGAATGACGTTTTCGGCATTCGAAATTTTGTTGAAAATTAAATTGACAGTTTTTTAACAAAAAATAAAAATTAAAAAAAAAAACATTAGTAAAAATGTATTTTTCAACTCAAATATCTTTTCGAAAATTTAAAATGTTGGCTTTAAACTGATTTCATCTTATAAAGGATATAGTTTTTAACATTCAGTCAATTTTGTATAAGACTCCAAGACTCAGTTTTTTTCATAAAAAAATAAATCTACAAAAAATAGTATGCAATTGGTAAAAATTGATATTCGATTTTCGATATCTCGTGGAAAAATAAAAAAAGGGATAGTTTTTTGTAGAAAAATCTAAACCGTACCTACTTTGTATATAAGAAACACAAAATTTCAAGAAATTCTACTAAAATTGGTATAAATTGGTTTTCGGCTAAAAACCTCGGGAACAAAAACAAATATTGAAATAAAACTTAGTTTATTATTCGCTAAATATTGTTGATATCTTTAAGTTATTTTTTTAGAAAAATTCAATTGACACATTTTTTTACATAACACGAAAACCTACAAAAACAACAATAAACTGATAAGAAATAATTTTCGACTCAAGTATTAGGAGAACGAAGAAAGATATTGACTTGAGATTATTTATCTCACACAAAATATTGTTATGAATATTTTCTTAATGTTTTAAAGATGACAAATCGACGGACGGGCACGGCTGGAAAGTTATCAGTTTGGGTCGCACCCAAGCCTCTTAAATTTTGTGTATTTATTACAAAAATACTTTTCAAGCTTTTCCAAGAAAATCAATGAATGGTTTTAACATTGAATAAAAAGTCCCTTTCGAAAAAATCCAAAAAATATGTGTACAAAAATAATTTTTATTTATTTTTCAAAAAATTCTAATATGTGAAGAAAATCAAATCTTGAATCAACCCAAGCATCATAATTCCAAAGTGACAGTTCCTCATTACTCATTGATGATCACAAAATATGCCCTCCTCTATGCTATAGACATATTGCTACTATACTGAGTGTCGTTCTATCGTTCTGCGAGGAGGACACACATCGATGAATAAAATCAACCTGAATTAACGGTAACTCCATAGTACTTCGTGTCATGATTTTCAAATGTATATCTTTTGGTACATGAAGCACCCAACCTTCTGAAAGAATCATCATATACAGGTAGAACGTAGAGCGTGTAGACTGTAGACTGTATTCAGATTCACCTGATTCGCAAATCCATATCTGTAAATCATGTTCCGCTTTATTATGACACCTTAATATTACAAAGAAGAAGCCGTTCAAAACCTCAGTTGAATGGAGGAGTCGTATATAGGGATAGATATATTGTGAATACCGCACAACCACACCGCACACCGCAATGGGTGGAAAACTGTCACCCACCGATGTGAGAGTGCACATCACATCATATCACAGATCACACATCGTGTATCTGTCGTCATCATCAAAAAAGCTATCTACATCCGTTGCTGCCAACGAACCATTCATCAACGTTCCTGCCGGTCATGCAAGTCGGCTTTAGCGCGTTTATGGAATATCTGAGCAGAATACACACGTTCCCGGTCCCTTTACGAGTCACAGCTCACACAAAACGTATAGTCGTGAGTCGTGACCGTGAGTAGTCGGCGTTCGCTCGTAACGTCGCGTTGTCGTTGCAGTTCGTCGTCTGTCGTTGTCGTTGTCGTCGTCATCGTCTGTGAAACACACAATACGAAATGAGCTGCCTTACTTAACGCTGGTCACGTATCCGGCAAAGTGTACGCTCATTTTACGAATTTCATTTCGATGAAAGTGAATATTGACTTAATTGTTGCGTATCTATATCTCTTATGTGTACCTTTTATACCCGCATGAAATGTTAAGAGCTCTGCAAAAGCGAGAAGCGTCTATAGGTACAATATAATATCTTTAACGATCGGAAATACATTTTGTATTTATGCGGCTACAATGGTCAGCGATACGATTGGGTCCGGCAGTGTTCCGGAAGCTGTTTTGGCGAAATATTTATTAGATAAGCTACATTATACAGCTTTTGAATTGTGTGAAGGAATTGCTTGGAGAAAAGCTGGGTCATTTTAGGGTCATTGATGTCTTTGTTGGCGATTTGGTAGCATTTGGTATGCCATAAGAATATCCACTAAAAGGAAAACATATCAATGGAAAATGCAATTCTATTTAATGTGATTCCCGAAAATCAACGAAAACGTAACCGTAAAGAAGCGCTCTTTATTGTGATATTATATATTTTAAATACCAACCTTTCGCGTCGTCAATCTTACACGCTTCTCTCCTTCCATCATTCTCCAACATTGAAACTTTCATTGTTTATATTTTGTATCGATTTTTAAATTTAATTCATTTTAACAAAACAAATATTTTTTTGTTTGTCATATTTTTTTGATTTATTAAAAGATGCACTTGAGACTTTTTTGAAAGCGCCTGTCTTGGACTTGGAGGCCATATGCTTTTGAATTATTTTATTGACACGTCTAAAGTTTTCATAAGAAGTTTCTTTTTTCTTTGTTCAATAAATCATTCTTGTTCAACACTTTTGTAAACTTTTTTCATTGTTTGTTAACATAAAAAGAAAAGATTGTTGTTTTTTTGTGTAAGGGTGTTGTGTTTTTTAATTCTGAAAAAACAAATGGTCTCCGGTAAATTTTTGACATTTTGATTGGAATCTGATTTTTCTTGGAAGTTTGTGGGCTTGTGATATTTGTTTGGTTGATTTATATATCCTAGAATATAAAGGTATGAAAGTGAATGGTAATTGGAAATTGTGGGACAGACTTAGAAACATTTTTGGTAAGGACTAAGATTAGACCAAAATCGATTTTGTTTTAATTTAAAAAAATTATTTTAAACAGTTCTGAAATATTTTTAATATTGCATAAAATAGTTTAGTTATAACGGATTATCCATTTAGCGGTTTCAAAAGTATTGGGCTGGAGATTGTCATCTGTCAAAATAAGTTGTTAAACCAATTTTTTTTCAATTGAAAGTGTGACATTTACGAAAATATATTGCTTAACTATCGCACAACCCATACAAATTGTTAAAACCTACTACTAAAATGGTTATTCTGCCACAGCCACATATCGTGCTTCAAAGGAGATTATGATTTGCATAATCGTCCAACTACGCAACCAATTGGCAAAATTGTGAAGAAATTTGCAAAATTGGATTGGTTACAGATAAAGTGCGTTCTTTTCGTATTCCATATATAGTAAAGTGAGAAATTGCCAACAAAACGATCCGCAGTAGTATGGTTTTTATATTTGAAAGTTGATACAACTGAATATTTGCCAGGGGTGGAATTGGCTAAGGTGATAGTTGACTATCAAATTTTTGATAGTCAAATTGACTATCACTGACTTTCCCGTCTGTGTAAGCTGATTCAATTCAATTCAATTCGATTGAACAATTTCAGAATATAATTGTCACAATTCATTGTTGCTATGGTGAAATTTTAAAATGATTTCTATAAAATATCTAAATAAAAGTATCAAATTAAATAACATTCTTACTTTTCTTGTGTGTACCTAAAAAGGGTAACTGAAAAAAATTTCCATTCGTTTTTTGTAAGCGTCTGGTAGCTCTATTCATAAAGGACATATTTGTAGGAAAATGACTATCAAATTTTTCTAGTGACAGCTTTTTAGGTATCAATTTGACTATCACCTTGCACAGATCAAATTCGATTATTTTGACTGTCAACAATCACCTTAGCCGATTCCACCCCTGAATAATTTATCAAAAATGTCCAAAAAAAATAGCGAAATTCTGACCAGGGGTGAAATCATGTAAGCTGATTTTTGATAGTTGACTATCAAAATCAAGAAAATACGTCTGTGTAATGTGAAAGTCGATTTCAAAGTTTTAACCAAACAATTTGACATAAAATACAAACTTCAAGAAGGGGGTTTGTTTGAAGACTACTATATTAACATGTGGTGTTGAAGCGAGCTTGAAGCTCGCCTAAATTCTTTATGTACCTGAATCGAGTTGAAATGAGCTTGATTCGCTCGATTCCGGTCGGGGATCGATTGTGAAGAAAAACCTGTGTGGAGGAGTTGGTTTTACAAATAATGCGTTATGGTCTGTTTATTTGCCTGTTTTTTTACAAAAAATATAGTTTTGATTTAATCAAATTAAAAAAAAAGTGCAATTTTTGCACATGGAGTAGGTAGCATATTCTTATATGGTGCTGAACTATTCAGTTTTTCATTGTTTAACACGAATCATCGAAACACCATTTGCATTTTAGAAAGTGTTGTCAAACTTAATCGTTTTTAAATCTTCTTGTGCGGTGGAACACCAAAAAGATTTATGTAATCTTAACTGAGATAAACCTTTGGTGGAAACATAGCAAAACTTAATTATCTTTTCTATTGTTTTCTCTTGCAAAATAAGTTCAGTTAGTCCATTTTCAATAACAAAACTAACTAATATCAACAGTAATAGATTGGTTTTTTCCCCAACGATTCCAAATGCACAACTACTCAACGAACACAGCCATCGAGATACAAATGCAATATCAATCGTACCAACGAAATCACATAAGATCCATTCGAGACTCGTATAAATGTCAAAAACCTATCCATAGTGAGATTCTTCTTTAACTTTTATCGGTGTTATTCAAACTATGGATATTGTTTTTGTTATTCGTGTAAAATCCTACTATACTATGGATAGATTTGCCAACAAAACACGGGTATTGTAAGGCCTGTGCATCATCGTTTTGCTCGTACCACTGAAAATATCGCTGCTGTAGGTGAAAGTGTTGCCTTTTCACGGATAGAGGGGACCGACAGTTTTCATTCCGAATCCGAACGGCTAATTTGAGAAAGCACTTTTCATGAAAAAATTAGTCTTGGGGAATTTGTCAATTCCTCGCAAGATGCAGTACCGTGAAAATAGCTTTAAGTGACACATTCAGGGATTAAATGCAAGACCTCTCATGACAGTCCAAAACGCCACGGATACTACAACTACTTTTAGTAAAACAAATTAAATTCAAAGCTTTCAGATTTGAGATTTTCATTTGTAGAGACAATGAGTATAGAGAATTTGTTGAAATTACTGATTAGTTGATTAAAAGGACTGTTAGCGCTATAGTTCCATCTGCCAAAAATAGTTCTAAGTGGTAAATTTTGTCTTAAGCTGACTTAGATTAATATTCAATCGAAAAAGAATAAATTGACCTGAAATACTTCTTTACCAGCTATACAGCAGAACTGAAAATACTCTCTGTAACCAGAAAGAAATGGCTGATTTATCAAAGGAAGCCTTTGAGTGTATAGGGATGATAAAAGTCTTTCAAGCCAGGGGAAAAAATAAATACAAAATCTTAAAAATTTCACTTCAATTCTTTCTATTCTATAAATATGAAGGGAAAAGTAAAGCGCCCATACAACGCAAGCGTATTCAAGAATTGGCCTGACAAAAGAAACATACAGAATTTTAATAACATACGGATCACGGAACTCTCGGGAAAATCTTTTGACATAAACAAGTGTTAGTTTGCTTTGTTTGTAATGTACTCGTAATTATAGTGATTAGTAAATTTTTAGTCTAGTTCAACACTAGGGTCAGAAAAATTGTATGCTCTTTTCCAACGTGACGAATTTAACATTGAGTCATAATTAAAACACAATGTCTTATATTTTTCAATATTTAGAATCAAACGATTTTTATTGCACCACCATTCCCAAAACCGATTTAGATCTTCTTGTAGCTCTTTACAGTCCTTGACGAAGTTAATAATTCCAAATATTTTAACATCATATGCATAAATTAGCGATAAAGTAGAATTATTTAAAACAGACCAAGAAGAACAAATCAAATAAACAGCAATGGACCAAGGTAACTCCCTTGAGGTACAATAGAAGTGACTTTAAATTGACATGAAGGCTTACTCCTCAATATGACGATATAATATCTAACTTTAAGATATGACAAATCCACATAGCGAATTGGTCGTTTGGTTCAATTTTAATTTAATTAAATTAATTTATTAAGAAAACTTTTATGACTTAATTTGTCAAATGTTTGTAAAAAATTTTCAGAACCTATTTTATGCGGACTTTCATCAGGTATAAATATTTCTAAAGATCTGGGAACATAAAGCATTTCAGACTCGTTGAAAAGAAGGAACAATGGATAAGAAACATAAAACACATAAATATTTTTAACAGGATTAGAAATGAAATATTGTCACGTATTGAGGCTTCAGAAAGCGAAACATTGATTGACGCTGAGAAGGGTTATGGCAGATGAAAATTTTTCAAAGGCAGTCTCACAATGATCTTGCAAACATGTTGGCAATTCGCTCTGAAAGATGGAAGAACATTAAAAAATAGTATTAACGTATCTCCAAAACATAAATAAAACTGAGAGTACACATAGTTTGAATAGGTCACAAAGTTGTATTGCAGTTTTTGATAAACTCTAAGCCTGTCATCACTCTCCGAAAGAATAATCTTCAACCAGGCCTTATTTCTTTTATTTTTAAAGTGTTTGCAAATCAAACCTTGGCGGGATAATATCTAGAACACAATGTTATTGTTATTATTATTTAAATGACCACCACGCGAATTGTTGCCAGCCTCGATTCTTTTGAGTGAATTTTCGACCACTTTTTGACACATATTGGGCGGTATCTCAGCCATAAATTGAAGAATGTTGTTTTGTAAGTGCTGAAGAGTTAATTGTTTATCTGCGATTCTTTTGCGTAGCCCCAAAAGAAATGTCCATCGGTGTCAAATCAAATGATTTTGGTGGCCAGTTGATATCGCCCAGGAAATATCTCCTGCAATAAAGCCATATTCACTTGAGTTGTGTGGTATGTGGCACAGTCTCGTTGAAACCACATATTCCCCAACTTGTATTCTTTAATAGCAGGCAAAAAAAGTCGATTATCATATGCCCACAATGCTCCGAATTGACGTTGACACGCGTTCCATCGTCCTCCAAAGAGCGCACCAAACTAGTGACTTTTTGTGGATGTAATGGCTTCTCTTCAATTACTTGAGGATTCTCAGAACCCCAAATATGACAATTTTGTTTATAAACATGCTTGCCGAGTGAGAAATGTGCTTCTTCGCTGAAGAAAATGTTGTTCGAAAAACCACCTGTTGTTTCAAGCACCCATTCGACGTATCTACGACGTTATGAGTATCAGCTGGCTTGAGTTGTTGTGTGAGCTGATGGATGTAGGTGTAAGTCCAAATTGGTTTAACAAACCAATTGGTTAAAAAAAATTGGTTTAACAACTTAGTTTGAAAGATTTCAAATTCCAGCACTATACTTTTGAAACCACTGAATGGATAAGCCGTTATTTTTGTAGCTTTCTTCGCATCTATAGAAATGGCAATAAGAACAGAACATTTTTATACAGATGGATCAAAAACAAAAGAAGGGTTTGGTGGAGTTGTGTATACTCTGAACGATTGAAATAAAATCTCTCATTTCGCCTTCCCAATCATTGTAGCGTGTTCCAGGCGGAACTTTTGGCAAAACGTGATATCAACATCTAACATCCTTATTTTCTAAGATTATCAGGCCGCTATCAAATCTCTGGACCCTGGTCTCTACAAACTCTATAACTGTCAATAACTGTCGATCATCTCTCTAATGGAGATGGCACAACAGTTAAATATTCGCCTTTGCTGGGTGCTGGGCCATAGATGTATTCCAGGAAACTGTAAGGCAGATGAACTCGCCAGGAATGGTACAGTACAACCCATTCTACCACGTTTGGCAAACGCTGACATACCAATCGCTACATGTAAAGGCAGACATCAGGTGGCATAACAACACCACGTGCAGGTCACAAAAAACATCTGGCCTACACTAGATTTAAAGTGATCAAAGTGCTTGCATCTCTATAAGCAGATCGCAAGAATTACCTAGCAGAATTCTTCTTTAACGATTTAAACGATCTCAATCATATTAACATAATCAGTCTTTCACGTTTCGTAAGATTTTGAAACTGGTTTCATTGAGCTTAGAAGAAAAACTATACATACACAATGGCTATTAAACTGGCCTAAGTGTGTCCTACTTCATCACTGACAGCCACTTTAACCTAGCCTAACTTCACCTTTTAGTTCTTCATACACATTCACCTGTTAAATTAATTTCAATGAATAAGTTTATTCACTTATCAGGAAATACAAATTTGAACAAACTTCAATTTTCAGGAACAGCTTTTGCTATAAAGGATCTTAGTTTCAATATAAAAATAACAATCACGGTATGAATTCCTCAGAATTTAGTTTAAACGACTGGAAGTAGAAAACAAGCTGCCATTGCCACAGCAATATCCCAACTGAATAAGCTTTACGGGAACCATTCAAGTTATTTTAGCAATCAAACATTTTAACTACTTTTTTAATCATTTCAATGCACGAAGTTTAATTGAATTTTACCACACAAATGGTCCAACTTATCAAATATTTAGACGAACTATGTTATAAAAACCACTTTATAATTGTTTACTGTGTAAAGGATTTGTAAATTTAAATCGCCATTACTAACTTTTGAGATTTATTTATTGAAAAAAAAAAGTTAACGAAAATACAAAATAGTTTTAACTTTAATCCTTCGTCTTTGATTTCTATCTCTTTTTCTCTAAATGTATCTATCACTATACGTATAAAATATCTATAGGTATAGGTAACTATTCACTTCAACCGAAAGAATCAATTAGTCGGAATGGCGATGCGATGGCGTTAGGAATTTACGAATTCAAGCGAAAACAAGTGCAACGAAAATCAATTAGAAAAGTACCAGCAAAAGTATTGGAAAGGTATATAGAGGGTTGGGTTGTCGTATAGGTATTTAGATAGAAATATAGTGTATAAGGATCAAGAATCGAAAAGAGCAAAAGCATAGAGGAATAAAGTGCACCTAACCCATCATACAGGCACCTTCATACATACATATGTATATTCCGAAAAGGTATCGTAAAAGAGTTATTCTCTAGAACTAGAACCCAATATCCGCTGTAACCACACTCAACCCCCAACGCCCGCCACCCCCAGATATAGAAAAGAAAGAAATCGAAAAATGCCATCACCATCAGCACCATCATCACTGATGCCTTCATATTGACGATTTCTCCCTTTAGGTGCCAATGGCTATACTGAAGCTGAGCTGCTGCAAATTGAATTCAATGTTACTAGTTTCACCACCGCACCGCCCAACCGCTCCGCGGCCAACAACCTAAAGTCAGTGCCTTAAGCTTCCGTTCATCATTGATTTTATTGGAAATAGCAATTGCTTGGTTCACTGTTTCTTTTGTTCAATTATTCAAAAAATAAAAATACAAAAGATTGAGAAGGAGCAATATATACAATTACATACTCAAACACACATACACACAAAAACACAGAAATATCCGCATCCTTATAAGGAAAACCCTTAAAAAAAAAAAACAAGAAAGAAAGGATAAGCTCAAGACAGTGGGTGGTCGGGTCCTGGTATACGGTAGAAAGTTGGGCGTTAATGTTAAACAAGACAAAGAATCATTAGGGTAAAACTTCCAAACAGCTTAAAAGCTTTCGAAGAACATCACCTCGGGATAACTAATTGATTGATTAAAGGAATTAAGGGATCCGAATTTGACGTTAAACGAAAACGAAAATGAAAACGAAAAAGGACGCTCGAACTCGCACCATGGATGGCTCCCTATACTTATATAGGAAGGAAGAAATAAACTCAACGGAACAACGGAACGTTGTTTATTTTACTCGCTGGAGCTGCTTACTCTTGTCGCTGGATCTACTGCTGGCTGCTGGTGCTGCTGCTGCTTGATGTTCACTGATAAAAATAACGAAACAATTTCATTGCCCGCGAATAATTACAAATTGAAATTACTGAAGCTTACATTGTATAAAAGAAATTGAAAGCGTGTTTTTTCTCCTTACTCTATGAGTACAAATTGTACGTCCTTGTCCATCATACCCATACCCATACCCACCCACACAGGATACCCCAAATCAGTTGCTTTACCATCACAAACCATCATCGTCTCTATTGCACCACTACCCTCGGACTTTGGACGCCACGCCACGGCAAGCCATCGACATCGACAACGCCCGCCATGGCCATGCCATTCCATTCCTATCAATTTCAACATCAATTCCAATTTTATTTAGTTTGACGTATACGGTGTTGGGTTGGGTGGCGGGGGAGCTAACCGGGCGTTGCCTCCTTTTGGGACTTCAGAACCAAACCACCACCACCACCGCCCCCATGCGACGCCAGCCATCACCAATGATCCGCGTCATCTTATTGATGATGCATGATGTAGCAAATTTGAAAAATTACTTAAAATTAATGTTTAAAAAGGAAAATGAGGGTCTAGTGATATATTTTATAAGGACACGTCAAAAGACTGCGACGACGACCGACAACGACGCGACATACATTATTATTCATTTAGAACAAATAGAATCATGACACACACCTATTGAGAGAGACAGAGAGAGATCCTTTTAATGGCGTGTTTTGATGCGTGGCAAAAGTTTCTAATTCAAAAATTCAATGACGGTGATGAGGGATATCGTTTGTCATTTAAGAGAAATCAATCTTATATTCGATGGAAGTGATGGGAAGACAAAAACAAAAACAAAAATTATGAAAATGAAACAAAAATTACTTCAAAAAGTTGTCATAATTACTTGCTCTGTTGGAGCTCGAAGAAGGATCTGAAGGTTTGTAGTATTTTTAGAGAAAAGCGAATCATTAGGCTACAATATCTACGCATTTTTCTTATGAATTTTATTCTAGACAGAGAATTTTTAAAAATTTGATTGAGATCAAGGAACTCTTGTGCAACCTTTGTGTTTGTAATTGATGTTTTATTTAATTTATCAAAAAATGTAGAGTCATGAAATCAAATCAGCAAAGTAAATTAAGTTTTAAAGGTCACAACAAAAAATAACACTGTCTAACGGTGTTTATATTACTTAGTTTAAAATTTTCGATGAGTTAAATATTTGAATAAATTTGATGTACCTACATTTCTGAAAATTATTCATTACCTAAGTCCTGAGTAAATTTTGTTTGGAACAATATTTTTTGTAAGCAACCATTTTCAATTTTTGACCCTTACTTAAGAACTAATTATAAGTCGGACATTTATAGTTTCACTATGAACCGGACCTGTAAAATTACTTAGAACTGAATTGGAAAATTTACAAGAACCATTTCAGTGACAAAGATTCCACCGTAGCTAGGCTGGAAACAACCAAACGAAGTTTCTGGCTAGTGTCGGCGTATCTTGGCCATGACAACCTTGGCCCTCTCCCTGGAAAAACCCTGGAGAAAATCTTAGCTGAAGTGGAAAGGCAAAGGATCCGCCTAATTATTGGGAGCGATGTTAACGCTCATCATACGGTATGGGGAAGTACCAATATCAACGACAGAGGTGAGTATGTTTTTGATTATATTCTTGGTACTAACCTCTTAGTAAGTAATGTTGGAAATGAACCAACCTTCATAACTAAAACTCGACAAGAAGTCTTAGATATAACTCTTGTCTCAGATACTATACACCATATGATCTTGGACTGGAAAGTATCCAAAGAACACTCGTTCTCTGATCATAGATATATCCAGTTCAATTTCAATGTGGATGATAACCCGAGTCCATTGACTTTTCGAAATTATCGGAAAACTGATTGGGCTTCATACAGGAACTCATTACAGAGTTTACTAAAACCTGGAATATCTTGTCCTTCCTCTAACGCTAATGAACTTGACAACAAAGTCAATGACCTTACCTCAGCTATGAACTGAACAGATCGCTAGAAATTGCTTGTCCACTTATACACATAAAGAGGAAAGAGGAAACCACAATGGTGGGCCTCAGAGCTTGACTCGCTCAGGAAAGAATGCAGGAAACTTTTCAACCGAGCCAAAGCCGCAAGACTAGCCTCTCACTGGGATTCTTACAAAGGATCCCTAAGAATTTACAAGAAGGCACTAAGGAAATCTAAACGATCTTCTTGGTGATCCTTCTGTGGCACGATAGAAGAAACTTCTGAAGCCTCTAGGTTACGGAAAATTCTTTCAACTAATCCAGCGATGCCAAGCGATTCAAGTAATGAATCGCTGAACTTACTACTGGATACTTATTTTCCTGGTAGTTCTCTTACCGAGACTTGCAACGGTTATATACGTTCAATTCCCAATACAACATATCCACAAGGTCTGATCACAAGGGACAAGCTACAATGGGCTCTCAACAGCTTCAAACCATTTAAATCTGCAGGACCAGATGGAATAATACCAGCCGAGCTACAAAAGACTTCTGACATAATTGCACCAATCCTTGAGGCAATTTTTACCAGCTGTCTTTACCTGGTCCATGTTCCCTCGGCATGGCGAGAAGTTAAAGTTGTTTTTATACCCAAGGCAGGTAAATGCTCGCAAGTCGATCCTAAAGATCTACGACCTATAAGTCTGTCATCATTCCTTCTTAAGACCTTGGAAAGATTGATTGATATCCATTTAAGGGCAAGTATTGATACAAGACTTCTGTCTTCGTCTCAACATGCCTACTGTAAAGGTAAATCAGTGGAAACAGCGTTACACACCTTAGTACGTACCGTGCGTCGAATAATCCTTCCATCATAAAGAGTTCACTATGGTTGCTTTCCTTGACATCGAAGGTGCCTTTAACAACGTGGACACATCTGCAATCACATCTGCACTAACATCTCTAAATGTAGAGAGTTCGCTTCGGGAGTTAATTCTTTTAATGCTTACTAGCAGAATAATTAACTCAAAACTGGGCAACTCTTCTGGCAGACGATTCTCTCCTCTCTCTCCTATGGAACCTAGTGGTGAATGAAATCCTAACTAGTCTGGATGCGGAGGGTTTCAGAGTGCTAGCCTATGCGGGCGACATCGCTATAGCAGTTTCAAGAAAGCATCTTAACACGTTAAAAGAACTCTAACTTTGCGCTTTGGAATTTATTATAAATACTTAAGAATTACGGAGTGGCCAATGTTATTGTAAACTCACTGCGGAGAAGCTTTAAGACAAATATCAGAACTTGCAGCTATTTGTTTGCTAAGTATGTATATGCAGAGGTTGCACAGTAGGGTATATCCAGTGCCGCAGATAGGGTGGTGAGAAGCAATCCTCTTATACGTAAGCAAGCTGAACGTTGGACTTTATTTAGTTTGTCGTGGTTTACCTACTCTGGGCTTTTTCTAAAGTAATCCATAATACTGCAACTTTAAACATTTAGTGTATGCCAGAAAGGGTCAAATGTGTGGTTATGAAACCATCGAAAATTTGTTTCAACTGCTGCAAATCCAACGTGAAAATGAATCTGGTATTTAAATTGTTTACGAAAACTCTTTTGAAAAACTCCCAACAAAAAGCTCAATATTGAAGGCATAGAGGTTTTACCTATCACATCTGTCAAAAAATCTGCGACACGTGCAACATTCTAAATGTTAGCGTTTTTGACAGCTTTTTTTACATTTACCTTTACATAAAATTTAGGAGGTGTATAAAGAACGTACATAGATCCTCGATAAACGACGAACGATACTCATCCTACATGTCTAACCTCACTGAACATACAAACCGGAAATTGAACTAAGATGCTTTAGATACCAAAGAATGAAAAAGATGAGGGAAAATTCAAAACCAGTATAGAAATGTAGTCTGTAGGCGGTGTGGTGGGTTATGGAAAGGGCGGTTGGGCTTGAGAAAAAGAGAACAGCTTTTATTGTTACCATTTTGACAGGTGATTTGAATGTTTTAAGTTGAGGGAATATAGCCGAAGTGAAGCGCTCACGATGCGGCAGTGAAGCTTGTGGTTGGTTAGATATATAGTTGGTTGGTTGGCTGGTTGACTGGAAAGATGATGGTTCTTTGGTTCACTCCTCTTCTTCTCTTCATACTCTTTTGGTTTAGATAAAAGCAAGGATATGTGTACTACCTATTTATATGGGGATAGGAGGATCTGGTTTTGAAAGTAAGACGTGAATTTATATTCTCATATTGTAGAATGTAGGCAGAACAACACAACACAACACAAAAACGTGCAGTGCAAGATTGGAGACATAAATCATGCGAGTGACATAATTTGATTTCAAGTGATTTTTCTTGAGGGCTGTGGTGAAAGATAGTGTGGCTGGGGATATTTTGTATTTTTGTTGAAAAGAAAGGATTGATATACGAGTATGTTGCTGTCTATGTTGCATGCATAAAAGTTGAGATTTCAAAACTGTGAGTGGGTCCGTTTTTGTCACGAATTAAAACAAAAAACAAACTAGGAAAACGTTTTGAAATAACAAAATTTAATATTTCAAAATGCCTAAGGATAAGTTGTGCAAATAGAATTTCAACATCATCATCGGTTCGACAAACGGGATTCGGTTATGGCCTCATTTAATAATATCGCGAGCTGACGCCATAAAAGATCTGATGATTCGTATTGGGAAGTGTTATTTGTTTCAGTTGTAGAGATAAAGTTCAAACTCGCAATTTTTGGAGTTCATCATTGGTTAGCTGCTAATTTTCCAAATCATTGTAGTCGATTAAGGATGTTGAACAAATTGCGTTTACTCTGGATAGAGAATCAACCACTACGTTGTCCCTCCATTGATATAAATGATATCTGTTGTAAACTGTCCGATGTAGCTCAAATAACTAAGTTGACCAGGACTTGATTTCTCAGGTTTTTGTTGAAAGGCGAAAGTAAGAGGTTTGTGGTCAGTGTACATATAGAACAAACTGTCTTTCTTCCAGCATGTGTTGAAAATGCCTTATTGCCATGTAAGAACTTAGAAGTTCGCGATCATAGGCACTATATTTGGTTTGAGTTCGTTAAAACTAAAACTTACAGATTACGACTTGAAAGTGCATTGTGAAGGATTTATGGTCAGTCCATACTCTCGGAAACACGTGAAAGATTCAATTGAGTTTGATGATATAAAAAAGTCATCAATGTATGAAAATCATAAAACCAGGCCTCCGTCACTTCGTGGACGAATCGTTGAAAGGTTTGGGCAGCATTTCATAGTATAAATGTCATCACCATAAATTCAAACAGCCGAAAAGGAGTGATGATAGCTGTTTTTGGAATGTCATCCGGTTCCACAGGGATTTGATGGTATGCTCTAGTCAGATCTGTAACGCTGAAAACCGTCTTGTCCTTCAGATTATGAGTGGAATCTCCAATGGGAGCCATGGTATAGCGATCTGAGATGGTGAAAGTATTGAGTCGTCTATAGCCTTTTTTTTCCTAACCATTATGAAGACGACTAGCCCAGCTGCTCTTTAAAGGTCGACAAATCCCATGGCTGATCAAATAATTAAATTCTTGGTTTCCGGTTTTGAGTTGTTCAGGAGCTTAAAGTCTGGCTTTGGAGAACACAGGAGGTCCTTTCGTTTGAAAGTGGTGCATTACATTATGCTTGTTTTTTTAGCTGCTAGGTTTGTCTTGGTAATGTGTTCAAATTCTTTCAACAAATTGTAAATAAAGGCCGATGGATTTATTGGTTGAATATTTGCAGCGCTTGATGAAGTTGTGGCACCAAAACCATGTGTTTCAAGACTTGTTTTTCGATCGATTAGTTTCTTGTTTTTAACGTCAAGTAACGAATCAAAAAATTACATTAAATGAGATCAAATGATTGGATCAATTACTTGAGCAATGACAAAAGTCCAAGAAAAGTTTCTGCGAAGACAAAGGTTGAGTGACATCAATCGTTTGCCATAGTTTGGAATTTCAATTAAATTCGCTGCATAAAAAAAACGATTGGGTCGGTTATTTCGTTATTCTATATTGATATATATAACGACTGAAATTGTGGTTAAAGTGTTTATGAGAAAACATTTGTTTTTAAATTTCTCATTGACATAAAGGTGACCTAAAGTTTTCTATCTTAAACTGACAAGGTTGTTAAAATTTCCTTGCCTCTTTGCCATATCTTTGGTGGTAGTATCAAAGATATGAATTTTTAGATCTCGATCTCTTCTTGAAGGGATACTTTGAACGCGAAGAACTGCGACTTCTATAGGAACTTACTTACTTACTTACTTACTTACTTAAGGTGGCACTACAGTAAGGGTGGACCTGGGCCTCAGCCAACATTCGTCTCCAGCCAACTCGGTCCCTAGCTAGCTGTCTCCAATTTTGTACGCCAAGTTGGTTGAGGACTTCACTCTCCCGAGTGCGCCAACTGAGTCGCGGTCTTCCAATACTGCGCCGCGCCGTCCCTCAGGATTGGATTCGAAGACCTTCCGGGCTGGAGCGTTAAGGTCCATTCGCTCTACATGACAAAGCCATCTAAGTCGTTGGACTTTAATTCTGTAAACCAGGTCAGTGTCGCTGTACAGCCCGTACAGTTCGTCGTAATATCTTCTCCTCTATTCTCCGTCTATGCAGACGGGACCAAAAATCACCTGAAGAATTTTTCTCTCGAAGCATCCTAAGACCATCCAGGCCCCAGTGCCATAAACGAGTACCGGGATGATGATTGTCTTATAGATGGTGTCTTTAGATGCTCGAGAGAGGACTTTACTACTCAATTGCCTTCTAAGTCCAAAGAAGCAGCAATTTGCAAGAGTTATTCTTCGTTTGATTTCAGCGCTGGTGTCGTTGTCTGTGTTTATAGCGGTGCCTAGGTAGACAAAGTCCTCAACTACCTCGAAGTTATAGCTGTCCATGGTGACGTTTTGTCCAAGACGTCGTTGTTCAATGTCCTTTTTTGATGACAGCATATACTTGGTCTTGCCCTCATTGACCACTAAACCCATCTTCTTCGCTTCCGTCGCAATGCTCAAAAACGCTTCACTGACATCACGCTTTGATCTTCCAATTATGTCAATATCATCTGCGTATCCGAGTAATTGGATGGACCTTTGGAAGATTGTGCCCCTAGTGTTGACGGTTGAGTTTTGCACAATTTTTTTCAGAACGATGTTGAAGAAGTCGCATGACAGTGCATCGCCTTGTCTAAAACCTTTTTTGACATCAAATGCATCGGTGAGATCTTTTCCGACCTTGATGGAGCAGCGTGCATTCTCCATCGTCATTCTGCACAAAGGGATAAGACATTGCTCTTTAAAGCTCTTCCTTATAGATGCTGTCATACGAGGCTTTAAAATCGATAAAGAGATGGTGGGTATCGATTTAAAGCTCCTGGGTTTTTCCCAGATCTGCCGTAGTGTGATTATTTGGTCGATAGTGGAGTTTCTTGGTCTGAAGCTATAATTTAATTTTTTAATTTAATTTGTTTATTTATTTGGCTCAAGAGCCATTAATTTACAAAATACATAAGTTAACATTTTTAAAAAATATAAACATTTTAGGTTTGCTCTAGGAATTTTAACAATTAGCTAGTATAAGATTTTGCATATAACATCATTTGATTTTTAAATTGATTGAGTTCATTTATGTTTCTGATGTGTTGTGGTAGGTTGTTGAAAGAGTTTAATCCCATGTAAAGTATGCTAGCCTGCGCTCTAGATGTTCTGGTTCGGATGATATTGAACTCTTCAATATTTCTCAGGTTGTATTGTACCACTCTTCTTTCAGGTATACTTGTTTGTAGATATTCAGGGCACATGTTTTGTTTTATTTTGAAGACAAACACCATAGCCATCATAAAAAGTCTTTGATTAATATTAAGCCAGTTTAAGGATTGAAGCATTCTTGAAATTGATGTATAACGGTCACATTTTAAAATTGTTCGCATGGCTTTGTTTTGAAGTTTTTGAAGTCTTGATTTTTGTGAGTTGTTACAGACATATAGGAGACTTGCACAATATTCAAAATGGGGCTTAACAGTCACATTAAACACTTTTATTGCACTATTTTTTGAAATATTATTACGTGTTCTGCTAAGAACTCCAAGTTTTTTAGACACTTTTTTACATATATTGTCAACGTGATCATTAAGGGACAACTTGTTATCAAGCACTATACCAAGGTATTTAATAGATGTAACTTCTTCTAAGTGGATATTGTTTATACTGATATTTATTTGTTGATGATTGTATGGTTTATTTATTATCATAAATTTTGTTTTATTAGCATTTAGTATAAGTTTGTTCATATTTAACCAAGAATAAATCGCACTTAGGTCATTTTCAATGTTGTTTTTTAGGGAATTGACATCTTTACCCGCTATATAAACTAAGGCGTCATCTGCAAACAACACAAGTTTAGAGTACTTTATTACTTTTTCAATATCGTTTATATATATCAAAAACAGAAGCACTCCCAATATTGTTCCTTGAGGAACTCCTGTATTAATTGAAGACGAGGAAGATGTTTTGTTGTTAACCGAAGTTCTTTGGGTTCTGTCACTTATAAAAGTTTTAAACCATTTAAGTTCAGAATTTTTTACACCATATTTTTCAAGTTTTTGTATTAGGATTTTATGATTAACAGTCTCAAAAGCTCGTTTTAGGTCTAAGAAAACAGCTATGACACAATTTTTGTTGTCAATTTCCTTCTTCCAATCACTAAACACAAAATTTACACAAGTTTCACACGAATGATTTGAACGAAAGCCTGATTGGTGTTTACTCAAGATGTTATTGTTATTTAGATGTGCTTGTAGTTGTTTTGATGCAATTTTTTCGATGATTTTTTCATAAAGAGGGAGCATGTTGATGGGTCGTAAGTCACTACACTTAATTGAATTTATCACTTTCTTTTTTGGAAGTACAAGTGACTCTTTCCAGGTTTGTGGGAAGAATCCAGAGCTAAATGAGCTGTTAATTATACGCATGAACACAGGACCGGTTATTTCCAGTGAATCTTTAAGTATTTTTGCATTCATAAAGTTGAAGTCATTTTTTTGATTTATCACAGAAAGGGTATTGCTAATTTCTTCGGTGTCAATTAAGCTAAACTTAAACTCTATATTGCACTCATCAACTAGACTAATATAATCAGAAAATATCACAGAATTACTAAGATCATTTATACTTTGAATGAAAAAGTTATTGAGCTTTTCAGCTATTATTGCACTATTATGTTCTTTATCACCGTTATTGAATTGCACTTCAGTTATTTCATCTTTATCAGTCTTCAAAACGTATTTCTTTAATTGCCTCCACATATCTTTTTGATTTTTGGCGTTGTGAATTTTTTGGGATATATATGTCGATTTAGTAATTTGAATTTGTCTTTTGTATTGGTTTCTATGTTCATAGTATGCTTGCCAGTCACTAGGTGTATTTCTTAAAACAGCTGTTTTGTACAAATTTATCTTAACAGTTTTAGAATTTCTTAGAAAATTATTGAACCATTCACAGTTTTGATAGGGAATAGTTTTTGACACTACCATACTATTTACAACTTTTTTTAATTCAGTTGCAAAATTTTCACTTAAAACATGTAAATTATGTGAGTGTTCAGGATCAAAATCAGCAAAAAAATGGTTTGATCTAAGTTCATTTAATAAGTGCTCTTTGTTGTACTTACAGTATCTGATTGTTTTTGTATTGGGTTTATTTTGTTTTTTGCAATGAATAAAAACTTCTAACGCTTCGTGATCACTTATTTTTAGGTTATGATCCACTTTAGCACTGCATATATTTTTGTTATTAGTTAGGACATAGTCAATAAGAGTACTAGCTGTTGGTGTTATTCTAGTTGGTTCTGTGTTAAGCATTGATAGATTGTTGTCAGTCATTATTTGATTTAAGCGTCTTGAATATGTATTGTTTCTATCTAACCAATCAATATTAAAATCACCCATTATTACGAAATCACAGTTACATTGTTGCAGAAAATCTATCCATTGTTCTAGATTATCACAGAAAGTATTTTTAGTCGACAGGTGAGATCTATAAATTGCACATATGTATATCACAGTATTGTTTTCATATTGCACTTTTGTTATAAGACACCAGAAATTCATTGTAATGGCAAATTGTTTGACAAACGAACACTTAAACATTTTTTTGACATATATCACCAAACCACCAGTGTGGCTGGATTCACTATCACAGTTAAAGATATAATAACCATCAAGTTCTGTTTCAGCATAATTATGATTTTTTGTCATATGAGTTTCAGTTAACACTACTATATCACAGTTATATTCACTTATAATTATTTGCAGACTAGAAAAATTATTTATCAGTCCTTCAATATTAGTAAATACACATTTTATAGTTTCACAGTTAAAGATATAATAACCATCAAGTTCTGTTTCAGCATAATTATGATTTTTTGTCATATGAGTTTCAGTTAACACTACTATATCACAGTTATATTCACTTATAATTATTTGCAGACTAGAAAAATTATTTATCAGTCCTTCAATATTAGTAAATACACATTTTATAGTTTCTAGTTGCTTTAGTTCTAGTTGTGGGCTTCAGCAGCTTTGAGTTTTCTCAAAAATACTGGGCAATTTTTATCAGACGATGCATGGTTACAGTCAATTTGTTCATTGGTTTGTACACTTAAGGAGACACAATTTGCACATTTATAAACTTCACTTTTACAATCCTTGACATCATGGTTTTCCGAACACTTCAAGCATGTTTTACTTTTGTTACAAAATTTTGCTATATGATTGTAACCACAGCAATTGTAACATTTAAGCACTCTTATATATTGGTATACACGACAACGGTCCCATCCAATATTTAATTTTCCCATATCCATAATTTTGGTGTTGGTAACACTATTTATTTCTATTATTGCATTATATTTCCTCCTTCTGTGCGATAAATATATCTTGATACATTTGATATCACTGTCATCAATTTGGTTTTGACACTTGATTGCTTCAACCAGCTGGTCTTCATTTATCATCTCACTCATACCCACTATATTAATTTGTGGATTACGATGTTCTTGTATTTTTGCATTATAATCACTCATTTTATTTTTAATTTCTGATTCAATTGTTTTAACTGATTGTTTGTCACATTTGATTAAAATACCACCATTTTGCACATTTTTAACCTCTTCTATTTTTAATTTCATTCCCGTGGGATTTATGACATTTCTTAAATCATTCCTAGTTTTTTCATTGTTTTGATCACTTTTGGGTTTTACTACAATAACTTCACTCTTTTCTCTCAAAACGTTTGCATATGAGAGTTTCGATTGCGTTGGTGTTGTTGCATTAGTGTTTTTTATTTCTTCGACACTTTTTTTCATTTCAATGTTGTTTTTTATGATTTCTGCTATTTGTTTACTTAAAGCAGCTAAGATGTTGGGACAGTCCAAACACATAAACTTGATTCTTTGGTTACTTTTTAGCAGATTTAGATCAAATTTACTCAATCCAGCACATTTGATATAAAATTTTTTTCCGCATGTCCCGCTACAAAGCACAAAATCATCATTTCGGTTTATTCTCTTTTCACAGTTTTCACCACTACAACAATAATTGACTTCCATTTTCACTCAAAAAGAAAATCAAAAATAGAAAGTATGCAAATTTATCACTAGTTAATTTTTCGATTTATTCGATATATTTCACAAATTCCAATAATTTGATTAACACTTATGAGAAAGCAAGCATTAATCAACAAGTTTAAAGATCTTTTGGATTTTATTTGTAAGAAACTTATGAAATAGGCACGAATATTCCAGGAGCAAAGACTTGAACGTTCCGTACGATTGACTATTGACTATTCTCATAAGGACCTATCAGGTTGTTGACGAACGGCTTCAGACGTTCCCATAATACGGCAGAAAGGATCTTATATATCATGCAATGTTCAGGAGACTGATGCCTCTGTAGTTGGCGCAATTAAGAGAGTCTTCTTTTATATGTACTATAACCCAGCTGAAAGCTATCGCAGCTAAAGTTGAGCTGATATATTATTCTGAACATTTATTGTCCTGAAATATTAACTAACAATAATTTGTATAGGAGTTACCGGCGAATCTGCTGGAAAGAGCTGTGAATGAGTTGTTTTACCGGGGTAAAGAGAAGCTTAAAATAACTTTCCAGCCTCCTAACTACCTCCACACAAAAAGTCATGTCAAAATATTACTCCTTTGCGACGTGAAAGACGGACAAACAAACAAACTGACTTTCCCATTTATAATATTAATATAGATGCTCAACCTACATAAATTCATTTGAGATGCCGAATTTTATCATGGCTTTGTATAGTTCTAACCTGATGGTAAGGTTGACAAGTTTCCATCACCAGGGTAATAATCTAATCGCGTATTGATTTCGCTTGGATGAAGTCAAACTGGGATTGTCCCATGAATGTTTTAGTATATATGGTTATCCTTTTATGTAGGTAATAGGAGAATATCTTATAGGCGGTATTCAAAAACGTGATATCTCTGCACTTTCGTAATAATATCAGAACCCCGAGCTATATTTATCTTGAGCCTACAACAGCCTTCCCGATCACTTCAATGCTTGTTCGCGGTATCATATTGGCTTCTTCTTGAAGTGGTGAAGCCTTCACTTCTTTGGTGAGCTAACCTTTAAGCAATTCATTAAAGTACACTTAATATCACTCCGGTATGACTGCATGATATTAAATCAAATCAAGTTCTAGTCACAGGCTCATTTTGTCTGTGTTTCTGAAGGAAGACATCCATATACCCGTAAATATCATTAAGATGACTGAGTTTTCTAACTTAACTCTCAAACCCTTATTTCAAAACAAAATTACTTGACTTTGTATGTAATTTCGGTACGTTCATGCTTATATTACGACCTAACATTTATAAAATATATCATACTAGGTCAACAATCTTAACATCACAACATAAATGTCCTTAATATTTCATACACACACACACAAAGTATAATGTGTAAGAGTATGATCCTTTGTATAGGCCACAAACCACAAAGTAATTTCACTTCTGGGAAATCGTTATTCAAACTCATATTCAAACGTTTAGGTATAAAGAAAAAAAGTTAAATTTCTCTAGAATAGCCTTGCTTTTTGTGTGAGTGTATGTGTGTGTGTGTGTGTTTGTGTTTCCTTTCTCTGAAAATATCCTTTTAACGTACATAATAAGAAAAACAGCAAACAAAGAAAATAAAAATAGAAAAATAGAAAACTAAATTGAAATCTATGAGACTGTCCTTTAGCAGGCAATTATAGTTCTAGAAAAACTTGAAGAGAAAAATGAAAGGTTTCTATGTGTGGTATTATAGAAGTATTAAGCTGTATAGACATAGAAACTATAAGTAGTAAGTAGGTATTAACATTATTAGGTATTTACTTGAACGTTGACATAAGTATTTAGGTACAATTGAGTATATTATTACATTTTATATGTCATATAAGATGGATGAAAAGGGAACCTATGTTATTGTTGTTATATTTGACCGGATTGTCATCTTTTTTTTCTAGAAACCAGAACGTTGACCTACATACCTCCTATACACCACCTATACTTAAAGAGAATACATTTAAGTACAGGAATGGATGTAGTTTGGGAGGCATGTATTCCAGTTCCAGAACTTTAATACAAATTCTGGGAAATTTATATATCTTCTATTTAGTTGTAAATGCGTTCTTAAACAACAAAAGAATTAACATAAGGCGTATTTTATTGTTAAATTATTAGCTATTGCAGTAATGGAAAGTAAGTGCAGTAATGGAAAGTGTGAATAAAACATATGTTCACTATTGTATGCACTTTTATTTAAATCTCCAAGTTCGTATCTGTGCAATCATACTTATGTCAAAATCAGCTGTTGAAAATACGTACTCATGGGATGTGTTGAAAAAGTATTATTGTTTTTATGTTAAGTTGAATAAGAGTTCAAGTTAATGTGTACATGCAGGTCCAGTCAGAATAGAGTTGAGTATGAATTGAAAGATTGAAATGACATAAGAGAAGAGTGCCTGTCCACATTGAATTTTTAATGTTAGGTGCAAGCAGTGAGACAGGTAGATTATATGTGAGTGAAAAAGAGAGAGATGGGTAGATTACAGCCCAAATGCAAACAATATTCTTGGATTCAACATGAAAGATTTTGTATTGTATGAGTGAAAGATAGATAGATTTCAAGGGTGTAAGATATAGATGTGCAGATTGATTTTCTCTTCATCGTATGGACACAACGAACATAATAAAACCCAGCATTAAAAATCCAATGTAGACAGGCATTAAAAGCCAAAAGAAGGGTGTGAGGGGAGATTTTGTCCTTCCCCGTAAGCCCGTCTTGACTACAAGCTCCCAGTTGCTGGCAACTCAGTTTTCCTGGATGAAAGGGGAGAAATCAACGCGAAACATTCAGCACCACAATTAAAGTTTCTCTTCTCAAAATAAACTTACACTGCGATAACTGACGCGAAGCGAATCCGGGCGAATCATTCACAATGATAACAAAAATGACAAATAAACAATGCCGCGTCGGCGAATGTGCCACTTTCACGTTGGTTTGGGAGAGCATTTAAACCCGACCAATGACGAAAGTTTTGTTTTCTCATCAAATAATTCGCTTTGGTTTTCAGCGAGTCCTAATACACATCACACGTCAATAAATTTAGAGATAGCACTGTGATTATTGATGATTTTTGGGTGATGTCAAGTAGTCAACGTATTGAATATTTACTTTGACAGTCTAATTGTAGATTAATATTTCAAACCAATTTATTTTTATTCTAGTGAAAACAGAGCACAAAAAAAATACTAAGGCATCCCCAAATAATAAAATCCTGCCAACCTTTAAGTAAAAAATATTTCTGGAACTGGATGAAGTGTCATTCTATTCCAAGCATTCCAAAACTTTATCTGAACTATTTATATGCACTATTTTTGCTGCCTTATTTATCCGCACTATTTCTTTGTTGTTGTTTAGTGTGTAAGATTTTGCTGCGCTGCGTATAAATTAAGCAATAAAAAACGCCTATACTTAAATAAATTTAATTAGGCGCCAGTTATAGCTATCATTGGTTTTCATCATTGAAAACAAACATTGGAATTTTTTTGGCAGGTCTTTTATAGCTTTCATTAAAAATTACTGTCATTGGAAAAAATTTCCTGATTGAAATGCAGCCGAAAAACTTTTTCTGACAGAAATCTGTCATTGGAATTGAGTGAAATTGAAACACAAATCATTGGAACGATTTGTTCCATTTTTGGTCATAAAAGAATCAGCTGTTCAGGAAAATTAATTTCCGTCCAGAAAAAAGAAAAATACATTTTTAGAAAAAAATAAATGTGCAAGCAAACTTTTTTTTTCTCAAAAAAAATTCTTTGTGTGATTTCCGATCAATCAGTATATAATTTTCATTTCTAATCAAAGAGAAACACCGTCAAATATCGATTCAAAAATTTTTCTGGATCGATTAGAATGATAGCTATAACTGGCGCATTAGATGGAGCAATAGTCCGTTGAGAACTAGGGCCTAATGACCTACAACTTTCAACCATTCTAGTGTGGGAATCATTTCAGGGCTGAAGGGGACCTTCAGTTTTTATGACGAATCCGAATTGATTATTTGAGAAAGAACTTTTTTGAACAAGAATTATTCTTGGAGAATTTGTTAATTCTTCTTCAACTCAAGACCATCGCGCAGCGGACACTTTAAATTATGTTAAGGTGAGGTTTTCAATCTGGAAAATATTTTTGGGAGCTAGTTTATTTGACAGTTTGGTTTGTCATTTTATAATAAATAGACACGCTCCTGAACAACGTTTTAAGGCGTGCATATTTATTACCAAAACAATATTTTCGTTCGCAAGCTGCGTCGCTAATTCGAGCAACCATATGAATCGGTTTCACAACAGGTTTACTTTAGTGGATAAATCGCATCCTGAGAGATGCAATATAGTGCGCACCGAACACTTTTGTACTCGTGTACAATCCAAAAGCCATCATACAGACGCCGAGCAGTTACATCCTCAAAACGTCAATGTAGGCAGCACAGTGAGATCGTTGTGACGGGTGATTTCAATGTAGGGGAGATCTGCTTTAGATGACATAGTTGACAAGATGATATAGTCGCATATTCTCAGCAACCATAGGTTTAACGGTTTTTTTAAATATACCCGAATGTACAGTTTTAAAATGTTAGTTCCTCAGTTGGAAATTGTATTTTATGAAAAGCAAACGAACGAAATTTGCTACACAATTTTTTTTTTACGAAAAAGTGTTATTAAATATATTTTAATTAAGGTAAGTAGAATTTTATGCCGTAAGTGTTTTATGAATACAGTTATTTATGTTTTATGACGTTTTTGTGTGATATAAGTGCCAGATGGTGTAGTTTTGATGCCTTACACATTAAAATCAATTTTGATCGTAATGGGTATGGGATGACATAGCGTTCGTCCGTCCAAGTTGACATATGTCATCTTACCCGGAAGCTAGTAAAAAAAATATAGAATAAATTTAAGTTTTTTTTTTAAATTTTAGTATGCTCGCAGAAATACCGCCTTATAACATCTATAATATGAATGAATCTGGATTAAACACAATTCAAAGGCCACCAAAAGTCGTTGCACTCAAAGGTAAGAAACAAGTTAGTGCCTTAACAAGTGCCGAAAGAGGTCAACATATCACTGTCGTAGTCTGCGCAAGTGCAACTGAAAAACTTTGTTTAATATTCCCCCGAAAAATCACAAATTGGAATATTTTGATGGTGCACCAGCTGGATCACTGGAGTTGTGTTATGAAACCGGATATTATGTTGGGTGAATTATTTTGCAAATGGATGGAACATTTTGTAAAGTTCACTGGTTGCAGCCTTCAAAATAAGGTTCTCCTTATTCTTGACGGCCATGCAAGCCACAAAAATCTCCAGGCATTAGAAATTTAGAATATGCCAAAGCAAATTTTGTTGATATTCTGTTCCTGCACACATAGAATGCAGCCATAAGACGTTTCATTTTTTGGACCACTTGACACTACAGGTACTATAATCAGGAATTGACAACATGGCTGAAAAACCACCTCGGCAGAACTGTTGGCCTTTGCCAAATTAGTGCTTTGTTTGATAAGGCATATAGATGCGCTGCTTCAGTATAGGCAACATTACAAGCGGCTTCCAAAAATGTGGAATTTATCCATTCAACATGAACATATTTCCCGATAGCTTGTTTTTGCCTAGCCAAGTGACAGAAAATGACATGGATGAAGTTGAAAAAACACAACATACCCTTCAACTTGTAGCAGATGAAGTTCAATCATTCGACGTTCCAGTATCATCAAAATCAAAAAAATCTGTGGAGTACTTTGACATCAGCAAATATCGCAGCTACCTCACCATCATCCGGCCCGACACAATTATCTGACTTACCAGCTGCCTCATCATCTAACTTACCAGCTCCTACATTATCTGACTTACCAACTCCTTCTTCATCAACATTTGATCTCAACATTTCAAGTCCTACATCATTGTCAAAATATCCGCTCGTTGAACATATACTTAAATCCATTTCGCCATCACTACCGAAATCCGTTTCAACAGGAAATGCCAGAAAAAAAAAGAAAAGCAACAGGATCCGAAGTACTCACTTCAAGCCCATGAGTGATATTAAAGCTCAGGTCCAGGAGAAAAATGAAAAAGAAAACCGAAGAAATCTTAGAGCCCAAAAAGTAATAAAACGGGCCATACTACAGGACAATGATGGTCAGCAGCAGGACTTTTCAGACGATGATGGCGAATGTGGCTTGCATTTACTGCAATAAGCTATTTAGCATTGGCTATGTTGCCAAGCATGCAATAAATGGTGCCACTAATTGTGTGCCGAGCCGGTGTTCACCACAAAATAAAACAATTTATTAATAATAAAAAAGGGTATGTCATCTTACCCAAAGGCAATATGTCTTCTTACCCGGGCTCTTCTTAGACAGGGCTCTGGGCAATTTTAAGATTATTTTTTTTAAATACTAAATATTGTGTAAATTCTATACATTTAAGATTTTGTTTTTTCTTAATAAATAAATAAAATAAATAATTTTTGAATTTATTGCTATGTGTCCTAAATTTTTTATTTTCAGCTTTATAGAAAAAGTATGTTATCTTGAGCAAAACTCCCCTACACAATTTGTCGTGGCTGCACTATTCTGGTCAGAAAACAACCTAAGGAAGGTACGTCAAGATTCCTATTGAGTTAAACCACCTACTAACTTAGTTAGTTGACGAGCCAACTAAGATTACTGATGTTGCAGGTCAGTCCGCCAACACTCTTGACTTGTTTCTTAACTCTTTTCCTTATAAATATGTGATCAGTGTACTATCACCTCTAGGTACATAATACCAATGCGTCATATTTGCTAATTTCTCATGGCAAAAAACATCAGTTAAATACAAAATCCAACTGGGACAGTCTCAACGACTTCTTCAGGAATTTTAACTGGTCACTATGCTTCCTCGAAAGTCATGTTGGATTCCAGCTCAGATATGTTTACAAACTTAGTTCTTTGTGGAATGAATGAGAAATTTTATCTCAAATAGGGTAAAGTCTATCAAACTCAAAGAGAAGTCACGGTTTGATTCGAGATGTAAAGAGGTTATTAGGATCAAAGATGTAAGTTTCCGGATTAATAAAGCCAACTCCACTTAGGAAAACCGGAATAAGTTTGAACAAGCTAGAAAGATCTGTAACGGTCATATTCGACGCATTAAATTTTTGAAATGACCAGAAATTACAGTAAGAAATACTACAATGTCACAAAGGTAGTACAAATTTCTAGTCATCAAATAACCTCGATAATCGGTATCTTAACCAAGCAATGTCTGATAGGAAAGCACGCCACGTAGCTAGTCGTATTCTCAAATGACTTTTACGGAAGCTGTATTTATGAGGAATAGGTCGAGGAAACAGTTCCTCACCTCCACTGCACATGCCTTGCTCTAGCTCAAAAGACTATAACAATCTAAACGATCTCAGTCATATTAACATAATCAGTCTTTAAAGTTTCGTAAAGAATGCAAACTTTGTTCATTAAACTTAAAAGAAAGCTTCAAGATTCATGTGCGGTATGCGTCACAATGGGCCAATGCACTGGCCTAAGTGTGTCCTACTCCATCACGGACAGACACTTTTACCTCATACCTAATCATGGGCAGGGGTAATCATTGGCCAATATTTCTTCAAAAATGAAGCCGGTCATAATATTACAGTCAATGAGGAATTCTAAAGAACCATGATTAATGATAATTTTTCATGCCTGAATTGGAGAATGTTGATGGGGAAGACCTTAAGTTCCAACAAAACGGTGGCGGTGCGGCACTACATGCAATGCAGCCAACGAAATAATGTATTTATTTAAGGAAAGTTTTGGTCAGTGCATTATCTCGCGTAGTGGGCGTGGAATGACCTCCAAGATCGGTCGATTTAACACTGCTGGACTATTTTTAATAGGGTTTGGAAGTGAATTTTTGGTACGTTATTGCTGAAATACGGTCCCATTTGGAAAGAAGCAGTGTGAAATATGCACTCTCCATAACCGCAACTTATACTAAGCTATACGTCGTCGTTCTAGAAAACAAAATATAGCTAAACTTAAGTTTTGTTAATATTTTATACTGATTTTTTTTCAAAAACATTTTTTCAACACAGTAAGAGATAATGTCGTTTCAAACACAAAATAGAAAACGTAACACTTTTCTTTAACCTAAAAATTAATGAAACAAAAATGGAATGAAAGATATTTTGAGCATGAACGTCTATGGTGTCGGTCGGTGTGAGGTATTGCAAGTTTGAAAACATTTCATTGAAAAGCACGTCTGCCCGCCCAGCAGCATCAGCGTTGATGAAAACCGTAAGTATGTAGGTTTGTTGGAAATTGTAGATAGATCTGGATAGAAATATGTAGAAACAGGTACATCGTTCATCTTCAAAATTCTTTGGATAAACTTAATTTGTTGAATAAAGAATTTAATTGTTGCAAAATGTATTACTCAAATGCTTTCCTCTTAATCATGTTTGAAAGTGAAAAGATGTTGGTTTCATACATAGTACGGTTATATATTCGCATTATATGAACCTTTGTACAGGGTGGATCCAAAGTTTGTTTTTAATTTAAAAAAAAATTCAGAGCTCCACTCCGGGTTCTCCAGATTTAACTGCACCAGACCCTTTCTGTTTCTTTATTCAGAATTTAAAATGTATGTAAATACACTAACCTTTATAACGCAGCTTTAGGAAAACATACTGGACACTGGGCCCATAGATGTCCTACGAAGTATCATGAAAAATGCTCTAGGGTCGATCTTCCTGCGAAATAAGCTGCTGCGCATTTGAGGGACATCATCTTCCATACTTAGCCCAAAAAGTCACTATAGAAATCATACACTTTAAGTACAAAATTTAATCAATAAAAGTTTAAATTTTGAAGACACTTTTGGCCCACCCTGTTTGTGTATATGATGTGGTTGGCAGAGAGTAGATTTACCTCAGAGATAGAGAATCCTCTTTCCGGTTTCGGTGATAATTTTCCTTCCCTATGCTGGGCTACGTTGGGCATGGATGTGGCGATGAGAACGTAGATGTGGAATGAAAACTCAATTAAATGCTTTTGCTTGCACCTAATGAGTGCAACTTTTCGGTAAGGATGCTTAATCACTTTTCCATTTGATGTGCTTAATTTAGTTGCAAGTGCATTATGCATGACTGTATTAAAGCGTCTAGAAATATAATTAAGAGATGTTTCGGTTGAATATTTGAATTGCGGTTGGGAATTTTGATAAAATTTCAAGGAGTTTTAAGAAAATATTTGAGGAATTATTGGATCTTATAAGATATTTCATCAGTACATATATTGTAGGCCCTGAGTACCTATGTACATATAGAGAATATAGTAGTTTGGTTTTTCTTTATATTCCTTTTTCTAAAGATTTCAAAAAGGACTTTGGCAAATATTATGAAAAAGGATTTCATTTAAGGGTTCTTATAGTAACTTGATTTTTAGATTAATTTTTCCTTCATACAAAGTTAGAGCAGAAACTGATGATGAAGATTAAGAAGAAGAGAAAATAATAATGAATACTTTTGTTGGTTATACAATAGTAGTTTAAGTAAAATGTTTTTTGGTCAATATTTTGGTAATTTTAAAATTATACTACTGTATGGGGCTGTTGTAAGCTTTTGTTTAAGGGTTTTGGTTGTAAGTTACATTGTAAAATGAAAATACGAAAACAATTAATTTTTAGTTTTTCACCACCCCTCTTTCCTTGATGGTTTCAGAGTAGTAATTTACTAAGCCTTAGTTCTCAACATGCTGTTTCGTCACTTAATTTATTTACTTACAAACAACCGTCAACACTGGAGGCACAATACTCTAAAGTACTATTCACATGAGCACGACCAACGAATGAACGAATATTCGTCGATTTTGACATTTCTTTCACATGAGAGTTTTTAATTCGTCGCGAATGAAGTTTGACAGCCGAACACCATTCACCACCGAAACCAAAACAAGAATGATTTTTTTAGGTTAAGTACGCGCGATTATTTTATTCGTTGCGAGTGTGGATGATGTGGAACGCGAATAAAGTTTGACAGTTCGTATAAACCACAATTATTTTCGCGACGAATAAATTTGTTTTCTTAAATTTATTAATATACGACATTGAAAAGTAAAAGTATGCATCATAAATCAAATAGAAACTATATTGCTATCGTTTTGTTAAGAATTTGTGTGGAAATATGTCTTCAAACGTACATAAACTCACATTTTGTAATTCATTCGTCGTTCATTGGTCGCGCTCATGTGAATGCTGCTTAAAGGTCCATCCAATTACTTGGATACGCCGATGATATTGAAATTATTGGAAGATCAAAGCATGATGTCAGTGGAGCGGTTTTGAGCTTTGCGACGGAAACGGAGAAGATGGGCTTAGTGGTCAATGAGGGCAAGACGTCATGGGCAAATTTTCACCATGGACAGCTATCAGTTATACCTAACTTTGAGGTAGTTAAGGACTTTGTCTATGTAGGCACCGCTTTTAATTCAGACAAAAACACCATCGCTGAAATCAAACGTAGAATAATTCTTGCAAATCGCTGCTTCTTTGGACTAAGAAGTCAATTGAGGAGTAACGTCCTCTCTCGAGCATCTAAAATCACCATCTATTAGACGCTCATCATCCTGGTTCTTATTTATGGCGCTGGGGTCTGGCCCCTGTTAAAGAAAGATGAGACCGTCTTAGGATGCTTCGAGAGAAAAATTCTTCGGGTGATTTTCCCGTATGCACGGATGGAGATTGGAGCGACACTGACCTGGTTAAAATAATAAAAGTTCAACGACTTAGATGTTAGATCGCGCTTGGTCATATAGATCGACGCTCCAGCCCGGAATGTCTTCGAATTCAATCCCGATGAACGGCGCAGTAGAGGAAGAGCGCGACTCAGGTGGCGCATGCAGTTGGGTGAGCACCTCAACCAACTTCTCGTGCAAACTGTAGGCATTCCTGTACTCTAAGCCTCTGATGAATGAATAGGTATCTATGAGTTACATTTTATTCAGATTAATATTATGCCATGTCTTGAAAAAACCTTAACAAACTGTAAGAAGAACTCATTGGCTTACCGATTGCTGCCACAAATGTATGGCTTCTTGAACATGTATATGAATCAAAATTGTTTTACAACCTTTGTGCGAATATTTAGCAAATAAGTTTGCAAAAATCTCTTTTACTTACTTACTTCATTATCTGGCTCCCAATCCATGAAGGGTCTCAGCCCAAGACAATGCGTTCTTCCATCGTTTACTGTGCTTCTAAGCTTTCTAGTTATCGAGACTAAGCACTCTTGCGTTAGAATCCACCTGGTTTATGTGGCGGAGTTTCGGTCTTTCTCGTCATCTCGAAGCTGGGGGCTAGTACTCAAAGAGTTCTTTTGCGGGAGCGTTGTTGTTGCTCGATGTGTGGTCGGCGAGTTTTGGCTCTTTGGACTGCCTCCATATCTTGATACAGCTGGTAAAATTCAGAATTGATTCTTCTCCTTCATTCGTCTACCAGTCCCTAGTGTCAATATACCCTTTTTAACTTATCGTAAGGCACTCGGCGCGGCGCCTTAGAGTAGGACTGGTCAAATTAGAATGCACTTTCGCTTTCCAGTATTAGCGGTTCGCTTCGATAATTCTTCGTCGAAATTTCACTAAGAGCCCGTTCACACGATACCGAATCGGCGGTTTTGCCGTATCGGCAATTTTGCCGTATAAGCCAGTGGCAATATAATTTAAATGAGTATATTCAGACGATACGGCATTTAACCGTATACGGTAAAATCACCGATTAGGTCGATTTTGTCATTCGGTTTTGTCTCTGCAAATCGTTTTCGGTCGTACGGCAAAAAACCGATTCGGTTTATAGTGGCAATGTATTTATATACAGTGCGTTCAGACGATTCGGTATTTTGACCGAAAGTGCGTCATTTTTCGTCTGGGCTACTGTGGAATAATGTATTGCTAGTATATAGTCGTTTTTGTGTTTTACACCGAGTACGGTGTAGGGTTGAGTACGGTGTACGGTTAAATTACCGTACCGTCTGAACACTCCAACCGAAAGACAACGAATCGAGAAAATATCCGATACGGCGAAAATACCGAATCGTGTGAACGGGCTCTAAGATGTCGTTCGTGGAGTTTATATTTGCCCCGAGGTAAGTGACGTTTTGTTCTAGGTGATATAGACAGATGAGATTTTGTTAGTTGATAGCATATATACTTTGTTTTGTTATCATTCTCTTTAAAACCAACGCGTTTCGCCTGTACCTAGACTAGTCTAATGCTTCCTTCAATTGTTTCCTCTACACAATGCAGATTCAACAGCTGCTGGAAGTGCTGTCTAAACACATCTACAGTTACCCTTGCTCAATTTCCTTCGTCTGTTAGCCAGTTCTACAACCATACGCTATTTGCTGGGCAGTTATGTAGAACCGAAGTGATGTGGTGCTGGACTCCTCGAACTACCTGAGCTCTAGTGTTGGTTAAACTTCGATAGTCTATCGATAGTATCGATAGTAAAAAACTATCGCGTACATCGATAGTTTCTAAAAACTATCGAACACACCATCGATAGTTTCAATACTTCCAAATTATTTTGCCACAAGGCTATTTTTCTGAACACACCCGCTGTTTAATTTTCAACTCATACAAAACTGGAAATCTATTGGAAATCTTCATGTCTCATCATGTCTCATCATTTCAATTTATGATTTTTGGTTTGGGGAACCACCGAATTATAATTGTGTAAGTTGTCATTGTCATCATATGTCACTGTTACATTTTGTTTACTATTTGGGTTTGGTTGTGGTGAAGGTGTTAACAAGACCAAGTTTGTAAAATGTTCGTTGTGTAAAAGAGAATATAAACATTCCGGAAACACAACGAACTTAAGCGATCACTTAAAAAGGAAACATCCAGGTGAACGAGCATTTATTTAAGATCTAATTTGTAGATATTCATCAAAATCTTTAATTATTTCAACTCAGTGAGCTCAGAAGCTGCGGATGCTCTTTTCATTCTACGTTGGTTTTCTTGTCTTTCTGTTTCTTCACTTCCGTTTGTCCATTTCCCTTCTTTTGCTTAAGTTCCGCGCATTGATTATCATATCGGGATTTTTTGATAGCTGATATGATAGTCTCGGTAATTCCTTAATGATATCGTAGTACTGGTACCGCTGCTGGTTGGTTTTTAACGCTTGTGGAGTAGAGTATGACTGAAAATTTCCTGGTATTTCTAAGGCATGAAGGTGGACGTTGCTGTCTTTTCCTTAGACTGTCGGACTCTGGACTTTGTCATAACAAGAAAGTGGTCAGATTCCAGCTTTGTAACCCGGAAGGTTCTCACGTCCAATATGTTAGATGAATGTCTTGCGCTAATAAGCACATTGTCGATTTGCTTTTGAGTTCGACCATTTAGAAATTGCCAAGTTGCTAAGTTTATCCTTCACCTGGGAAACCTAGTACTACTGTAAAATAGATTAGTAGGAAGCCATTGTTTGTTGCCGTTTCTTGTCGTTTCATGGATTCGGTGCTTTCCAACAAATCCGCTTACGTTATATTCTTTTCAACTTTTGCATTGAAATGACCGATCACAACTTTGACATTGTACTTCGGACAAGCTACGTAGTCTCCCTCTAGAACGTAAAACTTCATCTTGTTGCACTCTTCAGCTTCATCGGTAGGGAAGGGATACATATTACTCTGATATTTGGAAAGATGCATCACAGCTACTTTGAAAAAAATATTCACTAGAAAAATTGTATTGTGATTAGTGGAAATATAGTTTTCCGGCCAACGGAAAACTATATTTCCACTAATCACAATAGTAACACAAATTGGTCAATAAATTAACTCAAGAAAAATTGTATGTTAGCGGATCTATTATTGAAATAAGTTAAAATCTTTCGACTTAACAATGATATTTTTGAGATATCACATAAAACTCATTTAACATTTATTAAATTTTGTTTATGTCCCACATTTTTTCAGCTTTTTCGAATTATCGGATGAATTTTATTTGAAAAACAAATTTTAATCTTTTCAACTTTTGTTTATGGCTGAATACCTTATAACTAAAAATGCTAAATTAACGTTCAGGGCAAGACTATCATTGGAAAACTTTTTTAACTGCTCGTTTGTGATGTCATGATATGAGCTATAAATGCTTACAACGCTGTCAAGTTACAAAATAAAAATACCGAAAGTAATTCAAAAAAAACTTTCCCCATCTTGAATTCATAACTCAAATGAATACCAAAATGTTCATATATCAATTGACCTATACCTCAATTTTATACTTAACCATCATCATGAACTTATACAATATACTCTTCTCATATTTTCAATGAACAATAGAATGTAGATACACCCCACCCTATTCCATGACAAACTTGTTAACCTCTACATAATGTACAAAGGTTTTAAATAAAACGAAAATACTTTAATTCAAAAATTAAATAGTAAACATCAACATAAGGGTACATACATAGATACATAAATATATGATAGTGTGCACTTAAATATTTCGAAACAACAATTTTATCACTCCCCTCCCCCTCTCCCAAATCTTTCAACCAACATAACTCTATTTTAAATTTTTTAAACCAAATGTTGCATCCGAAACCAAAAAGAGAAGTTCACATACCATCCTGTAGCCTGAATAGCCTATAGCCATATAGTTATATAGCCACAAACTCTGAATACATTATTGAAACTTGAGCCGAAAGCATAAAAAGATGTTTATGGTAGTTCTTATATGCATTATACGAGGAACACTCTTCCATCACAATGCTATCCTGCTTACCAACAAGCAGATTTATTCATCCACCTCTCAGGGATCTGCAGGATGGAAACTAAGTCTTGTTCTTCTTCCTTTCCTTTGCTTTGCTTTGCTTTTATTTCGGTGTGCTCCATCTTCAAATATGGGATACATAGCCTGATGAGTCTCTCAACGTTGTCCTTGTCATTGTCATCGTCATCGTGCTCGTCCTCGTATGTATACCTCCTATATACGATAGCCATAGCATCCTCTCTCTATAGCCTCAATCCAGTAGCAGCAGATGGGCTGGGCAAGAGAGGAGTAAATTCTCCAAACTATAGACTATATGGAGCTACTGCTACTACTTCACGTTCACAACTATCCTGGAAGCAATAGATTTTACGAAGATCCCCGTATGTCTGCTGTGTGTTTCTTTTACTTCTAATCCATTAAATTCCCTTGCAGCTTTGGAGAAGTAGCATCAGGAGCAGGAGCAGCAGCAGTAGCAATACCATCAGAAGCAGCATCATTCGAGAAGGAAAGGAAAAGGATGATGGTGATATGCGTTTTGGAAATATGCGAGAATAGGGCTATTTTCATTGGAATATTGCTTACCACAACATTCAATGGAACAGATGGCCCTTATAAAGGATGGTTTCCCCAAGTTGTTACATAGAACTAGGTCATTTTTGATCTGATGCTTTCACAAAATTTAACCATCTATCTCCATCTTTTCGCATAACTCCGCATGTACATATCTCTAGATATCTCCTTGCCAAGCCCAAGCACATGCCCACAACGATGATTGTCCATTTTGGGATTATGATGTTGCTCTGATGTCGTTCATTCGGGTAAACTGCATCAAAGTTGTTAAGAAATTGAAAATCTTTCAGAATGAAAACATTATCAGATATACTCGTAGGTAGGTTAGGTATAACAAAGATGCAAAAAGTGAGGGTTGATATGATGGGAAAGGAAAGGATCATCATAATCATCACATCACAGGATAAATGTTGGGATGGGAATAGAATATTGATTTGATTTCATCATCATGCGATGAAGCAACACGTCATGTGAATTATTATTTGATAGAAGCAAAATCCAGGGTTATTTGGTTTTGGTTATAAAGATGGAAATGGTGCTTCGATTTATGAATGCAATGCATTGATCTTTATAATGAAATAACCATCATAACTGAAGGTATAACCCAGTCAAGTCGAACTATAAGCTCACTTTTGTACTTTTGATGTATGTAAGTGCATTATAGGCAAAGGATTCAATCAATACATTATAAGGTACCTTAGGGGAAGAAATAAAGTACAGATTTTGAGTGAGAGTGTTCCTGTTGTAAATTTCGATTAAAAGGACGATTTCCTTACCAACTTCCTCAATTTCAACTTTTTAAACTGTTGGAACTGGATCTGGGGACACACTTATTTAAGCTTTACACCCCTCACAAAAACTAAAGAACGATGATTAATCGGACATTTCTATCGAATCGACAGGACCAGACCGTTCGTCGCTCGTCGTCTCTTGAGTCCTTTTTTCCATTGTCCGTTGTTAAAACAACCCAACCAACCAATACCATTATTTTGAAAACGTAATTCATTTATTTTATTGGATTTCTTGCCCAAACTTATGGATCAGCTCCTATCACCATCATGACGAAGCATGCTACTAGCATATCAATTAAACCATTTTTACTGCCTGTTTCCGCATAAACTGTCATCCAGAGAGGAAGGAAAGCTCTGCTCCTTCATCCAAAAACAAAAAATCTCGAGCTGAAAAATAAATTTGACAAAACAAAAAATCTGTCTGATGCATGGGTTTTCATTCTCGTTCTAGAACTAGCTCCCCGCCGCCGCCACCGCGCCGGGAGCTGCTGCCGCCGATGTTCCTAGAATTGCATTGAATAACCAATATGTTGGCTAAAACATGACTGCTAGCATTGAAACCAGACATTCACATACATTTTTCGTCCTTGTTCCTATATGGTTTTTTTCTTGCCCCCCCTCCCCCCGCTCAAAAAATAAAACAAGAAAAATAAGGGATGCTTTGGCCTGATTGATACTGCCATAAAAATGCATATTTTGGGAAAAACGATTTTAGAAAGATAACCATTTGTTTTATTTTTGTTTTTGCTTCACTAAACGGCTGAACTTTATGTGCGGAATTGTGCAATTTAAGTGCGCGAAATCTGGTTTAATGGGGATGATGATATTTTTGGTGGATGGTTTTATCGTTTGGGTTATAAACAAGTGCAATAATTATTATTATTATTCTTGTTACTCGGTTTAAGGTAATAAAATTTGATGACATGGTCTATAAACTTGTGCGGTGATGTTGTTTGGTGAAATGGTAATAGCAATTTACAGGTTTATATAGTTTAATTTTTTGATGGGTTTAAACCCTAATATTGACTTTTTTAACTTTTAGAATTAAAATATTTTGGTTAATAAATTGAAGCTTGTTTTCAAAAGAAAAACCACTTAACCTAGTTAATCATTCGTTTAAAGGTTATGAATAGTTTATAAAACTAAATTGTTGCGGCTTTCCTTCAATAATTTTTTTAAGAACCCTTACCAAAAGATACCAAACAAACTTACTAAGTCAGTTTTTAAATTAGGAGTTTATGGTGGCTTGATTATTAATTCGACCTACAGTTTTAAGCCGATATCGAAGCGTTAATTTGAGAAACACTTGTCATGACAAGAATTACTCTTGGACGAATTGTCAATTCCTCGCAAGGTGCAGTATCAGTGAGAAAAAGTTTGAATAGCACAGGCAGGAATTGAATCGAAGCCCTCTTACATGACAGTCCTGCGCACTTACCATCACACAACGGGTATTACGGGTTCCATTATGCTCAAGCTAAATTAAATCATGTATTAGAGTTTGAAGACCTATTTTTGTTCTCTTTTTTCATTATGGCCACTATTTTAAGTTGCTTACTTGATTAATTTTAAGTACCGCATGGTTCAATACAATTGGCTTGCAAGGGAGAGTGCAAACAGACTCTACTATAAAACTTAATTGCTGAGAATTGCTCGCAGAATTTTGCTGTTGCACTTATTTTATAAATTTGTTTTATGATGGAGATTGAGTTATTTATAGTTTTGTGTTCCTGTGTCACAATCTTTTTTATAGTTAGTTAGTTTAGTTAGTTAGTTTCATTGACTTCAAAAGATACAAGAACAAAACATTATATTCTTAATTGTAAGATTACACAAGTCTTTAAATGGTTTGGCCGAAGGCCGTCTACCAGACTGAAATTTTTTTTTTTAATTTATGTATACGAAAAAAAGCTTATTACATACAATTCAATAAAATAATCTTTATAATTTTCAAACTTTAAAACCCTAAAAATGGTCCTCAACTATTCTGGTTCTATAGCGAAGAGCGTTCAATGAGTATTCATACAGAAGGTCCCAAACTAGTTCTCCATTCAAGATGTTGATCTTTTCTTCTAAACCAAGTAGGGGAGCGGGGGGCTAGTTGTAACAATTTTTTGTTTTTTGGCTCTGAAAGCTTACTTGTTTCGTTTTTAGGAAATCTAGCAATACCATTCCAATTTACAACTTTTTAAATATCGATTTCAAAAAAAAATGTAATCAAACCTGTAACGACTTTTTGTAGAAACGATTTAAAAAAAAAATGACGAGTGTTACAACTTACCCCGTGATTGGGGCTAGTTGTAACAGGCTGGGGGCAAGTTGTAACGTGAGGAATAAAAGACCAGTTTTATATTTTATAAAGTTTTATTTTGCGTGAAAGACTTCGGACACGCTCAAAGATTAGGTAAAAAAGTATACAAAAATAAACAAAAACATATTCATTCTTAAACTTAAAAGGAACTTCATTTTTAATGTTTAACCTAACACAAAAGTATAAAAAAATTAACAAAAAATATTCATTCTTAAACTTAAAAGGAACTTCATTTTTAACAAACAAAACAAAAGTAAACAAAAATTAACAAAAATATATTCTTTCTTAAAATTAAAAGGAAGTTTAGGCTCATAGCCCTAAAATCAGTTGTTATCATCGGAATTACAATTGAGACACACAAATGAGATCTTATTTCCCGTTGCACATTTTAAATGTGCCCACATCTTACACATAATGCATTGTATCCACTCCACGTTTGAATTTTCATAAGCTTCTCCACAAGCTAAACAAAACCATTCCTCAGGTTCAGATTCCGATTCGGACCTTAAAACTTTCTTTTTT
Organism: Eupeodes luniger; assembly: GCA_951509635.1. Lineage (NCBI taxonomy): Eukaryota > Metazoa > Arthropoda > Insecta > Diptera > Syrphidae > Eupeodes > Eupeodes luniger. Next base: position 231,954,748 of record OX608073.1, on the reverse strand, counting down.
ACTTTTTTGATCCCTTGTCTTTCAGCCAACTTTCTCTTATTGTTTTCCTTGCCCTTTTTCCCGTTGCTTTTCTTATTTTTCGTCTCTTGTTTTTTATTTATCTTATTTAACTTTTCTTCATATTCGTTTTGTAATTCGTTCTTCTCTGGCGTTTCTGTGAGGACACAGCACTTTCTTTTTCGTTGAGGGCGGTTAGTCAATTTTCGTGGTGGAGCTTTCGGGTAAGGTCTTATTTTAGATGGAGAGAAATCTTTAATCTTTTGAAGGCCAGAAGGTCCAGGAGTCGGCTCAAAGTCAGATATACCTCCACGTACATCTGTTTTAAATAAAGTGTCCTCTTTGGTAAAGTTTGAAGTTATTGGGTCACAATTTTCCAGAGAATTTATGATTTCACTGACACTTATATCTAAAGAACAATTATCGAATGATCCTGTATAAGAAAGATTTGTTGTCAAGCTAGGGGCAGTAATGTTCATATCTGTTTCAGATTCCTTGCTTGCAGGATTTGGCCGATCCGTAACATAAGATGGTGCAAAATGATAATCTTTAAAAATATCTGCATTCAGAGGCCATATGCCTGTGGCCTTAAATCCATTCATTATATTTGAAGGATTAATTGCTAATGGCAAAGAATCCTTAACGATTCCAGGAATATCATAAATAGTCATCGTTTTCCCTGGGTTGTTATGCATCCATGCTGTTTGTGTTCGGCTTAAGTAGTTTTTGAACGGACCGTAAACTCCAACATCCAACGGCTGCAGATTATGTGAACAGTGGGGAGGAAACGATAGCATGATAACGTGATTTTCCTAAGCTTTTTTCACGACGGCGATGTTAACATGTGAATGATGGTTGTCAAGTAATAGGAGGACAGGTTCTTGCGCCGAAGGTTTGACATACTTGATGAAATGGTCTAGAAATAAAATAAATTCTTTTTCCGTCATCCATCCAGAAGAATTTCCGGCTCCAATACATTCTGGTGGTCCACCTCTTACAAAAATATCAGTGTATCTGAGCCTTGGAAACACAAACATAGGCGGTATGGAGTTTCCTGAGGCATTAATGGCACATGCTAGAGTGACGAGGGTACCTCTTTCCGCAGAAGTAATAGCCCCTACTTGTTTTTGTCCTCGTGGAGCCACAATTTTCTTTGGTTTATGGACTGTCGTTACTCCAGTTTCATCGATGTTATATATATGTGATGGTGAAAATTTATACTTATCCATAACATCTGTAAGCTTCCCAAAAAAATCTTGAATGTTGGTTTTATTGAATGATGTTGCGCGGCTCAGAGATGTAGCTTCAGGGGTCCTTATAGACAGTCTTGGATTCCTTTTCATAAAATTTTTGAACCAATCTTCCTCTTGAAAAACCAATCTGGGTTTGGCATAGCCCACTGATAAAGGTTTACCATTCTTCTTCTTTTTCAAATATCTAGATAGCGATACATGACATAAATTAAACTCCTTAGCAGCATTTCGTAGACTGGTCTTATTTTCCAAGACTTTAGCAGAGGCCAATTCGAAAACATCTTGGCCTTGGGTAGCACTTGCAGTTTTTCTTTTGTAGTGTCTCATTCTGAAATATAGATAGAATCACCAAATTTTAATAAAAAAAATATGCAAAACATAAAAAGAAGAAGTGTAAGTCAACCCACGTAATTTCAAAGAACTAATACAAAAAGTACGGGGCAAGTTGTAACATGTTACAACTAGCCCCATAAAAGTGTTACAACTTACCCCACAGGGACTTTTTTTGAATAAAATGTTATTAAAAAAAAAAATATTACTTGATGTCAAATTAAAGTAAATAATAATCAAGCTAAATAAATGCTTAATATATTTGTATTAAGCAAAAATTGCTAAATAATTTGAAATCTACGCTAGTCAAATTCTTATAAACAAAAAAAGTTCCAGAAACTTACCTTATCAGAGCGCATGCACACAGCCGCTTCCTATGACGTCCAGTGGGATACTGACTGTGCTTATATGATGCATTGCGCATTAAATAAAAGTTTGAGTTGAAAAAAAAAATAAAATTGTTCTATTATATAGGTAAAAAATGCGTGTTACTACTTACCCCTGTTACAACTAGCCCCCCGCTCCCCTATATCTATCCCAAAATAGCGCTTTCGGAACTCCTTGAGTATTGGACAAACTCCCAGGAAATGAAATACATCTTCGCGTTCTTTGCGATTGCATAAATCGCACAATATCGGCAATTCTGGACGGTGAGGAATGTAGTTCAAATTTATGAATTTACCTCTTACTTTAAATAACAACCTGATTTTTTGTGTACTGGTTTTTGGCCAAGAAGTATGTGTTGTGGTTCAAGAAATGGTTAACTTTACTGTAGTAAGATCTGTAAATAGATGCTTCCGCTTCACTCATAAACTTATCGCACATCATGTTGCCGACTTTTTTCAGCAAGTCATCAAAATTCAACTTAAATTTAAGCACCTCGATACTTTCGTCTGCTGATATTGAAAAAGTAGTTGAGCATTCAATTGCCAGTTTCTTCCACTCCTTAACACACGAAACTTCAGAATTGATAGCTTGTGTAAGTACTATCCGCGGAAATCTTTCGTCACCCATCGCCAAAACTCTTGACACGTATAGTTGAAATGTAATTTAAGTGTGTCTAAAAAGAGGGGTCATATTCCTGTTTCAAGATGTAACATATAGTTGGGCAACTTGAAAGAACTTTTAATAAAAAAACGGAGGAACTTTTCCACAGCTTCAAACGATCGATACCCCCATACTTGCGCTCCGTAAAACAGTATTGCCATTGCGGTAGCTCGAAATACTTTGTGTTTAGCTATATGCGAAACGCTATTTCTTAGAATGCAACTTCTCCACACAGAACACATAGCACGCTTTGCTTCCGATAATTTGGATTGTAAATGTTTTTCTAGATTCAAGTTAGATGCAATCAAAACTCCCAGATACTTGTATTCCTTTACTATTTCTATCAGTTCCTCGTCAAACTTCCACTTCTCCCTCCTGGAATATCTCCCACTACCGTTTCTGAATATCATCATTTTTGATTTAGAAAGATTTATGTACTTGCAGATTCCATGTTTTGCAATAAACTTGAAGCCTATTTAGTCGTCTATAGTTTCAGCTAGGAAAACTATATCGTCCGCGAACATTAGTCCTGGAATATTCTTTCCTCTTATATCAATACCACCTTTCACCGAATCAGTTATGTCATTTATGTATAAAATAAAGAGAAGAGTACTTAAAACACATCCTTGCTTAACGCCCATTGACGTACCAAACTCATCTGAAAGAGAATTTCCATCCCAAACTCGCGCGACATTTTCTTCGTACATGGCTCTAATGACAGATAAAAGTTTAGTTGAGATTCCATATTTATAAAGCTTGTAAAAAAGTGCTTCCCGGGGAATTGAATCGAAGGCTGCTCGAAAATCCACAAAAAAAAGCGTAAAGCTTTTTTCCTTTACTTTTATAAATATCAGCAATATTTATTAATGAAAAAATGTGGTCAATTGTCGAGTTTTTCCTAAAGCCAGCTTGGAATTCGTTTAATATTTGCTCAGACTCGAGCCACTCGTTGAGTCTATTATACAATACCGAGCCAAGGATCTTTACTGCTGTATTTAAAAATGAGATGCCTCTGTAATTTGATGGATCTTCAAAATTACCTTTTTTATATAGCGGAAAAATAATTGCCTTTCGAAAACTCTCCAGGACGTCAGTGGTGTCAAAAATTCTGATGTACTCCAAAGTTAGAAACCGTAAGAAATATGGTGTAATATTGTTAAAATATCCATACGGTATTCTATCTTCCCCTGGTGCTTTATCTTTGTTTGATTTTTCAATAACTATTTTTACCTCATTTTGGGATATAGGCGCATCCAGAAACTCATCAATTATTAAAGGTGGTGCATACTGCATATTGAAACGATGGTGCTATGTGTGAACTGTGAAGTGTTGAGCAAACTTGTAAATGGATTTTCAATTGTTCAATGTGCAGTACTGTAGCCGTTGGAATCTTTTTTTCCGCTCACAAGCCTAATTGCTTTTCATTCTAAAGGACACCTCTGGCGGTATATGATCCGAAATTGTCTTTACTCCTACTTTGAAATCATCAAAAAAGAGGAACCAATCTCCAGACAGAAAACAATAATCGATCACTGAACCAGCTGTTCCGCGGATGAAAGTGAGTTCACCATTGCGATCATCTTCACAGCTTCCATTTAGAACTCGACAGTCCACAGCATCTGCCAGCTCAAGAATTTTGGTCCCTTTTAAATCACACACCTCGTCCTTTGATTTACGGTCGCAATGAATATGGGTTGTGTCTACTTCACTATTAAAATTATTTTGCGATATGCCTATTCTTCCGTTAAAATTTATACGGTCTCGTAATTTGTCAGTTCAAGTAGATTGGAACAACGTAAAGAATACTCTCTTCTATTTCGATTTAAAAAAATCGGGATTGCTTAATATTTTTAAAATTGATTGCAGCGTCTTTAAGACTCTTTTTATACCCGAACAATTCACCACTAATTCCTTTACCAAATATGTTACTTTTAACAGCTGGTTTGAATTCAATTTCGTAGCTCATACAAATATTCTTAAAACTAGTTTCATCAAAATCAATAATAATCTGTGTTACTAATAATATAAATACATCAAATTGATTAATATAATTAAAAAACTCAGTAAATAAACTTTTGTTTTTAAGCCCGGCGACATTATAGCTTATGATTTTAAGTGTTGAAACATTAAAGTGCGCATGGCAGACGGATTCTTCTCAGTTGGATGCAGTACTGTGTGAACATCCACTCACAATTTGTACAGCGGTTCTAGGTTCCATTGTGGTTGCACCTCTTGCATTTTGCAGTTTCACGTTTCTATCAGTGGGTGACATTGACACTTCATTATTGTTGTTCATGTTTTCAGATTGCAATTTATTTAATAATATTGTTAAAGAATGAGGAATCTCCCACATGAAATGTTTAATTACACCCAAACTGTCTTTATTACTTTCATTATTGAGCCCAAGTGATTCATCCCATGTAAAAACAGCGTCTTCCACATACAGCCTATCGTCTCTTACTAAGATTTTCATTCTAGGTTTTGACTCGCGGAGTACCTTCATTATGAATACCATCATACTTCTTCTTTGGCGGGCATTATGTGTTAAATCTTAGTTGATACTTATTTTTGTTCCTTTAAGTTTCTTCGCGTTTCGTAAAACATTTAAAGCTGTTGCTCGGGACTTCAATTTGACAACAATTACTGCAGTGGGTGCGTTTTGGTAGTTTACTCTATGCGCGGATTCAATTTCAGTAATGTTTTCATTTCCTTCGAGTAATCCAGCGCATACGGTTTTGGCTTTTTCAACTGGGTCGATGTGAAGATCAGTAGGCAGATGTACTACAACGTTGTCTTCGACGCTTTTTTGCATAAGTCGGTCAATTTGTGTCTCGAGTATCTTATTTCGATTTTCCAGGAAGACAACTTTTGCAGATAACTCGTCTTGTTTTGTTTTTAGGGCAGACAAGTCGGCATAGAGCAATAATTGAAAGTCGGCTTTCGAAATAAATTCTGAGACAAGCTTTAAATTGTTTTCCCGCTAGAATTTCCTTCATTTGGTCTACACTGATTCCTGACATTTCCACTAGAACTTTATGTGGACCTCTTTTTCTATTATTAAAATGAACAGGGGAAGATTTGTCACGTCCTCTTTTGTTCATAAGTATGGTTATATTCTCTAATATATAAAATATTCCTGTCACAGTGTTAGTTGCCATACTCCTCCGAAACGGCTTAACCAATTTCAATGAAATTTTGCATATATATTCGGTAGGTCTGAGAATAGGTTTTTATCTATTTTTTATATTCCTAAGTGTTATGGTTTAATTGCATCAACATCGTACACGGTGCAACGATCTTACGATAGTATTCAGTGACGCTATGTACAATGAAGCAATGATTGCTATTGAGGATCTTTGCATTATCATTGCCAACTTACCACTTAGTCATTTCGGTATGCATTCACCAAATTGAAATGCATCTGATTTAATAGACACTGAATTGAATCGTGAAATTCAATACAATACTGTAGAAATGGCAGCGATTGTTGCTTGCAATGTCCCACTAATGAATGAAGAACAAAGAACCATTTATGACCACATCATGCTCACAGTTTTGGCAAGACAAGGTGGATTCTTTTTTTTGATGTACCAGGTGGAACTGGAAAAACATTCCTTATTTCTCTAATTCTTGCTAAAACAGTGTAAAATTATCATCTGGGATAAATGCACTATGGCACACGAACATTCGCTTGAGGCGTTGAAAAGGACATTGAAAGATATAAAAAACAATGAAAGCTATTTGGCGGCACTCTGTTACTCCTTTCAGGTGATTTGTGACAAACACTTCCCGTTATTCCGCGTTTAACGCACGCTGATGAGATCAACGGGTGCTTAAAATGATCGCAACTGAAAGTAAATATGCGTGTTCAAATGCTTCAAGATACATCCGCTGAAACATTCTCAAAACAACTGTTGATAGATATTGGTGAGGAAAAGTTACTACAGATGAAACTGGATGCATAAAATTACCGGTCGATTTCTGCTAGATTATTGATTCACAAGATGCTCTCATTGACCAGATATTTCCCGATGTACAGAGAAAATATATATATCATGAGTGGACACTGGACGGCAGAAAAAGCAATTTTAGCAGCAAAAAATGTGGATGTCAACGAATTAAATCTCATGATACAACATTTGTTACCATTAGACTTGGGATCATACAAATCTATTGATACAGTTTGTGATGCTACCGAAGCTGTAAATTATCTAGCTGAGTTTTTGAACTCATATGATTTACCTGGCATGCCACCGCAAAATTTACAACTGAAGGTTGGATCTCCGGTAATTTTTTTTGTCATTTGAACCCACCACGGTTATGCAACGGCACGCGATTAGTAATTAAAAATGTTATCGAAGCCATAATTCTAAATGGCAAATTCCGATTCCACAGATGTGCCCATTCAATTCAAACGCCTTCAATTTCCAATTATTGGCATTTGCAATAACTATCAATAAGTCTCAAGGCCAAACCCTGTCTGTCTGCGGCTAACATTTGAGCAACTCATGTTTTTCACACGGACAATTATACGTGGCCCGCTCTCAAGTGGGCAAACCATCCAGTTTGGCGAAAGATGGGATCACACAAAATATTGTTCACTCTATTGCATAAAGGGATTAAAATTGTTCTTTTGTAGTGCAGTCATATATTAGCGATATGTATACAATTTTAAAGAATTAATTTTAATAAATTAAAAAAAATTGTTTGGTGATTTTTTATTTTAATATTTTATCACCTTTTACAGTGCTCTATAACTCTCCCACTTATATACCACATCCTTACACACTTACAATAAGTTATTTATTTCTAGCAAAATATTCTCTAGAAATTATTTACATATATGACAACACAACGTTTGTCGGGTTAGCTAGTTGTTTATATAAAAATGAGGATTGACATTTTGCTATCCTCTTTTTTATATAAAATTACATGTTCTTCAATGTTTCCAAATGGAGAATAGTTGCAATAATTATCGCAACAGTATTGATTCTTTATACTAAAGAGCTTACCGTACCGATACCGATCTATTTCTAGGGGGCCGTTCATAAAATACGTTCGCACACAAGGCGGGGGGAGGGCTCTTGCTGAGTTTGACAAGGTGTGACAAGGGGGACGGGGGGTCTATGGTAACGTGACGTTCGCCATTCATTAAAACATTTTCAATTAGTATTTCTTTTGCCTATTTTTCTTTTTAAATTTTCATCATGATAGAAAGACTTTTGTTTATTTTTCGACATGAGCGCTGGCTCTGTGGCGCGGGTTTAGTCTTTTGACTTGGCCCTAGCGGCGCGGCGTTGCGATCCGTCACAATTGGTTTCTTTGTTTTTCCAATACTTAAAAGAGTAACGTTTCCTCGCACCCTGCGCTCTCGACTCAGTAACATATGAAAATTCTGTTTCTCATGTATTTATTATTATATTATTCTTTCATTTTTCATTTAGTAGTGAACTAATTCGGACGTTTTTTTCATATTTCTCAATTTAATACTTTTTATTAAAATTCTTTTTATTTTTTATTTAAATTCTCAAAATTTGTGTAGTATCATTTTAAATTTATCATATTCAGGGGGGGGGCTTCGTTTTTGTGACGAAATATTTCTAGGGGGGGTCACAGAAAGCGTGACACAGCGTGACAATGGGGGGGAGGGGGTCAGAAAAGGCTGATTTTAGCGTGACGTATTTTATGAACGGCCCCTAGGTAGATTGCATACACTTTACAATTGCAGCGTCTCCGGAATTGTTCTTTCTTATATAAATGTCCACCATTTCTCCCTAAGACAATTCTCATCGAAAGCTCCTAGAAACTCCGAATGTGACTTTACTAAGCACCCTGTTCTCGGACCGATATGTGTTTACGTCCTGTACAGCAGCAGTTTAGAAATGATGGTAAGGTTCTGGACTAAAGTAGGCTCTGTTGACTTAGACGAGCCGCCTCCTGTGGTGTTCTTCTTATGTTTTGGATTGCCCTACTTCAAAATCATGCTTAGCTACCTTCATTTCTTGACCAACTGTTGTTCTCGCAGTCAACGCTACCATGTAAAGGGTGATTTTTTTAAAAGGTATAGGAAAGTTTAAAAAAAATTACCTTGACTGCGCCTCAAATGGTCCATCTGCTAATTCCAATTTTGGCATACTCTTTCCAACATTTCGGCCGGTATCTCACGAATAAATGCTTCAATGTTGTCTTTCAATGCGTCAATTGTATAGATATGAGCTTTAAGATAGCCCCACACAAAATTGTAAAAAGGCGTTAAATCGCACGATCTAGGCGGCCAATTGACCGGTCCCGAACGTGAAATAAAATGTTCAACGAACTCGCCTCTCAATAAGTCCATTGTTGCCCGTGCTGTGTGGCATGTGGCACCGTCTTGTTCAAACCACATTGGTAGCTTTTGCAATGCTTCTGGCTGATATTCACTCCAAAAATCGACAATTCTGCTTATTTACGTACCTACCCATTGAGCCAAAAATGAGCTTCGTCGCTCGCTGGAAGAAGCGCGCGATGAACTTTCTTAACAGAGCACGCATTTTGATAATAAAATTCGATAATTTGCAAGCGTTGTTCGTTTGTAAGACGATTCATTGTTAAATTATCTATAGACCAAACTGAAGATGTTTGACAGTGAAACAAAACACAAAACGTGCGTTAGCTGTTTAAACCAGTGCCAGTGGTGTTGCCAAAAAGATAATAGCTAAAAAATCACCCTTTATTTTGTTATTCGTTCAATAATGTGCAGTTCAAGATTTTGTGCCGCCTGCTCGATCTAGATGAAAGAATCGTTCGGTTCTCCGAATGATGTTGATTATGTCTGAGTGCGCAAATATCTAACTGGACCTGGTGGCTATGCTTCCCCTCTTATTGGCGTGCTAGAGCCATGGATTGCTTTCTCCAACTCCAGGTTGAAGAGGAGGCAGTCCAAATAATTAACTTGTCAGTGTGTTTCCATTGTAGATGTTGATTGGTCTGGATAGCAATCCATCATAGTCGGGTCAATTTATAAGGGATGCCGAGTGCTCTCATATAGCCTTTTAGAGTTCTAGTCTGGCTATGCTATCGTAGGCAACCTTAAAGTCTGAACTTGACTACTCCTGTATGGACTCGGGCCTCTCCCTAGAAACCCCATTGACACCACGCTTAATTCTTTCAATTATGTCAATGTCAACAGAATATGCGAGTCATTGGACAGACTTTTGAAAGAAAGTGCCTCTAGTGTTAATGACAGCGCAGCACCTTGTCAAAAACTTTTTTTGAGATCAAGAGGTTGGGTTAAGTTATTTCGAACCTTTATGGAATCTCTATGGTCATCCTGTACAAACGAACAAGTTTGGCAGATATATTAAAACTAGACATGGCTCTATACAGTTCCTTCCTTGTAGATGCTCTCATATGCGGACTTGAAATTGATGAAAAGATGGTAGGTGTCCATTCAATGTTTTGGGTTTTTTAAAGGATCTGTCAAAAAAAAAACAACCCTAAGAATTTAAAATCAACCCTCATTTAAATTTGTCCATGCAGCGAGCGTCTTACATTAAATATTATACAGATTTTCTATTTTACAAGACTGCAACGTAAGTTATTATTACTATTGTTGAATTAATGTATGCTTCTTTTATATTATTTCATATTTCAAAATATACAATTTGTGTTGGAAAATTTGAAGAGACATTTTTTCTGTCCCCATTAAATATTAAAAGGATTGAAAACTTTACTGCAGTTTTTATTACAAGAGTTTTTTTTGTGGATTTCAATTCAACCACACCACACGTGTCACAGTCATAGAGTCACATCAAAGCAATAAAAACCCTTTTTAATAATCCAAACGCATCCAGTACTGTCAAATAAACCCTCAATCTAGCCGATATTGTTATAAAACTATTAAATTATTGCATTTTATAAATTTTGAATTAACTCTCTTATATCATCACTCTCTTGTTGTAACAACACGAGTAAATGCAATTTATTTTTACAATGTTTTCCTCTTCAAAATAAAAATCATCACAACATTTATTTAGTGACTAACTCAATCAAAAAATGTTTTCCAATTCATCGAGTACCAAAATAAAAACAAATTAATGCAAAAATCTAATAAAATATTTTGCACAAAATTCGGTAGGAAAAAATATGAATGTTGCCCATTTCAAGTGAATCACAATTCACAAAATGAAAAGTGAAACTAACAACCAAAAAGTGATTCGGACCGGACTTATCATACGCCAGACCAAACGACGGACTCGACTGCGACCGCGACGGACGTGACGCACCATAACATTGTCAGGTATTCGCATCCGCTAAAAACTATAAAACTAACGTCAACAAATTTTCAGTACTCTTGTATATACGTCTTTCGATGCCTCGTGCATTGTAATCGTATTTAAGAGCCGAAAAAATAAATAAATAAAATTAAATAATACAAAATTGTCTAAAATGGAGAACAAAAATACATAAACTCATATGGCAACATTTTTACTACACTGAAAAAATCACCCGCATCAATTTATATGCCAATCACAGCTCAGCAGCTCAGTACCAGTGAGGAGGCAGCGACCAGCAGTGCAGCGGTTCGTTTGTCTGGTCTAGAGCTGGTATAGAAAATTCCAGTACCAGTATCGACCGACACATGCGGCCCTACAGACATGATGTGTATATTTCACATGGGGATTTTCAAAAACGTGCTTTGCATTGAAAGTCTTGCTCTTGATTGTTTGCATTTTAACTTGAATTTTAGGACGGGTATAGGGCAAGGTTTGGGTTTGTTAAAACTAAAAAAACATCAATGTTTAAAATAAATATCCAATTCACACGATAGGATAAAAAGTTGGTTAGAATGAGTATGAGTATTGAGTATCCGGAACCAAAAACATCTTAAAGCATTTTTATTAGGTTTTTGCAATATAGGTCACTTAGATTGAAGCTCGAAATGCTTTTTATTTATAAGAGTGTATGCATGAGAAGTTCCGATGTGGTTGTCTACGGTTTGACAGTTAATAATGTCAAATTGTGTAGACATTTCTGTTCAGTAAGTTCAACGATACAAAAATGCTTCCAAATTGTGAAGAAATTTACTTTGAAAAAAATAAATCTTTTCGCGTAGTACATAGAGCACTCCGTCAATTTTAGGGTGTTTAGTAATCAATTTCATTTATGGCTGAATGGCTTTGTTAAAATTCCCAAAACTGAGGCAAGTTTATTAAGCGAAGACAATCCTCCATTTAAATTGACTCGTTTGGTGCGACGCACAAGGATCAGAAATTAACATGAATGACATTTCGGACGAACAAGACGTCGAGGCGGCGGGCGGGCGCAATATATCATACAGCGCAATTTACCACAAATATCGCTAAATCAATTTGGTGACAACTTTATTACCAGAAGTGGTTCTGTTAAGCAATATTCACATGAGTACGACCAACGAATGATCGAATATTAGTCGATTTTGACATTTCTTTCACATGAGAGTTTTTAATTCGTCGCTAATGAAGTTTGACATTCACCACCGAAACCAAAACAAGAATGATTTTTTTAGGTTTAGTACGCACGATTTTTTTATTCGTTGCGAATGTGGATAATGTGGAACGCGAATAAAGTTTGACAGTTCGTATCAACTACAATTTTTTTCGCGACGAATAAATTTGTTTTCTTAAATTTATTAATATATGATATTGAAAAGTAAAAGAATGCATCATAAATCAAATAGAAACTATATTGCTATCGTTTTGTTAAGATTTTGTGTTCAAATATGTCTTTAAACGTATATAAAATCACATTTTGTAATTCATTCGTCGTTCGTTGGTCGCGCTCATGTGAATGCTGCTTTAATTGACTCACTTGTTCGTTCGGCCTAACGTCTCTCTATTACTTTTTATGGGGCTATGTTAAGTCACGGACAAAACTAGCAACTTTTAACAACAATAGAAATAGTTGCTAGTTTTTGCTTTATTGACCACCAAACTTCTTGTGATTGTTTCCGTGTGCAACGTAAAAGATAGGGTTTGAAATCGATTCAAGGTTAGGTAAAAGTGGCGTTCTGTGATGGAGTAGGACACGCTAAGGCCAGTTTAATGGCCCATTGGGATACCACATGAATCTTGAGGCTTTCCATTAAATTCAATGAACCCAGTTTGAGTGATCACGAAACGTAAAACACTGATTATGTTAATGTGATTGAGATTGTTTAGATCCTCCTCTTTATCACCCATACAGCTTCTGCAAAAGTCATTTGAGAATACGCTTAGCCGGCGTCCTGTCCCGTGCTTTTCTATTAGACAGTGCCCGGTTATGACACCGATTATCGAGCTTTTATGCGATCTGCTTAGAGATAGCAAGCACCTTGGGCGCTTTAAATCTAGTGTAGCACAGATGTTTTTCATGACCTGCCACCTGGCGATGTTATTCCACCTGTTATTTGCCTTCCTCATAGCGTCTAGCCAAACGTGGTAAAATGGGTTGTACTGTACCATTTCTGGCCAGTTCATCTGCCTTACAGTTTCCTGGAATGCCTCTATGGCACGGCACCCAGCAAAGGTGAATATTAAACTATTGTTCCATCTCCATAAGAGATGATCGACAGTTATGGACTGTTTTGGAGTTTGTAGAGACAGATTTCAGAGATAGCGGCCTGACTTTCTGAGATAATACGGATATCAGATGTTGATATAACGTTTTCTTTAAGCCAGTACAAGACTTCTTTTATCGCCTGTAATTGATTGGAAAAGCGTAATTGGAGACTTACACATCTCCACCAACCCCTTCTTTTGTCTATGATCCATCTGTGTAAAAGTGAATTGAATGTCCTATCCTCCCAGAAACATCTCATAAGTATAGAAATCTAGAAGTTTCTGTCGATTTGCAGTTTGGGAATGGTGTAGTCTGGGTGCTATGGAATTGATTCTAAATACTTAAGAATTACGGAGTGGCCAATGTTGTTGTAACTGCCCACTGCAATCAAGATTTGACGCGAATAGCAGAGCTTGGAGCTATTTGTTTACTAAGTACATCAAGAGGTGTTAGTTATATCAGGGTATCCAGTACCACAGATGGGGTGTCGTGGGAAGCTATCCGCTTATACATAGGCAAGTTGGCAGTTGGACTTTATTTAGTTCGTTGCAGTTTATAGATTTTGTATTACCAATAGCATTTTGCAAGAAAAGGGAGCTACAGTAGCTTTTTCGACTCTTTCTTGTGTATTGCGTTTCCAATTTAGTTTTTTGTTTCAAATAAGTTCCAGATACTTAGCCTCGTCTAAGAACTTTAATTTGATACCTTTAATAAAGGGAGGGTTAACATATGAAATTTTGTAATTCCTCGAAAATTGGACTATTTAGGTTTTGTGTGGGTTGGCAAACAGTCCACACCAATCAGCCCAAAGTATTTGTTTGTCTAAGGCATTTTGTAAGAGTTCTTTCCTGAAACGGCTATACCAACGTCATATCTCAGTATGTCCGTACGTTCGGGAAGCTCTTTGCTCCGTCCATATCTCAAAAACCAGTGGAGAGACTTCAAATAAATTTTGGTATACAGATAATAAGAAAATTGCGTGGGTGTTTTTTTTACCACAGCAGTTCGAAAAAAAGGTGAACATTTTGGTTAACCCTAAATATCTCACGAACTAATAATGCTAGAGACTTGAATTAAATTTAATATAATGTATTGTAACATGATACCAAACAAATATATTTTTGGAAAAAAATCAAATTAACGGTTTTTTTTTATAAATCAAAAAAACTGAAAAAAGAAATATTTGTCACCTCGAAAATTTTACGACTAAAATATGATTTCATCTCCAAAACAATTTTGTGCAACGAAAAATAACGTTTTTAACATCTGATAAAATGTTGAGAGAAATCGAATTGACAGTTTTTTTTACAAAAAATAAAAACAAAAAAAAAACATTAATAAAAGTTGGTAAAAATTGATTTTCGACTCAAATATCTTTTCAAAAATTTGAGATAATAGCTTCTTACTACTTTAAACTTATAAGTAATATTGTTTTCAACATTAGGACAAATTTTGAGAAAAATCTAATCGACAGTTTTTTTTTTTTAATAAAAACCTTTAAAAAATAACAGTACTAAAACTTGTAAAAATTTATTTTCGACTCAAATAGCTTTTCAAAAATTAAAAATACATTGGCTTCAAACTTATTTTATTTCACAGAAAATATTTCTTTCGATATTCAGTAATTTTTTTATAAAAATCCAACAGTCCGGTTTTTCATAAAAAAATAAAATCTACAAAAAATAGCACGCAATTTGGTAAAAATTGATACATACAGACAAACTTTTAAGCAAGACAAATCGACAGACGGGATGGGAAGTTATCAGTGTGGGTCGCATCCCAGCCTCTTTTTTAAAATGTAATCGAATAAGTTCGTATACGAGGTGTGTTCAAAAAGTACCCGGAATTTTCGTTTTTTCAAAAAAAATATTTATTTATTCGTTTACATAAATGCGGTCCCCTTCAAAGTAGTCCCCCCCCCAGATATAATAGACTTATGCCATCGTTTTTTCCAATCTTGGAAGGACTCTTGATATTCACTTTTTGATATGTCCTTGAGCATTCTCAGCGATTCGGCCTTTATTTCTTCAATCGAGGAAAAACACCGTCCTTTCATGGTTCTCTTCAACTTTGGAAACAGGAAAAAGTCACACGGAGCCATATCTGGTGAATATGGAGGTTAGTGCATGACTGCGGTATTGTTTTTTTGTGCGTTATCGTGATGCAAAAGCCATGAATTGTTTTTCCATAAATCTAAGCGTTTTTTCGGATTGCTTCACGCAAACGTCGCATAACTCTAAGGTAATACTCCTTATTAACCGTACGACTTTGTGGTAATAACTCTTAATGCACTATGCCATTATAATCGAAGAAAACAGTAAGCAAAACCTTCACATTTGATAGAACTTGACATGCTTTTTTTGCTCTTGACGTTAGATGCTTCCAGGTGGACGATTGTGCTTTGGTTTGGACATCATAACCGTACACCCATGTTTCATAACCAGTTATGACTCTTTCAAGCAAACTTGGATCGTCGTTGACGTCATTTAACAGCTCTTGAGCGCGATTGTTTTTTTGGTCAAAATTCAGCAGTTTCAGCAAAAATCGCCGAGCTCATAAAAACACGTCGAACCTTAGCAAGTACCACAGACAAAGTAAACAGTGAATATAGCTGAAAATTGCATCATACTTTAGGGGCATGTATACCAACACAATACAAAACAATGTTGACCTTCGAAATCTCCAGCCCCGCGAAATTTAAAAATTCCGGGTACTTTTTGAACACACCTCGTATAACTGAATGCAATGATATATTTTTGTGTATTTGATGTATATTTGTATGTTGAACCTTCAAGGACCATGCAATGTGCTCAAAAGGAATTTTCATCAAATAAAGAAAATATTCGACATTTTCTTTATTATAAATATCTATTTTTCTTATTTGTCACATATGCTTAATTTAGCGGAATAAAGGACCAAATATACCACCAAGCATCAAAACATTTTTTATTCGAAATTGGCAGAGATTTTGTTTCAATCTACGATTACAAAAGTTTTTGAATCAAATAAACGACGTTTTGAAATGTTACCAATCGTTTTTTGTAGAATTTTAAAAAAGTGATTTCATTTTCATTGGTATCAAATAGTAAAATAGCATAACTCGTACTTTTTAGTAAGTTCGTCAAGAAACCAAAGATCAGAAATAGATAATTGCGATGCACATTTCCTCCGTTAATAATCCTAAACATTCTACCTATAAATTAAATCATACCTATTCCAATGAATCAAGTAAAAACCTGTTTGAATGTCCTTGGCTTAAAATCTCAAATTTCTAAGTTCTTATAGTAACTGATATAATCAATTAAAAAAAACAAACTTCTTAGTCCTTTAAAAACGAACAAAAAGGACTTTTATCCTTGACTTGGAAAAGTAAAAACAAAAACATATAAATACCTTCCTATAAAGTAAGTATCTACTCTTTTTTGGACTTTTTGGTGTTAAACGAATTCATAGTAAATGCTCCTAGGCAAAGGGGAAAGAAAAACAATAACCCCTGCTTCACAAAACAATCTTTTATTGTCCTTTTCCTCCTTCACCACACCACCGAAGCCACCATCCAACCGTCTTCACGCATTGTGGAACAAAATTCAAGTCGGGTTTTTTGTTCTTCTATATCTTCCTTTCTATTCCTTTTTTGATTTTGGTTCTCTGGAAGAATAAACACAGATCAAGGGAGAAAACTTTCGGAACAAAACTTTTATAAAACGATTTTCTCAAATGGAAATTTAATCATACTTCATGCGATTACACATAAGTTTATACGGACAAACATGTATGAAGGATGACTACCTATCTACATATACAAACAAAATAGGGTGGGGAGTGTTAAAGCACCTTCTGTCTTCAACCATCCACCATCTAAGTTCCGGAGTCAGCGAACACGCTGTACCATAAATGCACCTCCAAAAACAAGAGACTTTATCTTCAGTTCAATTCTGGAGCCTCATGCTCATAGTTATAAGCTTAACCCTTAACCGAACAGGAGAGTTGAAATGCGGTTTGCGTTTGGGTTTTCGTTTTCGTTTGCGGAAGCCGAATCCAAAATTCCAAAAACAAATAGATGCTACGAGTATACGACGACGACGAACGCCGCGCCCGCCGCCACCGAGGACTAGAACTAGGACTAGGACAAGGAGCTACAGGACTGCTAAAGGAAAAGTTGGTTTCGTGATGCTTGCAAAAAGAAAAATAAATATAAGAACCCAACACATAAAGTTTACTGCAAAGTTTATTTTGAATTTGCTAGAAATTCTCCAAGTTTATCCGAGAAACATAGTTTCACCAGATTGAATCATAAACTATGATGATGAGATGGGAAAGACACTCTGGATCTGGATTCATTCTCGAGGTTGTTTTTGCAACATGATGGTATCCTGCAACCTCTAGATGCGGTGCCCGTGCCGATGACACGATAGAAACTCACTCGCTAAAGAGAACGGGGGAAAGGTAGGTTCCTAAAAGACAGGGAAGAAAAACAAAGTATAGGTATCACATCCATTCCAGAAACATTATATACGAGTACTACATATATACGAATGAAACCGATTTGATTAGGTTTAAATATCGATTAGGAAGGTTAGAATCGGGATTATCCCTCTTGGAGTTTTATAGTAGAAATAATAGTCTTGTGGTTCCTTAGCAAGGGTTAACCCAACTGTTATGCAGCATCAGGAGCAGCAGGTACATATATATATAATCTTGTATATCTTGTCTGTACTCTAACAAACTTATAGGTACTTTATGCTCGTAATTTTGGTTGGGAAAGTTTTGATTTATGCGTCTACATATATGCGAGTGAGTTTCAAAATGCGGGTAGAAGATATTTTAGTTTTGAAAAGTTCTTTTTTGGAAGAGAGAGAGAAGATTCAGGGGGTACCTATTGCTTGCATTTAGGGATTATTCATCACCATGCACCAATATCTATACGATTTGAGTTTGTTGATAAATTTCAAGATTTATACAACTTGATTATGAAAGTGAACAGGTAGGTATTAAGTGTACTTTAAGTAGATTAGATGTTATTCCTTTAATTAAAGCAAACTTAATAGTAGATAGATAGTGCAGAGAGTAGAAGATATGATGGTACGAGTATATGGCAGAAGGCAAATGGGGTTTTTGACTATTTTGACATCAATAGAAAGTTATTTAGGGAACTTTGTTAAGACGCGATTTGATGTAAAAACTTTTTGAAGAAACAAGTGATTAATAATAGCGTTGTTCACCTTCATTGGCATTTATGGTATCTATTAACAAGATTTAAGTTTTGAGACTTTGTATAGGAATTGAGGGAATTGCAAAATCTTCTGTGAAATAAAAAATGAATGCAAATCAGTTTTGAATACTTAAAGGCTTACAAGCATATGTTATGTTGAACTTTTCATATGACTTTGGCTTCTAGCGTATAAACCAGGTTGAATTCTGCTAAAAGCATGGTTTAAATTGGCGTATAAAGCAGCTATAATTGTTCATGTTGGCATAAACCTGTGATTCCAAAAACTCTTCTAGAAAATGTCTAACAGTGTGAAATATCATTCTTTCTTTCACTTCAAGACACGTGACGTAACCAACATCACGTCAAATGACTCCCCTCTCCTGTTGAAACATGGTGCATATATAATAAGATTTAGTAAATAATTTCATAATCAAAGACCTATAGACCTCAACTTCGAGTAGTCGGTAATTTATTTCTATCTAAAACAAAAATATGGACCGGTAATGCCACTAGTTCGAAATTTCCACCAAACACTGAATTTTTCGAAATGGATTTGACATTCTTAAATCTTATATACATTGGTATTTGTCAAACTAATTAATCCAGAATAGGGTTTCAGTAAGGAGAAGCGTTATCAGCTGACCTGACTTGACTTATAAGCTCGATAGATAAAGACAATTTGCTTGCAGCACAGTTTTCTGTTAATCCGATGCTGCCATCTGGAGTGACATGACTCTTCCTGTACTTGAAAGCATAAACGATTCTATGGGACGAATCTTCTTTCGAATTCGTACAGTTTCCAGAGTACGACCAGAGTAGTATCATTGCTTTTGTTTTAAACGTGTTCTTCATTGCCTGCAAAACCACTGCGTAAGCTTTTCCATATTTTCTACTGTATACGAGTACAGGTCTCTTTCCGAATCTTCCTTCTCCTTTAACTACCGTCCATTTGCATTCAAGCTCTTTCTTTCCAAGGTCTTGGAAGCACTGATTATTTATCAGTTTAAACTTCTTAATGACTGGCAGTATGGCTTTTGTAGCGTCCACTGGCGATTTTAAGGTTTGCCTAACCGAACAATGGAACAAATTATTCCTTTTTGGAGAAAATAAAGCATTTGATAGAGTTTGGCATCAAGCTCTTTCATCGAAAATGCGTGCATTTAGTATTGATGAATCTCTTCTTTCTTAAGTTAGTAATTAACTTTCAGACCGTTCAAATAGATTTGGATGGATTCAAATCAAATGTTCACAAAATAAATTCTGGTATGCCCCAAGGCTCCGTTTTGTCTCCCACACTCTTCCTTATTTCTAGAAATTACACTGGTCGACAAGGTTTTCTGGCTGGTATTAAAATTGCAATTTTCCAATGGCCTTTTTTTGGCGACCTTAATTCAAATCTGGCTTCAAAATTTATTAATGTATCACATCAGGTCTTTGAAATATCACTTTTTAAAGTTTTAAAGAAAAAACAAGTACCTAAGACTTTTTGAGGCTATTTTAATAAAATCTGTGATGGTTTTCCAAATCTATAATCCTTTCCTTCAATATTGTAGATCCCATCATTCTTAGGCTGAACTCACACATAAATAAATGTGATTTACAGAAACAAAGAGATGAGGTGAGATTTTTCCATTTTCATAGTTCTCTCTTGTTTGTTTTCGTATATTCAAATTTACTGTAGATTGCTAGATTGAATTTTGAAATTGTCAAACCCGTTTTTCTTAAACTCAGCATGAAAATACTAGAAATAATGATTTTGAATGCGTTCCGAACCTTTAGACCGAAGACATACGAGTGTGTTCAAAAAGCATACCCGGAATTTTTAAATTCCGCGGGTCTGGAGAGTCCGAAGGTCAAAATTATTAACTTCCCATAGGAAGTTATTGTAATGGGTCCGATTTGTCAAATTGAAAATTTTGACATTGCTCGACGTTTCAAGGTCCCTAGAGTCGAAATAAAAGATTTTTAGAAAGATGTCTGTGCGTGCGTGTGTACGTACGTTCGTACGTCGGTACGTCCGTACGTCCGTATGTCCGTATGTCCATACGTCCGTACGTTCGCGACGTTTTTTTCGTCGTCCATAGCTCAAGAACCAGAAGAGATATCGATTTCAAATAAATTTTGTTATACAGATAATAAGGCAGAAAGATGCAGAAAGGGCTCTCAAGAAAATTGCGTGGGTGGTTTTTTTACTATAGCAGTTTAAAAAAAAGTTGAAAATTTTGGTTAAACTTAAATATCTCATGAACCAATGACGCTAGAGACTTAAATTAAATTTTATATAGTACATTGTAACGTGGTACAAAACAAGTGTATTTTTAGAAAAAAATCCAATAAACGGTTTTTTTTATAAATCAAAAAAACTGAAAAAAAAATTTTTTCACCTCGAAAATTTTACGACTAAAATATGATTTCATCTCCAAAACAATTTTGTGCAACGAAGAATAATGTTTTTGACATCTGATAAAATTTTGAGAAAAATCTAATTGACAATTTTTTTTACAAAAAATAAAAACCTAAAAAAAACATTACTCAAAGTTGGTAAAAATTGAATTTCGACTCAAATATCTTTTCAAAACTTTGCGATATTGACTTTAAACTACTTTTATCTTTCAAAAAATATTGTTGTTTAGATCCAGTAAAATTTTGAAAAAAATCAAATTGACAGTTTTCTTACAAAAAATTAAAAACCGAAAAAAAAATTAACAAAAGTTGTTAAAAACTGATTTTCGACTCAAATACCCTTTCAAAAATTTGAGATAATGGCTTCTTACTAATTTTAAATTATAAGAAATATTGTTTCCAACAATAGAAAAAATTTTGAGAAAAATCGAATTGACAGTTGTTCTACAAAAAAAATAAAAACCTAAAAAAAATTTATAAAAGTTGGTAAAAATTGTTTTTCGACGTAAATATCTTTTCAAAAATTTGAGACATTGTCTTCAAACTAATTTTATCTTATAAGAAATATTGTTTTCAACATTCGGTAAAATTTTGAGAAAAATCAAATTGATAGTTTTTTTTACAAAAAATAAAAACCAAAAAAAAAGAATACTAAAAATTGGTAAAAATTTATTTCGACTCAAATAGCTTTTCAAAAATTAAAAACATTGGCTTCAAACTTATTTTATTTCACAGAAAATATTGTTTTCGATATTAATTAATTTTTTTATAAAAATCCAACAGTCCTTTTTTTCATAAACAAATAAAATCTACAAAAAATAGCACGCAAATTTGGTAAAAATGATACATATAGACAAACTTTTAAGCAAGACAAATCGACAGACGGGATGGGAAGTTATCAGTGTGGGTCGCATCCCAGCATCTTTTTTTTTATTGTGTTGGTATACATGCCCCTAAAGTATGATGCAATTTTCACCTATATTCACTGTTTACTTTGTCTGTGGTAGTTGCTAAGGTTCGACGTGTTTTTATGAGCTCGGTGATTTTTGCTGAAACTGCTGAATTTTGACCAAAAAAACAATCGCATGAACATCGCTCAAGAGCTGTTAAATGACGTCAACGAGGATCCAAGTTTGCTTGAAAGGGTCATAACTGGTTATGAAACATGGGTGTACGGTTATGATATCGAAACCAAAGCACAATCGTCCACCTGGAAGCATCCAACTTCACTAATGAAAAAGCACGTCAAGTTCGATAAAATGTGAAGGTTTTGCTTACTGTTTTCTTCGATTATAATGGCATAGTGCATCAAGAGTTCTTACCACAAGGTCGTACGGTTAATAAGGAGTATTATCTTAAAGTTATGCGACGTTTGCGTGAAGCAATCCGAAAAACGCTCAGATTTATGGAAAAACAATTCATGGCTTTTGCACCACGATAACGCACCTGCTCACTCGTCGTTGCTTGTTCGTAATTTTTTGGCCAAAAACAATACCGCAGTCATGCCCTAACCTCCATATTCACCAGATATGGCTCCGTGTGACTTTTTCCTGTTTCCAAATTTGAAGAGACCCATGAAAGGACGGCGTTTTTCCTCGATTGAAGAAATAATGGCCGAATCGCTGAGAAAGCTCAAGGACATATCAAAAAGTGAATATCAAGAGTCCTTCCAAGATTGAAAAAACTGCTGACATAAGTGTATTATATCTGGGAGGGACTACTTTGAATGTGCTTCGGTATCTCCTTTCTAATGCTTTAGTTTTCCGCATTGTAATGCTATGCTGAAGCGTGTACCGTTCCAATTTTAGTAATGGCGTAATTTTTTTATTTTCAAATGTTTAAAGATGACAGCTGCCCAAATATCGACCTATTCAAAACCTCTTAATAATAACTTAACGAGCAAACCATTACTTAATTCATCTTAAATAAATTAAGTTATTTTTTAAAGTAGTCAACAAAAAAATATCAAGATCAAGAGTCCTTGGAGTTATATGTATGTACATACATAACTGAATTTTAAAATATATTAAAAAACAAAACAAAAAGTATCCTATTACAAATCCCACGAAAGTAACAGCCACTGATGATGATTCTGTATTCGAAAGGTCACAAAAAACATTTATTCTAACCTTGAATTTTGATTCTTAAAAAATTATTGAAAAAGTCTTGAATATATCTTGAACATAAATAAAGACATTGTAATTGTTTAGTTCCACTAACTTTAACAAATTAAATGAATATAATATTATATATTTTCTTTAAAGTCAGATTATGTTTAAGGCCGGTTTGGAATCCAACGTAGGTACATATTATATTCGCTTAATTCTTTTGCAAATTACAAAACACTTCTAGCAATTTCATCAAAATTTATATATTTATTCAGTAAGAACGTTTATTTGAACAACACTTCATAGAATTTCCACAAGGAAACAAAAAGATCCCTCTCTCTAAGAACGTATTATAACCACATTCTTCTTCACTTGTTTATTTGTTTATTCTATGTCTACGTATATCATATAAGCCGTATAAAGAAGGAACAAATACACAGAAAAAAAAGGACGAAATTATCCTTCAATTTCACATGTTTATCTTTGGGAATAGAATTAATTTACTTTTCATTGGACTCTTGGCCACAATGATGTATACATAATATTAAAAGTAGGATATCTTCCCTCTATCTCTCTCTCTCTTTTACTCTATTTTATCATATTCCCCCCTTTTTATATTGTATATTTACTTCTACCCACCTCATTTATACCAACCAGGAAAACCACACAACTTCAAAGTCAAGTGGCTTGCTGAAGCGTAAATAGAAAAATTGCTTCTATACAAAAATAAGGTGAAATAAAGGCAAGAGGTATCCCTGACCTGTATTAAAGTTGGGTCTTTTTTATTCCTTTTTTGTGTTCCTTCTCACATGCAGTTAATTAAGGATAAATTCATTTTTGATCCTTTGAAATAATGTTCTTACTTAAAGAGTGTGATACATGTTTTAGAGACAATTCGATCTCGAGATTTTAATTAGTACAATTATATAAAATTTTAAAAAGTGGGCCCCACAATTTTATGTCAGTATCTCTTTCTTGTCTTTGTTTTTACCTGCGGTCCTTCGGCACTGAAAAATGTTTCTTTAAACTGTCAAATTAATCATCTAGGTCATATTGTCAAGGGGTTCTGGTCTAGGTGTGGTCTAGGTCTGGTCTAGGTCTAGTCTAGGTCTGGTCTAGGTCTGGTCTAGGTCTGGTCTAGGTCTGGTCTAGGTCTGTTCTAGGTCTGGTCTAAGTCTGGTCTAGGTCTGGTCTAGGTCTGGTCTAGGACTGGTCTAGGTCTGGTCTAGGTCTGGTCTAGGTCTGGTCTAGGTCTGGTCTAGGTCTGGTCTAGGTCTGGTCTAGATCTGGTCTAGGTCTGGTCTATGTCTGGTCTAGGTCTAGTCTAGGTCTGGTCCAGGTCTGGTCTAGGTCTGGTCTAGGACTGCTCTAGGTCTGGTCTAGGTCTGGTCTAGGTCTGGTCTAGGTCTGGTCTAGGACTGGTCTAGGTCTGGTCTAGTTATGGTCTAGGTCTAGTCTAGGTCTGGTCTAGGCCTGGTCTAGGTCTGATCTAGGTGTGGTCTAGGTCTGGTCTAGGTGTGGTCTAGGTCTGGTCTAGGACTGGTCTAGGTTTGGACTAGGTCTGTACAAGGTTTGGTCTAGGTCTGTTCAAGGTCTTGTTTAAGTCGACATTCCCTAATAGCCTCAAGTTCTTTTTACGGATTTTCGCTCAGTAAAGTTAAGGATTTCAGAATATAGGCTAATCTTTTAAAGAATCCTATAGTATTGTAAATTTCGGAAAGTTCTTCACCTGTTAATGTGCTATGACATTGCTTTGCAACCCTTTTAAAGTTCTATCTTTAAAGAACGATTATACTTCATTTAGTCTTTGGTCATCATCATCCACTCACAGAGTGTCTTTAGACACTTTGCCTCTTAAAATATAGCTATGCATACATATCATCCGTTCAGAGGAATAAGAAGAAACTTTCCTTAAACTTGAAGGAAGGATTATAACATAAGTGCCATTCACTGCACGAGAACTAAGTCCTACAGGAAGTTTCGACACCAACCAGATGCCCTGCCCTTCCTAGCACAGTACAGCACAGCACAGCCCAGCCTAGCCCAATTCACACATGTAGAAGATGAGCTATAAGTATAAGAAAAATAATCAATTTTTGTTCTTAGATATATTTCTTGTCTCTTTCCCTTGCAACACCAGCCACTACCGCCGCCGGCCGCCAACACCACCGGCAGCCACTATCGACCGCATAGAACATTGTTTACGGTGTCAGTTCTTGAATTTAAATTATTAGCACACTACTACAATGCAAAGACACACTACTTATATACATACCGACAGGGTGGGTCAATTTAAAGTGATAATAACTTTGACGTATTGATTTTTTTATTAATAATTTATTTTAGAATCAGTAAATATGATTAACAGAGATTTTTGGGCTAAGTATAGAATTTAATGCCGCTCATATAAGCACCAACTTCATATAACAGGTACGGGACTTTTCTAGGCCTTTTCCATAACACTTCGTATGACATCTTGACTCAGCGCCTAGATTTCAGAACGATTGTTCTCAAAGGGCCTTATAGGTCTGAAGACCTAAGTAATTAAATATACATATCACCATTTAACAGTATTGGCAGCATGGTCTTCAAAGAATTTGATAATTTGTTCTTGATAAATCAAGGCATTTTGCTGCATTGCCATTTCTTGTTAAATTGTATTAAAATTAGGAAGAAACTTTTGATCCACCCTGTACATACATAGAGATGCACAGCACAGCCACACTTAAGGAGGATAAAATATTAAATCAGGATTCTTCTACACACTAAAGTATAAGCATGTGTTGTTTATGTGTATATAGTATACACCGTGTATATGGGAAAGAGAACTTTAGGTGACACTTAGGTGGCTTTTGAATTAAATTGTTTCACATTACTGCTGAAGATTGAAGGATATTCTTAGTTTTAAGGTGTTACGTCGGTCGTCGTTGTCGGTCGTTGCAAGTAGGATTCTACATTTAAACTACGACACTACGTATATTGAGTAAGTGGAAGAAAGTGTCAAAGTTGAATGTACTACAAAGATACCTAAACTCTTAAACTTTTAAGGATTTGTTACAAAAATTATGATATCTGGTGTGTGTTTATAATACAATTAGACGAAGCAGGATTAAGTTTTGATCTCGGCTTCCAAGTTAATTTTTTAAATCATTTAAAAGGATATTATTGAAACGTTTTTAGTTGCTAGAGTTTAAAACGTAGACGTGCGGCAAGTAGGATATCTGTCTATGATAAATTTGAGTAGCGGAGCCTAGAAAGACAAAGTCCTAAACTATCTCAAAGATACGTCTGTTGGTGGTGACGTTTTGACAATTGACACCAAGCTGAGTTCAGACGTCGGGATAGTTTGGAAAGGATGCCAAAACTAGACATGGCTCCATACAGCTCTTCCATGTATAGATGCTGTCATATATGAGGCCTTGAAATCGATGAAGAGATGGTGGGTGTCGGTTGATGTTCATGATTGGTTGATGTTCATGATCGACTGTGGACTTTCCTGGTTCAAAACCACACTGATAAGGACCTATCAGATGGTGACGATGGGCTTAAGACATTCACATATTCAATAGAGAAGATTTTGAATGCGATGTTAAGTAGACTGATTCCTCTATAGGTGGTGCAGTTTGGAGGATCTCCTTTTTTCAGAATACTGAGGTTCCATTCATCGGGCATCGGCATATCCAGCTGCTTTGAAGAGCTTGGCATTCAGGCCATCTGCTCCACCGGCTTTGTAAGACTTCAGCTTAGATATGGCAATCTTCATTTCGTTTAAGTCGGGAAGACGGGATTGTTGGCTTTCGTCGTCTATATTGGATGGATCATTCTGCCTGCCAGTGGAAATCGGTTCGTCTCCGTTTTATAGTCTGCAGAAGTGGTCCTTCCATATTCTCAGCATTGACTGTGGTTCAACCATGATGTTTCCACTTTCGTCTTGGCAGCCTTCCGTTGGAGGTTTATGAATTTTTGAATTTCTTTTGAAATGCTAGACCGCACGCTTCTCATCCTCTCATGCTCCGCGTGGGGTTTCTTGTTGGTGACTGTTTGAAACCCAGCACGTCAGACGCGGCTTCTCCGATTACATCTTAGCAATGTTGCCACTGGTTCTCGATACATTGTGTTGGCGGCAGAGAACTTCGAAAAAGTTTACTTGTGACTAGGTCGGAGAGGGATTTGGCGATCTATGGCTATTGTAGCCGTTCGACGTTATATCTTCACTTCTCCCAGCATCTCCCTGTTTTACCTAGGGTCTGGAAACCCGAAGTGCTACCTTGACTACAACGAGATAGTGGTCCGAATCGATGTTAGGTCCTCGGAAAGTTCGGACATCCATGATGCTGGAAGCGTGTCTAACGTCGATCGCAATATGGTCAATCTGGTTGACGGTAGATTGATTTGGAGGACTTCAAGTTCCTTTGTGGATGTTGAGGTTTGGAAAAGGCGACTTGGCTACCATGACGTTTTGGCCCGCAGCAAAATCGGTGAGCCTAAAGCCGTAATCGGAACTGTTGTCATGCAGGCTGTTTTTAAAAATTATTCCTCCAAAGATGTCTTCCCTTCCTAGCTTGGCGTTAAAATCACCCAGGACATACTAGCACGCCCTTTCTTTACAGGCCTGAGCTCTGAATATGTCGTAGTAGCCCCATTAGGTGTTCATCTAAGTAGTTCAACCTAACTGCAGCTGTAGAAGCCACCATTGGTTCCATCTTGGGAATTCCTCCACTGCATGCCATGTGGAGGAGAGTTGCCTTAGTGGAAAAACCTCTCCCCTCCCTATCTCGTTTGCTACTACCAACAACTTTAAACTGGAGTTGAATCGCAAATCTCCAGTTGAGGTACTATAGGCACCCGATGTTGACCGTGATTTGTTCTCAGTTACGTTCAAAAGGAGTTAAGATAAAAATTTACTTGAAATAAATCCTTAAAAAATAATTCATATTATTTCCATGTTCCTTCCTTTAAAAAACTTACATCTACCTACCTTCAATTACCTAACAAACCAACTGAATGTTTAAAAACATTTCAATCACAATAACTCTGTACCTATACAAAATAAAAAAACGTTTAAAAAATATAAAATAAATCAAAGCTCAAACCACCACAACCAAACCCCATTCCAAGTCCATTTATTTCCCATTAAATTGTTTTCGTCGTGTCGAAATGAAAATAAATAGCTCGCACTATAACATTTTTCATTTCGATCCATTCATCCATTAAATTGCGAAAATCTCAAAATAATTGTCCATCATCGAGCTCGCGCACCTCCCTTCGGGCCACAATTACTTTTTCTCATAAATTATTATTATATTTCCTTCTTTTATATACATACACATATATAATATATATGTTTATTGTATGAACCATAAAGGCATTTTTTACATGTTGTTTTTGTGCTTTTGCAAAATATATTTTTAATAAACGTTTGTAATATTATGTAATCGACTATATACTCGAAACTCATACTCGCCCTTATACCTATCCTTCAGATCTGCAGCAAATAAAGTAATTCTGATTTTGAGGCCAGGCCAAAAGGGAGGAATACATCGCAGCGCAATATTAACACAAAACAAAAACAAAACAATAATAATAAATAAGCCACGAACAATACACAAATTCCAACCCGAACCGAAGTCCAACTTTAACTCCATTAAGCAAATATTAATTATTATTTTACTCTCGCTCCAATCCACCGCTCGGTTCTCGTGCGATGATGTACTCATCGTCATCGTCGTTTTCGTCCTGGAATAAAACTCAATCCTTGCACACCTGCACATCAGCTCAGCCCAGCAGTAGACCATATACGGACACGTATGAATGTTCTGTAGTTGGGTTGGTGGTTTCGGTAGCACCTTAGCTCCTTCACAAGGGTTACGGGTAGGGTACCTATAGGGTGCGGCGGTGATGGGTGCACGCAAATACTTGGAGGTCGTTGTTTTAAGTCAGTTTAACTTAAGTTATGCCCTATTTAATCACTCGCTTCGAATTGGATTGCATCGAAACCCCTGGGCTGTGGCTAGTATGCGTAAACCTATTGTAGAATGAATTTTCCAGCTATATGGAGGTAGGTACTACACTGAAGTAGGTACTTTTCCCCCTTTAACTTTCAATCCTACACCAAAAACCATTGCTGCAAGCATCACATATCATGTTAGGAAAAATTTTCACAGAGGTAGGTAGGATACAACTGTACTGTACACACGAGAACATATGAACAAGAATAATTTAAAACATTTCGGCCAAGTTTTTGTTTATCCGAATGTTTCGAAAGTTGTGTTGTGGATATTCAGATATATGAGTTTTTTTTTTTAATAGCGTTGGCGTGGTAGTTATGAAAGTTTTGAAATTCATTTCGGATTATTTTGCAAAATTCTCGGAATATTGACATTCTATATAGTACTTATACCTAGCTACCCCTAATTGGTTTGAAAATTTGATATCTGAGTCAAAAATTTTATTCAAAACATGAGTAGTTAATATTATGTAGGTAGATACGTATATGTATATGTATAACCCATTTAAGAGTTTGATACTAATGAACCTCTAGAACGATGATTTTGACTATAAAATACTTAGAATAATTATAATAATGTTCCCTTATAACTATACTAACTGTTACCCCATCGCTTCGATGTAGTTAGACCAGTACTTACATATGGAAACAGGGTGGAATGCATTGGATAAAGAATCATGACCAAGGTATAAAAGGTTAGGTACGGTTAGGTAATAAGGGGTGTGCACAGCATGAAGCTGTTGCGTACACGGGGGCCTGCTGGTCCATTGTGATCCCCTGTAAAAGTAAAAGTAAGCATCGATGTTCCTCAATCATTGCCGATTAGCGTAGACTGGCTCGTTAACGAACCAGCCTGTGCTATCTATAAATTTCCTCATGTTTGCCATAGAGACCTGTGCTAGATCATCCAGTTCTCCAACAAACCTGTTTCCGAAATGACGGAGTCGGCTGGTTTGGAGGTTCGGACAGTCACAGAGCAGGTGTTTAATGGTTTCTATTTCCTCCTCATCCTGACAGCTCCTACAGAAATCAGGTGCAAATGCCCCTATCCTATTAGCCATTACGCCAATGGCGCAATGACCTGTTAGTACACCTATCAAGATTTTAATGTTCTTTTTACTCAGCGATAGAATGTACCGAGTTTCCTTTTCATTTATGTTAGGCCATAAACTTCTAGAGATTACGCAATCGTCTCTGGATTTCCAGGAGTTATTGATTTTCTCTTTTAGTTTAAGGTCTATCTTCCTTTTGAGTACCCCAATCGGGACGAGTGGTCCCCTACCCGAACGGTCGCTACTACTTATATCTGCTTCTGACCCTTTCCTGGCTAGTTCATCTGCTTTATCATTCCCTTCTATATCGCTATGTCCAGGAACCCAGCAGAGCTTTACCTGGTTAGTGTGGCAGATTTTGTTTAAATTTTTCCTACAGTTTAAAACTGCTTTTGATCTTATGGTCTCACTGGCTAAGGCTTTGATAGCAGCCTGGCTGTCCACGAAAAAAGTAATCTCCGAAGAGCTCAGCTTTTCGTGATGTGCCAATTCAGCTGCTTTTCCAATGGCAAAGACCTCGGCTTGAAAGACACTACAGTCAGCCGGGAGTGTATATGACGCTCTGATGTTGAGAGATTGGCAAAACACTCCAGCACCTGTTCCTGATTCCATTTTTGAACCGTCAGTGTAGAAAGGGATACCCTGTTTACTTATAAGTGAATTGGGATCCCAACCCTGTCTTTCTGGTATGAAAATAGAATATTTCCTGTCGAAATCTAGTAGAGGGGGAATGTAATCGGTGGTCTCCCTCAGTCCTGGAATCGTGTCATATCTTTGTAAGATTGACCCGTGGCCATAAGTGCTATGCCACCAAAAACTCAGTTCTCTTAAACGAATTGCAGTTTTGGCTGCCGTGCACTTTATGAACTCATCCAGAGCCGGGAGGTCCAAGATCATTTCCAATCCAGCTTGTGGTGTGGATCTTTGAGCCCCTGTTATTCCTACACAGGCTAGTCTCTGTACCTTATTCAGGTTCTTGACATAGCTTGATTTTTCCACCGCCTTCCACCATACAATAGAGCCATAGGTAAGAATGGGTCTGACTATCACTGTGTACATCCAATGGATGACTTGCGGTCGCATACCCCAACGTACACCGAAGGTTTTTGTGCATGTGTAGAATGCACATAGTGCTTTTTTCATTCTTTCCTCAGTATTACGCTTCCATGTAAGCTTGGAGTCAAGGATTACTCCTAGAAATTTAGCTTCCTTAGAAGGTTTTAGAGGAATGCCATTTAGTTTGGGAGGGTTGAAGCCCTCCAGTTTCCTTTTCTTCGTGAACAAAACTAGCTCTGTCTTGGCGGGGTTGACCCCGAGACCGTTCTTAGTTGCCCAAGAAGATAAATCTTTTAATGCATTTTCCATAATGTTTTCGATGATGGTGAGAAACTTGCCTGATACCAAAACCACTATGTCATCTGCATATGCTACTATTTTAATGCCCTGATCTTTGAACTTTGTGAGAATTTTGTTGACTACGAGGATCCAGAGCAGGGGTGAGATGACTCCTCCCTGTGGTGTGCCTCTAGTAACTGTTTTCTCAATAGTGCTAACTCCTATTTGAGAGTTGATAATTCTGCCATTTAACATGGTGAAGATCCAATCGACAATGACAGATTCAACCACAACTTCAACTAAGGCAGTCTTGATCGATTCCGTTTTAACGTTATTAAACGCACCCTCGATATCAAGAAATGCTGCCAGGGTATATTCTTTATGTTCAAGACTTTTCTCAATATGTGAAATTACTTCATGCAAGGCAGTCTCCACCGATTTACCTTTAAGGTAAGCGTGTTGGTAGTTACACAAGTTGTTTTCGTTGAAAAGTTCTCTAACATGTAGATCAATTATCCTCTCTAGTGACTTAAAGAGAAACGAAGAGAGACTTATTGGTCTATAATCCTGAGCGGTCGAGTGAGTCGGTTTCCCTGCTTTAGGGATAAAGACTACCTTGACCTTTTCCAGCTATCAGGGACGTATCTAAGTTTGATACAACTTATGAAGATTACCCTAAGCCACGGAGTTATTACTTTGAGAGCATTTTGAAGAAGAGCTGGGAAAATCTCGTCTGGTCCCGCTGATTTATAGGGTTTGAACGAGTTTATTGCCCAGATAATCTTCTGCTCAGTAATAACCCGATTTAGTTCTAACTTTGATTCCGTGTGAGTAAGGTAAAAAGAATGGCGTGCATTGGTACACAGGGGCCATACCACTGCTGGTCTAGAAGCAAAACTCGACCTAAAGCCTCCTTTGTACGCGAATCAGTGGCTTATAGTGCACTGCGGCTAGACCAAACTGATTGCTGAAAATCCAGCGCCATTGGTAAGGCGGTGATTCTACAAAAATACGTGGGTAACAAAGTGTGCACCGATTAATTTCCACAACACTAATAGGTTATAGGCTTCAGCAAGCCATTTACAACTTCCTTAACCTGTGAACCGATGATAATATTTCTTTTCAGAAACTCTTTGACTATAGCCAGCTCATTTAGACTGTATTAATTTCAGCAGGGTCTATAGAGCTGAGCTCTTGCCAGTGACGAAAGCTGCTAGACAAATTTCGTTGACGGCAATACCACAAAGCTGATATCACCTTCTTCATTGAAAGCCAAGCGGCATTAAAGCAATTTCTTCCACCGAAATCAAATTGAAGATTGTTACTTGCTGTCGGAAATAGCTAAGGGTTCTTGGTAAACAAGCATAGAACTTAAGGCTCTGTTGGGTTCCTGGGTGAAATGGTGAAATGAAAAAGCTGATGAACTGGCAAGAATAGGTCCTACACTTGACTAGACTTAACCGATCAGACCCCATTCAGATGTAATATGAAACACGTAATCGAGGGTAAAGTAAGGTAATATGTCCAAGTAACTGATGCGTTAACCTCTCCTCACCCAAGTGAATATGCCAACTGGCATTTATAAAATAAATAAATTAGGTGGCGCAACAGTCCATGAAGAACCAGGGCCTAGTGACTTACAACTCTCAACCATTCCTGTGTGCGAGTAATGTTGTCAGAGAACCAACTGGCATTTACCATAACAATTTTGGGTTACAGCTCACAGGTAACAATGTACTTCATGTAATATAATGCATACGGCTCGGCGGCGGTACGGGTATTAAGACATGTCTCTAACTAAGGTTAGAAAATGGTCAGTGGAACACTAGCAACGTTGACGATACTAGGCTTGTTTAAGGTTCTTGGCCTTAGATTTGTCCGTCATACACTAAGAAGAAGAAGGCCAGTTTAATGGCCCATTGTGATACTACACGAATCTTTAGGCTTTCTTATAAGCTCAATGAAACCAGTTTGAGTCCCTTACGAAACGTGAAAGACTGATTATGTTAATATGATTGAAATCGTTTATATCGTTATAGAAGAATTTTCCTAGGTAATTGAGTTTTAGAGCTATAGCAGGGCATGTACAGAGGATGTGAAGAAGTGCTTCATCCTCTTCCTCATCCATACAGCTTCTGCATTTGAGAATACGCCTAGGGGATTTCCTATAAGACAGAGCCCGGCTGTGATAGCAAGCAACTTGAGCGCTTTAAATAAAGTGAGGGCCAGATGTTTTTTGTGAACTGACACGTCGTGATGTAATTCCAATTGATGTTTGCCTTCCTCATAGCGTCTTGCATTAGCAAAAGTTTACATGAAGTGATTGGTATACCAGCCTTAGCCAAACGTGGTGGAATGGATTGTACTGTACCATTTCTGGGGAGTTCAACTGCCTTACAATTTCCTGGAATGTTTCTACTGCCCGGCACTCAGCAAATGTGAATATTAAACTGTTTTGTCATCTCCATTAAAGGTAATCGACAGTTATGGACTGTTAAAGAGTTTGTAGAGATAGAGTCCAGAGAATTGATAGCGGCATGACTATCTGAGAAAATACGGATATCAGATGTTGATATCAAGTTTTCTTTAAATTCCGCCTGAACACGCTACAATGATTGGGAAAGCGAAATGAGAAACTGAATTTCAGTCGTTCAGAGTACGCACCTCCACCAACCCCTGCTATGAAGCTTTGAGGCGAATAGCAGAGCTTGCAGCTATTTGTTTTCTAAGTATATCAAGGGGTGTTAGGTAGGATAGGGTAACCACTTATCCAGTACCGCAGATGGGGTATAAGCGATCCGCTTATACAAATATAGGCAAGCTGAACGTTTTACTTTATTGAGTTTGTCTAAAATAAGACTTGGATAACATTAAGAGGGAGGGTTAACATATGCGATTTTGTATTTGACACCCAGTCCACACCAATCAGCCTAAAGTATCAGTTCTTTTATTGTGTTAAGATGCTTTAATGAGACCGCTATAGCAATGTCATCCGCACTCTGAAAACCTCCACATCCAGAACAGTTAGGCTTTTATTAACGAATCTTCTAGCAGAATTGCCAGTTTTGAGTTAATTTTTCTGCTAGTCAACATTAAACTAATTTACACTCCAAGCGAACCCTCTACTTCAAATGTAACGCGCCGGCCGTTTTCACCGATTTACCTTTACAGTAGGTATGTTGAGACATAGATAGAAGTCTAACCATTCAAATACGAAAATGTCAAACTCGTGTGATGCCTTTAAAAGTAGGTAGGGGTTATTAACATTCATAACTTATATACTTTTAATGGTTTACTATTTAACTTTAAAAATGATAGGTGACCGTTTTAGTATCCGTTAAGTTGGACTGTCATGCAAGAAGTCTTGGGTTCACTCCTTCCTTTGCCATCTAAAGTGTTTTTCACCGGTACTGTCTCTTGCGAGGAATTGACAAATCCTCCAAGAGTAATTCTTGTCATGAAAAATGCTTTCTAAAATTAGCTGTTCGGATTTGGCTTAAAAACTGACATGACACCCCAGACATGACTGGAAAACAAGAATGTAGTTGTAAGTCACTAGTCCCTGGTTCTCTACGGACTGTTGCGCAATACGTAATTTATTTGAGATTACTTTTTAAGGAAAAAGAAATTCAAGACAAGTCAAAGGGTATGCGTTTACGTTATGTAGTATCAAAATTATTAAAAATTATACTAATACAAATAAATACGACGAAATTTCCGCTTCTGAATTGCAAACTCACTTTTACATAGTTTCCCCCAGCTAAGGCAGTCCAATTTTGAAAAAGAAATTCCCAGACATCATCAGTAATAATATTAACATACCTACCTCACCAAAACTTTCTGAAATCAAAGACGTTCCCACTCCCGCCCTCCGCTTACAAATTTATTGCAAGCTAAGCATACAAAAATCTTCATTAAAATGTCTACAAAGTTTATGTTGCAATAAGAACCCAACCAAAATAAGCTCCACATTCAAATAAGTGTTGGAATACCAAAACGAAAAAAAAAAAAAAAACAAAAATCCCATAGTCTAAGGAACGCGACTTTATATACATATTTTGTTTTGTTAAGTTTGTTTATTAATGCAAAACGTGCAAAACTTCTGCAGTCTTTGAATCCTGCCAACAACAAAAAAAACGAATAAAAATTGCAACATTAAAAAAAAAGGAAAGAAAATCCCGTTATCATAGCGAATAAAATACAACTGTACGACGCCATGTTTACAATATTTCCACCAAAAGAGGGCGTTCGAGTCTAAAAGAGCATCTAGAATCTAGCATCTACAAAGGCAACATTGAAATAGTGCCCGAGAATAAGTATAGTACAGGAAAAAGAAGCAAAAGAAGAAGTAAAATCCCGATTCCACCGTATTATATCCTTTTATTTGTTATACGGAAAGGAAAAAAAGGACTAAAACGAAAAGAAACGAAAAAGAAATAAACTCTGAACAAAATGAACTTCCAGAGCTCATAAGATATTTCTTCTTTCGCAAGTCGTACGTGAACCTTTCTTTTTTCACTCTCGACCACCCCCAGCCACCACCACTACTACCATCCGAATTGCTTATTGCTTTACTACACTACCGTGAATAGTTTAAGGTTGCAGTAATCTTTTTCTCTGGCAGGAGATGTTGTATATAAATACATAGAATATATGTGTAGAATCCAACTGCACATATAAGGACACGTATGTAGATATAAAGTCGGGATGTTGAAGGATACATAACTCGCTTGCATACCTATCCCGGTTCATTTGGCACTGTTAACACCATTTCGGAAAAATCTCTGTAAATGGAAAATTTCAGCAACACAAAATTAAAACGAAATATTTTAAAAAGTAAATTTTTTCATTTCTTTTTTTTTTTCTTACGAATTAAAAGAGGACGAAAAGAATTTTAAGACTCTTGACAGAAAGTCCTTTAGGATCGAGTATGGGATTGGATGCAGTGCATGTGCATCCAATTTCTGTAAACCAAGATAAGAACGGTGAAATTTTAGTAATTCCATTCCATTTATATTGAAAGAGTGTGTGTCAATTATTTTGTTTGCAGTTTTAACAAACTAGGAAAGAAAGCTTAGTTTCTACGGAACTTAGATAAGGGAACTTTTTGGGATTGAAATGACAATATTGGAATTTTAAAGACTACATAAATCTCTAGATGTAATTAGAAAATAAATTGATGGACTTTATCTTTTATATGTTCAGAGAAATGTCAGTTTCATGAATAAGATTCTTCAGGCAATTTCGAACATCTCGAAGCAACACTTGAAACTGCACAAACACTGGATCCTCCTGCATTGATCAGCTCAACTCAACACCCTAACGATCACCATTAACGACAACTTACGATAAGTCTTGCACGAAGAATTTTTTTCAAAATTGTTTAAAGTCCATAGTGGAGTTACACAGGACTACATTCTGTCACAAATCCTGTTTTTATTGGACGCTTTTCGGAGTGTTCGAATGTTCGGAAAAACAAATCTTACTTACACAGGTGCTTCAGTCCTGCGTAAGCTAGGGCCTCGTCCAACAAACTTCTCCATCTAGCTCAGTCCCTAGCTACATGTCTCTAGTTGCTTACTCTAAGTTGGCTGAGATCACTTTCCACTTGTGTGCATTATCTGATTTGCGGTCTTTCTCTACTGCGCTGTCCTGTGGGCGTGGATTCGAAGACTTTTCGAGCCTTAGCATTTGTTTCCATTCTTTCTACGTGACCCAGCCATCTCTCTGGCTAAGTTTACATCACTGTACAGCCCGTTCAGCTCGCAGTTCTTTCTTCTCCTCTACTTACCTTCTACGGAATCGTACATCCCGCGAAGAACTTTTCTCTCGAAACGACCCAAGGTGCTTTCACCCGTTTTTGTCATAGTCCATACTTCTTCTTCGTATAGCAAGACGGTCTGATATAGCCACACTTTGGCCCCTCGAGAGAGGGCTTTACTACTCAATTGCTTGATCCATTGAAATCACACTGAGTTCTTCCGATTATGTCAATGTCATCAGCATATTACAGTAATTGGACAGACTTTTGAAAGAAAGTGCTTCAAGTGTTGACGTGGCACTATTCTTTTAAGAACGATGTTAAAGAAATCGCATGATGACGCATCACCTTGTTTAAAGCCTTTTTTTGACATCGAACGGTTCGGTTAAGTTGTTTCCAACCTTTATGGAGCAGCTCGAAATCTACATGGTCATCCATGACGATTTCACAAACGGACGAGTTTTTCAGGGATGCCAAAATTAGACATGGCTCCACACATTTTGTTATCTTATCTTCGTCCGGTTCGAAAAACATTCGAAAGCATTCAAGCCTAGCTCTTACTTCGTCTAAGTCGGAAAGACGGGATTTTTGGTTCTCGTCGTCTATATTGATAGATCATCCTGCCAGAGAGAGGAATTCGGTTCGTCGTCACCGTTATACAGTCTGCAGAAGTTGTACTTTCATATTCTCAGGATTGACTGCCGTTCCACTATGATGTTTGGACTTCCGTCTTTGCTGCCTTCAGTTCGATGTTTATGCACTTATGAATTTCGTTTCACCTGCTCATAAAGCTTTAGAACTTAATTTCTGCTTTTTGAAACTATTAACATCTTCAACCGCACGCTTTTCAAGCTCTCTCTCTGTTTTTCCTTCTAAGAATTCGGTGCTTAGTTTGGTTTGATATTTTATAATGACTAGATTTACTCCTAAGCAACGTTTGAAAATCGTTCAAATTCATTACCAACACATTGGTTCGGCTCGTGCGACGTGTTATACAACCAAAGAAACAGTAAATGTATTGAAGGAAACTTTTGGTTAGCACATTATCTCGCGTCATAGTGGTTCTGTGGCACGGCATCCAAGATTATTCGATTTACCACCAGTGGCGTGCATAGGACTGTCATGCTAGAGGTCTTTCTTAGATTCAATCTCAGATTATTTATGTATATGTAGTCGTTTATCTAAGCAGATTAGACCGAGGCAATTGACGTCTTGGAAGAGATTAAGAGAATAATCGGCGCGCGTGTTATTGCTGACATACGGGCCAAATCCTTGCAAAATTGTATTCAAGCCGCGGCGGCGGCGCTCTCTTGCCCAAAATCATTTTTAGAACACAATGGCAAACTTTTCTTTATAATGAAGCTGAATTTTCGGCCATAAGAGCAAGTTATATGCGTTTTAATTCGTCTCAAAAACCAAAAGAGATGTAGCAGCACTTGAAGAAGTAATTCAAGTATAGTCATACAAAGAGCTGTACTACTATTGAACTACTTTTGAAGGTCTGATTATTGCGAGTGTCGTTTTTCTATCGATAAACGACTTTTATCGATAATCGAACATCGAAAATACATTTTTGTATTGCGAATC
The DNA here is from genome assembly GCA_951509635.1 of Eupeodes luniger. Lineage (NCBI taxonomy): Eukaryota > Metazoa > Arthropoda > Insecta > Diptera > Syrphidae > Eupeodes > Eupeodes luniger. The sequence continues at coordinate 231,916,099 of OX608073.1, read as the reverse complement.
TCTATTGTGAATGAAAATTTTCGTCTAGGCTTTCGATCGTTGTCGTCTGCATTTTTCTGTTCGACTGCGTACAACGCGTATAATTTTTTGGACAAAAATGTAATGTTTTTTTAATTTGTTGACTTTATTTCCAAAATAATATTGTTTTAATCACAGGGCAAAAGTTGTGAGCAGTAAAAAACAATTAGAAAAGCTGGTTTCATTAATGGAAGCGAATCCGGACATCGCTAAAGGAATTTGCGGTAAAGCCCTAGCAAAAAAAGGTGGGAAAAGTTTACTGCCGAGCTAAACAGTCTTGGGCCTCCTATGCGCACCTGTGATAAATGGATTAAGGTAGTTTTTGCATCATTTGTTAACCAAACAAATATTAAAGCTTTTTGCGATAGGTTTGGGCAGATCTAAAATTTAAAATAAAAAAAAAAAGACTGAAAATAAAACCGAGATCCAGGCGACTGATGGTGGGCAACCGTTTGCACCAGTTCAGTAACTTGGAGGAAAGTGTAATGGGATTACTTTCTATGGATGTCTCCATCGATCCACTTGGCCTGGAGATTGGACTAGAAATTCCAGACAGCATGAAGAATAATGAGAATGACATTAACAAGGACAATATGGAAGTCGAAGAAGACCCAGATTTGATTCATATTGATTTGTCCGAAAATTTTTCGTCGGAGAATTCAACTCGCGTTAGAAGTTCTGAGAAAAAAAGAACAAAAAAAACCAAAGAAGACGAAAGAATCGCACTTTTGATAAAGCAAACAGATGCTCAAGAAGATTTTTATAACGAAGTCAAAGCTACAATGAAAGATCTGAAAAGGAAAATTGGAAGCTTCGAAGAGTATTCCAAGAAGATTTATTATCAAAAAAAAGATAAACATAAGGAATTACTGGCCATCAAGAGGGAAAAACTGCAACCTTATAAAGATGAATTGAATTCCAAACAGAAAAATAGGGCAGCTAAGCTAAAACTGTTGCAACAAAAATTGGAACTAAAAAAATCTGAAATCGATTTGAAGTTGTCAAAGATCTAAATCCTCTTTTTTTTGGTATGGTTTTTGGTTCGTTTGAATCGTGTATTGACCCAGGATATTTTGCATTAATAAATCGTATTTTCATTGTATCGTCACAAACCTGAAATTAAATCTTTGAATTGATATTAAGAAAAAGTAATTTTTCTTTTACGATCATCGCATTTATGCTATAAAATCCTTTGCGGTTGTTTAGTATGCATGGTGTAACTCCTTTTTTTGTAGATGCAATTTTGATATGCGTACCATCAACGCAACCTATCACACCTGGTATATGGCTTCTTTCGAAAAAGTATAATTTGGCATGGCTTTTTTCTACTTCAGAGTAATTAAATTTTATCCATTTTGGACAAATTTGATTTTCCATGACATTAAGTACTTCCTTAAGTACAAGGGACACAGTGGAAGTATTTCAAAAATCTGTAAAAGATTTTAAAAGATAAGCACAGGAAATGTATTTTAACTCATTCACCAACAAATTGTTTTGAAGCTCCAGAGGATTGGAAGAATCCCTTAGTAGCCTTCTATTTCTGGCAACCATAATCATGTCCTCGTTGGTTTCATCTTCGGTATCTTCAAAAAAGAACTCTGAGGATATCATTTTATATTTATTTCACTGTTTGTAATATATTTTTTTACACAATAACATTAAATTTGTATTTACATTCTATTTATTGGAAAATTTTTTTCGTAACACAAAAATCAAAACATTTGCCAGTGATGGTCATATGCCAAACTAAAAAATACCAATGTATACGTGAAAAAATCCTTAAAATTTCCCTGCTGACTTAAAAGAACATAAAGGCCCCCCCAAACTAACTTGAAGCATTCGTAAAGTTTATGAATTAATTAACATTTGTAACCATACTAATTTTGGGTTGGACTCATAACCTACACATAAAATGACTTAAGATTGCAATAGTAAATGGTAAAATAGTTTAAGGTTTTCGTTTTATATTAATATATGAATATTTATCTATTCAGTTTGATCCCTAAGCTAAGAAACTTTTCCCTACATGTATCATCACTGACACGATACCAGATGTCAAAATATAGGACTTATTCACAATAGGCACATTCGCTATTCACAGTAAGAGATATCTCTGTCGACGACTCGACGTACGGATGTTGATTGACAGTTTTGAGAACAAGGGAATTCCAATTTATCTAAATCCAATAATACGATAAGCCCTATCCTTGGGTAATAATAATAAATAAAGAGAACATCTTTTTTCGATAAAACAATTTTATTATTTTCACGTCGATGGTGGTTTGTCATATCAAATTGAATAATTTACCGCTAATTTAACAGGTGTAGCTTTGAAAATATTACTGATATCAACTGTCAAAATTCGGAAGAACATTTATTTATTTGGAACAATTTAGAAAAAAAGTGTTTAAGGTTTTGATTTAACCTTTTGTTCCCGAAGTTGTCAATTACATTTTGCACAAATGAATCTGGTTTTCTTCATGAAACCTTCAGGATTGTATCAGAAAAGTAACAATTTTGTGGTTCCACAGGGAAACCACTAGGAAACAAAGGGCTAAAAGATAAATTAGTATTTCCAAGAGGAAAATTAATGGAAATAGAAAACTTTTTGCCAAAAACTCACAAAGGCCGACATAACTTTAAGGTCCACAATATTTAGTATTTATGTTTGATCAAACATTTGAGTTCGGGTATATTCATTGTACTGTACGTGAGCGTAAGGACTTTACACAGCAGGTAAAGAAAACATTGTATTCCTTTCCTACCATCCTACCTATTCTTCAAACAATTTGTCAATTTTGTTGTCTCAAAAATATCCTGTGTTTGATGTTTTTTCTTCTGATTAAATTTATCAACGTTGTCTTGATATTCTTGTATCTCATGTATGATTTTTGTTTTATTTTTCAGGTCGGCAGCGAAGTAACTCAACTACATCCGGCGATAGAGAGCTTGCTATGGGCATCTCGGGATTTGACAATACAAGTAAGTTAAAGTTAGACCCCTGAGGCTAACTAATTCACCAGAATTTCACTCGAGGGAAATAAATTAATTGATTATAATTCTTGTACAAAAACAGTTACTGCCTTCACATTACCACAATGGCCAATTGACGTTACGCTGTACGGCGGAAGTTGGCCAAATCTATGCTGAAAGCACAGAGGCGCCTCTCTGGAGTTCGAGAAAAGAGCCGGTGCCAGAAAGAGGTGAGTTTTTTTCCCCTCGTTTCCTTTCTTTTTGTCTTTACCTACTTTATGTGTGTTTTCAAAAAGTAAGTGCCTCTCTCTAGTGGTTGGGTTTGGTTTGGTTTGGTAAGGAATGTGATGTCCTTTAACAAGGACACACAGAACAGAGTTGTGTAACGGAGTTAAAAAGTGGCTTTTTACATTTTTCGTCGAGAAAATCTGGTGGTTTAGATTTATTGGAGCATTCAACTGGAATGGGTGGCTAATTTACATTTTTCTAATCGTTTTCTTTTATTTTCTCTGCTTTCTTTTGCTCTGTGAAGAAAAAAGAAAGAAAAGTAAAGGAAAAACATGTCCATGTCGAACGAGTGTATTATAATGTTGGAATGTCGGTCTATTTGAAAATTGAGATTTAGGTACTCCTATAGAATTTCGAAACGAACTATGATTTGTGTTTTATGGGGACGTAAAAGGTTTTTGAATTGAGAACAGATATTATGGGTAAGTTTTTTCTTTTATTATTTATTTTCGTGCTTTTCCTCTTCCAAAGGAAGGGGGGGGGGGTGTTGTTATAATATGAATTTTGATCAGGGGACAATAATATCTTGTAGAAGTATCTTCTATGTATCTTTTCATTTGGAACGAGGATATAAACTGGCAATATAAAGATGTCGAACAGGAAAGATAATGTCGTCCTTATCGAAACGATTATTATATGATTTATTGTGAATAATTCAAGGAGAACGATTTGAAACAAAATCCAACGAACGAAGGACATTTCGAGAGCATTTATACTCGAATATGTGTTCGCACAAAAGTTTAATGTTATGAATTTCATTATTTTTATAGTTGTGAGCAGAATAAAGTAACTATATACTCGCTCAGTATATATAACTGCATGGATAGACAGTTCTTATTTGTTTTCTTTTGAGGTTTTAAATTTCTGTTTAAAAAAAGGACAAAACCTGTCAATTTATTGAAGTCTAGGATTAATTTTATAGACAGACAGCTTGAAAATTAATGCACATAGAATTATTAATATCGACAATAGAAGGGAAAGAAAATGGCGCAATACTTTAAAGAACCTATTGTTAAGGGTTTAACAATTTACTAGTTAGCAATTTGCTAAATATTTAGCAATTTACTAAGGTAGTCCAAACTTTTAAACCTTCCTTTTCGATTAGTAAATTGCTAATTGGCTTTTATTTAAAAACAAACATCCAAACATGTCTAAAAAATGACAGTTTGTGAAAATAAATAAAGCAGATACTCTTGAATAGACCTTTTAATTGGAAATCCCAACTGTTGACAGCGGACCATTCCATCCACTGCTCTTATAATAACAATTGTACAGATGTCATATGGATTTAGAAAATTGCTAAAAATTAAAGTAGTCATTCCGTGATTTTAACTTTAGCAAATTGTTAAGAAATAGTAAGATTTTAAAATCGTTTAAAATTAGCTAAATCATATTTTAAGCTTAGTAAATTGCTAAAAATGACTTAACATTTTACTATAAGTTAAACATTTTGCGCAATTGCCTTTTATGTTGAGGATAGTACAAAATAGAGAAAGTGGTCTAAAATTCACCAGAAAAATTCCAAAAATGGAATGTTTATGAAAATTTAAATAGGGGAGAGTGGGGCCTTTTTGAACACGTGGCACATTTGAACACTGCTTATAAAATTTTAGTTTATTACTGTTTTTCAAAAGTAATTCAATATTTTAAACTGGCAACACAGTATCCTCAAACGTCATTGACGTTCCGTGCTTTTTCCAGTCGGCGCGGCGTTCAGATTTATAGGTGGAAGGTGTTTTTTTAGTGCTTGTGCGTTATATTTGGTTTTTTAGTTGTAAGGGTGTGTACAAATTTTAGTGCGCGATATAAAACCGGAAAATAAATTTTGTTAACAGTAAATAAATTTGGAACCCAATCACGGTGAGTTTTTAAATTAATATGTTTTAGTGAAGTAGTTATACAACATTTTATGGCTTTAAAACAGTTGGGGCAGATTTGAATGAGTGTGTTGGGGCACGATTGAACATGGTCAAAACTGCCCCAATCAGTTTCTTCTACATCATCATGGTATAGTCCTAGTTACTTTTCCTCCCCATTGCACTTATCACCTTCAGCCTCTTGATGTTGCTGTTTTGGGATGGCATCCTTTACTCAAAAGAATATAACCTCTAACTTTGCTAAGCCAAACAGAGTGCATTCACTGACTTTCAATGTTCAGAGGTCACAAATCGAACATTGTATATGTGTGCTGAAGTCACGAATGAAAATATTGTCGAATGAAGCCGATTTTCCAGCTCATAATTTGATTACAACACCCACTGACATAATTTCACCTGAAATTGAAAGGCCTTATCCGAAAGCTGCCCCAAAAGGAAAACCACAACTGAAGGCCGAAAGAAAGGAAAGTCGCGGATACTTACCGAAACCCCTGAAAAATTTAAATTGAAGATGCTTATTTAAAACGCCAAAAGAGTCTAAAAAAAAACACTAATTCTGCCTTTAATTAAACGCCTTAAAATCTCCAAACCGCAAACCAAAGCTAAGAACTTAATAGAATCTAGTTCGGATTCAGATGGAACCTTCTCAGTTAATGATGACACCAATCTTGATTTCGATTTTGCAAACGAACTACGAACTACGAACTACAAGTAACAGAACAAGTAAAAAACGAGGAGTCATTTGATTTGAGTTATGAGAATTTAAATCAGGGCGATTTCATTTTGGCAGAATGCTCCAATGAAAAGAACAATAAAAAACTAGAATTTGTAGGCAAAATCAAAGAAAAAAATGGAAATATGTACAGCATTGATTTTATGAAAAAGGGGCCTGAATCCTTCAAGTTCTACTTTCCTGATCTCGAAGACAGCTCCATTATAAGCGGGATAGAAATTAAAGCCAAGCTGCCTGAACCAATTAATGCCCCAGGTACATCAAAAGCATTTTTATTTTTATTTTGTAAGTTTTTTTATCCTTTTACTAATAAAACTAATAAATACAGTAAAAATTTAAAGTATTATTCAATCACTAAAACGAAATAATACTGCTGTTCACAAGTGCCCCTTCCAATTTCAAAACTTCCCCATGCATGAGGCACATATTGGTTAAAAATTAAAATTTAATAAAAGTATGTTCATAAATGAACCAAACATTATTTGAAATCGAAGTTCAATAACACTGTTCCATGTAAGTAAGCTTTACACATCAATAAGTCGAACATGTATGGTTCCAGCAGCTGCGAAAGCAAAAAGTGTTCAAATGTGCCCCACTCTCCCCTACTCATGAGAACAAATAATCTTAAGAAGTCATACACAGATTAAAGGTTTAATGTTGTTTTCTTATAAAAATTTATGGACCAGCTTGGTCGTAAAATATGATAGAAAACAACTGTTTAAGGGTAAGTTAAAAGTAAAAGTGTTCATAATTTACATTTAATTTTATGTTTGTTGATTAAAATTGTTGAAATAGAAGTGATTTAAAAACATTAACTCTAAATACTAATTAACTATATTACTCTACTAATTAATTTAAATATTAACGTTTGCTTCGATATTATGAAAGTAGAATTTTTTAAACCAAATAAAGTTAACCTTATATAAAACAAATAAATATACTTAATATCTTATACTTAAATATCTTATACGAATATTGATTATTTTCAAATTTGCATAATTTGGAAGATTTGTTCAAGCGTCAGTTTATTTATGTCAAAATACCAAACCAAACTAAAAATCAATAACTTGACAGCTGATAAAATGGCCGCCATTTAAATTAGTGTTGCTAACTTAAAGCTCTACACGACACCTCTAAAAAAGAAAACACCAGTTATAAGTGTAGTGCGTAGGACTGTGTTACCATATGCGCTAAAGCCAGGAATTAACAAAGCATTAAGGGTAACTTATCAAAAAAGGATGGTTCTCACATTGAATGTTTGCATTCGACATAAAAATGTAGGTCTCATCTATCTTTGAAATTACTCGAAAACAAGTACTGCCCGATGACACCGCTATCCAGACCATAAAGTGTAGCAAACATTTAATCTTTGTAAGTACATCGGCTTTTCAACAATCACTCGTGGATTCTCATTTTCCCAAATTATACTAAATGTGCTTGTTAACGAATCCACTGAGGTGAATGGATTTATTCTTCTTCTTTTTATTTAGGCTAGGTTAAAGTGCTCTCCGCGATAGAGTAGAATACATCTCGGCCATTTTAATGGCCCATTGTGATACTACATGAATCTTGAAGCTCAATGAAACCAGTTTGAGCCCTTTATGAAACGTGAAAGTCTGATTTACGTTAATATTATTGAAATCGTTTAGATCGTTATAAAAGAATTCTCCTAGGTGATTCTTGCGTTTTTGAGCTGGAGAAGGGCATGTAAAGAGAAGGTGAAGAACTGTTTCCTCTTCTTCCTCATCCAAACAACTTCTGCAAAATTCATTTGGGAATACGCCTAGCCCACGTAGCATGGTTTTCTATTTGTCCGTTTATGACACCGATTATCGAGCTTATACGCTATCTGCTTAGAGATAGCAAGCACCTTGAGTGCTAAATCTAGTATAATCCAGATGTTTTTCAGGACCCGACACGTGGTGCCTGATGTTTGCCTTCTTCCATAGCGAATTGCATTAGCAATAGTTTACATTTAGCGATTGGTATCCTACGTAGTAGGATTGTACCGTGCCATTTCTGGTGAGTTTATCTGCCTTACAATTTCCTGAAATGTCTCTAAGCCTGGCAATCAGCAAAGATGAATATTTAAATGTTGTACCATCTCCATTAGAGATGATCGACGGTTGATATCATGCTTTCTTTAAGCCAGGAGAAGACTTCTTTTATCGCCTTCATTTCTTTTTGATCCATCTGTGTAAAAATGGATTGAATCGTCATCTTGGAATGCCCTAGCCTCCCAGAATAACCTCGAAAGTATAGAAACTTAGATGGTGTGTTCTTTGGAATTGATTCTAAAAACTAAAGAATTACGGAGTGGCCAATGTTGTTGTTAACCCACTACGGTAAATGAGCCGAATAGCAGAGCTAAGGTAGAGTATAATGTCCAGTGCTGCAGATGGGGTCGTGCTAAGCGAATCGCTTATACATAGGCAAGCTGAACGTTGGACTTTATTTAGTTTGTCACGGTTTAAAGCTTTTTTCTAAAGCATTCCATCGTGCTGATGCTTTTCTGATACCGCTTTGATAACGTCATTCACATAGGCAATCACTCTGAAACCCTCCGCATCCAGGACAGTTAGAATTTCATTTCCCACCACCAGTGGAGAGGCGATAAAACTCCATCCTGAAATGTCCCTCTACTAACGAATCTTCTAGCAGAAGATAGTTGCCCAGTTTTGAGTTTATTATTGTACTAGTTAGCATTAAATGAATAAGCTCCCCAAGCGAACGCTTTACGTTCAGAGATGTTAGTACAGCTGTGATTGCAGATATTGTGTCCACGTTGTTAAAAGCATGTTCGATGTCACGGAAAGCAACCATTGTGAACTCTCTATGATGGAGGGACTATTCGATGTTGGCTACTAAAGTGTGTAAAGCTGTTTACACCGATTTGCCTTTACAGTAGGCATGTTGAGACGTATCGATACTTGTCCTTAAATGGATATAAATCAATGTTTTTAAGGTCTTAAGAATGAATGATGATGGACTTATAGGTCGTAGATTATTACGGTTGACTGGCGTGCATTTTCCTGTTTTGGGCATAAAAACAACTTTTACTTCTCTCCATACCGATTCTGTTAAAAATTTCCTAAAGGTGGTCCCGGTTTATATAACGATTTCAACGCGCTACTCAATAGTACATATCTCCATTGCTGAACTTGTCAAAGACTGAATCATAGAAGTGACAAATAAGTATAATTTGACAAAAAACATGACGCTTAAGTGTGATTTCCAATGACATAACATCATGCTTTATGGTTTGAACTTAAACATACTTTCTTTAAAAATTGTTAGAACCGCTTTGTGGTCATGATCAATTTTTGGCGATTCAGTGACAGAGTTTAATATTTTGGCGATTAAATTTGTTATCTGTTTTTTGAGAAAAAAGTAAAGTAAAGTTTTCAATGAATTTTAAAGTTTTCAACTTAAAGTTTAAATAAAACTAAGGCCAGCAAAAACCTTAAGAAAAGTTTAAATTGATTTCCAGTTACAAAACAAAACATGTCTCAACACTGAATGTGCATAGATCTCAAAAGTAAATAAAGAATCTTAGAAAGGAACTATTTTCCTGATTTAATTTTTATTTAAATATCCTTAAGGCTACTTTACATGTACAATGTACATACATATGTATGTTGCAACATAAACATTTATGAGTGGTACATAAAAGATTCCTCATCATCATAATTTCAGGTAAGCTCATTAAACAAAGCCGCATTTGTTATAAGAAGAGTGAGCTGAATTTTTAAATATTTTTGGACCGGAAATTAGTTTCGTCCTAAATAATAAAATAATAAATTCGTTTTTTTTTTAGAAATTACATTGTTACTTCTTTGTATACTAAATATGTACGAATACAACAATACAAGGGCGTACGCAGGGGATGGCAGGACGGGGGCAGTAGACACCCCCTAAAAATGTTTGATCGATTGAAAAAACTAATAATTACCTAAGTAATGATTTAATGGTAGTGGGTTTCTTTAAATCCATTATAATTGGAAAAGAAATATTTAATTGGTATTTCTATTCGATTAATTGTCTTTTCATTTTACCTCGGATCACAAAAGAAACAGACGATTTTTTCCAGACAGCGAAACTTGCTCTTCATATTGCCTTTTCTTTACCGTGCATCACTATCCCGCTTGAAAGAACTTTAAGTAAAATAAATAATAATTTCAAAATCATAGATTGTAGATAACTGTTTGAATGTTTTAATTTACAGGATAATATATGTTAATTAGTTCTCGAATGAGTTTGCCTACCCCCCCCCCTATACAAAATCCTGCTTACGCCTTTGACCTAATATTAAATAATAAATAATACTTTTTCAAAAACTCGCATCTTCTCTCACAGATTAATAACTGCTTTCAAAAGTTTTTCTCTTAATAGCCCCAAGCATACAAATTAAGTGCTTTTCGATAAGAATTCCTTCATCCTCACCCCCGACTTATCCCTTGTTCTCGTCCTGGTCGTCGCACATCAATTCAAGTCCCCCCTGTAAGCACTTGATAAATATGGTACTTCATCCAATCCATAACCTCTTCAATTTAGTTATGGTTTATTTTGAAAAGCTCTTCATCAATTCCAAAGAAGATTGAAAACTTGTTTATTGTCTATGGTATATACTATGAAGGTACGGGTACGCGGTATAACTGTATATAGTACATATTTGGAAACTTAGACTAAGAACTCAATTTGTTGTCTATCTTCGTCTTCCTCCCTAAAAGGAGCATAAAAGACAATAAAAAAAGAATCAATCCCCTCGCAATCCCAATGTGATTCTAACCTTTTTTATTTGTTTTTATTTCTTTCTTTATAACAAAATCAATTTCTTTTGCCATCATTTCCAAATCAAGTAATCAACGTGTTTTTCGAAGTGGAATCCCCGCGCCATTATTTTATGACTCTCTTTGGATAATTTTATGACCAAGTTTCAAGGAAATAGATACGAGAGCACGATGTATGTACGAATACGGGTTGAATATTTTTTAGGGTGCAGCATAATATGGGGGCTCGAGCTGGATCAGCATCCTCCTTATAAGTTCTTCTCATGCTTAAACTTTCACTTGATCTATGTGATGGTTGTAAGGTACTCGTATGTTTTTGTTGATAAATTTTCAAATTGCCCATTTACAAGCAAAAATAAATAAATAAACAATACATTTCTGGGGTTTTTACAATTTTAGCCTATAACATCATAGGTAACACAAACACTCGTACCTGTACTTTAAGGATCTATAGAGTGGTTGGGTTGGGTTTGGTTGGTGTAGATTTTGCACGCCTAACTAACCTTAACTTTGCTGCCAAATTGAAGGCAAATCGAAAACCGAGAGAAACTTTTTGCATCACATATAAACATACATATGTATGTATGTATGGTAAGCAAGAGTAGAGGTCCCTACGAGAAGAACGAATTATTTCTCAACGTTTAGCCAGCTGATGGTTTAACCCTTCAAACTTGCTAGTTTACCAGTTTGCAGCAACTACCTATGTGCCCCCCGCATATGGTCCGGATCCGGACTTGTCTGATGGTGGCTTTCGTTTGTCGGTTGTTGGTATAGTAGGTAGGTATAGTCTTCGGTCTTGGTACCGCAAAGACCAAGTGTATTAGTAGCAATGTTTCCCACGTAACCACCCGTGGCGCTGGCTGTGCCGCTGCCACCGCCACCTTGTGCCCAGCGAACTATAAAATATCTCACGTATGCGAAAGGACAAAGTTTTGGCATTGTTACTTTTATTGTGCACCGTTTTGCCAAGCCTTCTCGGGCTACCCTTCCATCGAAGTTATAGGTACGTAACGTATATAGCCCCCTGTCGAGTTGAGTTTGTAATGACAAAGAAGAAGTTTCTCGGTGTACCCACATGCTTAGTATGTAAATTAAACAATTTATGCATTTCAAAGCGTGTAACACTTTTCTGCTGCTGCGTTTTTAGTTGCTCTTTGCTTACTGACTGCTCACGGCTCAGACACACAGCAACAGAATACACGGCTGCAAAAACTCTTTGCCTGGGTAATGAACCGTTTTGGAGTTTTTGAAAGTTTTCATTCGCATATTCTCGGAACGTTAAAGTGTGTATAGTATAGATGCATAGTGGCAAAGGGTGCGGAAGGATATTTTCAATTAATTAGAGAAGTTGAGAAGTTCTTAAGCCTCCTTGAAATGGTGAGCGCTCTGTTTTACAACGCAACGCAACGTAACGGCATACAACAAAGTTTGTTCTTCTGCACATGCAAATAACCGAAGAGTTTTCACAACTGGGCCGAAAATTTATGTTGCCCCTCTTGAAAATAAGTTTCTTGTAGGGTTTGTATAGTCATAAAGCTTGGATGGTCTTTTTTGGGTAAAATCCTTTTGGAAATATTCTAATCCTTGATGGATGTGACTAGTGGGTGGTCGGTGGTGGAGAAGAGAGAGGATGATCATTGTTGTAGGTTTAAATACCGACCTTGTCAACACATCTCTCTATATTCTCCAACTGTCTGATGGCGATGGGAGTTTTCGTTTGTCTTTAGCAGCTATAGCAGCCCTAATGGATACAATCCACAATTTATTTATTTATTGTAACTTGTTTCCTGCATCAGAAAAACAAAACCTGGACAGGACCTTTAAGAGGTGGATGCTTTGGCTTATCCTTAAAACATCACAGAAGAATATAAATGGGTTTTCTTTTCGTTTTCCTGGTCTAGGTCAATTTTTGTTACACCATTAGCAAGTGAAACAAAACTTTCATTTAAAATGAATTTCTCACCGATAGAAAGGGAGAAAGTGAGAGAGAGAGAGAGAGATAGACTTATAGCTTATGCATGCAAATCGTTAAGTACGCAAAGCAATCGGAAACACAATGAAAATTAAATGCTGTAAAACAAAACGAACAGCTTCTGACGGAGCTGGAGATGGAGTTCGAGATGGAAAAGGAGACGACGACGACGACTTTATTTCCTGTGCACAGACGGAACTCGGAAATACCTATAAATCGTTTTACAACTATTTTTGTTGTTGTTGTTTTGTTAAGTTCTGTGTTGTGAGACATTGAAAAAACATGTTTATGGGGGTGTTCGAAAATGTTTTGTTATGCACAAGCCAAAGAGAGATTAGCATTTTGTACCAAAGAGCTTTGCATTTTGCTTATCAAAAAGAGGACGTAGGGTTGGGTGGCTAAACAAGGATATGGCAAACAAGGGATGGTAGGTATTAGGGATTTAGAATGCGGTAACAATTTAAAAAGACGATACAAACATACCAAAGAACTAACCTTATGCAATATTCCCCAGATCGAGCTAATTAAAAGGATGAGTTTGTAATCCCGAAGAACAGTGAACGCAGCAGTTGTTGGTTGGATGGTTGTGTAATCGGTGCGATTGTGACTGTGGTTGATTATTTTTTCATTCTCATCTACTATATGGCAGAAGAGATTTGTCAGGATATAAGGACTCTATAAAAATTTTCTTTATATATATGTACATGCATACGTATATTTTTTTTAAAGCGATCAAAGGATTTGACGCAGATTCAATATGCAAAGAGAAATTCTGTATCGTAAGTCTTTTTTAGGTTTGCACTCAAAGGTAAAGCTATTACGTAACTCTTCCTGGTGATTATTCGAAATACGTCAACACGTTACGTTCATCATTACCAAATATCTTTTGAGTTAAACAAATTTCACATTTCACAATAGAAAATAGAAACAAACAAAATAAGACAGTTCGAAAAAACCAAAGCCTATAGTGACTTAACAACTCTCAGTCATTTTTGTATGCATATAATCGCAGAAATGCGGGGGAACTACTATTTTATAATACATATTCAGAAATTTTGAGTAACATCTTTTCAAACCTAATAAAAGTTATTCTTTAAGGGCTTATATAATTTTATTGAATAAGAAGAAACTGAACCAATTCAAACGAATGAGATGTCAAAAGGAAGAAAATTTTCTGTAGAATTTATTAATTTCTTTCTTCTAAACTCAATGAAACCAGTTAACGAAACGCTCATGGCTCAGACCATTATAGAACAATTCTCCAAGGTAGTTTTTGTATTTTTGAGCTAGAGCAGGGCTTGTACAGAGGAGGTGAAGAACTGTTTTCTCCTCTTCCCCATAACATAAAGCTTCTGCAAAAGTCATTTGAGAACATGCCTAGCCAAGTTGCGTGCTTTCCTATTAGACATTGCCTGGTTTTGACACCGATTTATCGATCGTATATGCCTTGAGCGCTTTAAATCTGGTGTAGGCCAGATGTTTTTTGTGACGTGACACGTGGTGATTCTACCTAATGTTTGCCTTCTTTGAAACGTCTTGCGTTAGCAATAGTTTACATTTATAGCGATTAACCAAACGTGCTAGAACGGATTGTACTGTATCATTTCTGGCGAGTTTTTCTACCTTAGAATTTTCGGCCCGGCACTGTTGTGCCACCTTCATTAAAGATGATAACAAGTTATGGAATGTTAAAGAGTTTTGTAGAGACAGAGTCTAGAGATTTGATAGCGGCCTAGCTATCTGAGAAGATACGGATATGAGATGTTGATATCACGTTTTCTTTAAGCCCAGGACAAGACTTCTTTTAATGCCAGAAGATTACCAATGTGTATAATCATGCGTAATCCGATGTTGTAAGCCCCATTTTTCATCAATAGCATTTTTGCAAGAAAAGAAAGATAGCTTTTTTGAATCTTTCTTGTATATTACGTTTCCAATTTAGATTTTTGTCTAAAATAAGACCCAGATACTTAGCATTGTCTGAGAACTTTAATTGGATACCTTTAATAAAGGGAGGGTTAACATATGGAACTTTGTATTTCCTCGAAAATAGGACTAATTCGGTTTTGTGTGTCCTCACCGGTCAGCCCAAAGTATTAGTTTGTCTAAGGCATTTTGTAAGAGTTGTTTTAGGGTATTAAATTGCTTCCTGAGACCGCTATAGCAACAACATCCGCAAGTCGACAAGTTTTTTAGTCTTATCAAGCAACGACAAGTTTTTTAGTCTTATCAGTTACAATTTACTAACAAAGTTTTATTTTAAATTTTGCCATTATTAAAAAGCTCTTACTGCACTTGACACTTATTCATAATGATGATTTTTTGACAGATTTTTTAATTGAAGACTCGATAAATAAATAAATAAATTGAGTGGCGCAACAGTCCGTTGAGAACTAGAGCCCAGTGACTTACAACTCTCAACCACTCCTGTGTGCGAGTATTGTTGTCAGGGATGGAGGGGACCTACAGTTTATATGCCGAATCCGAACGGCAAATTTGAGAAAGCACTTTTCATGACAAGAATTACTCTTGGAGAATTTGTCAATTCCTCGCAAGAGGCAGTACCCGTGAAAAAACTTTAGATGACATAGGCATTAGGCAGGGATCGAACCCAAGACCTCTGGCATGACAGTCCAACGCACTAACCATCATGCCACGGGTACTACTCGATTGGTAGACTTTTTTATTTTTAGTGCTCACAAGCAAAAAGGTTGTAGAAAACCGCTATGATTGTTTCTTAACAAATAACTTACAGAATTGAATGTTGTTCTTTAAGTTCTTTAAATACCAAGACCCAATGTCTGACCGTTTAGAGATTTTAGTCATGTATTCAAGATTTAAACTGGTTCTTTTTAAATAACGTAACTCAGTTAACATCTTTTGCATCAATCTCAATAGGGGGGTCTTATTGGCCTCCCAGAATAAAATTGTTTAGTAATTGTTTTTTTTTTTGGTGTATATTATTTTTAAAAAATGTTATGCTAAAAAATCAAAAAAATATAAAAACTTTCAACTTATTTCTTAAGTTATCTTTACTGTTTTCTGACTTTCTTCGTTTATTATTTTTGAGATAGTTTTATTCTTGTTTTTTAATGTGGTCTTGCCTCTCTTAAAATTTGTCTCATTAACTACGAAATTTCTTCAAATTTACGATTCAAAACCCTTGCGGTTTTGTTTATATGAATTAAATTTTAAGTAGAAAGTCTATCATTCTCCAAAGTATTAAAAATAATAACCTTGTCTTTTGTGTCTTAAAATTTCTATTTACCCTGTGACATGTCATAAACCATTATTTATGGAAAGGACATTATAAAACTTCTTCGCAGAAACTTCATCTCATACCATTCTTATACTTACCACTATATGGTAGGTCTTCAAGGCCATAACCTAAATCAGGTCACGTTGGTCGGTTAATTATACAATATTTACCCTCTGGATTAACTAACCAATAAACTATAAAGATGCTTTGGTTTGTTTGTTTAAGAGGGGCGGATGATATGGGGTTTGTGATCTGGTAATGTTTGACATGAAAATTCATATCACCAATACTATACGTATTTATGCATCTTCACTCCCTCATACTTCAACTCAAATAATACAACTCTCTCTCTTACTATAAAAGTCCTTAATCCTGGATATTTATTACGCAAATGCTCTCCACGTCACAAGTTAACTCATCAAATTTATGTGTCAATCAACAACAAACTTTACCAATTTCATCACTCAAAGAGAAAAAATAATATAATAAAACCAAATACCCATCAGCAAGTCAAAGAAACAACATTGTGTTATCCTTGCCGCTGGCATCTCAGATGACTGGAATTAATTCGTCCATCGTTATAATTGAGTGCAGTTCTTAATTTTGTAATATCACCAATTATGCCTTAACCCTTCAGGAAAAGGGTCAACTTTTTGATTAAAATTCTTGATTTTTGTCCACAAAGACGTCGACATATAGACGACTTCGACTACGACGAAGAACGTCTCCGTCTCCGTCGCTCGTTGTCGCTCGTCCATCCGTCCGTCCGGTCCGTTCGCAAAAAGCAGAAAAGTTAAAACTCAGTTTGGGGGTTTAATAGAAAATTGGTCAAAATCCACTTCTCATCTTTTTGGTTTTTATTTTTTATTTTAATATTCTTGGAATTAACCTATATAGCCAGCCTATCCCTAACTCTAACCCTGATGAAGAAAAGGACAAACATAAACACAACTCGTTGGGATTACTTTGTGAACCAGCACGTCTAGATTTTGTGATTTTGGGATAATTACTTCATCAAATTAGCATTACATCCCTTTGTCGTTTCGGGCTTTATTTTTGAAAACCATCACCCTCATTCTCACCGCCCCCTCACCCCACCCCCTTCTTACCCTGTTTTAACCAAAACCACATCAGATTCTATTTGGCCGTCATTATATTTTTCTTATTTGGCCTTTTATATGCATCGGATTTTGCATATAATAGAAAGACTGGTTGGGTGGGTGGGTTTTTGACTTTATGGAAACATCAAATCATGTGCGGTTATGGGTATAAAAAAGGGCTTTACCAGTATACAATATTACATCCTGTAAACGGATTAGAAAGATTGCCTTGTCTTGCCTTCTTTTGGCCGAGACGACTCGAGTCAAGATTAATAAGAGAAATTTTATATTTTTATAATGAAGGAAGAACTAATCAAAGGCACTTGAAAATTTTTGGGAGATTCTTAATACTTTCAATATTTTTATAATGAAGTTCAAGAACTTGATTGTTTAAAAATACAAGGATGACTTTTTAGAGTATTTTGTTATTCCGATGGCCTTTTATAAGTCCATAACTGAAGTTAGTTTTAATAGTGGTGAATATATCAATCTGTCAAGTTATGTCTGAATTTTTTAAAACTGTTCGATTAAAATCAATATCAAGGTTCTCACTTAAGTTTTTTTTTGCTGCTAACGGGTGTTTTTTTTAGGCGTGCGGTTTTCAAACTGGCAAAACTTTTTTGTTGGTTGGTCTTTTTGACAGCTGTCACTTGATTTATGCTTAGTTTAGTTTTCGATTTCATGAAAAATGGACTAATATTTGTTTGAAAATCGTGCAAGTTTATTACCAAAAAAAGAGGCTGGGATGCGACCCACACTGATAACTTCCCATCCCTTCTGTCGATTTGTCTTGCTTAAAAGTTTGTCTATATGTATCAATTTTTACCAAATTTGCGCACTATTTTTTGTAGATTTTATTTTTTATGAAAAAACGGACTGTTGGATTTTTATAAAAAAAATTACTGAATATTGAAAACAATATTTTCTGTGAAATAAAATAAGTTTGAAGCCAATATTTTTTATTTTTGAAAAGCTTTTTGAGTGGAAAGTAAATTTTTACCAAGTTTTAGTATTTTTTTTTAGGTTTTTATTTTTTGTAAAAAAACTGTCGATTCGATTTTTTTCAAAATTTTATCGAATGTTGAAAACAATATTTATTATAAGTTAAAATTAGCTAGAAGTCATTATCTCAAATTTTTGAAAAGATATTTGAGTCGAAAATCAATTTTTACCACCTTTTATAAATTTTTTTTTTAGGTTTTTATTTTTTGTAAAAAAAACTGTTAATTTGATTTTTTTCAAAATGTTTCGTAATGTTGAAAATAATATTTCTTATAAGTTGAAATTAGTTAGAAGCCATTATCTCAAATTTTTGAAAAGATATTTGAGTCGAAAATCAATTTTTAAAAACTTTTATTAATTTTTTTTTAGGTTTTAATTTTTTGTAAAAAAAACTGTCAATTCGGTTTTTCTCAACATTTTTCAGAATGTTGAAAACAATATTTCTTATAAGATAAAATAAATTTGAAGCCTTAATCTTAAGTTTTTGAAAAGATATTTGAGTCGAAATTCAGTTTTTACCAACTTTGAGTAATGTTTTTTTAGGTTTTTATTTTTTATAAAAAAAACTGTTTATTCGATTTTTTTCAAAATTTTATCAGATGTCAAAAACATTATTCTTCGTTGCGCAAAATTGTTTTGGAGATGAAATCATATTTAAGTCGTAAAATTTTCGAGGTGACAATTTTTTTTTGTCAGTTTTTTTGATTTATAAAAAAAACCGTTAATTGGATTTTTTTCCAAAAATACACTTGTTTTGTATCACGTTACAATATATAATATAAAATTTAATTCAAGTCTCTAGCGTTATTGGTTCATGAGATATTTAGGGTTTACCAAAATTTTCACCTTTTTTTTAAACTGCTATGGTAAAAAAACCACCCACACAATTTTCTTGAGAGCCCTTTCTGCATCTTTCTGTCTTATTATCTGTATAACAAAATTCATTTGAAGTCGATATCTCTTCTGGTTCTTGAGCTATGGACGACGAAAAACACGTCGCGAACGTACGGACGTACGGACATACGGACATACGGACATACGGACATACGGACATACGGACATACGGACATACGGACATACGGACGTACGAACGTATACGTACGTACACACGCACGCACAGACATCTTTCTAAAAATCTTTTATTTCGACTCTAGGGACCTTGAAACGTCGAGAAATGTCAAAATTTTCAATTTGACAAATCGGACCCATTACAATAACTTCCTATGGGAAGTTAATAATTGGTTAGGTTCGCTCCACGTTTTGCCTACTGCGTCAAATATTTGATAAACAGCAGAGTTGATAATTCGAGCAACCATGGATCGATTTCACAACATGTTTACTCTAGTGGATAATGCGCATCCTCCATATAGACCCCGTATAGTGCACACCGAAGTCGCTATTTGCTGCTATGGAACAAGGTTTTGAAGTAAAACCGAATGAGACTATCCGATATGCGAAAATCAATTTTTAAAAACTTTTATTAATTTTTTTTTAGGTTTTAATTTTTTGTAAAAAAAAGTGTCAATTCGATTTTTCTCAACATTTTTATAATGTTGAAAACAATATTTCTTATAAGATAATATAAGTTTGAAGCCTTAATCTTAAGTTTTTGAAAAGATATTTGAGTCTAAATTCAATTTTTACCAACTTTGAGTACTTACTTTTACTTTTTGAAGATAATTTCATTTAAATGTTGACCGCGGCTGCGTCTTAGGTGGTCCATTCGGAAAGTCCAATTTTGGGTAACTTTTTCGAGCATTTCGGCCGGAATAGCCCGAATTTCTTCGGAAATGTTGTCTTCCAAAGCTGGAATAGTTGCTGGCTTATTTGTGTAGACTTTAGACTTGACGTAGCCCCACAAAAAATAGTCTAAAGGCGTCAAATCGCATGATCTTGGTGGCCAACTTACCGGTCCATTCCTTGAGATGAATTGTTCTCCGAAGTTTTCCCTCAAAATGGCCATAGAATCGTGAGCTGTGTGGCATGTAGCGCCATCTTGTTGAAACCACATGTCAACCAAGTTCAGTTCTTCCATTTTTGGCAACAAAAAGTTTGTTAGCATTGAACGATAGCGATCGCCATTCACCGTTACGTTGCGTCCAACAGCATCTTTGAAAAAATACGGTCCAATGATTCCACCAGCGTACAAACCACACCAAACAGTGCATTTTTCGGGATGCATGGGCAGTTCTTGAACGGCTTCTGGTTGCTCTTCACTCCAAATGCGGCAATTTTGCTTATTTACGTAGCCATTCAACCAGAAATGAGCCTCATCGCTGAACAAAATTTGTCGCGAAACACATTTCGAACCGAACACTGATTTTGGTAATAAAATTCAATGATTTGCAAGCGTTGCTCGTTAGTAAGTCTATTCATGATGAAATGTCCCGCGTGATCTGTCAAATACTAATGCATGAAAATCCTAGCCTCAAAAAAATCACCCATTAAAAAAAAAACACTTAATTGGATTTCTTTCCAAAAATATAATTGTTTTGTATCACGTTACATTATATAATATAAAATTTAATTCCACTCTCTAGCGTCATTGGTTCATGAGACATTTAGGGTTAACCACAATTTTCACCTTTTTTTTTAAACTGCTATGGTAAAAAAAACCACCCACGCAATTTTCTTGAGAGCCCTTGCTGCATCTTTCTGCCTTATTATCTGTATAACAAAATTTGTTTGAAGTCGATATCTCTTCTGGTTCTTGAGCTATGGACGACGAAAAACACGTCGCGAACGTACGGACGTACGGACGTACGTACACACGCACGCACAGACATCTTTCTAAAAATCTTTTATTTCGACTCTAGGAACCTTGAAAGGTCGAGAAATGTCAAAATTTTCAATTCGACAAATCGGATTCTCCTCCAAGGCATCCATCGCCCAGCCTATCAGCGTAGACAAGCGACTTCACATAGCGTATGTCAAATTTTTGAAGATAAATATTATAAATAAAACAATACATTATTATTTTGTTTTTAATTATGTGACTAACGTCATTGCAAAAAGTTTCCATATTCCTTGAATACACAAAGTTTTAGCAAAAGTCGATTTTTTAAAATTGGAGACCAAAAGGAATAGATCATGCGAGGAAACATATACTTCTTTGGCTTAAATGTGTTTTCTTTTTTTTTAAGACTAAGTTTTTAATTAGTTTATGTGAAATAACGAAAAATTTCCTTTTCAGGAGTTTGAAAAAAATAGAATAAAAGTTACATTGTCTGAAAAGAATTGTTGATATTCGTAAATACAAATATTTTCCAATAAGAGCTTTCGTTTTGTATAGTCTGCTATTAGAGCAGATGTCACTTTAAAAGCTGTCATCTTTTGACATTTAAATTGTTCAACTTCAATGCAAAAATGGTGAAAATTTTGAAGCCACACTTCGCAGTGCGCAATCGTGTAAGAAAATTTTCCTGACCGCCTTATTTTTCGAAGAGAAACATGAAAATTGCAACGTACTTTAATTGAAATACATACGAGTACATTCTTTTTTCACAGTAAGTAAGCTAAGCTAAGGTAACGTACACCAAAATACTTAAAAAACTGAGTCACTATACAAACTTTGGAAACCCCCATACAAAATATCATATTTGATTACTATACTTATATACAAGTGTACGTACACATAATGTATTTTAACTTCAAGGATCATGTAATGCTTGTCGTTCAAACAAAATTGATTCGATATTGATTTCATAACCTGTGTGTTTGAGTTCCATTAGAAAAACATATCAAAATTTAATAAAACGAAGTGCACAGGAGTTATTTTCACTTCTATAACTTGTGTTTTTCTCCCATCATATATACGGTTCTACACCTCCACTCATAACAGCCATCATCTCACCAACAGCCAGTATCCTATCACCATCATCATCAAGGATCCTCTGAAGCAAAATATTTTCTTTCATGTCGGATAATTTATTATTTCTCGGAAATATGCAGTTTTCTGTGAATTTCGCATTTACTATAAAATAGTGTTGTCGATAGTGATGGTTATGGTGTTACATTTTACAGAGTGTTTCAAAAGTGACTTTCTTATTTAAAATGATAATAAGTTTTATAGGTTTAATTTTGTATTAATTAACACTAAAATACCCCTTTAAAAATGCTAAAATTTTCCAAAAACAGGGTTTTTAAGGCTAATTCAAAATATCTCTTAACAATAAATTGTATGATGATTTTGCAAGGTTGAAATCTTTGACATCTAGATACTGCTTAGTTTTACTTAGTTCCTGAAAATTCTCATAAGCTATGAGCCTTTATTTAAATTTGTATCTGTAAGTTTAAAGTAAGCCTTGAATTTAATGTTTTCATAGTTTTGAAAAATACGTTTTGCAGTTAAGTTTTAGTACTGATCGCAAATCCGAACTTTAATTTTAAATAAAAATAAATCAATTATAGGTGGCGCAACAGTCCTGAGAACTAGGGCCTAGTGACTTACAACCCTCAACCATTCCTGTGTGCGAGTGAAGTTGTCAGGGATGGAGGGGACCTACAGTTTTAAGTCGAATCCGAACGGCTAATTTGAGAAAGCACTTTTCATCACAAGAATTACTCTTGAATGATTTGTCGATTCCTCGCAAGAGGCAGTACCCGTGAAAAATAAATTGCGCCAACGTATTTGTTCAGTTCCCTAATAAAAGCAGTCATCTCTTTTACACACGGGATGTAACGTGGTAGAGTGTTCCACAAGCGAACAGCCTTGATAAAGAACTGATGTTGGCACGAGTACGATAACTTTGGCGCCAAGATATAATAACAGTTTTTGGTAGAGGGGCTTAATACAAGCATTTTTTACTATGGGAGGGGGGGCTGGTCTATCTCCCCCCTTTAGGCGGTAGGGGCAATTTAAAAAAATTATTATTTAAAATGGAAAAAAATAATTAAAAAATAACGGTGATACTTACAATTAAGTTTTATACATTTTTTTAAAGCCAACATTCTGTTTTATTAGCCAGAAAAAAATCGTTTTAAACTAAAAATGTATGCAAACAAATTTAAAAAAAGGTTTAAAGTGTAGTTTTTCAAAACTTTCAAATTATCTACTGTTTTTTTGGAATTCATTGCTCTTATTTGTTTTTGATCAAAAACTGAAAACTAGATGACTTTATGTCTTCTAGTTCTTGAGAAAATTGAAAATTACCAAAAAAAATATTTTAATGCATAGTTTTGACTTGATTTAAAAACAAGCAAATAGACAAAAATGCTGGCTTTAAAAAAAGGTATAATACTTAATTGTAACTATTACCGTTATTTTTTAATAATTTTTTTTCCATTTAGGCGGTAGGGGCAATTTAAAAAAATATGTATTTTTTTTTAAATTGGCAATTTAAAAAAATATGTACATTTTTTTAAATTGCCCCTACCGCCTAAACGTGGGGAGATAGACCCCCCCTCTCATAGTAAAAAATGCTTGTTTTTAACTGTTCTATACAAATCCGCCATTAAACTTTGTCGCCAAAGTTATCGTACTCTACCCCTGATGTTCTAATATTATGTAGAAAAAATGCTGAACGATAAGTTGCACAGACCTTCTAGATAAGGGAAACCGTATTCGGTCAAAGAAGTAGCTTGATGAAGAGGTAGGTTGATATGTGTGGTTTACATTAAAAAGTAGCATAAGGGTTCTACATATAACGGAGAAAGTTGTAAAAAAAAAAGTTGTAGATCCTCCTTGAGTAACGAAAGACTTGCCCATAAACATAGCGCACAGTGTTGTCAAATGCAACATTCAATGTAATGGGTGATTTTTTTGAGGTTAGGATTTTCATGCATTAGTATTTGACAGATCACGCGGGATTTCAGACATGGTGTCAAAGAGAAAGATGCTCAGTATGCTTTGACATTTCATCATGAATAGACTTACTAACGAGCAACGCTTGCAAATCATTGAATTTTATTACCAAAATCAGTGTTCGGTTCGAAATGTGTTTCGCGCTTTACGTCCGATTTATGGTCTACATAATCGACCAAGTGAGCAAACAATTAATGCGATTGTGACCAAGTTTCGCACTCAGTTTACTTTATTGGACATTAAACCAACCACACGAATGCGTACTGTGCGTACAGAAGAGAATATTGCGTCCGTTTCTGAGAGTGTTGCTGAAGACCGTGAAATGTCGATTCGTCGCCGTTCGCAGCAATTGGGTTTGTGTTATTCGACCACATGGAAGATTTTACGCAAAGATCTTGGTGTAAAACCGTATAAATACAGCTCGTGCAAGAACTGAAGCCGAACGATCTGCCACAACGTCGAATTTTCAGTGAATGGGCCCTAGAAAAGTTGGCAAAAAATCCGCTTTTTTATCGACAAATTTTGTTCAGCGATGAGGCTCATTTCTGGTTGAATGGCTACGTAAATAAGCAAAATTGCCGCATTTGGAGTGAAGAGCAACCAGAAGCCGTTCAAGAACTGCCCATGCATCCCCAAAAATGCACTGTTTGGTGTGGTTTGTACGCTGGTGGAATCATTGGACCGTATTTTTTCAAAGATGCTGTTGGACGCAACGTTACGGTGAATGGCGATCGCTATCGTTCAATGCTAACAAACTTTTTGTTGCCAAAAATGGAAGAACTGAACTTGGTTGACATGTGGTTTCAACAAGATGGCGCTACATGCCACACAGCTCGCGATTCTATGGCCATTTTGAGGGAAAACTTCGGAGAACAATTCATCTCAAGGAATGGACCGGTAAGTTGGCCACCAAGATCATGCGATTTGACGCCTTTAGACTATTTTTTGTGGGGCTACGTCAAGTCTAAAGTCTACACAAATAAGCCAGCAACTATTCCAGCTTTGGAAGACAACATTTCCGAAGAAATTCGGGCTATTCCGGCCGAAATGCTCGAAAAAGTTACCCAAAATTGGACTTTCCGAATGGACCACCTAAGACGCAGCCGCGGTCAACATTTAAATGAAATTATCTTCAAAAAGTAAATGTCATGGACCAATCTAACGTTTCAAATAAAGAATTGATGAGATTTTGCAAATTTTATGCGTTTTTTTTTAAAAAAAAGTTCTCAAGCTCTTAAAAAATCACCCGATATATCTGCTGTTAGATAAAAATTGGAAAAAAATATCACATCCATAAGTTAGGTTCGGTAAAATTAGGGGTTTGGCGGAGTATTCAGGTATTGAGCGTGTTTCGCCTACGGCTTAGTTGATATGAGTGACCGCAGTTAAGATTTCTGTTAAATGTCATATCAAGGTTTTTGACATTTTGTACTTATTCAATTATACAGAGTCATTAAGTATTATGTTAGGAAAACACTATATGTCAAGTAGTTTTCTACTGATTACGATGGATTTGGGCTTCGAAGAATTAAGGGACAATCTATTGGTAGTAGACCACCTATAAATATTTTGTAGATCAGAGTTAACAGAATTTACGTAGTCTTCAATAAGCCTGATGGAACAGCTTTTGACTAATTGGACATCATCAGCATACATGTGAATAAAAGTTGTTGTTATTTAAGAAGGTATGAGAATATAGCCTTGTGGAACACCTCTGGAAGTTATAAGAGAAGAAACTTAGCAGAACAAGCCGAAAAGTTGTACGTACTCAAGAGTTTGTGGTGTAGTATCCTAAGTCGAGTAGCACAAGAATAGTTACTTCATCATTGTCCATGGCTTATTTCTTCAAATACGACGCTGTAATAGCGTCGTTATACGGCTATGTTTCGGAACAGTGGTGGGTTTATTAACAAAATCTTTATCCTTCAAATGACCATACAGAATTTTTGGAAATTAATAATTTCTGTAAGTGCGCAATTGTCGCGGATTTCTTGGCTTTGATTATTGCTAAAATTGGATTTTGCATGGGAACATCTGTGGTACGGTTCTTAGAACTTAGAAAAGCGAGTTGACCAGACTATTTTCTTATCGATGTTTCAGCTTTCAGGACTTTATACAAAATTTGCATGAATGCATTTACTACATTCACTGCAGTTCAGACCGTAAGCGATCTTTCAGATCGAGGAAGATAAACTTAAGGGGCTTTTTGACGAAATCGTGCTAACAGGTTCCTGATTAGCTCTGTTTGTTAAGGAAATAAAGTAATTGTTTTCAATATAAAATTCAATTGGTTTGGTGGTCTCAAAAATCTCCCAAATATTAAAAACCAAAGAGTTATGTGATTTTTTTTTAAGTAAGGATGAAGCTTTTGACCCACCCTGTATATCTTGGAGGAGTAGTGTGTGCCCTTCAGCTATATGAAGCATGAAAACAAATTCACTTATTTACATATGAATGGTTGCGTTTCCTCATCTCCTCTATAGTAAATAAATACAACATACAGCATCATGCAGCGTGTTGCAAGGACATACTCTTCCCATACATATAAAAAATGGTGGTAGAGGGGAAAATGAAAATTGCACCATTGAATTTCTTTTGACGTTTTGCTTTTATTCTCAGAATTTTGTTTGTTTTTTTTTTCTTTTATTCGCTTTTATTTTCTTTTATTATTACGACGATTGCAAAACTTTCATTTACATATGCATAGCACTCGTAGCTCTTACATTCCGGTCGTGTTAAAAGTCGATACATATTACTATTATTATTATTGACCTAGAGCTTTTGTCAAGACCATATTTTTAACTCAAAAACTCTACGTAATGTATATGGATGCAGTTCCACCTACATATATACGATATTGCTATTATATGTTACGCGTGTTGAAGTCAAATAACTGGAAGTGGAACGTTCACAAAATATAAGTTTTACTTTTGAATTTAACTTAAAATTCAATGATGATGAAAATAAAAAGACTCGTCCTTGGGATGTAATCTCAGGTATTTCATGGAAAGCTTAAATGAGAAAAGATGCAATTTTTTCTTTTTGAAAATAAAAATAATACGTTAAATGTAAGCCAGGTGGTCGAAGGTCTCACGAAGGTTTGAGGAAAGTTATAAGTACAAGTAAACAACCATATGTCAGAAAATGAAATTAAAGTCAAGGTAAATGTGTATAAGGCACTTGTACAAATATAATTTTTGTTAACAAAATCGTATTCATACAGTTAATTGAAAACTGACGCACACAAAAATGCGTTGTGTAAGGTCCTTGGTATCTTTAAACCAAAAAGGCTCTGTGCAATCCACACATGTAATTTCCCTATTAGTGACCTTGAAAGCTTGCATCAATCTACTTTCTTTGGAAATATTGAGTATGTAAATTGATTTTATATTTAATTTTTGTATTTATTTAAACAAAATTGAAATATATTTTACATAGTTGGAAAATTTTACCAATTGTTAAAAAACGACTTTGTCTTGTAATAATCACAAATCACACAATTAGAATACCTTAAACTACGAGTATAATACATAAAATATTTCAATAAGTTCAGCTTTAAAAGATTATGCAGTGCAAAAATTAGAAGTAGTTTTTGGAAAATGCATCGATGGTGCAGTAGAAATTTATATGAATAACAAATACAACATCCGCAGTAGAATCACTGCAGATAATAGGTGAAGTGAAATCCTGCAGCGAATAGAAATTTGACATTTATTCGAGTATTCATTTCAATTAGCGAGTTTTTCATTTTTAGACGTTTGGTACGTTTAAAACCTCCTCGAAGGTCAATGGATGTGTTCAAATTTGAGCAAAAGAACGACTTTTTTTCAGAATAAAACCTTAAAAGTATCTTGACAAAGTCTTCAAAAAATGATAAAGATAGGAAAATTCAAATCCTACTTTTCACTTTGGTTTTCGACGCTGCTCATTGTCTGCCCGTAGTTGAAATCTATTTTATAATTATAATTACATATATTATGTAATTGTAAAACTGAATAAAAACTAAGTTTTCTTTTTGTAAAGTTACTCGAATAACAGGCACGTAGCCAGGGGGGGCTAGAGGATGCTTCGGGAAGATTTTGTAGGTTTTATTCCTGTTGATGACCAAACTTCTGAAAACCTGACTAAAACCATATTGCAGCGATGTCAGGAACTACATCTAGATATGAACAAGTGTGTTGGCCAAGGTTATGACGGAGCGGCAAATATGTCAGGCCACTTAAGTGGAGTACAGAGTAGGATAAGGCAACAGTATCCAAATGCCAGATATGTTCACTGTGCAAGTCATCGCTTGAACCTGGCTCTGTCTAATGCCATGTCAACACCCTCGATTCGCAATTGTCTTGGTGTAGTAAGCGAAATAGCTAATTTCTTCCGAAACCATTCAAATGCAAATAAGACTTTTCAAATCGCCATCCAAAAATACGCACCAGAAAGCAGCAAATAAACGACTTTTGCGCCTTTGTGAAACAAGGTTTATTGAAAGGCATGACAGCATTCTTTCATTTGTAGAGCTCTTCAAATGTATTGCTATTAGTCTTGAAGAAATATCCACCAAGACGTGGGCAATGTCTTCAAAAGCATCAACTCTGTTAGCAGCAATTCAAAGAACTGATTTTCTGGTAAGCCTCATGGTATGCGAAAAACTTTTTAGTTTAACGCTACCCTTATCAATTTTCCTTCAAAATGAATCTTTAAATTTCGTGTCTGCAATAAATCTCACGAAACAAGTCTTAAGTTCTCTTAAGAACATAAGAGAAACTGCCAGAGACTTTTTCAGAGACGCTTTTCAATCCGCATCACAACTTGCCAGGGATTTATTTGAAGTCAGCATAACAATTCCAAGGCTTTCTTTGAAACAAACAACGCGCTCTAATCCAGAAACATCATGTCCAGAAGACTATTTTAGAGTTTCTATACTTATTCCCTGTCTAGATTCTCTTACACAAGATCTTACTGACAGATTTATGGTCAACGAGGATGTTTTACTATCATTTCAAGCTCTGCTTCCAGGTTTTGCTGCCGCCAATCGAGTAAATGAAATGGAAAATCTAACACTCTACTTCGATAACGCAATATCCTTGTCAGCTGTTTAAGCGGAGTACATACTCTGGTGCGAAAAAATTTCATGGATGGATCCCTCTTCCGATGTTCTGAAACTGCTAGATATATGTGACAAGACCTACTTCAGGAGCATAAGCTACTTGCTTACAATTTTGGCCACACTACCAGTTACAACAGCTAGCGTTGAAAGAACCTTTTCAACGATGAAAAGGATCAAAACAGTATCCCGAAGCGTTATGGGCCATCCAAGACTAAGCGCACTTGCAATGCTGTGTGTTCACTCAGGTATTGATGTGGATCCAGATGAAGTGATCGACATTATGTCTAAAAAAAATACAAAGCGTTTATTGCTGTAAAAATCCAAACTATTTATTTAATTAAATAAAAAAAAATACAAACAAAAATAAAACATTTACATTATGTAGTTTTTTTTAAATTTTTGTATATAGAATTACTTCTTCGAAATTGAAGATCTTTTATTAGATAAAATTAGTTTGAAGCCATTATCTCAAATTTTTGAAAAGATATGTGGGTCGAAAATCAATTTTTACCAACTTTTGTTTTTAGGTTTTTAATTTTTGTAAGAAACCTGTCAATTTGATTTCTTTCAAAATCTTACAGAATGTTGACAATAATATTTTTTGAAAGATAAAAGTAATTTAAAGCCAATATCTCAAGTTTTTGAAAAGATATTTGAATCGAAATTCAAGTTTTACCAACTTTGAGTTATGTTTTTTTTTAGGCTTTTATGTTTTATAAAAAAAACTGTCAAATTGATTTTTTTCAAAATTTTATAGAATGTTGACAACAATATTTTTTGAAAGATAAAAGTAGCTTAAAGCCAATATCTCAAAGTTTTGAAAAAATATTTGAGTCGAAAATCAATTCTTACCAACTTTTGTTAAATTTTTTTAGGTTTTTAATTTTTTGTAAAAAAACTGTCAATTCGATTTTTTTCAAAATTTTACAGAATGTTGAAAACAATATTTTTTGAAAGATAAAAGTAATTTAAAGCCCATATCTCAAGTTTTTGAAAAGATATTTGAGTCGAAATTCAATTTTTACCAACTTTGAGTTATGTTTTTTTTAGGTTTTTATTTTTTATAAAAAAACTGTCAATTCGATTTTCTCAAAATTTTACCAGATGTCAAAAGCATTATTTTTCATTGCAAACAATTGTTTTGATGATGAAATCATACTTCAGTCGTAAAATTTTCGAGGTGACAAATTTTTTTTTCAGTTTTTTTGATTTATATACTAATATACTTGTTTTGTATCACGTTATAATATATAATATAAAATTTAATTCAAGTCTCTGGCGTCATTAGTTCATGAGATATTTAGGGTTAACCAAAATTTTCATTTTTTTTTTAAACTGCTATGGTAAAAAAACCACCCACTCAATTTTTTGGAGAGCCCTTTCTTCATCTTTCTGCCTTATTATCTGTATAACAACATTTATTTGAAGTCGATATCTCTTCTGGTTCTTGAGCTATGGACGACGAAAAAAACGTCGCGAAGGTACGGACGTATGGACATACGGACGTACGGACATACGGATGTACGGACGTACGAACGTACGTACACACGCACGCACAGACATCTTTCTAAAAATAATTTGTTTCGACTCTAGGGACCTTGAAACGTCGAGAAACGTCAAAATTTTCAATTTGACAAATCGGACCCATTACAATAACTTCCTATGGTAAGTTAAAAATTGTATGCAACGAAGGATATCGTTTTTGACATCTGGACAAATTTTGAGAAAAATGAAATTGTCAGT
The DNA here is from genome assembly GCA_951509635.1 of Eupeodes luniger. Classification (NCBI taxonomy): domain Eukaryota; kingdom Metazoa; phylum Arthropoda; class Insecta; order Diptera; family Syrphidae; genus Eupeodes; species Eupeodes luniger. The sequence goes on along the minus strand of OX608073.1, from coordinate 231,885,437 downwards.
TTTTTCAAGTAATAAATTACCATTACGCGAAATGTTGTAAGCATCAATTCTTTTAAGGTAGTTTTCGACCACTTTTTGACACATATTGGGCAACATCTCAGTGAAACCTTATATTCTCCAAGTCGTATTCTTCAATACGTTATCATATGACCGTAACGCTCCGATTTGACGATGAGTGTCGTTCCATCGTCGTTTTCAAAGAAGTAAGGTCCAATCACACCTCCGGACCAAAAAACGCAGCAAACAGTTACTTTTTGTGGTAATGGTAATGTAATGGCCTCTTTTCAATTATTTGAGGATTCTCAGAACGCCAAATAAGACAATTTTGTTAACATACCCACCGAGTGGAAATGTGCTTCGTCGCTGAAGAAAATTTTGTTCGAAAAATCGGCGTCCACCGCCTTTTCTTCAAGCACCCATTCGACGTATCTACGACTCTGTGAATGGTCAGCTGGCTTCAGTTTTAGTGTAAGTTGGACTTTATATGGATGTAGGTGTAGATTCAAATGCTATAAATACGCCATAATGTACCGTAAGACAGTCCTAATTCCTGAGAACGACAAGGAATCGACACATTCGAGCCTTCGGCAACACTTTCACAGCAGCGATATTTTTAGTGGTACGAGCGAAACGATGATGCACAGACCTTACAATTTCTGTAACCAAATCAGTCTCTTCAAATTTCTTCACAATTTTACCAATTGCTTGCAAGTTGGACGATTATGTTAACCATAATCTCCTCTAGTTAAGCGATCCATTTTCGTAAATCTCAGACTTTCAACTGAAAAAAATAATTGGTTTAACAACTTAGTTTGACCGATGTCGAATTCGAGACCTATGCTTTTAAAACCGCAAAATAGATATCCCTTTATAATATATTGTAAGACTTTTAGAAACATCGACAGGCGGGTACAAATGGGAAGTTATCAGTGTGGTCCACAGCCTCTTTTGTCATTACAAATGAACTTAAAGAGCTTTTAAGTGTCACAAACGCGATAATCAAATCACTCAAATGAAAATCGTTGAAAACTATTCTCGACAAAATTAAATGTGCCACAACTTGAGATCAGCATAAATTCAATACCTACATGAGTTTATTTAAGTATTATAAACCATAATTGAACTTCTAAATTTTAACTATCACAGAATGAATAAAGTTGGTCGACAAAATTACGGTTTGAAAGGAATAAGGTGTCTTAAATGCGAAGCTCACCTTTAAACTTTTCTATCACATGAGGATTTTAATATTTGCCTCTTTAAAAATTCTAAAAACAACCAAATGCGGGGTTCTTAAGCCTAAGTTAAAACTCAAAATAAATCTTAACAATAAATTGTATGATGATTTTGAAAAGTACAAATCTTTCTCTTTTAGATACAATTTTAAGAATTTTAGTATATTACTTAGTTTCTAAAAATTCGCATAAGTTTTGAGTCTTTATTTGAATCTATATAAAGTTTCGAAAAAAACTTGTTTTGATACTTTCATAGTTTTGGAAAAAACGTTTTGGACTCAAAATTTCAGTGCTGATTTTGAATTCTAACTCTAATTTTAACTATCTGCTCAATTTTTAAAAATGTCAACAATATTTTTTATATTTTATTATACAGTCAAACTTCCCTATAACGAACTTCTTCATAACGAAGATCTCTCTAATACGAATTGATTTTGAGTACACATCTTTTTGGTTATTTTTTGGTGTGTTTTGATCTCCTTATAACGAATTTCCATAAAGCAAATTTTTCTCTACAACGAACAAATTTTGTTGCTGGAAATCCAAATCTCATACGTTTTTGTTTCCACATAACAAATATTTTCAAATAATTTTCTGTTAAAAACAACAGCATGCAGAGAAAAAAAAACCTTATAAGGGTATTTCCCCAAGATTTTAAATGCAAGCATTCTATGTTCAGGCTTCAGTGAATATAATTGAAAATGTCTCGAAGTAGCATTTCTCTTGAGAAAAAGTTGTTGATAATTAATAAAGTTGAAGAAGGATTGACTAAAAAAAACAGATATTGCTAAGCAATTTGGAATTCCTCCCAGTAGCTTATCAACAATTTTAAAAACAAAGCAGCGATTTTAAGAAATGTAGAAGACGAGGAATTAAGACTTCGAAAATGTCTTTTCGAAGATATTGATGAAGCAATGCTGAAATGGATAACCGCCACTCGTGGTAGGAATCTTCTTGGACAAAAAATTTGCTTCGCAAAAGAGGAATGCTCTTTTTTTTGTTGAAAACAAAAAATTTCTGTACACCTAACGAATTTTCTATATAGCGTAGTAATTTTCTGGTTGCAAATTAGCTATAGGGAAGTTTGACTGTATTTCAAAAACTTGATAGAATTGTTTAGAATCTTATATGAAACAATAAAAATGTTAAAGAAATGATTTATAGATTTAGAAAACCATCACGGATTTTATTGAAAAAAAAACTACTTCATAAATTAAGATAGCCTCAAAAAGCCTCATATACGTGTTTTTTTAAATTTTAAATAGTGCTATCTCAAAAATCTGACGTAGGTATTCATTAATTTTGAAGTCGGATTTGAATTAAGGCCACCAAAATCCATTGCAAAAGTGCAATTTTAATGTCAATAAGAAAACCTTGTAGTCCAGTGATGTGAATTAGATTAATTTTAAAGTATTTCATTTTGAAATTTTTAAATTTATTTTGCATCTTAAGTTACAAAATCTCTTTGAAAAAAATTCAAATTTTATAACTTGTGTTGTCTTTTAAATCTTGAATTTCATATACATTTCAGTGTAGTCCTTTTACACAAGTTATGTATGTGCATGCCATATTTCTTTTAAGAGACATAAAGATAGACTGTGATAACCACTTACATAGTTTTTTTACAGTATCACTTGCAAGATACTTTCTATAAATTCAAAAAAAAAAAGTTTTCCATTAACTTTATGAAAATATTTTGAGCTAAAAAATGTCATATCAGAATTGCCTTCTTTTTAAGATCATTAAGAATACAAAAATGTTTGATTTTTTAATGTGTTTAATTTTGAATATCTAATACTAAATTAATCTTTATTTTATTGCTCAAGAATTATTTACTTGATTAAAAACGTGGTAGTTTTTTAATGTTTTAAGATTAAGAGGCCAAGAAATGCAAATTATAATAAATACACAATATACATACAGAATTCCTTTCTTCCCACAGGTAAGCTTTAAAACTGGAGCCTGAATTTTTGAGACAAAAAATCAATAAATAGAGAATTATAATCAAAAATTACAGTGTACACTTTAATTCGAACTTAGTCAACATCTCTGTTTTTTTCTAAAAATATTCTAAAAGAAAACAATTTTTTTGCAATTTTTAAGAGAATTTTTTGTAGGTTTTATTATTTCAACTGTTAATAATTTTTTTTTATTTTACTAGATTTAAAAATTTTCTTTCTTCATTATTTTGAAGATAATATCAATTTTCCTACCAAAAAATGTGTAAACAAATGTTCATAACAATTCTGTACTACTAAACGATGTGTAAATAAAATTCAGCTAAAGTCAATAGCATTATTTTGACTCGAAATATTTGAGACCAATCGAAATGTTCAACCTCTTTTTAAAGTATGGATGTACGAATATGTTTTTAAAAAAAGATATGTTCCGATTCTTTGTCTATAGACTAGAAACGTGGAGAAATATCAAAATTTTTAATTTGACCAATCAGACCCATCATAATAGTTTCCAATGATAAATTATTAAAATGTCGATAAGTTATATCACACGAAAAGGTAGCTGTCACAAGTTAATATTTTCTAGTCTCTGAAAAAGCAAATACCGCTAATTGTTGTCTTACACAACAATTAGAGGATCACATAGCAGCATGATCTTAAAAACTGATTGGAACTTAACTTTTCTAGTACCTTATAACATTCTACTATTCAGTAGTGCGGCTCGACTTATGAGAAAAATGGAAGAACTACACTATTATTCTGAATTCGACAGCAGGAGCACTTATTCATGACAAGTGAATGTTGTTTTTAGAAGTTATAAAACGCATATTATTTCATGCTATGGACAAGAATTTAGCTTTATCATAAAGATAATGGTTTGCCATTATGTCATAACAATGATTTCAAGAAAGTGGTAATCACAGCTGAGTCGAATTAATTACAGCCGAGAGGTCTAATTTTTGACCACTTTTTGAAGAAATTTTGGTTAGAAATAATATCCTTTTTCAAGGCGTGAATCGTTTTCGCCTTATCTGGGTAGACAAGCGACTTATCAAAACCCCACAAAATATAGACCAGGGGTGTTAAATTAAAGTTTCCTTCAATAAATTGATCGTTTCATGAGTTGTCGTCCACATGAACATCCTCCAATTCAGGTTCGGTAAAGTCAATTATCATGGCTCATAGCGTTATCTATTGAGTGTAACATTACGCTGGTCGACATGGTTTTCTTACTGGCAATAACATTGCACTTTTTTAATGGGTTTTTGCGATTTTAATTCAAATCCGACTACAAAACTAATGTATCATGTCATAGGTTTTTGAGATATCACTTTTTTTTAAATTCGAAAAAAACATACGTAAGGCTTTTTGTGACTATCTAAATTTATGAAACAGCTTTTTTTCAATAAAATCCGTAATGGTTTTCCTTTTCTTCAATATTCATTTGAAATATTTATATTATTTCCTATAACATTTGAAAAATCTTCATAAGTTATTAGACTTAACCATTCATGCTAAAACACTTTTCAACAGAAAAGTGCAAAACTATTTGAAAGTACGTTTTGTTCTTGTAAAGAATTTGTTGTCTAAACAACAAGTTTTTTGAAATATATTAAATAATATACAAATATCGTTGAAAACGGGTATTTTTAAAACTTGAGCAAATAATTAAAACAAAAGTTTGGTGAAGAAACTAGCACTAAAATTTAACTTCACAACGTATTTTTCGAAACTATGAAAGTATTAAATTGAAGGTTTGCTCAAAACTTCATATAGAGTCAAATAAAGACTTATAACTAATGAGAATTTCCAGAAACTAAGTTTGATACTAAAATAATTTAAATTGAATGTAGAAGAGAAAAATGTCTACATACAATTTATTGTTAAGAGATATTTTGATATTAAACTTCGACTTAAAAGCCCTGTCGAATTAAGGACATTTTAATCCTTTTAAAACGTACAGTGGCTTATGGATTATGACCACTTAAAATACGATAATGTCACTTATTAACGTACCCATTCAATCAAAAGTGAGCTTCATCGCTGAACAATATTTTCTTGTGCAAATCGGGAGAGCATCTCGTTTTGGGCCTATCCTTGCATAAGTTGGATTTGTAAGCCCGCAATTCAAGATGCTTCTGCAAAATCTTCAATAAAGTGGATATGCACTGCACAGCTCGAGTTGTTGCGCACGATGGCAGATGGACTCATTGGAGTCTTCTTCTATAATCTGCAGCAAAAGCGTCTTCGGTACACACTGTACGTGGGGGCGTATCCGAGGATGCGCATTATCCGCTTGAGTAAACGTGGTGCAAAGCCGATCCATGGTTGATCGAACTACCCACTTTACTGGGCGATCATGGCGAACGAATATGGGACGCAGCGCACGAACCGAATAATTATTTTGCTAATTAATTTATATGATTTGCAAGCATTGGTAATCAATAAGTCAAACTAAGCATAAATCAAGTGACAGATGTCAAAACTACCAACTCTGAAAAAAGTGTTAATAGATTGAAAACCACCCATTTAAAAAAAAACACCCGTTTTTATAATTTTAATAATTGGGGATATTTCCCAATAAGCAGACAAAAATGCTAAAAAATATACATGTAGGTACACTAACTTGTCAGTAATACTGTGTTAATCTATCTAGAGCGCATTCACTTTAGCTTATGCAACCAAAGAGGCATCTAGACAAACCACTAACACTGCACCATCAAATGCAATTTGTTCAAAAGAACTACTTAACTTTAACAGAGCGCGCTTTTATGGGAAGCACGACTAAGGCTACCGAACGACTCGACTAACAGTGAACGGACAGACGCGACGTGACGCAACGCAACTAACAACATTCAAGCAAGTTTCCTTCCATACAGCTAAACAAGCATGAAAGTACTTCTTCTTCCCGGTCACCACCGCGCCACGCCGCGCCGCCGCCGCTGTCATCTCTCATCTCATCTCTCTGTCTTTTATACTCTTGTAGTCGTACTTGTACTTAAGTACAAAAAGGAATACTTAAAAATCGAATAAATTTCATTTCGGGGGATTTTCGGTTTCAAAAAAAAAAACAACTCCACGCGCCTTTCTTCGCGCCAGCACATAATGTTGGCTCTGGTTCAGGCTTTGGAACTGGCTCTGGCTCTAGCTCTATAAAGGATAACGAAATTCTGCTGAGAGAAAAGATTTTCCTTTTTTTAGTGCATCTGCTCGTCGTCGTCGTCGTCATCGTAGTCGCTCGTGTATACTTTAAACAACGTTATAGTGCAGCAGGACCAGCTTCACGGCATTTTAGCACATTTCACTCCAATTGAATTGGCGCAATGAAATTAAATTGTATTTTGCTTTTCATCTTTTGCCCAACTGTCTTTGGCTAATAGAACACATAATGTAGGTATATGCTTATGCTCTGGAAACAGAACAGCTACAAGCTTGAAAATATTTCCATAAACTCAAGGCAAAGCAAGGCAAGGCAATGCAAAAGCATGCCAAAGTGTGAAAACTGAAAACTATAAAATTCTGAAAACTCAAAAAGGACCTCACTTCGCACAACCCAACACACAGTACAAAGCAATAATTGCTGCTTAGCAGACTTCTTACGACCAATACGAATAAGAACGACTATGACTATGACTATGACGATGACTACGGATAAATGGTGAGATATTATAATACGAGCAAGGACTTGTAATTTTGTTTATAAAGTAATATCTCCAACGATAAAGGATATTGAAAGGAAATGCATAACAAAATATGTTGTACAACTGTAAGCATCCATTTCTTCCTTCTTGTTGTTTTATTTTTCTTCAAGTCCTTTTTTTGTGTCTTAAAAGAAAAGCTGGAATTACAAGGATGACCGCATACTTTAAGGAAGGTTAGAGAAAAGGAAATTGCATTATGAAGGGTTTCCTGGTGCAAAGGAAAATAATATAAAATAAAATTAAAATAAAATAAAATAAAAAAAAAGGACGAAAGGAAAGGAAATGACTTGCAGTGAAGTTTGCTTAGAGTGCTTATTAGCTGTGTAATTGAAAGGATTTCGCATGGCATAAAGGACTAATAATACTTTGTCGCCACTTTATTAATGGATAAATGAAATTCCTTCAGCTTCTTTCTATAATATGTATGTAGGTATGATGTATAAAATGTATAATAGAGAGATGGAAAGGACGAACGTACATATGTATATACAGCTTTACGCTTTTTACATTTGGCATTCACAAAGCGTTTACTTTGCCATCTTAGGATTAAAATTGACAAAAAGGTTTAGAAGAAAATTGCTATGAGGGTAAAAAAATATATAATACCTTAGGGAAAAAGGATAGCTACATATATTTTTGTAGTTGGGAGAATTGAAGGACGCTGTTTATTTTCCTTATTTTATTTTTCTAATTTTGAAAGTACTCAGTTATAATATTTGGATTACATGAAATGGACATTTTAATAGTTAACTTATTTTAAGCATTTTACCTTTGGATTCTTTGACAATTTTTTTAGTTTAATAAAGAAGTCGGAGAATAACAGAACATGTTTTGAATGTAGTTAATCTGGTTGTGGTTAGTTGAAGAATTTTTAAAATAAGATACATGCACCGCATTTCCATAAGGATAAAAATACATTTTGTTTTAAGTTTAAACCATTAAGAACTTCAGATAAACACGAAGTTCATTTGATCAAGTATTTCAAAGAGTTTTAAGGATTTTTTGTACAGAACTTATTTGTAGAATAAAAAGCATCAATAGGTATTAGAGAAACAAACGAACAGAAATAAAAATGTGTTGTACTGCACCATTTCTGTCGAGTTCATCTGGCTTACAATTTCTATGGCCCGGCACCCAGCAAAGGTGAATATTAAACTGATGTGCCATCTCCATTTGAGATTATCGACAGTTTTGGACTGTTATACAGTTTGTAGAGCAGATTTCAAGGATTTTATAGCGGCCTGAGTATCTGAAAAAACACGTATTTTTTAAGCCAGGACAAGACTTCTTTTATCGCGAAAAGTTCCGTCTGGAACACAATACAATGATTAGATAGGCGGAATGAGAGACTAAATTTAGAGTACACACCTCCACCAATCCCTTCATTCTTATTTAATACACCTGTATAAAATTGGACTGAAGCGTTTTCCAGAAATGCCCTATCCTCCTAGAAAGATCTGGAAGGTAAAGAAATCTTGAAGTTTCTGTCGAATTGCAATTAGGGGATGGTGTAGTCTGTGTGCTTTGGAATTGATTCTAAATACTTAAGAATTACGGAGTTGCCAATGTTGTTGTTAATTCATGAAGCTTTGAGACGAACAGCAAAGCTTGAAGCTATTTGCTTGCTAAGTATATAAAGAGGTTTTAGGTAGAGTAGGTTATCCAGTGCCGCAGATGGGGTCATGCGAAACGATCCACTTATAGATAAGCAAGCTGAACGTTGGATTTTGGTTTGTCGCAGTTCATAGCTTTTTCTAAAGCAGTCCACCATACTGCCACACCGTACATTAAAATTGGTCTGATTACCGATGTGTATAACCTTTGCGTTTTCAATTTAATTTATTGTCTAAAATAATACCCAGATAAGTTTCAGCCTCATCTGAGAACTTTAATTGGATTCAATTGATATAGGGAGGGTTGACACACGGAATTTTGTTTTTCCTCGAAAACAGGACTAATTCGGTTTTTTGTGGGTTAACACCCAGGCCACACCGATTAGCCCGAAGTATTAGATTGTCTAAGGCATTTTGTAAGAGTTCTTTTAGGGTAGTAAGATGCTTTCCTAAGACCGCTATAGCAACGTCATCCGCATAGGCAATCACTCTGAAACCCTCCGCATTCAGGCCAGTTAGAATTTCATTTACCACCAGGTTCCAAAGGATAGGGGATAAAACACAACCTTGCAGTGCCCCTCTTCTAACGAATCTTTTGAGTTAATCATTCTGCTAGTCATCATTAAATGAATTAACTCCCCAAGCGAACCCTCTACGTTCAGAGATGTTGCGTACTAATGTGTTTAACTCCGTTTCCACCGATTTGACTTTACAGTAGGCATGTTGAGACATATGCATAAGTCTTGTATCTATACTTGCTATAAATGGATATTAATCAATCTTTCTAGGGTCTTAAGAAGGAATGATGTTATAGGCTCATAGGTATTTAGGGTTGACTTGTGTAGACACTAGCTTTTTGCAAATTAACAAACAAATAGTACAGCTCCATTTCCGTATAATTAAACAACTTAATCGTGTTAACTCCAACACACAAAACTATAATTTTATTAAATTTTACAATTAATTATAAAATAACAGCGCAGCGAACCCAAAATCGATTTTATCTTTTTAATTGCAAAAAAGTTAAGAGAAATTCTGTCGAAATAGCAGAGTTCATCTTGAGTTTCAAAATGACGTCATAGTGTTTTGTATGTTGGACACTACTCTACGAACACATCCATCAACCTGCAAAGAGGTATCAAACGTATTGAATGTCTAAAAACTTAAAACTCAAGAATTGGCTTGGATATTCGAATAAAAGTCAAATTTGTATTCTATTTAAGATAAATCGTTTACCAAACGTTTGACTCAATAAATTGGTTGCGTTTTTCGTCGTTTTGTTAGAATTAGAGCAATGGTTGCATGCATTTAATTTTTGCCAATTATTGTTATGTTGACATTATTAGTTTCGGGTTTAAAGACAAAAGTCTTAAGAGTTCTATGAGGGTTGTGCTTACTTCAAAAACGATAATTTTGGTTGTTTACATACCTGTGTAGCCAGAAATGAGCCTGAAGATAATTCAACGATTAAAGTATTGACAAAAAAAAATGTTCAAGATTCTAAAATGTTGTTCTGGCGTTAGTCTTAAGGTGGTGACTTACCAACTTCTTTAGTATGACTGCGGTATCTCTATCAGGAGTTAAATACCTCTTAAAAACACACTCTATAGGAAGGTTGCCGAGAAAATCAATTTTTTATAAAAAAAATCGTTCTAGGATAACTATTGTATTTATGATAAGTAATTTAAGAGTTGAAATTGAAACATTTTCATATCTATATGTGTGAAATGAAACACCTTATCATAGCAAAAATAAAATGGCACTTTGGGCGTATAAATACACTTCTATTTTATGTAATTTTAATTTTACTTTTGACTTTTCTAATTTCGTGAATCATACGTTTTTCATGTCAAACAAGTTATTGGTTATTTAAAAATAGTTTATTTTATCAAATTTGAATAACTAGAAAAATTGTAAGATTTGCAATATGCGTGAGTGTAATTTTAATTGAAATAATATTCTTAGCTTCACGCAAATGTATTAATTTTTGTTGTACGATAAACAGCACATGTGTACATTTCATATAAAAATATACATACATAAATACATAGGCGTATTTCCGTATATCAAAATATGTTCTGCCATTCCCATATAAAAAAAAATCTAGACTTAACATTTTATACTAAATCCCATTTGATTTAAAATCAGTCAACATCACTTAAGGTTTATAATCTTAATCTCTAAGCACGTTTATAGGCACATATATACTCGTATATTTTACATATGCCTATTTCTACATAATCTAAAATGAGTACCAATGCCAACCATCATTAACATCACTGTAAAAAATATAAACAAACACTCATGGATGCTATAAGCACATATAGCAACACAGGATATACAGCCATTGACAAAAATATAGGAACCTTTTTTTACTTAACATGACATGAAGAAGCTTTTTTATATTGAGATTTGTTACTTTTAAGTTTTCAATAGGTGCAACAAAATATTGCACTGAAAACGTCTTGAATTATTTTTAGCTCTACTTTATAGAGACACACCCAGTAGTAAGATCGCAAAAGTAGATCGAAAATCTGTCAGAATTGTGAGTCAAATATTATCAAAATGGAAAATAACTTTAAGAGAGAGAGAGTAACTTTAATAAGAGAGTTCATGAAACAAGCTAAACTTATATTTTGACTTTTTGAGACGCAAATGCGACTAAGAACGATTATTCGTATCCTGCAGAAGACTTACCTTAAGGCACAATCTCCAAAGAAGGTGCAAAGGAGGTTAGTACGAACTTAAAACTTTTGAAACAAAAATTAATATATTTAATTTATTTGGAAGCTAATATCTTTGCTAGAAAGTTCACCACCAATTCAATGCTGGCAGAGAGTGTTGTTATTCTGCTTGTACTTGAGGAAGTAAATGATCTTAGGGGACTAATTTTCTTTTGTGCACTTACAATATACATAACGCATGCTTAATGGAATACTGACCCATTAAGACATAGGTCAAAATTGAGTTACGAACAGATACAGCCTTTTGTTAGCGACATCTACCGTATACGGGTTGAATTGTGACCAAACCATGCATTTTTGGCGCCATAATGATATATCGGTCTCTTTCACTCTTATGGGATCTCGCGACGTGTTTTCGTCGAACAGCGACTCATGCCAGTTTGTGTCCAATACTCGTGAAGTGAGGTTATCATTATTTTATTGAACGAAGACCCAATTGTTGTTAAGCCTGCTTACCACTAAATTCAAAGGTAAGTTTCATTAAATTGTGTGTCTTATATTGACAAATTATATTTTAGGTCAGTTTACTACATATTTTAATATTATATTCCGTGGAACATTCAGTTTTAAGTCAGTTTATCATTAAATATTATTTAATTTTTCGAGGCTTATTACGAGTTAGGTCAGTTTACTATTAAAACTTACCCATTATTAAAGTTAAGACTTTGTAACATTCAAGTATAAGCCTGTTTATTATAAAGGCAATTGTGGCTTTGAAGCCGAAATATGAGTTGAGTCCATGTTTGAACAAGATTAATGCTATAATACTGCGTAATTTTTTCATTGCCCGTAAATATCTCATTTTAAGTCAATGTTAGTCCAAATACGGCGCACAGTTATTTATTTGTACTATGGGCTTAATAATATTAACTTTTATATTTTAGGTTAATAATGTCATTTAATAGGTCGAAAAAGATGTTGGAGCTTGCTTTACTTCAAAACTTATCGCCACAACCGGCAACACAAACATACGAATCGGTGCCATCTACTGAAGTGAAGGTAACAATTTCAAAGAACTTCAAATAAAAAGTAGTTTTTTGATTTATTTTATTACTTGCTATCTACTAGTGTCCAACGGAAGCTTCGACTTCGGTTTCGGCCACCTTCAGCCTTCAGCAAAATCTTGGGCCGCAGCCAAACGCACACGAAAATTTTGAAATTTTGGAATCAGTATCCGTCAGTAACGAAAATCAAATTCATAACACCACATTGGTCCTCGATTGCACTGATGAGAGACAATCGAGTTCTGAAAGCGATGTTGATTTAAGTGATCAAGATGCAACATACAAAGTTCCACCTAAAAAGCGAAGGCCAGTATGTCCAATCCGATCAAAACACACCAGTAGTTCTTCGTCTTGTTCATCGTCATCATCTTCAGGATCTTCCAGTGATACTTCCGATACAGACTCTATTGATGAACAGAACAAAACACAAGAGAGCATAATTCAAGTACCGGAAGAAAAAGAGTTAGAGCAACCAAACATGGATGAACCTGCAGCAACAGAAGTTTCGCTTAATAAAGAAATCGGAGAACAAGAAGAAAAGAAGAAGGGAAGAAAACGTAAACGAAATCAAGAAAGCTGGAAACAGAATGTAGCTAAGGCTCAGAGAAATGCTGGAAAATCATACATTACCAAGAGAAATGAAGTCATCAAACCTCGTTCTGTGCAACCACCCTGTGGTGATAAATGTAGGCTGAAATGCACTGAAAAGATAAATGCAGATCAAAGACAAGCCATGTTTGATGCGTATTGGAAACTTGGCCTTGTTGATGCTCAAAGATCGTTTATTATGTCTTGTATGACCAATATAACTCCAAAATATAAATATACAAATGCTCAGAATCCAAGAAATTGCAATCAAGCATTCCATTTCGTAGTTGAAGGAAAATCGGTACGAGTCTGTAAATTATTTTTTATTAAAACCTTGGATATTTCTGATCGTGTTATACGGACTGTTAAAAGCAAAATAGACGACCATGGAATTCTAACACAAGATCTGAGAGGACAGCACAGCAACCATGTGAGAATTGATGAACAACTTTTAACCGATATTAAACAGTTCATAGACGCAATACCAAGAATTGAATCCCATTACATTAGACAATATTCTACTCGTGAATACATTGATGGTGGGAAAACAATTTCAGATCTTTTTAAGGACTTTAAAGAAAACCAAAATAAAAATAATAACGCAGCTGGAAGCTATTGCACATTTTATAAAGTATTTACACAAGAGTTTAACATTTCATTCTTTCGTCCTAGAAAAGATCAATGTGATTTATGTGTGCAGTACAAAAATTCGACACCTGAACAAAAAGTATTGCTACAAGAATCGTACGATGGCCATTTAAAAGAAAAAACATTGAGTCGTCAAGAAAAATACGATGACCGCTGCAAAATAGATCATAACAATAAAGTTCTTGTGTTTGATCTGCAAGCTGTTCTGCAATCTCCTAGGGGAGATACCTCAGGATTTTATTATAAGTCAAAGTTAAATAGTTACAATTTCACGGTAACAATTTTAAACAAAAAGGTTGACGGCCAAATTAAAGACTCCTACGATGATGTACACTGTTTTTTCTGGAACGAAACTGATGCAAAACGCGGGGCCAATGAAACTGGGACATGTTTGTTGAAAGTTTTTGAAAAGCTTTCATCGGAGTCACCACCGGACGATGGGTGTAATTTAATTCTTTACTCTGATAACTGTGCCGGTCAAAATAAAAATAAATTTATAGTAGCACTTTACCTGTATGCAGTCACTCATCTAAATATTAAATCTATTACTCATAAGTTTTTAATTAAGGGCCATACTCAAAACGAGGGTGATAACATTCATAGCCTCATAGAAAAGGAAATTAAAAAAAATCTAACATCCGGTCCAATATATTCCCCTCACCAATACGTAGCCATAATTAAAAATGCAAAGAAATCTGGCAAGAAATTTTCAGTGCATGAACTGACATTTGAGTCATTTTTGGACTTGAAAAAACTTCAGGAAGATTGGGGTATTAACTTCAATAAAACTAAAGACGGGAGAACTGTTTTATGGAATGACCTAAAAATGATAAGAGTGAGTAAGGATACACCTTTCTCATTTTTCGTAAAATCATCGTACAAAGATAGCGAATACCAAGAAATTAGTGTAAGAAATAAAAGGAAGAAAATGCTACCTCTTAATGCAATTGTACCAAATAGTGTCTACACACAAAAGCAAGAACTAAGTGACAATAAAAAGAAAGATCTGAGAGAGCTGTTATCAAAAAAATTGATCCCAAATTTTTATGCGGACTTTTATAACTCTATTTTTTAATTAAATAATCTAAATGAACTTTAATTTATTACTGATTACACATCAAAGAATTAAAAAAGAAGGTTCCTAACTAAAGTTCAGTATTATTTTTTTTTAATAAGTTGAATTACCAAAATGTATTTATTTTTCAAAAGCTATAATTTATTTATTATTTTTATCTTCTACTTGTTAAGGTGGCAATAAAAGATGAAAGATTATATGTATGTCTTTTAATTAACCAAAAAAAACCAATATTAGGCTTATCACGGTCTGAAAATATGAATAAAGAGACTCTATCTCAAAATTAGTTTTTCTTGATTAATCATATACAGACTAAATAATGAAAAAGTCATTATAAATAATAAACTGTTTAATCAGAGAAAGGCTTAAAACTTAATGGTACAGTTGCATTTTAAAATTTTGCTTCACTTTTTATCAAAAACTGACCTAACTTGGAATGTTCTTTTTATAATATTTTTTTTAAAATAAATAGAAATTATTTTCGGATTTTTTAAAATCTGATCTCATGAATAAACTATCATACTTTAACAATACCAGAATTCATGATTAATTAATTAACTAGTTTTAATTTTATCCGTCAACGAGTAGGGTAAATCCTCATACAAAGATATTTTCTTGCAGTTTCTCAAATATCATCTTTTTTGAGTTAGGTCAGTATTCCATTAAGCATGCGATAAGTTCTAAAAATCTTAACACACACAAATTCGCTGACCCTGGTGGCATCCCCATTATGGTTCTGAAGAGGTGCACTTCGAACCTGGAAAAATGTTTGCTTGATATTTCAAAAGAATTTAATAGGGTTTTGCATTAGGCCCTCTTATCGAAAATGCCTACATATACAGTTCAATACATTGGTAGAAAGTCTGAAAATCACTAAATAAATGATGGTGTGCCCCAGGGCTCTGTTTTGACTCCAACACTCTTTTTTATTTTTATAAAAGATCCCCTGTCTGGAACTTCTAATCCCATTATTTGTTTTACTGAGCTTTTTGCATACGTTTCCAAACTTACATCCTTCCTCTTTGGATGTGGAATATTCAATGACAAAATAAGTTAAGATAATTAAATTCCTAACTTCACAGCATTGTACAATGTTGAATTAAAACCGAGTGAAATTTAATGCTTTGAAAACCCAATGCTGTCGGTCTTCAAGGTGCATCACTAACCTCCTCTTGTGGAACGATCATATATGCAATGTCACCAAAAATGCCCAAACATATTTGGGTTTTTTGAGACGATGCAAGAAATTTGTTTCTCCTTCTGATCTGGCTACAATTTACGAAACCTACAAACGTACAAAACTTGAGTATAATTTAAGTCAAATTAACATTAGAATCTTGGACAGTATCCAACGAAGAGCTTTTAAAATGATTGGTGACAATAACATCTTTAATTTAATTCCGTCACTTGAACATCGCCGTAAAGTTTCTTGTCTCACTCTTTTTTACTTGTATTTCAACGGACTATGCGGTAGTGAAAAAGCCAGTTGCATTATCTACCTTTAAACAGCTCAATCGTAATACTCGCATTTTTACGAATGCCCTTCAATTTACCCTTGAATCCAACTTCGGTCGTTCTGTGATGTACAGAGATTCATTTCTAAGCCGTACTACTAGAATATGGCATGTCTCACCACGATCTTACTCCAACATCTCCCTCTTTTTCTAATGTTCACATTATGTCTCTGGTATGCTAAAGGTAGTTCAAACCCTTTGAATCTTTGGAGAATTTTTACTGATATGAAGGACTCGTTCGGTAGCTAGGTGATGACTCTATGAAAAATATAATTTATTTAATTGGGGATTTTTTAACAAATATCAACAAATAAAATACATAAATTGACATATATTTTGTTGTAATACACTGTTTTTTGAAGTCTTAAAGGACTCCGAAATATGGAAATCCAATATTACTCTTTAAAAATCACAAATCAAATACAAATAACCAAATATTCATCATTATAATAAAATGGTTAAATTTTAAATTTGTTCCCTTACTATGCACAAGTGGGAAGGACGTTATAACCAAATATTTGTGTTTGTGTACCTATTATTTTCGCTATAGCTGTATGTAAAAACATAATAAATACCTACATATATCTTAGTATCAAATTTCATTTCGATTAATATGCCGTTACTTGCCTTGTGCCTTAAAGATTGATTATCCTTAAAGCTTTTACTCTGCTGCGTGTGTTTTGCGTTGGAATCGTTGGAATAATAAGTAGTCTAAGTCTGCTTGTGTTCTAATTCGATTTTATTAGCTTTTTTATGTGAATTACATGCACAGAAGAAATTGTTTACCGCATGAGTGATAAAAACGGTATGGCAGTTTTGTTTCCTTTATTTTTGTTGTTGGAATTTTGTATTTTATTTTTGTATTTTTACATCCCCAAGTTAAAGGAAGACTTTGTAATGGGATTTAAATTGAATTAAGTCAGGAGAAAAAAAGGACGACGGGTAGGTAATTAAAATTAAATAGGTACCGAGTACAGATATGAATTTGTTAATGTGAATATATACATACATATGTACATACATACATATGTGTGATGTTGTTAATTAAGAATGCCTACATTTTGTTGCGACAATGAATCTGCTTATGTAAGGAACAATTTTGTTGACACAATAATAATGCAAATTAACAACAAACGAATAGGAAATTTTGCTTTACATCCTTAAAAGTATATCAGCAAACTTAGTAGATATGCATATCTATGTTTAATGTAGTTGCATAGAGTAAGCAGAAACTTGGGTTAGTTATGAGATTAAATATTGGAAATACTGCTCAATCCACAAAATCATATAAAAACGCACTTGGGTTTGACGACGACTCTTTGTCACTTGGATACTATAAAACAGGGAACTTCTGGTGAGCTTTTTCAATCAATTTACTAAAATGGTTTCAAAGGCCATTATCATTATTTTTGCATTTTTGTTAGGCCGAAAGTTAGTTAAGGGTTTTTTTTCACTTGTAACTTTTAGACCTTATTATTGCACTACAAAATAAAAAAAGAGGCTGGGATGCGACGCACACCTTTGACTTCCCACGGCGTCTGTCGATTTGTCTAAGACCCTAAAATAATGTTAATAACAATATTTTATGTGAGATACAAAATTTTAAGCGAATATATTCCTTTATTCTTATAAAACTTGAGTCGAAAACTATTTTTTATCAGTTTTTTATTGTTTTCGTAGGTTTTTGTACAAAAGTTGTCATTTGAATTTTTCTTAAACATTTATTTAAAGTTGCCAACAATATTTTGCATTATGATAAAATAAGTTTTATTTCAATATCTGTTTTTGTTACATTTTAAATAGAAAACCAATTTTTATAAAGCAGCATTTTTTTTTAACCCATCTTTACGTCAGGGGGTCTAAAAGTACCCCAGAGTATGTTTGACCACTCATAACTTTTTTGTTTTTAATTTTATTCTAATGGGATTAATAACCAGTGGACAAAATTCAATTTTTTATTAATTTGTGTGTGTTTTTATGATATCAGACTTCTTACAGAATTGTTTGCGATTTGCATATGAACCCCACTATAGAATATCTAACAAAAAAACGTATTTTTGCAATAATTTTTGTATTTCAAGAAGAATATATCTATACATACATATATAGTTTTACTTTGAGGTTGAAGACGTTGGTAAAGTTCTATGTGACATTTGACGCATATGTCATTTGTATAGAGATGGCAAAAATATCTTCTGCAGCAGTCACAGGCGGATCTTGTTTATATATCTTTTGGTCTTGAACAAAGGTGACATCTACCGCTCTTGCGATGAAGTCTTTGGGACTTCTTCCCATAAGGCGAAATGCGTCCAAAGTAATTTCCCCTATTTTGGTTTGCATTTCAGGCAGTGAACGGTCATTCATTTCTAACTTCAACAGCTAATCCTCCAGTTCGATGAGCTTATCGTTTCTGAAGAAATGTTTTTTTTCCTTAGTGAGTTAAAATGTCAAACAATTATGACAGTCGCTACTGCTGCTACGTAAGTAAGTTGAAAAATACAACCATTTGAAGGCGTTGTGTTTGACGTGTGCAGGAATAAATATAAACCGGATATATCGTCTCCACCTTTGGATTTATCCAGTGTAATCACAGACTTATTTTGGGAACCAGAAGTGGCTTTCTAACATTTATGTTACGTCGATAATAAAACAACTTGTTAGTTTGGCTTTGAACCATAAGTCAACAACGATATTCTTTCAGAAAATCCAAAGATACTGTTTCCTGTCATCAAGAAATTCCTTTACTATAGATGATCTAAGCACGTATCTTTTGTTTTAGGGGATTTTTCCCAATATGGTGATTTAATCGAGCAACTTCAAGGCCTAGTCCACGGGTGTGAAAGGGTTATCGTTTGTAACGTTGCGCCCGTTGTTGAAATGTGATGGCATCAACGACATCACCACATCATATGCACAACCAAGTCCTGTACTTTGATGGGAGCTTAACTATTACTAATCTCTAGCACTCGAGTTAAAACTCACTTTTTGCGTTTTTCTTTATTTTTATTTAAAATAAAAATTCGTTCAAAACACGATTTTACATTTAAACCCAAAACTGTCAATTTTAATTAAATAACAAATTATTAATAATAAAAATAATAATTTGTGTACACATAAATGAACCTACTCAAGATCTTGAAATTCCAGTGGAAGTGTTGAACTTTGTTTTCAGGTTACTTATTAGGGCAAATCGTGGAAGGTAGCTCTCCAAAAATTTTAAACTTATGGCATTTCCTGTCTGTTTTCAAGTCAAACAAATATAAGAATATATTATCGAAGGACCTGAAAGATTAATTTTCTATTGAAATTTCAACTTTACTTATCTCATAAATGTTTAAAAATCATTCATAAATAAGTTAGAAAAATTAAAACTAAATAATATAGCATTGATATGAAAAAAAAAAAATATATCGAAAACATTCTGGAGTACAAATGACCCCATGATAGTTGGATTTTTCTAAGAACATTAGATATCATACGCTAACAAGAAATTTTAATACAAAAATCAGAACTGAAGTCAATACTTTCATTTATTCACGGGATATCGAGAATCGAATATCAATTTTTACCAATTCTGGGTAGTATTTTTCTAGATTTTAAATGTGATGAAAAAACTTACTGTTGGATTTTTATAAAATTTTTCATATTGCATTCAAAATAATTGTATGAAAGAGGTGGTTGGTAACAAACATACCGAGAATATCGAGATGTTCAGTCTGTTTGATGCAAGTGCCATGCATGGATAATGGCAAGGGGGGTTTATCTCGCTTTGACGATACAAGACAGCATTGGGTTATTGAAGCATTAAATTCCACACGGTTTTTTATTCCCCATTGAACAATGCTGTTTAGGTCGGAATTTATTGAGCTTATCATATTTTGTCGTTGCAGTTTCACGTCCGAAGAAGAGGGATGTGAGTCTAAAATCTTATATGAAAAGTTAAGAGTATTATCGTCAGCGAAACAATATATCGGATTAGAAGTTGCACGATCGGGAAGGTAATTATCTACTAATCCAATGAAGAAGGGATTCAAGAAAACTGAAAGGAAGTATGTTCGACGATAAGAGAGCGTGATGCTAAACCCTATCAAATGCCCAAACGATTTAAAGATTTGCTCTACTGTTCGGTGCTGCGAAAGCCGTACTGTCAGTAATTAAGAAGCTTTTGATCTCCGAGATATATCTTGAGATGATAATTAATCAGCTTTTCCATGACCTTGGAAAAAAGGAACGTCGGTGCAATCGGTCGGTATTTAGAGGGACAAATGCTGTTTTCCATTCGCTCGGAAGAACACCTGTTCAGAACAATAGCGGGCATACCATCCGAAGCATCGGATTAATGTGTGTTAAGATCTCTAAGGACTCTTGCCAAAGTACGAGTGCAAAAAATGATTGGTCTTGTAGAGTAAATAACTCGCTCAAGTACAGACGGAGTCATACACGCATGCACAGACATCTCTCTTAAAATCTCTTATTTAGACTCTAGAGACTTTGAAACGTCGAGAAATGTAAACACAATTTTTTTTGAGCGACTAGACTATATAAATTGATAACAATACAAGACAAAAGGACGGAGAAGAAAGACAATTTTCGGAATTTCTTAAATGACAATTTGACAAATTCAAAAAAGAATATACTTAGAATTATAAAACTAATACCTAAATTTATTAAATATCAAAAATTTCAGTTTTTTCCTTTAAAATTGCCTCTAATTTTTGTCTCTATACAAACATTTTAAGAAAGGTTCTTAAAATCTAACTAACAATATCCGTTATGAGGTAAGGGCATTTTTAGGCTGATTATTTTGAGATTCAAGTTCAAAATATATCAAATTCCAGTAAAAGAGTTCAGACTATTCAATCTAGGACACCCTCTATGTCATATTAATGGACATATTTTCTGGTTTAAGTTCGGGCTTTTTAAATACTTCAGCAGTTTTGACATAAGAATATCATTCCAAAAATTTGTTTAAAAGTTTCTTCAAAATTGTACGCAAATATATTTCAACCAAAGTTCTTCAATAGAAATACTTTTAGCATTTGTAGGTTAGGCTGTAAATTACAATTATTTTCTTTTCAGTGATTTATTAGAATTCTTTAATCCACATTAAAACAAACACGAGTTATTTGTAGAAAAAGAGCAAACAACAAATCCTCACTTAATTTCTTCTAGGAAGTGATAAATATACTCAAATAAAAAAATATTACCTACAAAATTCTTTTAAACAACATCCTTTGTCATAATAACTATCTTAAAATTATTCATAAGATCCTTCATAATATATCTACTCGTATCTATTCGTACATACGAAGAATATTATCCCTCTAGAGTTTAAAATACTTAAACAATGGCATGTAGCAATTTAAAACTTTTTGTAGTAACACTTTCGGTTTC
Source organism: Eupeodes luniger (assembly GCA_951509635.1). NCBI lineage: Eukaryota > Metazoa > Arthropoda > Insecta > Diptera > Syrphidae > Eupeodes > Eupeodes luniger. The sequence goes on along the minus strand of OX608073.1, from coordinate 231,863,966 downwards.
CTCTCTTGGAAACTTGCACTTCTATACATACTATGTATACGTACAATTTTTATACCTATGTACATAAAAAAGGATATTCATTTTAAGCTCCAAGCTATATGTGTAAGTATTAAGGACGAAAGTATAACACACATGTAAAAACCATTTTAGCTTCTGGCACAGTTGTTGTGTTGTATAACAATCATTGTTGTCAGCAACAACAGTCGCAGCTGCCGCTGTCGTTGTCGCCGTCGTCGTTGTCATTGCGCCAATGGCGCTGTTTTTTTGTACCACGGGAATATCCCCGCCAGCCGCCATCCATCGACATGGCTATACTCGTATCGCCATCAGGACTTGCGTCAATATAAATCTTTTCATAATTAACAGGCATTAACTTTTAAGAGTGTTTATTTTTATTATTTAATCAAGTCACTTGAGAGTATTTTTCTTTATTATTGTTTGTGTCAAAATCGTCCTTTTTATATATTCATGATTCTTTTATAACTCAATTAGTTTAAGCCACTTGGTGTATCTGGAACTTTGTATATAGTACATGGTTACCACCTTCAGTCTTTTTGTTTTAAGTTGTATTTTAACTTAATTAAAAAATCTGATAAATCTTACTAAAATAAAGTGTAAGGTGAGTAAGGACCTTCTCCGAATCTAAGCCAATGTCAAAACTTGGTGAAAAATGTACGAATTGAAATTTCTTGTTTAAAGAGATAGAAGCCATAAATGCTTGTTGTTATTTAAGCACATTTAAAAAGTAAAATTAAATTCGAGAAAGGTTTTGGTCTATCTTAAATGGGGTACGTTTTGTTGAAAAGAGATTCAAATTTGACATTAAAGTATAGGCCTGGAACCATATCAATAGCTAACATAATGTTTTAATGATAAAATGTAGAAAAATCATTTTTAAAAGTTCCAAAAACATTCTGGTAGAATTCGTAAGGTTAAGTTAAAACTGAGAATTCCTTGGTTAAATTTTTGACTGCTTAATGCTTTTTAACAACAATTTAGTCCAAGGAAATTGGTAACCAATGAGCACTTTTTGACCCTTGTTTCTGAAACGGTTAAACATATATGTATGTATGTACATAACAAAAATATGTGACACTAAAATTGAAAAATTTATTTTGACGAGCTTTAAGGGTCCATCTATCTAACTACTCTTATCGTCGTCAAATTTTTGATCAACTGTACAACTTGAGCCAACCTGAATTCAAAGCTTACTAGTTGCTAATCGTTTCATCTGACCATCAATGCGCAAAGATTGTCGTATTTGGACCCGATCTTGTTTATCTTGGCTGGCAATGCTCGAAGATCTCTCGCCCCTTTGGTATTTCTATCGAGTTGGCCTGCACGTTTTGGCTGTCAACAAAAATTGATCGCAATTCACCTTATATAAAGAGTTTTTCAATTGGCGCGGGTAGATTTTTGCGCAATGTGGCGGCCATTTTATTTTGGTGACATCTGTCAAATCTTTTGTTTATTATTCAGTTGCTTATGCCAAATCATCATGGCAAGTTACACGATTGAACATCACGTTCAAATGATAAAACTTTATTATCAGTGAAAGTGGACGGCGAGGAATAGACTACCTCGGGTTCTGCTGTACACTTTCACTGACCTTGGCGATGTTCTCCGGCAATCTTGGCCTTTCGCAGACTTCAACTTGGCGGATTTTGCGTTGAGACTTACACCCGTACAAAATCCAACTGACCCAGGAGCTCAAAGTTCCTGACCATAGACAACGCCGTTTGTTCGCTGACTGGGCTTCGAATCGTTTGGAGGAGGACCCCAATTGTAACCGAAAAATCATCTTAAGTGACGAGGCTCATTTTTGGATGAATGGCTGTGTTAACAAGCAAAATTGCCATATATGGGACGACACCAACCCACTCGAGGTTCACCAGGTGATAATGCATTATCAAAATTTTGCCGTTTGGTCTGGATTTTGGGCCGGCTGCGTAATTGGTCCGTACTTTTTTGAAAACGACGTTAGTGAGGCGGTCAACGTCAACAGTGAACGCTACATAACGATGATAACTAATTTCATGTGATCCTAATTGAATCATATGGACCTAGACGACATGTGGTTTCAGCAGGACGGCGCTACGTGCCACACAACAAATGCCACGATTGACATTTTGAATGAACGGTTTGAGGGTAAGGTTATCTCTCGCAGGGATGATATGAATTGGCCATCAAGATCATGCGATTTGACCCCGCTAAACCTTTTCCTGTGGGGTTTCTTGAAGTTGCAGGGGTATGCAAATAAACCACAATCGATCGAAAGGTGAACATAACACAGGCCATCGCTCAAATTCAGCTGGATCTATGTGAAAGAGTCATTGAAAATTGGACCACTCGGAGCCGTGCCACTGTAAGAAGCCGAAGAGGGCATTTGATTGATGTCATATTCCCCACTTAATGGCTTACATGCGCCTTTCAAATAAAAAAATAATTTTGTTAATACCTCACACACAGCTTGTTTTATTCCATTTCAACAACTACCCGCCCTTATTGAAAAACCTTTTAGTTTCAAAGACCTGGCAAAACAATGAGATGCTTTCGAGCGCTTTTATCGTCAGTTAAAGAAAGGCTGCTATCATGGCTCACAACAATGACAACTGGGTTGAAGTAGTGTCACTTGTTTTGCTTGGAATACGATCTGCCTTCAAAGAAGATGTCAATTCAACCCCAGCAGAACTTGTTTATGGAGAAACACTTCGACTTCCTGTAAGACTTCTCACACAATCGTCACAAGATGATACAATGGACGATCCAACAAACTTCCTTCATCGTCTTCGGAAGCATATTTCATGTTTACGACCAACTGCAGCATCAAGGCACTCTCAACCTAGAAGTTTCGCTTTCAAAGAAGTAGTAAACTGTCGCTTAGCTTTCCTCAAGATGGGACCTCTTTCGTAAATCTCTACAACCACCTTAAACAGGACCATTCAAAATCGTTGCTCGTGATCAGAAGACCGTGACTTTGAAAGCCAATGGCCAAGAAGTAAAATTAACAATCGACCGAATTAAACTAGCTTTTTCTGAAGATAATCGGTGATGACGAGGAGGTTATGGAGGGCCAGGTATAGTCCGAATATGAAGGAAGGTCTTGTGTTTGACAACTTTGGGTAAACCAGGTGGAAGAGTTATTTCTTGAAATTCGGTCAGTAATTCTGTAAATTGAGATGAGTTGTTGATTGTTTCTACACTGTACTGATTAACAAGTGTTGTTTTTGCTTTCGAATGAAGTCTAGTGAATGTATCAGTTAAACGTTTTGCTTCAATCTGGTAGAAAATGATAATGGGCAAGGAAGTGCGAACCGATGATTGGTATGTTAACGTCAGAAGCAATTAATCTTCAAATAAAACTTTGGCGAAAGTCCTAAGTTTAATTCTAAGTTCAAAAATCCATATGTCTTTATTTCGCTATCATTTTGTTTCATTTTTGCTGATATCTTTTGTGAAACCAGCACCAGCCTTCTCTCTTGGTCGATTTTGATCTATTTCTTGAGTATTTTAAGGCTACATGAACGGCCACGATAGCTTTGATGAACTGTTAACTCAGCAACTTGCCTGGAGGAATGTTTTATAGCATCTTAAAGGTTAGGTTCAGCGTTCATCTTTGTTGATGTAGCATGGACGACAAGAGAAAGATGAGCTGCAGAAACTTTAACTATTTTGTCTACTAATTCCGATAATTGGTTAACAGAGAGATTAGACCTCGAAGTCAAAATAGCTTGGTCGTGTGATGGCAGCCGTTGCGTCGTAACTAAAGTTACCGCAAAAAGTTACCCTGTATAGCGGAAGGGCCAGTAAGAGAACAAAGATGGCGAAAGAATTGTGACAGTTTACTTTCACCAAGTTCTTCGTCACTTATGAGTTGTCGCACACGTCGCTCTTCTGATGCAGATAAGCGTTCGATGAGCTTTGTTTTTAAAACGGTGTACCGACTCTGGGCTAGAACGGAGGAACAGAACTGCTGTGCGAGTATCTAGCTGTGAAACAACATAATGGTAGTTTGAAAAGAAGCCCTTAATTATTTAAAAAATATCGTTCTGCTAGAATATCAAGTTCAATCATAAATTTCAAATACATTTAAACTGTTGGGATCTTACTTCATAATTTTAAAATACAGTTTTGTTTTATATTATTTGTTATAATTTGTAAAAGTGGCAACAATATTAAAGTAACAAAATAAATTTCAAAGCGAATTAATGCGTTTAAATTTTCGCACCACGCACACACGTTGTCTCTTCTCTCTGGGTGTTTCCCTAAGGGATTTTGGTCGTTCAAGGACATATCTATCAAAATAATGTATATATATCCTTGTTATATGTACGTATGTATATGTATTGTATATGTAAATTTAGAGGTATCTACATATATAAACTTATAAGCCGGCTTCGCTATGTGGAAGATGACTAAGTAACTGTAATCCATATACATTCCACAAAGTGCTTAAATTAAATTGCTCACCACCTTATACGACTCCACATGCCTCTTGTCTGCTGCGTGCCAAAACCTTCCTCACACAAACATATATGTAGGTACAAACACATATATACTCGTAGGTAACAAACTCTACACACACCGGCACATTCGTCACAATGATTAATGAATGTTAATTTAATCGGGCGACTTTAGAATTTTTAGCAGAGTTCTTCTGTTAATCCATCTTGCCATGGGAATCTTAAGACCATTTTTCACGCTAGCTCTAACATCGCATGCACAAGGACACAAAGGAGATGATGATAATCAGCAGAGGAAACCCTGTTATGGGATTTGACTCTTTTTTTTTATTTTATTTTCTTTCTTTCTTTCTTTTTCAGGATGTGTTGGTCTTGAATTGAATTGTGAGTAACATGTATAGGTATAGGGTACAGGAGGTCTCGAGTATGAGTATTATATAAAATGGAATATTTGAAAAAAAACATATACCTATCGTTATTTCGAAAATAAAATTATGAAGAGAGAAAAACAATCACGACACAAAATATCAATCATTTCATTTGTAGCTACTTTGCTTTAACTGTAGTTGCTTAATTAAGATATTTACAAGGTGGGTCAAAAGTAACTTCACAATTTTTCGCAGCAGCTCGTAGAGACCAAGGGTGAAGTGACTAACAACTCTCAGCCATTCATGTGTGCGAGTATTTTGATAGATGGAGGGGACCTACAGTTTTAACACCGAATCCAAACGTCTAATTTGAGAAAGCACTTTAAGTGTTGGACCAAGACTTCTGGTATGACAGTCCAACCACGCACTAACCATTACGCCACGGTTACTATTAAGTTTGGAATAAAATGAACATTAAATTAGAACCAGCTTCGTGCTCACAGATATTGGCTCTTGGTAAAGCGTTTTTCCTAAGACGTAAGATATCTGGTATAAACACCTTTAATCCTTTTGGGACGGGAGTGGTACGTTTACATATAAATATTCTTTGTTCTGTCCCACTCTCGTACCGAAAGGGTTAAGTGTATTTCAGCACTTATGTTATAATTAGTATACTTAACCTTCAAATAACCCCACAGAAAAAAGTCAATTGAAGTTTATTTTGGAGAACGTTTAGGCCAATTGTACATTTTTGGAAACTTTTACGGTCGCCGGAAATTTCACTTAGTAGCACGATTCCTGCTGAAACCACATATCAGGAAGTTCTTGAGGATGTAGTGGCTTTAATTCTTATCCATATTTTGTTTTGTTAAGAAATTCTGTTCTCACTTATAACTCTTCCTACGCATAGCAAAACGGGTATGATGAAATTCTTATAAAGCTACACTTTGGTCGCTCGAAAGAGGGCTTCACTACTCAGTTGCCTTCTTAGCCCAAAGAAACAGCGGTCCGTTTGATCTAAGCGCTGGTGTTGTATTCTGTGTTCATAGCGGAGCCTAGGTAGACAAAGTCCTTAACTACCTTAAAGTTCTCTACAGCTCTATACACATCGTCTCTGTAGATGCTTTCATATGTGGCCTTGAAATCGATGAAGAGATGGTGGGTGTAGATTTGATGTTGTTGGGTTTTTTCCAGGATCTGCCGTCATGTGAAAATATGATGGACTGTAGAACGCTACTGCTGGATCGAATACATTTCCGTCGAGAGACTTAATTTTGGACCACCCTTTGCACTAATTATGGCCATATTTCAACAAAAACGAGCCGAATTTTCACTTCCAAGGCGTCAATCGTCTCGAGCTTATAAGCGAAGAACGACTTCACACAACCCCACAAAAATTAGTCCAGTTGTGTTAATTTTCACAATCTTGTTCGCCATTGACTGTAACATTATGGCCGTTTTCTTTTTTTAAGAAATATGGATCAATGATCCATAGAGCACACCAAACAGTGACTTTTTGAAGATTTAACGGCGCGGCCGGCGGCGGCATCTCAACAATGCTTTGTAAATTATGATCACTCCAAATACGGTGATTCTGCTTAATAACTTGCACATCCAACCAAAAATGTGCTTCATTGCAGAACGATATTTTCTGTAAACATCGAGATTGGTTGCCATCTTTGTTTGGGAATATAAACCAAACGTGCGACGCGCTTGATAGTCGTTCGGTTAGAATTCATTGAAGATACTTCCCAAAAATTTTGAATAAATAAAGTGACAGCTGTCAAAGAAAGCAACTCCGAACAAAAGAATTGCCAGATTGAAAGACACATGTCTAAAAATAACACCCGATAAACGATAAAGTTCGTTATTGTAAGTCTCAAAAGATTGTTTTATAAGGTACCTACTTATAAAAAAGAAACGAAAATAATAATTAAAAACAAAAGGGGTTATGACTTCTCAATTAAGGAAGAAACTTTTCACCCACCCTGTATCTACTTATATTCATTTAAATATCATGAGGTTAAAATGTGTGTAGATATGCGGGTTCAACTGTAAACGAACAAAAATGTTCATAAAATCAATGAGCCAAATTAAAATCGCACATGGGATATAAAATCGTGTGTGTGTGCTTTTTTTAAGGTTCGTAAGGACGTTTATTTATAAGAAGAATGGAATCTACTGGGGAATGAGTTTTCCATTCCGATCTGGAATTCGAAAATTCGCTTGTAAGTTATAATTCTATAAAACAAAATAGAAATAAGCGTCAACAATCCATCCTCAGGTGTATAATTATATTAAGGAATTTCACATCGTCGTCGGAGTCGGAAACGTGTAGAATATTTCTCTAGAGAAAGCAAATACTGGGATTTTATAAAACACACCAAAATTATTTTTCTATATATCTGAAAGAATCTTCGGGTAATTGTTTTAGAAGAAAAGATAAATTTTGTGTGATTTAACTTCTTCTATGTGCGCATCAATGGGATTTAAGGACTTGGTGGTGGATGAAAGGAAGAAGAGTCTTATCTACCTCTGTTTTTGGGGAATTTATATTTTTGCATACCTATGCCAGTACTTTTCTACTTAATATGCTTTTCAGTGATTTTTAAATTTAAATACATTTTGTGGAATGTGGCTAAATTTAGTTTACAAAAGATATCAAGATTCTTAAGTGGACACTAGGGATGATGCGTTGTATTTTTGAACACAATGAGCAATGATCCATTTAGAAGCTTAATACTTACTTCAACTTCAAGGACTTAACTACTACGCGCCATCGTTTGTGGTTTCCGATGATGTGTTTGAGCTCCCTCCAGCTCTTCCTCAATCTGGACGATTCCTCCTCGACTGTTGTCCTCCACATTCTTCTCAGTCTACCAACCTTTCTGCCTTCTTGAGTGAGTGCCTGAGTGGATTCCACTACATTACCTGTTCTGCAATGCATTGATTACCTTTTCGAAGCGTGTCACTTGCGCCTTCGTATAATACTGACCCGTTAACAAATCAAAGATAAATTTGTTTGTTTATAAGTAATTAAAAATGAAGAGCTCATAATAATTAAAAAATAACTTAGAAACGAACAAATTATTTAAGTAAGGAATATTTTCGGAAATTTCAGTTTCATATCCTATTTTTGTTAGCCCATTCTCAAATTCCTAAAAAGGCATGGATAAAATAATATTGAAATAAAATGCACGACTGGGTCGCACGAACTTGCTCCTGTATTCAAAGAGTCTGTTTAAAAAAGTATCTATGTACATAAGATTTAAAAATATACCTGTAAAATAAGTTTGTTTTCAAAGATATAAATGCTATTTGATTTGTCGAAAAAAGCTCCATTTTTTAATTTTTTTCAAAATTCAAAATTTTACCTGAAAAATAAGTTTGTCTTCAAAAATTTAAATGCCATTTTATAAATAAAAAAGCCCTTGATTTTTCAAAAATTTTTTTCGAAAATCGTTAGAGCGGTTTTTTTTTAAATTAATTTTTTATATATAAAATTTTTCAATTTTGTTCTAAGAATATTTTTGGTATGCAGTTGTTTAGTGATTGTAAATATACACTCTACATTCGAATTTCGTAAAAAAATATTAACCCGTTTTTGAGATATAGAATTTTGAAAAAAAAAATTCAATATTTTTTTTAAAAATCCAAACAAAAAAAAATTGCACTTTTGATAATCAAATATTGTTAAGGCAATATAAGAGCTTATTCACAAAAAAAATTATTGAAATCAGTACATAAGTTGCTGAGAAAATTAAAAAACAAAATAACGGTTCTATGAGCGGTACCTTTCCTGAGCAATACAAAAATATGTTTTTCTTATTAAAAGAAGCCAAGTTAAAAAATAAAATTTTAGAGAAAATTAAAAAAAAATCTATCGGTTTGTTTTTGAGAAAATTCGAATTATCGTTTTTTGACCAAAAAAATTGTATGGGGGCCACTGTTAGTTTTGATCTTAAAAAAAAAATGAAAAAAACGCCTAACGCGAATCTGCTCAAAACCTTAACTTCCAAGTTTGAACTCAATGGACCCAACAGTTTAGGCTGTAGGAGCGTGGACAGACAGACAAAATTTTGCACGAATGCAAAACTTGCCATATAGTTCCTATATGTCGCAAGTAAAAATATTTATAGAATACAAATCGTACCTATATCATATGTATTTTTCTTAAGAAAATGAAAACATTTGTGTTCGGAAGTTTCTTTTAGAAAAAAATTGTCTGTTCAATAAGATGTAGCAGCATAGAACTAAGACAACTAAGGGTTATATGAAGACAACTTTCTTCGACATCTTGCCATATACTCGTTCTCGTATGCATCAATATAATTTTATTTTGTTTTCATAAAATAAAAATAAAAAAAAAGAATATAAATAAAAACTTCTTGTTCATGCATAGAAAAATACTCAAATTTCCGCTCTGTTCGCATTTTTGCTTCAGATTCGTATCTAACAACATAAGATAGGTTTTCTTTCTTTTGAATTTTGTTTCATCTTTCAAGATAGAGTTTGTTTTTTATTAAACAACAAACTAAGAAAATGAACAAAAAACAAACAATTCAGGAACAAAATAACTTTATAACTAAGAAAACTTTCATTTTGATGTTTTCTTTCAACTATATGAGTATGTAGTGTAAATATTTATGTATGGAGTACACTATGGCCCTCTTCTTTTTACCACAAAGTAAAAATTAGGTTATCCTTAATGGAAATAAATATGCAAACATAGAACACAAAAGAAAATATTTTGAAATAAAAGTGCTTACACAAATTTTAATTATTGTTTTTCAATTGAAACAGAATAACTCAAAAGTTACTTCCCTGCTTAGTTTTGCCCACAAGGAGTTTTACTTTACCTTGCAACAGCTGAAAGATCGTGCCCTGCTAAAACTGAAAAGAATGTGAAACGCATTTTTGCAAGTTTTAATAAGAGCCCGGAAACATCGACACAAAGGAGTTCGGTTAACTCGGTGTGTCCGCCAGTTCATTGCGAAGTGGTGGGTTAAGCAAGGGCTGATCTAGACTTTTAATCAGGGGTGGGGGGAATTGGCCACATTTAACATTAAGATGAGTTTTTGAGCACCGCTTAAAAATGTTCTTAAATATTCTCTAAAGGAGGCTGACAAAATTTAAATATATAAAATACTAGTAGACCCGTCCACGCGTTGCTGTGGCTGAATAATTAAGGAAGGACTTAATAAACAAAATTGAACACTAATTTACATAAGCAGTCTTATTTAATAGAATTCGCTAAATAGATGAATAGTTATACAGTGCATAAGGATTTATGTAGGCTCTATGTAACGTTGCGAAAATTTCCATTTATAAAACCTTCTGCTATAAATTTTAGTTATACAATGCTTATATCAAAAAAAGTATCAAAACGGAGCAATCTATTCCATTTATCTGTCTATCAAATCAGCTGTTTGTCATAACAAATACATAAAATATAAAAAAGAATTCCAATTATTTTTATGATATTCTCTTTCGAAAATCTAATTTTTTTTTAAATTTTTCGTTTCTTAGGCTCATTGGGTTGAACCTTTTTTTATAAATTTTCCGCCTTCTTGGAGTCGGTAAAACGCGATTTAAATCATTAATAAACGAGCTAAACTGGAGAGGCATTATTGTTTTAATTTTAATTTCAAAAATGGAGAGAAATCAAAATGACATTTACGAAATAATAATAACAATAATTTCCTTACGTAAGTTCTATTCAACCTCAAAAAGTGTTTAGCTTATTATGGGAGTATGCAACCTTGTATAAGTTTTATGAATACCATTTTTGCGTTTAGAGGCAATATAGAGATTACATAACTTTATGTACGCTCTATACAGCGTTTTTAAATAAGACTGAAGATCTTTAATTTTATTTTATTAATAAATACTATGATTAACATAAATTAAATTAAATCACTGTTAAAGTTAACTGAAGTGCCAAATAAACTCGATGGTCTCCCTACACGTGAACAGGCCACGTATTGCAACTGCATACAATTTACATAGAGCGAATTTTTTCAATTTGTTTCACTCAATATTTTTAATCAGGGAAAACTAACCTATGCTTACAATTTTTAAAAAAGAATACATTTTGTTGTACTTTATTTTTTGTGTTTATATACATATTTTATTGTATTAATGAAACTGTAATTTAGCAGTTGAAAAGAAATATACAGAATTATATAGAGCACATGAAATTAAATGGGAAATAATCCAGAAAAAGCGATGCTACGTTATAGATCGATCAAAATATCACATTGCTCCACGTGTTGTTGAAAAAGAAATTTCGAATTCCAACGTGGCGCCTTCTATGAGAAGTTCACTATAGATGGTCCAACAGTTTTCTGTAAAAAATCTGATTTAAGGCGCCATCTGTTCGAGACTTATGAAAATTACGATTAATAACAAACATAAACATTGACAATCAGTTTATTGTTAATTATAAATCATTAAGACCATTAATCGAAATATAAACTATCCAATATCTCAAGTCAGACCAAATTACACATAAAATGCCAACTTTCATCCAAATCGGTTGACTTGGTGAAGAGTTCACTGGGAACATACATATGACACTGGATTTTTATATATTAAGAAGATGTGTCTTAACTTAGATTATTTAAGAACACTGTTATCCAGAAAGATATTATAAATCGCGCGATTTTTGTTTTGATTATTTTCAGCACCAGTGGATTTCGAAATACAATGATGTAGTTTGAAAAAGACAATCATGCTACGATAAAAAATTATGTAATTAATTGCCTGTAGCCACACGACACTTCGCACTGTCTTCACAAACTCCATTTTAAAGAGTTTTTCAATAAGGGCGGGTAGATGTTGCAATGGAATAAAACAAGCTGTGTGTGAGGCATTAACAAAATTATTTTTTTATTTGAAAGGCGCATGTACGCCATTAAGTGTGGAATATGATATCATTCAAATGTCCTCCTTGGCTTCTTACGGGGGCACTGATCCGAGTGGCTGATTTGAGCGATGGACTGTGTTATATGTTCACCTTTAGGGCATCGATCGATTGTGGTTTATTTGCATACCCCTGCAACTTCAAGGAACCCCACAGCAAAAAGTCTAGCGGGGTCAAATCGCATTACCTTGGTGGCCGATTCACATCACCCCTGCGAGAGATAACCTTACCCTCAAATCGTTCATTCAACATGTGGCGTTTGTTGTGTGGCACGTAGCGCCGCCCGTCCTGCTGGAACCACATGTGGTCTAGGTCCATATGGTTCAATTTAAGCCACATGAAATTAGTTATCATCGTTATGTAGCGCTCGCTGTTGACGGTGACCGCCTCACTAACGTCGTTTTCAAAAAAGTACGGACCAATTACGCCACCGCGCGCGCCGCCGGCCCAAAACCAGACCAAACGGTAAATTTTTGACAATGCATTATCACCTGGTGAATCTCGTGTGGGTTGGTTTCGTCCCAGATATGACAATTTTGCTTTTTTAACACAGCCATTCATCCAAAAAAGGCCGAGTTCTTGTGCACGGCAAGGAATAGACTGCCTCGGGTTCTGCTGTACACTTTCACTGACCGTGGCGATGTTCTCGGCCGATCTTACATTCCTTGAACGAACGGTTGTTGGCTGATTTTTTACTGAACCGGTCGTCTCAAATTTGACCACCAAACTTTGAAGAGTCGACTTTGAAGTGCCACCACGTCTACCGTAAAATGGAGGCAATGCGCGCAACGAACTTTAACGAACACTCATTTTGATAATACAGTTTTATAATTTGAACGTGCTGTTCAATCGTGTAACTTGCCATGATGATTTGGCATAAACAACTGAATAATAAACAAAATATTTGACAGATGTCACCAAAACAAAATGGCCGCCACGGGGCACCAAAATCTACCCACGTCAATTGAAAAACCCTTTTTATAATAATATTAACTACCTGTTGTTGAAAATTAGTTCCCTGTTCATATTTTGAATTGTGTAGTACCCATAAGAAATTGGTGTTAGTTCCCAACTGTTGGAACTAAGGCCACTTAGTGAATTTCGTTTTCATTGAGTGGGAACTAAGTCCATCAGTGGACTAGGTTCCCTGCACCCTAGAAGATACATTCTAAGAAATAACTGTTTTCCGTAAACCTTTTGAAAATATTTTGATCTTGAAGTGGTCAACAAAACTTAAAAATTGTTGAAAGAAAATAGTTTGGTTCTTGAATTTAAAGAAAAAGGTGCATTTAAGTACATATTTTCTCTAAAAATTTAATAAAGCAAATTGAGGTAAATAAGTTGGGAAGAATCTTTAATGTGGCACTTACAAATTACACGTTGCAGAATATTTTTTCACTCCAGTTCTTGAAAAATTCAAAGTTTTTGTATTAAAATAATGGATATGAAACGTTTATTATGTTTTTCAATATAGTCTATAAGGCTCAAAATCACCAAGGTGTAGAATTGGCTTCGCTAGCAATTTTATGCCTTAAACCTTGACTTAATTAAAAAAAAAAATTAATAAAATACTAAAACTGACCTGTTTTATGTTTCTATCAAACAATATAATTTATTAATAAACTAAATTTTAAATGAAATCAATATACACGCATAGAAAATCATTTCGGGAACACGTCCCAATCTACAATCTTCAACTTCAAGCCCAAAATACTATTGAAAGATGTAAGGTATTCAACCCCGGTCATCACTTAATACACCGTATTTTTTATACAGAATCTAGTTTTAGAAACGGTACTAATAGATTATTTATTTTTAACTGTAAAAAATGCAAAAACAGTTTGTCCGATACCGCACAAGTCATTTCAGGGAACATATCGATAATCGATCACAAATAATTTTAAGTGAACGCTATAATTCTGTGTCAAACGTCAGTCGAGGAAGAAAACAATAACAAAGCCGGCTGTCAGAGTATTTATCGTAAAATAAGTTATATCTAAATGGTAATTAAATTTCTATTCATCATTCGTAGAGCGTACATCAATAGTCCGTCATTCCGTGAACGCATTTATTACATTTAATTATTGATGAAATACTTTTCTACGACACGAAATTTCAAAGTTACCTAAAATATTTTCCTATTGACAAAGTCAGATCGCATTTAAGATGACCGCCGTATAATTAAAGCGCGCGCTTAATTGAAATCGTCATTTCGGGAACGGTCATTTCGGGAACGTTCCCGGACATGATTTTTACGTATTTTGCTTGTAGAAGATTTTGTATGCATTGTTTTCATTATTGCTTATTTAATATAGATACATAATATACCCATGTTATTAAACAAAGCTTAAATTATGTACTTTGTTTTGTTTTTGTTGATTTTATCAAACTTAGAAAAACGTTCCCGAATTGATGGTTTTTGTATGAAGTTTAGTACTAAACAATAATACTAAGAAAGTATAGAGTTCTGTGCGCTGCCCTGTCAAAGTTTATTAATACAAAATGTTTGCAACAGTATAAACTAAAATTCATCATTATAGCTTGCAATTTTTTTTGTCATAAAAAAAATTTGAAATTTGCAACCTTGGTGATTTTGAGCCATAAGTTCAATTTACTCAATTCTAGAGCATCCGTCACGACACCTACATTTGAGCAAATCGGGCCTGTAGGAGATGTAAAAAAACACCAGCTCGAACTGCAGAAAATATTGCTGCTGTTCGCGATACTATGGCTGAAGAGCCGTCCATCTTAATTCTTCGTAGTGCTCATTAATTGCACCTTTCACGCTCGGCGGGCGTTGATGAACATTATACATAAAGACTTGCATTTACAAGCTTACAAGGTGGAATTGACTCAAGAACTAAAGACTTTTGACCATTTCAAGCGTCGTCAATGGTCACAATGGTGTCAAGAAATGGCAATAGTTGATGACCAATTTTCGAAGAAAATTATCTTCATTGATGAGACACATTTTCACCTCAGTCAATTCGGTGAGAAACAGAACTGCCGCATTTAATTTAATGATAATCCAAAAGTGATTGTCAAAAAACCAATGCACCCACGAAGAGTGACTGTTTGGTGCGACATTATCGGGCCGTTTTTTTTCCAAAATGAAGCCGGTCAGGCAGTTACTGTTACTAGATAATATACAGTGAGATGAAAACGAACTTTGTATGGCCCGATTTAGAAGATATGGATGTAGACAATATGAGGTTTGCGGGACAAATTCAATGGCCGTGTTATCTCACGTGGTGGCAATGTCAATTGGCCAGCAATATCATATGTGATTTGACACCGTTGGACTTTTTTCTATGGGGTTATTTAAAAGAAAAGGTGTACGTCGATAATCCAGCAACAATTCAAGAGCTAAAGGGGTGTGTTGCCGAGGTCGCGGAACAATTATACACAGTGCGAGTAATTAGGAAGGGAGGATAGAATCTGAAAAGAGATACCGATGCACATTGGTTTTGAATGCCTGCACATTGTAATGAGTAGGAAATATTGAGTCTGGTAAAGCATTATAAATTCGTGTAGTGCGACTAAAGAAAGAATCTCTGTACTTTACAGTACGTCCGAAATTGGGTTCAAGGGTAAAATGATGAGCATTCCTAGAAGAACGGGTATTAAGGTTGAATTGTTTGAGGGGAGGAATGCAACTGGCTATTTCATTAGAGCATTGCTTATGAAAGTAGCGATAAAATAATGACAGGCATGAAACCTTACGACGGTGATCGAGAGATACAAAAGTTTCAGTTAGACAACGGTTACCTATCAGTTTAAGAGCTCTCTTTTGAGATCTTTCCAAGAGACTCAAGTGGGTTATAGGAGCACCTGCCTCGATATGGGAATTGTACCTACTCGAGTTTTGGATGAATATAGGCTTTATAAATTATAGCCAGATTAGAACGGGTAAAAAACTTTTTCATCTTCGGAGAAAAACTAAACACTTAGCGGCATTTGTGGCAATTTCAAATATGTGATCACTCCACAATAAGTGGTTTGTAATGCACATACCTAGCACTGAAAGCGATGCAAGTATGTACCACTCATGGATAGTGGCACTATGGGAGGGTTACGCTTTTGCGACAGTAGACAGCATTGAGTTTTCGAAGCATTAAATTCTACACGGTTTTTGATTCCCCATTTTACAATGCTGTCATTATCAGAATTTAATGAGCTTATCATACGCTGCCGTTGGTAGTTCACATCCGAAGAACAAGGATGAGAATCTAAAAACGAATATGAAAAGCTGAGGGTATTGTCATCAGCGAAACAATTTAGTGGGTTAGAAGTTTTAGACAAATGATCATTTATAAAAATAAGGAAGAGCGTCGGAGACAAAACGGAGCCCTGGGGCACACCAGCGATTATTTTGTGGATATCAAATTTGAACCCGTCCAATACTAGTTGAATTGAACGATCCGAAAGGTAATTTCTAACCCAACAAAGAAGAGATTCATCAATACCAAAAGCACGCATTTTCGGTAAGAGAGCTTGATGCCAAACTCTATCAAATGCCTTATAAACATCAATAATAAACAATGATCTTACTTTCTTCAAAAAGGAA
This sequence comes from Eupeodes luniger, assembly GCA_951509635.1. Classification (NCBI taxonomy): domain Eukaryota; kingdom Metazoa; phylum Arthropoda; class Insecta; order Diptera; family Syrphidae; genus Eupeodes; species Eupeodes luniger. The sequence goes on along the minus strand of OX608073.1, from coordinate 231,847,643 downwards.
AAAATGTTTTCAATACTTTGTACAATCTTAAAAAAAATCAACTTATAGTTTTCTTCACAAAAATTAAAAACTGCAAGAATAACTATTAAAATTATTTTAAATAAATTTTCGAATTAAGAACTTTCGATATAATTTCCAAGACAATATTACCTAAATCTCTTCTCTTATTCACACTAACATAGCTTTATTGTCTTTAATTTTGTTTAAAATTGAAATTAAGTTAAAATATGAGAAGTAAATTTAGAATTGTTCAGGATGTTTTTCTTCCAAAATGTGGGAAAAGTTACTTTTTTCTGTGAAATCGAGTTGCTGGATGTGACAAAACAAACATTAATGAAAAATTCTGTGTTAAAAAGAAATTCTCAGAAACATCAAATTATTGGGTACTTTCACATACCCACCCACATACATATATGTATCTGACATTTCAGAGATCTCCGTATTCTAAGAAATATACATGTGTAAATATAATTTCTCAACTTTTCTGACATTTTGCTGTAAATCATAATACAAATAAAAAAGGAAAAATCATTGAATTCAAATGAACTCTAAGTGAGAAAGTTTTCAAATATTAAATATTCCAACCCATCAGGCAAACTTAAGCATATAAGACACGAAAGCTCTTTCTTTTAAATGGGTTAACAAAATATCAAAATTCTCAAAACAAAATGGACACAATAAAGGTTTTTAACATTTTGGTAAATAAGTGGATTAAAATTAGTGATAAATTGAAAAGTTAATGTTAATTATTATCAAAAAAGTAAATAGAGTAAAATATGCAAGGAAAAATTGTTTTTTAAAGAACAGTATGTAACTTCTTCATTGAAATATTATAAAATTTGAAAGTTTACATTATGTGTGAAACACTACATCATTTAAATAACCACCACGCGAATTGTTGCAAGCATCGTTTCTTTTGAGGTAATTTTCGAACACTTTTTTAACACATATTGGGCGGTATCTCATCCTAAACTTGACGAATGTTGGATTTTAAGTGTTCAAGAGTGAAATGTTTATCTGCATAAGCACGGTCTTTCGCGTAGCCCCAGAAAAAAAAAAAGCCCAGCGGTGTAAAACCACATGATTTTGGTGGCCAGTTGATATCGCCACAACGAGAAATTACGCGTAAATTAACTCTCTCCTGCAATAAAGCCATATTCGCTGGAGTTGAGTGGCATGTGGCACCGTCTTGTTGAAACCACATATTCTCTAACTCGTATTCTTCAATTGCAGGCAAAAACAATTCGGTTATCATATGACCATAGCGCTCCGAATTAAAGGTGACAGTCGTTCCATCGTCGTTTTTGAAGAAGTAGGGTCCAATCACACCTCCGGACTAAAGAGCGCACCAAACAGTGTCTTTTTGTGGATGTAATGACCACAATGTGTTTTCAGAAGCTTTTACAGATTATTCTGTCCCGGTAAGATTTAGCCACTTTGCAGTACATAAAGAGGTTTCCCACCGCCATCTCATTCAAGAGTCTTATCATTTCCTCTTCCGTAAGGTAATTAGATCGAAGGAAGGCTCTCCCACTTTCTACTAGCACAGGGCATTTTCCTAAGAAGTGAACAAAAATCATCCCTTTCTCTTCGGTTACATAAACTGCATTGTCCGGGTCGATCCTTCCTATGCGGAATATAGTTGAGATGCAAGAGCTCCCCTCGAAGTCTCAGCATCATAGAAATAACCTCCGCACTGTTCACATAGTTTTTTGGACCAAGATTATGACAGAGATGTTTGTAAATTAATCTATGAGTTGAATTTGAAGCTTCTTCTATACAGCGAGTACGGAATTTTTCATCAACCCTCGCAATTAATTTATACAGTTTAACCCTGCTATGACGACCGTAAACGTCGAATACTCAATATGTGAGTTGATTAATATAATGCTAAAAAGCAGGATCATCAACTCTAAGTTGGGGGATTTTTGTACGAAAAGGTATGTCAGTAGAGGCACTCCGCAAGGTGGTGTTCTGTCCCCTTTCCTGTAGAACATAGTGGTTAACGAACTACTAATATCCCTTGAGAGGGAAGGCTACAGAGTGGTTGCATATGCCGATGATGTTGCTATCGCTGTCACAGGGGAACATCATAATACACTGAGAGACCTCCTCCAAAACGCACTCAATATGCTCACTAGATGGGCTGATCACTGCGGACTTAGTATTAATCCTCAAAAAACAGACCTCGTCCTTTTTAGACGGAAATACAAGATCCCAAAAATTGTACCTCCTTCAATAAAAGGTGTACCCCTAATTTTTACCAATGAAGCCAAATATCTTGGTCTGATATTGGACAAAAAATTAAGTTGGACACCTAATATTCAGGAAAGAGTTAAAAAAGCTACAGTAGCTCTTTTCCTTTGCAAGAAGGCCATAGGAAGCAAATGGGGTTTTCAACCTCGCATAACCTACTGGCTATACACATCGGTCATCCGACCAATACTTATGTACGGGGTTGCAGTATGGTGAACTGCACTGGAGAAAGTCACATACTAAGTCAAACTCAGCAGAGTCCAACGCACTGCATGTCTCTGCATAAGCGGGGCATTGAGAACCACACCCTCAGCAGCGTTAGACACTCTCCTCCATCTAACACCCCTCGACATCTTCAGTGAACAAGTGGCAGCGAGTACAGCTATAAGACTCAACGCCTCATCTCAATGGACCAACAACAATGAGGGGCACTCCATCATTTTGAACCTCTTTGGTTCTATACCAAAGTACATAGACTACAGTATTCCAAAACCCCTATTTGGAAAAAAACTTCCAGGTATCCATTCCATCCAGAGATGAATGGGAAGACAAAAAACTCCTGGATAACAAAAGTATTCATTTTTATACAGATGGATCCAAGACAAATGAGGGAGTTGGTAGTGGTGTGTACTCAGAAAAGCTTAATCTAAGCATCTCATTCCGCCTCCCTAATCATTGTCGCGTCTTCCATGCCGTAATTTTAACGATCAAAGAGGTTCTCTCCTGGCTAAGAGAAAACGTGATATCAACTTCTGTTATCCGCATCTTCTCTGACAGTCAGGCTGCTTTTAAATCTCTTGACGGTGTCTCAACCAAATCTCAAACGGCCCTCGATTGTAGATCGTCTCTTATGGCGATGGCGCAGCAATTTAACATTCACCTTTTGGGTGCCGGGCCACAGAGACATCACAGGAAATTGTAGAGCCGATGAACTCGCGAAAAATGGAACCGTCATGCCTATTTCACCTGAAAGGGAGGAGATAGGTATACCGATAGCTACATGTAAACTCATGCTAAAAGAAACAGCTTTTGCGATAGCAAACTCTAGGTGGCACAATTTACCAACATGCGCAGCCACAAAACTCATATGGCCTTCACTGGACCTAAAGCGCTCTAAAGACTTGTTATCTCAAAGCAGACTTCATATTAGCTCCCTAATAGGTGTCCTTACGGGACACTGTCTTATAGGCAGACAGACACGCAATACGACTTAGTGTAGCCTCAAATGACTTCTGCAGGAGCTGTATGGACGAGGAAGAGAGCTCCCTGATAGGTGTCCTTACGGGACACTGTCTTATAGGCAGACACGCAATACGACTTGGTGTAGCCTCAAATGACTTCTGCAGGAGCTGTATGGACGAAGAAGAAGAGGAAACAATCTCTCACCTTCTCTGCATTTGCCCTGCTCTTTCACTAAGACGCAAACTTTATCTGGGAGACTACTCTTTTGATAATCCCAGCGAACTAGCTAAAAAGGATATCAAATATCTTCTTCACTTTATAAAAAGCTCAAAATGGTTCGACTAGTAAGAAGTAATTCTCTAGATTCATGTGGTATCACAATGGGCCTTTTCTTTTGGCCTAAGTGTGTGAATTCTAAATCCGCAGCCACGTTAACCTAACCTAGCCTAACCCTGCAGTCATCAACGTTACCGAAATCCAGATCCAGTGACATTTTACACTACAAAACCAGCTCGTGAAATTCTGCGTACCAATTTTTTCTTTGATTGATTGCATAGAGGGCTGCTTTCTTTGGTAATCTTTCATTGTGCATTTGCAGAACTTTGATGATGTAGTCTATATTTAGTTTGAGGGTTTGAATAAAAAGCGTTGATAGTCAAGTTTAAAGCAAAACCATATAATTTGGTGTGTTGTAGGAAAGATGAAATTTTCTTTTAATAAAGAATCTTAGCAGTTTTTCCACACTTTCGTACTGTTTGTACCCCAGGCCTGTGCTGCGTAATGCATAGTAGACCTAGACACTGCTTCAAACACAAGAAATTTGCTACTATGTGCTATGTTCGTTTTTAAGGAACACTTTTCCCAGGAAGTTCCAATTGCACTTTTTGCTTTCATAAGTTTTTCACTAAGGTGTCTTTCCATACTAAGATTCTTTTTAAAGTACACTCCTAGAAAATTGAATTATCTCACCATCTCAATCAAGTTCGAATCGTAGCTCCATCTTTCATTTGAGCAATTTATTCCACCTCCGTTTTGAATATCATTATTTTAGATTTACTTAAATAATTGACCTTAAGATTCCACGTTACACAGTACCTATGCAATTGGTTTATCATTAGTTACAGTGATTGGGGTAAATTAGAAAACAGCACAATGTCATCGGCATAGAATTGTGCTTTAATCGTTGTCCCGGCGAATTCAACTCCTCCACCAATGTTGTCGGAAAGGTAATCCACAAAGATCGCAAACAAAAGAGGACTCAACGCAAACCCCTGCCGAACGCCTGTTTCAGTCTGAAACCATTTAGAGATTTCCTCTCCATTCCAAATTTCGAGTTTAGTATCATTGTATATTTTTTTGAGGACTTTACTGAATTTCCTGGACATCCCTAGTCCATAAAGCTTGTATAAGAGTGCATTTCTGTCCACCGCATCAAACGCTACTTTAAAATCCACGAAGAAAAAAAAAAATTTATTTTAGCTTAGTAGGAAGTTTTCGGCAATGCTTTTAAGGACAAAAATTTGGTTGGAGTAACCGGATCTGAAACCGGATTGAAACTCCTTCAATAAACTATTCTATGTTATGCACAAATTAGCAAAATCGCCGTAAAAATTTTGTATGAAGCGTTCAAAAAACTTATTCCACGATAATTGTCCAGATTTTTAGTACTTCCTTTTTTGTGGATAGGAAAGATTAAGGACTCGTTAAACCCTTCTGGTATAGATCCACTATCCAAAATGTGGTTAAACTCCGAAGAAATCTTATTTATCAGCTCATCGGTGCCGTATCTTGTAGAATTCAACTGGATTTCCGTCGGAACCAGCCGCTCTGCCATCCTGTAAAATTTGTAAAGTATTTAAAACTTGTAGTTATTATCGCATCTAGTGTACTATTTTCAGTGCATGGCTCTGCATAGGATACTGTTGCATTGACGGTTAAGAAATTCAAAAGCTCTTTAAAATGCGACAAAAGAACGTCAGGTGTTAAGTCTCTGTATATCTTATACTCATTTCGATCCAGTCTTTTCACCAGCTTCCAAAAATCCGACGAATTCTTTCATTGTGCCAGTCGCATAGTCTCTTCATTAAATCCCAATGCATAATACGCCATAATGTACCGTAAGACAGTCCTAATTCCTGAGAACGACCAGGAATCGACTTATTCGGGTCTTCGGCAACACTTTCACTTACAGGAGCGATAATTTCAGTGGTGCAAGCGAAACGATGATGCACAGGCCTTACAATATCTGTAACCAATTCAGTCTCTTCAAGTTTCTTCAAAATTTTGACAATTGCTTGCGTAGTTGGACGATTATGTAAACCATAATCTCTTCTTAAAGCACGATATGTGGCTGTTTCAGAATTACCATTTTTTAAGTACTTAGGTTTTAACGATTTGTAAGCGTTGTGCGATAGCTTAGCGATAAATTTTCTTAAATGTCAGACTTTCAACAGATGTCGAATTCCAGCCCTATACTTTTGAAACTGCAAAACGGATAACCCGTTACATTCGTGCATCGCATCCGTACGTTAGGGACCTTTCTTCATCGACCAAAATTCTAATTATTTTTTGAGGATTTCTTATAGTTTAAATTGTATTTCAAAAATGAAAGTATAAAACCTTAAAATCGGTTTTAAATATTGTTGTAACAGATACAAAAAAAACTCTCACTTATTTGCATTTTTTCTCAATAACGTTTAAGATACCAAGAATATCTTAGAAAGGAAAGCTCCCGAGACTCAAAACTAAAAAAGGAGGACTTGAACCATCCTAATATACATATAATCACTGTCTATTTCAATAACTAAAACGTCCTTTCTAATATAATAACTAATGCAAAATAAATCTATCAAGTCATCAAAAACGGACACCATCTCATTAATATTCACTTGCACGCTCTCCATGGTATTGCCATCACTTAGTCAAAGTTTGAAAAATCAATTTCAACTAATTTTAAAATACACTGATTTCTTTTTCTTTATATATATTTTTGTGTCTCCCCATTTTTCCCCATTTATCTAGGATACGACTTGATGCCCATAAACACAGTGAACCATTTACATACATTTTCTAAATTTATTGATTTATAAGTGATTAATTGATAAAACTGTCTCAAGCAGACGATAGCATCATGATACTAACATATACATATGTATATGTATGGTATATCGAAATAAAATAAAGGGATTGAAAAATTGACATTAAAGGTCTTATAGGCAATTCTTTTAGTTACGTATTATGCAGGACACTATTTTTATTAAACAAAAAACAAACTTTGGGTTTGTCATTATAAAATACATAACTCCTTCCTTCTTGTTCCCAAAATAATGTTAAAGTTAAAAGGTATTGAAGCTTTTATAAACTAAAAATCATCTTTAAAGAATATCTTTTTCCAAGAGTTATACTAATAAGTCGTCAATTCGTCTTATTCTACAGTTTTTCAAAAGAAATATGATTTTTTGAAAAAGATAAAAACAATAAAACAAAATTACTAAGAAACAATTGATTGGAAAATCATCAACACGTGATCAAAACACTACGAAAATAAAAGAGCAGTAAAATATAGACAAAACAGCATGAAAGCTTGATGTTTCCATATTAAGCTACCTTCTCGTATATTTAGAGCCTTAAATTATTTCTTTTACAATATGCGATGAATACAAAACACCTTCTTTGGTGAACATTAAAATAGCTATAAATATTGATGCTCAATATAAGAAAATGGGGAAAATGTATAAAACAAATCCCTATTAGTATTTGGATTTAAGTAAGAACATCCACCTGGCTTAAGGCATGGGATGGAAGTTCATGGCGAAAGAGGTTTGGGGGCTCCTTTTTTTAAACTTTCATATAAATGCAACTTATAACGGAGTAAACTAGTAAACATTAAATAATTTATAATTATATAATTAATAGCTTAATAACGCTTCATCCTTTTTCAACATAATTAACACACACTTTATCACCTGAAATAATCAAGAGAACCACACCCGGGCGCCAGTTTCCGTTCGTATTCCCTCCATGCCTTCAAACCAATTGTATATTGGCTGCGCGTATCATAAACAAAATAGCAATCGAAAGATATTAAAACTTTTTATGTTGGCTGATATACGGTATATAGGTCTAAATACCAACCTAATAATACGAAAATATATATTTTGGATTGTTCTTTTTTTTTTGAATAAGTGCCCATGCATGTGTTCGATGACGAAATAGATTAAAATCTTTTTGTATAGAAAATTTAAGGGTGTGAAATAGAAGCGTTAAATGTGTCTTCATGATGCCATAAATTTCCCTAAAAAAGGCTTTTTTTGTTTTGTCTTTTAATCTTTATTGCTTTTGTCTTTTTGTTTTTGTTATTCAGAGTGAATTTATATTTCAAATGAAACTAATAAAAAAGACGAAATTAATTCAAGAGTTGGAAATAATGTTTTAGTTTATGTTTTGGTGAACCCTTTTTCTTTATTATCAAAAATATGGCTTTCCTTAGAGCACCACAAGAAAGAACACTCATTTGAAGACAGACAGAATCAGTTAAAATCATATCATAACCTTAAAGATAAAAGATCTACTTAAAGTAGTCAAATGTGTTTGAATTAATGTTCCACATACGCTACTTTACTTTTAAGGAGATATAGGCAAGGATTGTATTTCAAAAAATTGCTGTGAAATTAAAGAATTAAGAATACAATCTGTCAAAAAGTTATTTATAAAAGTAAAGTTCAGTAACGCTGATTAGAGGCATTTCAAGCTTTGTTCATTCGAATCTCTTGAGGTAATTTTTACCCATTTTTCTCGTATATTTCTGGCGACTGGAACATTTCTCAAGCATTAAAACCATAATTGGATTTGAATACTTTCCGGCCGTGGCATTTGTTTCCATGCGCTCTACGTAACTCAACCATCTCAGTCATTAAACTTTTACCCTTCTGGCTAAGTCTACGTCGCTGTATATGTATAGCTTTATGGAGCAGCTCGAATTCTACATGGTCATCCTGCACAAACGGACGAGTTTGGCAGAGATGCCAAAACTAGACATTGCACTAGACAGCTCGTCACATATTACGGCAGAGAGTATTTTGTAAGCGATGTTAAGTATACTGAATAATCTATAGTTGTTGCAGTTTGAAGGTCTTTTTCATATTTTTCAGTATTTGGCAAACAATACTGAGGTTCCAATCATCGGGCATGCTTTCTTCCGACTATATCTTACAGATAAGTTTGTGCACGCTCCTAACCAAATTATCTCCAACTACTTTCAAGTCGGTATTCAAGTCATCTGCTCCATCGGCTTTGTAAGACTTCAGCTTATATATGGTAATCTTCACTTCGTCTGAGTCGGGAAGACAGGATTGTTGTATTTCGTCATTTATATTGAATGGGTCATCCTGCCTGACAGCGGAATTCGGTTCGTCGTCGCCGTTATACATTCTGCAGAAGTGGTCCTTCCATATCCTCAGCATTGACTGCAGTTCCTCTATGATCTTTGCAACCTTCTCATCTTTGCAACCTTCGGTTCGAGGTTTACGTACTTGTAAATTTCATTTCACCAGTTCATACAACTTTTGTACTTAGTTTCTGCTTTTGAACCTCTCAATATCCTCGACCGCACGCTTCTCATGCTCTCTCTTTTTCCTTCTGAGAAGTCGGTGTTCCTCTCTCCTCTTCTGCTCATAAGCTCGTGAGCTCTTTTTCTAAGCAGCACTGCTTTGCGTGCCCGTTGTTTGGCTGCACTTGCCTACCGACATTCCTCATCAAACCAAGTGTTTTTTGTTGGTGGCTGCTTTAAACCCAGCACGTCGGAGGCGGCTTCTCTGATTGCATCTGGATAATGTTGCCACTGGTTTTCGATACATTTTATCAGCGGCAAAGAACTTCGAAAGAGTTTACTTGTGACTCGGTCGGAGAAGTATTTGGCAATTTCTTGTGTAGCCGTTCGATGTTGTATCTTCTCCCAGCATATCCCTGTTTTGACTTGGGTCTGGAAAACCGAAGTTCTGCCTTGGCTATATAGAGATAGTGATTCCAGTTGATGTTAGCTCCTCGGAAAGTTCGGACATCCATGATGCTGGAAGCGTATCTACCGTCAATAGCGATATGGTCAATCTGGTTGACGGTAGATTGATTTGGAGAACTCCAAGTTTTTTTGTGGATGTTGGGGTGTGGAAAACACGTACTGACTACCATGACATTTCGCCCCACAGCAAAATTGATGAGCCTGAATACGTTATCAGAAGTGTTGTCGTGTCGTGCAGATTGTTTTTCCCGATTATTCAACCAAAGATGTCTTCCCTACCTAGCATGGCATTCAAATCGCCCAGCACAATTTTAATATTGTCGCTAGGACACTGCTCATATGCTTTCTCTGAGAGCTTGAAGAACATATCCTTAGTGTTGTTATCTTTCTCTTTTAGCCTTGATGCGAATGGTCATGGGGCACTCGTTGATTCACCTATAGCTCAAGACTTGTTGCCTAAGTCTGACTCCAATGACAAAGCTGCATCCAAATAAGCGTTGTTGGTTTTCTCGTTAGCAGTAACCATCACATTTCCTGAATGGTGGTTATATCTGTTTAATAGCAATCTAGGGCTTTGGCTAAATCTTCGGTTGCACGTAATCTATTATGGACTTAACATTATACGGGCACATCCGAAGTTCTTGGTTTTTAAATTGTTTGCGTGGGTTGTCAACAGTAAATCCGTCAGTATCCGAGGCTTGTTGATGCTTTGCATTTGGTTTTTCTTTATGTGGTCAGGACCCTGACACACGACCTCCAACCTGAAGGACCAGGTCCTTGATTTAATCCCAAGGGCAAGAGCTGGAATAACCGCTCCTTAAAGGCCTGGGCTCCGAATATGTCGTAGTAGCCCTATAAGGTGAACACTAAGTAGTTCAACCTAACTGGAACTGCCGTCTGGATGAAAGGAGAATTGTCTTTGTGGAAACACCTCTCTCCCCCCCTCTCTCGTTTGATACCCCCAACAACGTTCCACTGGGGTTGGAACCCAATCTCCAGTTGAAGTACTAGGCACCCGATTTTCATCGCAGGAAGGTAAAAGTATGAGTTAGTAGACAGAGGTGGGTTTTGAGAAAAACCAGTGGACGCTTGTGTCCTCTTGAAAGCACATGTCCACTTTTTGAATATCTTCAGAAAAATAAAAGATAATTAAAAATTGTAAAAGCCACAATTTTTGTATTCTGTCAAGACTTAAGGACCTTTTTTTACTTCGTTCATCACACGGATCCTAAAAATCACAAATGAAAAATAGAATAGAGGTCGTATTTTATATAAAACGTGATTCTTGATCAAAATAAACTAACTAACTGTACTAGTTATGCACTCTTAATCCAAATTAAATCATTAAACTATCCCTTATCTCAACAAAAAGATATAAAATGTCAGTCCATTATAAACATTAGCTAATATCCTCTTCACACCCCAGGTGCTTAACCTCAATTCATATACAAAAATCATTATTATTAATATAATTTTATACTTTATATATATAACTATATGTAAGTTGAAAGTTGATATAATAAAAAGGAAGGTACCTACCTCCCTTTATATACCTCCTTAAATAAAAAAAAAAAAAAACAGAAAAACTTCTCAAATATAAAGTCACAACTAAAACAACGATTACCTTAAGGCTCCATCTAATTAGGAACTTTTCCAACCGCACCCTTTTACAGAAAAGTTCATCTAGAAAACTTATTTCGTGAGGTTAATTACTTGTTTTCACTAGTTGCTTAAAATTCAACCCCTAGCGTCCTTAAATTAAAAAAGAAAAGCCATCTCAGAAATATAATATCTGCTTATACTATATATGTATGTATATACAAAAGAATATCATAAATCATAAGGTTTTGTTGTTGTTGTTTTTGTATTTAAGTTTATAGGATATGGGAATGTCCTTACATTGAAGATACACATATAAAGGATCTTCTTTATACATCAGGTAAAAAAATTTCATTAACTTATTAAAGAAGAAAGGAAACAGCACGAACATGCGGACCATCATTCCCGGGAATGTCCTTTTTTATGCTCATAATAAAATATGTCTATTATGTTGATGATTTAATGCTCTTCCGTCAAGCCCAACCCAACCTGGAACAGCTTTAGCTCAGTTCATTCGAAGGAGTCGTAGTCGGAGTCAGAGTCAGAGTCGAACCCAGTTCCGATGAACCCGCACGTGTGATGTGTTGATTTTACGTTTACATTTACCTACATACATATGTATATAGAAAACATTGCAAAAGCTGGATGTCCTTTTAAAAGTTTCGAAAATAAAAATATTTAACATCCTTATACCTACAATACGGTCGCGATGGTGATAAGGGATAGATTCTGTCGCGCCCGAGGACAATGGGACAAGTTTTAACTTTTCTGGAATTTGATTACCCCGGGCATAATTTCCCACACTTCTTGGTGGTCTTCTTTTATAAGGAAAGAAACCTTCCCATCTGGTAAATAATAAAGGACACTCAGGATGTGTTTACGTGTTTATATAAGTCCACTTTGATTAAGTCGTAACACGCAAGAAATTAGCCACCTACATGCGAGTTTATATGAGAGAGATAGGAGACAACTTTGACATCCTCATAACCGCACACGACACACATCCCTTCCATAGGGGGATGATAGGGATGGCGAAGGGATGTGTGTGTAAAACGTTGCTACGTGTACGCCAAATGTTTTGCTGAACTGAAATTACACACTACAAAATATCCCTGGAGCGTTTTGTGGCATGTTTTTCTGGATTCTAGATTCTGTTGAACAAAAATAAGAAGAAAAAGGAGAAGGAGAAGGAGAAAAAGAAAAAGAAGAAGAAGGGTGTTGTCACAATGACACACTGTCGTCATAGTCACACCGAGCGACCGTGTCGTCAGTGTCTTCAGTGTCGTCCTTTTTACATTGTCGTTTGTCGTTTTCGCTGGCAGGAATACAAAAAAGGAGACACGATAAGGAATCTTTTTGTTTTATGTGGGTACAAAATGGCAGTGAGATGGTATGGCATGCCATGGCATGGCATGAGTGGCGTTTCGTTATGGACATTTTCATTTTAGCAGGGACGCAGTGCTATGGGTTACATTGTAATGGAGGTCACGGATCCATTCGAGAATCTTCACGTCTCGTACTCTTGAGTCGACTTGACTTGACGTTTCCTCGAAAACAACCGATGTGTGATGTGGATAAGGTTCTTGACACTGTGTCTTTTTAGGGCCACGACCACCTAAGACCATCACCACGACGACGACGCACGGTGACGGTGACGGCGACGGCGACGAGCAACGCTAAGGAGTCTTTGATTTCTATTAAATGTCCTGTCATACACGCATCATTACCGTTAAACAAAATGACGGCGCACCCATAAATGGTAAATGGTATTTAAATTTGTAGGCTCGAGTTCAAGCTTGACTCTTACATATACACCACATAAATACCACACATATATAAGTAATGTAATAAAAAGCAACAATTCCAATGCGGTCCTTTCTGCTTAAGGATCCCTATACATATATATACGCTTTAAGTACACACCGTATAACCATATTATAGTCTTTTGGTCGGCTGTGGGTGCATAAGCAATTTTTAAGATGACTTTTTTAAGGAACACTCCCTTATGATATAGCAACGACTTTACCGACCGCCCGACCGACCGACCGTATCGTAACGTATCGTATCCATCAGAGACCCCTCTGGCTCTGGTTCTGGTGGTGACAAGCCCCAGGTGCGGAGCGGATACATATACGATGACGATGAGGGTGGAGAATTAATATTTTTTTATTGCATATTCGTGTTATAAAATCTTGTTGGTTTTATTTTCCGAGTGAGTATGTTTTTGCACCACTGACTGCGCTCGAGGGTTGGGGTCTATACCTAACCTACCTACGAATATATTCCTAATTTTGTTAGAGTGTTAATATAGAGGTTGTTAGATTTAAGTTAAGTTTTTTTTTCTCGTGTTGGCTTTTCAATTCTGTCAGATGTCAAAAGTTTCTTTTTCTTCATTTTTCTATTTTTGGATATTTCTTTTTTAGAGAAAGATTGAGAGCCTTTATTGGGTTCGATAAGTTAAGTTAGTGATTTTGGATTGTTTTATGGTTTTGACGACGCGACGAGGATATACATAGATTCTTTGATGTGCAGAATTTTTAATGGTATGGAAGTGATTTTTAAATGATATCGATGAAATAGAAACTTACCATAGACATTGTTTGACTGATTAGTTTTGTATTTACATACATAAATATGTATAAATGGTCTTCGTTCTTTAACTTTAAGTGCTCAATCATTTGAGAAACTTATAATATGTAAGATTTTAATAATTTATAAGAATTTTTGGTCTTGGTAAGACTTTAAATATCTCACATTACGGATTATTTTGAAAATAAAATCAAAGTAAAAATGTAACTTTTTCTTTGAGGGTTCTTAAATCACAGGTGAAACAATCCATACTTTGGCTTCGTTTGGGGCCAAACTTAAGAAACCAACCTTTGACGCATATTACGAAGACCATATATCAGAATGTCAGATGTCAAAATATTTGTGAGCTTATAAAGGCATAATTTTCGTAATCTGGTTGGTTCAGAACAAAAATAGCATTTTCAACATTTCTCAAATATGTAGTTGAATACATATTTTGAAAACTCAATATTGAGCAGTCAAAACAAAATAATGCCAAAAATAAGTCGGCTAAAAACTGAAGAATGTTTTTTTCAAAAAGAAGAAACGGTTTTTTTTAAATACAAAATTTATTGACAACTTCAGGGACAACTTAGAGAATCGGTCCTGTTAACTGGTACCCTCGTTCATTCGACTTTTCGAATCTCAATTACTTTTTTGGGGCTATGTTAAAAGTCATTGGTTTATGTCGAAAAACCAGCAACCATTAAAGCATTGAGAGCTAATATTCAAGCCACCATTGACTTCATACGACCGAACATATTTCTTGGAAAAAGTAGTGAAAAATTAGGCAGATCGAATGAGTGAAGGGATGAAAATCATAATTAAAGAAAGATATCGGGATTTGACCCACACTGATAACTTCCCATTCGTGCTCGTCTGTCGATTTTTCTAAGACTTTAACAAAATTTTAATAACAATATTCTTTTTGAAATCAAAAAATTTTAAGTCAAGATCTTTCTTTGTTTTCCTAATACTTGAGTCGAAAATCATTTCTTATCAGTTTTACGTTGTTTTTATAGGTTTTCAGGTTTTGTAAAAAAGTTGTTAATTAAAATTTCTTTAAAAAAAATTACTAAAAGTTAGTAACAATATTTTGCATAGGATGAAATAAGTTTGATTTTAATATCGTTTTTGTTACCGGGATTTTTAGTCGAAAATTAATTTTTATTAATTTTTTGTAGCACTTTGTGAAAGTTTTTATTTCTTATGTAAAATAATACAGACTGAATTTTTTTAAGAAATTTATCATACGATAACAACAAAATTAAGCACAGAACCATATAAATAAATAAATAAGGTGACACAACAGTTCGTTAAGAACTAAGGCGTAGTGACTTAAAACTTTCAACCATTCCCATGTCAGGGATGGAGGGGACCTATAGTTTTAAGCCGCATCCGAACGGCTAATTTGAGAAAGCACTATTTGAGGATTTGTCAATTCCTCGCAAGAGGCAGTACCCGTGAAAACTTTTTTTTTAATTAAGGTGGCACAGTCAGGTATTGAACCCAAGACCTCTGGCGTGATAGCCTTACACACCTTTACCTTTTTAAATTCATTTTTATTAATTCCATCTTACAACTATCTTAAAGCTAGACAAAAATTCATAAAACTAGCCTAATTAACCATAACTTACTGGTCCCATACGGACACTGTAAGTTAAACAATAACACTTAATTCTAATGCCTTTAGGCTCTAAGATCTATTTTACTGTAATTCATTATATTTATTTTTTATTTATTAGAAAATAAAAAAAAAATTTGAATATCTTTTTTTAATTTTTACTTAAAAACTACTTAAAATAATGTCCTTATAAAATAAAACTTAACCTACCTATTCTACCAATAAACTACTTTAAACTAGAAGCAAGAGCAGCAAATCTAACTATCTAACATTTTTTGTTTTTCATATTTTGTTGTCCTTTTTTTTTCCTTTTTTTTAATTTTATTTTTATTTTTTTTATATCTTTTTTTTTTTTTTGTTTTGTATTTTTTTTTTGTGCAACCATGCCTTTTCTACTTAAAACTAAACCCAAAAACTATAAAACAAGTATGTAAGCCGGCCAAGGCTTAAAACCCCATCCCGACTACCCACTATCAAGTGCCGATTGAAGCCACCAAAACTGGTTCACCCTATCAGTTCTGTCCCGTTCGGACACAGCCCTACTGAACCGAAGGAGCTCTGCTCCGCCTTGAGTTATTACATGGCGTCCCGATTGTACAGGAATCCCCTATCCACGGATCGTCGTCTGACGTGGTAGATTAGCGGAACTGCCAATCTATCCTGTATCAGACCGCATCTATCTAAAAAGAGGAATGCCTCTAGTGCACTCTCTAAATACTCGTCTTTCGGATAGAACGCCCCGAATATTAAATTATTGGTCAAAGACATAGCTCTTGCCATTTGACATCGAACGAATTTTATCACGAAATTGTCAACTCTGTTGATTCGAGCCCCGTTGTATAGGACCTCGTTGGAATAGTAATGCACGAAAGAAGATTCGGCTGTTCGATATAAGCCGGTTCAGCGTCGTAAATACTGCCGCTCGAACACCCAAAACTTCTCCATCTGGGAAGGGGCAACGTTGAACCACACAGGACAACCATAAACGATCATCCGCCGTATGAGAGCCATGTAGCAAATTACCTTCACTCTGGGGTCAAGCCGACTGCTGTAAAACAGCCGTTTCATCAGACCAAAGGCTCCTCCGGCCCTGGTCAGAGCAGCATTTATATGTCTTTCGGAATATAAATACTGATCTAACCAGATATATCCCTACACACTAACCACCACGCCACGGGTACTACTATGAATGATATACCTTTTCAAAGATGGACTAGTAGGTTACGTAAATTAGATTATCTTTATCCATTTACAGTAGAGTCTTCGTTTAGGATAACCAACCTGAAAAGGGAAAGTTTTATGGCAGGGCTATAGAAGTTATCTTTGTTGGTTATCCGGATACACAAAGGGAGTACATTTTCAAGGGATGTCAAGTTTTTGGATAATATCGGGTGATTTTTTAAGAGCTTGAGAACTTTTTTTTAAAAAAAAACGCATAAAGTTTGCAAAATCTCATCGATTTTTTATTTGAAACGTTAGATTGGTCCATGACATTTACTTTTTGAAGATAATTTCATTTAAATGTTGACCGCGGCTGCGTCTTAGGTGGTCCATTCGGAAAGTCCAATTTTGGGTAACTTTTTCGAGCATTTCGGCCGGAATAGCCCGAATTTCTTCGGAAATGTTGTCTTCCAAAGCTGGAATAGTTGCTGGCTTATTTGTGTAGACTTTAGACTTGACGTAGCCCCACAAAAAATAGTCTAAAGGCGTCAAATTGCATGATCTCGGTGGCCAACTTACCGGTCCATTCCTTGAGATGAATTGTTCTCCGAAGTTTTCCCTCAAAATGGCCATAGAATCGCGAGCTGTGTGGCATGTAGCGCCATCTTGTTGAAACCACATGTCAACCAAGTTCAGTTCTTCCATTTTTGGCAACAAAAAGTTTGTTAGCATTGAACGATAGCGATCGCCATTCACCGTAACGTTGCGTCCAACAGCATCTTTGAAAAAATACGGTCCAATGATTCCACCAGCGTACAAACCACACCAAACAGTGCATTTTTCGGGATTGGGCAGTTCTTGACCGGCTTCTGGTTGCTCTTCACTCCAAATGCGGCAATTTTGCTTATTTACGTAGCCATTCAACCAGAAATGAGCCTCATCGCTGAACAAAAATAAATCGGACGTAAAGCGCGAAACACATTTCGAACCGAACACTGATTTTGGTAATAAAATTCAATGATTTGCAAGCGTTGCTCGTTAGAAAGTCTATTCATGATGAAATGTCAAAGCATACTGAGCATCTTTCTCTTTGACACCATGTCTGAAATCCCGCGTGATCTGTCAAATACTAATGCATGAAAATCCTAACCTTAAAAAAATCACCCATTATAAGAAATCAAAGACATTTTAAGGATATCATTGATTAAGGTATCAAGAACAGGTGGTTCACATTTAAAAATCTCAAATTTGCCACCAATATTGAGCATAGTACAAAGAACTTAGATGTTGATTTAAATTTAAAAATAAAAATCCTGAGGCGGAAATTGAAGATGGCCCTTACAGCAGGAATGAACCAACAAAATGTATCCAAGAGGAAGTAGTCCAAACCAAACTAAAATGCAGACAAAAGAAAATTCAAAACACCGTTGATAAACACAAACAAAATTGATGAATAGCAGAAATAACAGATTAAGAGGAGCAATTTGCAATTAATGCTTATGAATTACCTCTCACAACGGCCGGCGTTATCAGGAGATAAAAAGTCGGACTTGGAAGACTCTATCTACATGGAAATTCGAAACCTAATTACAAGCGACACAAGGACAGCCAAAGATAAACCTGAAAATTCAAGAACTGAAATGCTTTACACAAAGGCCTGAAATAGATTTCCATGAAACGTTAGCTCCTGTGGCCAGACTTAGCTCGTAAAGACTCATAATCGTTCTCGCTGCAAAGTTCTAAATGAAAATCTACCAGATGGGCATTACTTCAGTACACCTTGACGGAATAGTCAACGAGGACATTTTTATGGGAAAACCTGTGAGAAGAAATGTTAAAGATGATGTCGGATAGCGAACGCGATACAAATTTACAACAGAAAGCTACCAAAATGTTCCATCTACTTCAAGAAAATGGCAACAAGCTATGTTAGCTCAAAAAGGCTGAATATAGGTTACGACAATATGGACGTCAATGGAACATCGAAATTGATAGAAAATTAAGGAAAATTGGACTGGCACCAACTAATTCCGACCCATGTATCTCTATACCAGCCAATGTAAGAAAATATTTTTGTACTCATTTATGTCGATGATATTTTAATATTTTCAAGTAATTGAGCCATGGTAAATAATATTAAAGCTGCAATATCCAAAGAATTTAACACCTAAGATTTAATTAAAGCCAATTACTGATTGGAAATACAAATCAAAAGGTGTCACAACAAAATTCTGTTATCACAAAGCAGATACATCGATGACATTGAAGAGGTTTGGTATGGAAGATTGCAAGCCTGTAGGAACTGCTGTGGCAGTGTAAACTCTCCAAAGAATGCGATGAATCTAATCAATCCTGTAACGTTCCTTATCGAGAGCTAACTGGTGCTTTGATGTATCTCGCAATATCAACACGTTCAGCAAGTGCTTTAAGAAAATTTAACAATTGATATAATCAAGAACACTGGATTGCAGTTCGCCAGTCATATAAATGATCAGCTTTTTACTTGCGACATATAGGAACTATATGGCAAGTTTTGCATTCGTGCAAAATTTCGAATTCGAGATTTTAATCAAACATGACATTACGATGGTAGAGAAGTCGAAAAAAGTGGGTCCCGCGATTCCGTCCGGTCTGTTTTGTCTGTCTGTCCACGCTCCTACAGCCTAAACCATTGGGTCGATTGAGTTGAAACTTGGAAGTTAAGGTTTTGAGCAGATTCGCGTTAGGCGTTTTTTTCATTTTTTTTTTAAGATCAAAACTAACAGTGGCCCCCATACAATTTTTTTGGTCCAAAAACGAAAATTCGAATTTTCTCAAAAACGAACCGATAGATTTTTTTTAAATTTTCTTTAAAATTTTCTTTTTTTACTTTGCTTCTTTTAATAAGAAAAACATATTTTTGTATTGCTCAGGAAAGGTACCGCTCATAGAACCGTTTTTTTGTTTTTTAATTTTCTCAGTAACTTATGAACCGATTTCAATAATTTTTTTTGGACGAGCTCTTATACTGCCTTAACAATATTTGATTATCAAAAGTGCAATTTTTTTTTATTGGATTTTTAAAAAAATATTGAATTTTTTTTTTTCAAAATTCTATATCTCAAAAACGGATCAATATTTGTTTACGAAATTCAAATGTAGAGCGTATATTTATAATCACTAAACAACTGCATATCAAAAATATTTTTAGAACAAAATTGAAAAATTTTATATATAAAAAACTAATTTAAAAAAAAACCGCTCTAACGATTTTCGAAAAAAAAATTTGAAAAATCAAGGGTTTTTTGATTTATAAAATGGCATTTAAATTTTTGAAGACAAACTTATTTTTCAGGTAAAATTTTGAATCTTAAACTAGTTTTTTTTTAAATTATTTTAACTGTATTAAATTTAACCTCCTCCCAAAAAAATTGAAAAATTTTTATTTTACCAGGTATATTTTTAAATCTTATAAACATAGGTCCTTTTTTAAACAGACTCTTTGAATACAGGAGCAAGTTCGTGCGACCCAGTCGTGCATTTTATTTCAACTGCGGAGCAGCCGTTTCCTAGGAATCCCAAAATCAGAGAACGGTCGCATTTTTGAGAACTGAGAAGTTGTTTTTTTTCTGAAATTCCTTAAGGAGTTAGGTTTTCAAAACATTTGCAAAATACAAATGTTTAACAGCAATCAAAGCGCGCTCCAAATACATTGATATCAGATATCATTATATTCTAGAAGTTCTAAAGAGCTGGCTTATTTCACTGGAATATTTACCAACGGAAAAGATGGTTGCACATATTCTCAACAAAGCTCTTCAGAGACTTAATCATGAGAGTTGTTTATCCAGACTTGGACTTAATCACCTTAAGATTTCAATTTAAGAGGGGATGTTGAATATATAAGATGAAACAACTCTTCATCTAATAAATAAATCACAATATTACGACTTAAAGAATTTGCAATTAGGGCCGCATATCAAGAATAACACGCCGAATATTCTCGTCTAAGGCGTCAATCTTCTCGGGCTCAGCTGCTTTGACAAGCGACTCCACATAACGCGAAAAAAGTCTAGTGGTGTTAAATATCATGGAGGCCAAGCCACGACACGACGCGACGCAAGGTTATGCGCTCATCAAAAGTTTTCTTCAATAAATTGATTGTCTCGTTGTGGCTGTATGGCATATGTAGCACCGTCTTGATGGAAAAAAAGGTTGTCAACATCAACATCCTCCAATTGAGGCACGGAAAAGTTATTAATCATGGCTATATGGAGTTCCCCATTGACGAGAACATTATGGCTGTCCCCTAATGTTTGAAGAAATATGGACATTATGGCTATAGAAAACACCAAAAAGTGACTTTTTGAGGAGATAAAGGCTACTCAGTTATGGCTTATAAACTTACTCATTCAACCAAAAATAAGCTTCATGGCTTAGCAAAATTTATATTGTGAAAATCGGGATCGGTGGTCATCTGGTTTTGGACCCATTCCCCGAACATGCGACTCACTTCATGGTCGTTTGGTGACGGTGGACACGGTGTGAAACCGATCCTTTGTTGTTAGAATTACCAACTTTGCTGGGCGATTATTTCGACTGAATATAAGACATAGCGCCCGATGCGTCGAAGCTAAGAACAAATCAAGTGACAGCTGTCAAAAAGAACAGCTCCGAAAAAAGTATTGCCAGATTGAAAACCACACGTCTAAATAAACACCCGTTAATAGTACACAATTCATTCCAACTATATTTGTGTCTTATTTTATTATTTATAGTTCCTAAGCTCTTTTTCTTCTACAAAGAAAAGATATTTTTTTATTAGATGGCGCTTAGACACAGAATATTGATTTCATTTAATTTATAAAACTAACAAAATTACATAAATAATTTTGGTTGAATATCAATAATTTTGTTTGTATCTTTTAAAACATTTCATATTATAAAATCAGTACAACAAGAAATTGATTATAATTTGTTATAATTTATTATAAAAAGTAAATAAAAATTACTCATCTGTTTCCTATTTAATTGATGTGTTCATTAAATATAGCATTGTTAACAACCTACATACATATACATATGTGCTTTGAAAAAAAATATGTATTTTTTTCTGTGATGAAATTAACCCCGCAAATATAGAATTTTACTTCGTTAAAACACCATGATTACAAAAACGTGACAAAAGCTCTTAATTATACCTACCTATGTACCTACTAAGCGACTTTTCAAATAAAATTAATAACAAAATAAAAAAAAAGAAAATTTCATTTAACAAATTTAAATAAAAAAATATATACTATACATATTATGTAGATATATATAGAAACGAAATATACGAAACACATAATAATCATATATGTATTGTGTTTTATTATTGATTTAAATTTATTAAAGCAAAAACGATTTTCAAATAAACACAAACCACATAATTTGTTATAATCACGTTGTGGTCCTTATGCAAAACCCAACCAATAAAAAGATAAATAATCATCAAATTAAATATTCCATAACGACCTTATATAAGCATTATTAAAAAACGAGAAAAAACACACAAAATGTTGGAATAAAATTTAAATCAGAAATAAAATCAACCCAATAAAATTTGTTTAACAAAGTCCAAAGTATCCTTATTGCTGCTTTGCGTCAGCCCCCCTTATCACGCGTGTGTCCCATGCTTGAACTTCGAGCCCAAGCAATATAAACCTCGGGCAAGGATTTAACCTTTTTCTTATATTTTTTGTGTATTTCTTTTTCTTCTTCTTATGTTTCCTTATATTCAACATCAGGGCTATTGACATAATTATTGTTTAGGCCTTTCTATAGATGGATAATATAAGCAACAAACGACATACGTAACCTGCCTTACGTTAACCCTCAATTCTCCCATATCTCCTTTGCCGACCCTAAAAATCCAAAAAAAAAACTGAGAGTTGTTCACTCTTTACCTTCGGATTCTCGTTCCGTTCTCGTTCAACTACCCCCATGGGACAAATAATGTTCTTCAGTTGCTGCCTTCATATTCCTTGCGTCTTATTTTTGTTTTGGTTTTTCTTTTTTGTGAAAAATTGCCAACGCTTTGCGTAACGCATACAAATTCGTCCGTTTGTTCTGTCACTTCCATGGCTCCCCATCCCCCCAAAATACCCCCATCAAAGTCGTCTATATATGTAGACGTTACTCTGGCTTATAAGCCTTGTTCCTTTTATACACCTACCTAGAAGAAGAACATTCACAGGGTGCGGCAGGCAACATGTTTCATCTCCTAATTGGGGTGTGAGCCTGAGCGTATGATTTGCAGATGATATGTAGGTTAGCAATGTATGATGGTGTACATTTATATTCGAGGAGGTATAATATCAAATCTGATTAATAATAAATTATTTAATTATGAAAAATTGTCGAAATATTTCAGTGAACCAGGACTTTAGGGATTTCAATTCGGGAAGAGGATCAAGATGTAACGTAAATATTTCAAAAGTTACTCCAGCTGTACTTTTAAAACTGACGAATTCGCTTTGATGCTTGTTAATTCCTCATTGTAATTCACATACAAATCCTTTTCTAAATTTTTTCCAAGACCTAATTAGCTCGAACAGGCGCCATCACATTCCTAAGGTACCAGTTATAGCTATCATTGGTTTTCATCATTGGAAACAATCATTGAAATTTAATTGACAGGTTTGTTATAGCTTTCATTGTCATTCAATAAATATTTCCTGATTCCAATTAAGCATTTTCCGATTAGAATCAAATATTTGAGGTTAAAGTTGATCATTGAATGTCAAACTGACAGGTGGGAATACTACGAAAATGAAACGCTTTCAGTGGAACGATTATGTTCCGAAATGTGAAATCAACAATCACTGTTCATTGCAAACGATTTTATCATTGAAAATGAACTAAAAGAAATCCATCAGATTCATTTTGACAACGAACATAACAAAAGTTGACACTCTAACTACCCTCTCCCTGGAACCTGGTGGTTAATGAAATCCTAACTGGTCTTGATGCGGAGGGTATCAGAGTGATTGCCTATGTGGATTACGATGCTATAGGAGTCTCAGGGAAGAATCTTAACACCCTTAAACAACTCTTACAAAATGCCTTGGACGCATATGTTAACCCTCCCTATATTAAAGGTATACAATTATAGTTCTCAGACGAGGCTAAGTATCTGGGTCTTTTTTTAGACAAAAAACTAAATTGGAAACATATATCCAATAAAAAGTCAAAAAATATATTATAGCTCTCTTTTCTTGCAAAAAAAGCTATTGGTAATAAATGGGGCTTACAACCCCAAACTACGCATTGGTTATACTCATGGGTTAGGTTAGGTTAGGTTATAGTGGCTGTCCAGGATGGAAACGGACACACTTAGGCCAGTTTAATGGCCCTTTGTCTTCCTAAGCTCAATGGAACCAGTTTGAGTCCCTTGCGAAACGTGAGAGGCTGATTATGCTGATTTGATTTAGATCGTTTTGATCGTTAAAGAAGAATTCTCTTAGGTAATACTTGCGTTTTCGAGCTAGAGCAGGGCATGTGCAGAGAAGATGAAGAACTGTTTCTTCCTCTTCCTCGTCCATACAGCTTCATTTGAAAATACGCCTAATCTCGTGGCGTGCTTTCCTATTAGACAGTGTCCGGTTATGACACCTATTATCAAGCTTATATGCGATCTGCTTAGAGAGAGCAAGCACCTTGAACGTTTTAAATCCAGTGTTGGCCAGATGTTTTTTGTGACTTGACACGTGGTGATGTTGTTCCACCTGGTGCCTGCCCTCCTCACAGCGTCTTGCATTAGCAACAGTTTACAAGTAGCGATTGGTATGCCAGTACGTGCCAAACGTGGTACTGTACCGTTCCTGGCGAGTTCATCTGCCTTACAGTTACCTGGAATGGCCCGGCACCCAGCAAAGGTGAATATTAAACTGTTGTGCCATCTCCATTAGAGATTAGAGATTACTCATGGGTAATCAGAGCGATTTTAAGCTATAAACCACGACAAACTAAATAAAGTCCAACGTTCAGCTTCACTATGTATAAGTGGATCACTTGGCACGACCCCATCTGTTGCGGCATTGCATACCCTACTATACCTAACACCTCTTAATATACTTAACAAACGTCTCAGAGCCTCATGGGTTAACAACATTTGCCACTAAGTAATTCTTAAGTATTAAGAATCAATTTCAAAGCACACAGACTACACCATCCCCCAACTGCAAATCGATAAAAACTTCCAGATTTCTATACCTTCTAGATCTTTCTGGGAGGATATTTAATTCCCACAAGACGAGTCAGTCCACTTTTACACAGATGGATCAGAAACAAATGAAGGGTTCAGTGGTGATGTGTAATCTGATCGACTGAAATTAAGTCTCTTATTCCGCCTTCCTAATCATTGACTGATAAATTTTGGCAATAAAAGAAGTCTTGTCCTGATTTAAAGAAATCGTGATATCAACATCTGATATCCCTATTTTCTCAGATAGTCTTTAACAGTCCATAACTGTCGATCATCTCTAATGGAGATGATGGCACAACAGTGTAATATTCACCTTTGATGGGCGCAGCGCCGCCCCGGGGAGTAGAGACATTCCAGGAAATTGTGAGGCAGATGAACTCGCCAGTAATGGTTCGTACGTTTGTTTTTATATTTGTAAATATGTAAATGTAGAATACAGATAATAATGCAGAAAGGGCTTTCAAGAAAATTGCGTTTGTGGTTTTTTTACCATATAGCAGTTTAAAAAAAGGTGAACATTTTGGTTAACCCTAAATATCTCACGAACCAATAAATCTAGCGATTTCAATCAAATTTTAAATTATATATTTTTGGAAAAAAAATCCAATTAACGGTTTTTTTTTTATAAAAAAAAATATGTCAGCTTGAAAATTTTACGAATAAAAAATGATTTTATCGCTAAAACAATTTCGTGCAACCAAAAATAACGTTTTCATCATCTGGTAAAATTTTGAGAAAAACCGAATTGACAGGTTTTTTTACAAAAAATAAAAACCTACAAAAAATTAATAAAAGTTAGTAAAAATTGATTTTCGACTGAAATACCTTTTCAAAAAATTGAGATATAGGCTTCAAATTAATTTTATTGTATAAAAAATATTGTTTTCAATATTAAGTAATTTTTTTTATAAAAATCTAACAGTTAGTTTTTTTATAAAAAAAAATTAAAATCCAC
Source organism: Eupeodes luniger (assembly GCA_951509635.1). Classification (NCBI taxonomy): domain Eukaryota; kingdom Metazoa; phylum Arthropoda; class Insecta; order Diptera; family Syrphidae; genus Eupeodes; species Eupeodes luniger. The sequence continues at coordinate 231,822,055 of OX608073.1, read as the reverse complement.
AAAAAATAGTACGCAAAATTGGAAAAGATTGATGTTCGGTTTTCGATATCTCGAGAACAATAGAAAACATTGACTTCAAATTATTTTTATTCATCCAATTTGTATTTATTTGTATAAGAAATAAAAAGTTTTAAGAAATGCTACTAAAATTGGTAAAAATTGGTTTTTGACTAAAAATCTCGTTAACAAAAATAGATTTTAAAATCAAACTATTTCATTATATGCAAAATATTGTTGGTAATTTTGAAATTTTTAAGAATAATTCAAGTGACAACTTTCTTAACAAAACACGAAAAACCTACAAACTTTTGCCAGCCCCTTTTTTTTTTAATTTTTTGTTTTAACTTTATATAGTACCCGTGGCATGATGGTTAGTGCGTTGGACTGTCATGCGAGAGGTCTTGGGTTCGATCCCTGCCTGTGCCACCTTAATTAAAAAAAAAAAAAAAAAACGGGTACTGCCTCTTGCGAGGAATTGACAAATTCTCCAAGAGTAATGCTTGTCATGAAAAAGTGCTTTCTCAAATTAGCCGTTCGGATTCGGCATAAAACTGTAGGTCCCCTCCATCCCTGACAACAGTACTCGCACACAGGAATGGTTGAGAGTTGTAAGTCACTAGGCCCTGGTTCTCTACGGACTGTTGCGCCACCTAATTTATTTATTTATATTTAACTTTATATAACAATTTAGTGTCCCGTCACAATGTATACTAAATCGCTATTATAAAATTAATTAGAAATCACCAGAGCTATTGTTTCGAGAGATATTCGATGTCAATCCAAGTTTTCCCTTTTTTTAAAATTGCTGTAGTAAAAAAAAACCTAATTCGGGCCCTATCTGCATCTTTTTCTTTAAAACAAAAAGTATATGAAATCAATATCTCTGACAGTTCTTGGTATGTATATGGCCGACGAAAAAGGTTCCAGGACGTACGCACGTACGAACGAATTTTTAAAGAGATGTCTGCTCGTGCGAGCGTATGTGCGTTCGTACGTTTGGCAAGCTTTTTTCGTAGTCCATATCTTAAGAACATAGTAGAGATATCGACTCCATATAAATTTTGTTATACAGATAATAATTCAGAAAGGACTCTCAAAAAATTGGGTGGGTGGTTTTTTACCAAAGCAATTTAAAATAAAAGGGAAAATTTTGGTGAACCCAAAATATCTCACGAACCAATAACGGTAGCTATTCAATCAACGTGATACCAAACTTTTTTTTATAAATCAAAAAAACTCAACAAAAATAATTGTCTCCCTCAAATATTTTACGAACACAAATGTTTGTTATCTCTAAAATAATTGTACGCAACGAAGAATAACGTTTTGACATCTGGTAAAATTTTGAGAAAAATCGAATTCAAAGAGTTTTTACAAATGTAAACTTGGCAAAAATTGATTTTCGACTTAAACATCTATTTTTTTATCAAAGATATTGGGTCTAAACTAATTTCGTCTTATAGAAAATATTGTTTTCGACATTCAGTAAAATTTTTATAAAAATACAACAGTCAGTTTTGTTCATAAAAATTAAAATCTGAAAAAAATTAGTAGACAAAATTGGTAAAAATTGATGTTCGATTCTCGATAATGATTTCATTCTGTGCTACATTTTCTTCGAAAAATGCAATCTGCATTTGTTTAAATAAGAAATACAAATTTTCAAGACATGCTACTTTAATTAGTAAAAATTGGTTTTCGACTAAAAATCTCGTTAGCAAAAATAGACTTTGAAATCAAATTTTTTCATCATAGGCATAATATTGTTGTTAATTTTTTGCTTAATCTTTAAGAAAAATTCAACTGACAACTTTAAAAAAAACACCAAAAACTATAAAAACAACAAAAAAAACTGAGAAGAAATGGTTTTCGACTCAAGTATTAGGAGAACAAAGAAAGATATTGACTTTAAATTATTTATCTCATCACAAAGTATTGTTACAAACATTTTTTGGTATCACGTCACAATATATAATTTAAAATTTAATTGAAGTCGTTAGCGTTATTGGTTATTGAGATATTTGAGGCCAACCGAAAATTATACTTTTTTTCTAAACGCTTTAGTAAAAAAAAAAAAAAAAACAACTACTAAATTTTTTCAAAGTCCTTTCTGCATCGTTCGATGTTATTATTATGTTAGTAAAATAAAATTTTTTTGATGTCGATATCTCTAACGGTTCTTGAGATATGGACAATTAAAAATTGTATCCCGAACGTACGGACATCTCTCTTAAAACATTGGATTTACTTCCTGGGGAAGTTAAACGTCGAGAAATTTCAAACTTTTAAATTCGACAAAAATTCGAAGTTAACAAGAAAAATATTACCAACAAATTAAAGTTGTCAAAACTATTCAATTAGACAACAATCAATTTAATTCCACACCCTGTGATAAGCAATTTAGAAAATATGGTTGGGATTTTTATGAAAAACATCTATAATTTCTAATTTGTCCTCTTTTTAAAAAAAAAAAAATAACTGCCGAACAAACCATTACGAACTTTTACCTGATTTTTTCTCAAGCCATCCATCCTACAACAATTTCAAGGAGTGATGACAATAGAACAACACGGCATCGAACGTAAAGAAAGGATCTATTTTTTTTTTCTTGCGGGGGAGGATGACACTTTTAGCCTTGTTCCTCCTGAGGGTTCACGTGTTGGGTTATTTTGTGTTAGTTCATCGCGTCCTTGTCGCTCTGAGTCGATGTCGATATGGAAACAATTCACCATGGGTTCGTTCCACCAATATGCCACCCAAAATTTGGAAGAAAACAAAAAAGAAGGAATTATTCTTATTTTCTTCCCTTCGATTTGTTCCTGATGCTGTTGTCCTAACCAAACCAATATCGGATGGAATAGAAAGCAATAAAATAAATTCTTCCGAAATGATCGAAGCAATCAGCTTATATTTTTAGAGCAAGCGACAAAACAAGGACTCGTGGCGTGGCATGGTAAGGTAATGCGCGTAGGTAAGTACGACCGGATAGGGTAGGTGTCGATACATGTGGGCTTGTATGAACGCAAATGAGGTGCTATAAACGGAAAACGATTACAATTTATTTTCATTGCCATATAGCTACTCGCATTGAGTTAGATGGGCAGCATTTTCCAGGGACGACACAGATTTTTTAAGGATTTACCTCACGTAAGCGAAGCTAGTAACGATTTTTTTTGTGTTCTTCCCTTAAAAGAAAACTTCCAAAAAGGGGTTGTCTTCTTTCGATTTTTTTTTCAGGGCTGCCCTGTCGCCTGTCGTTTTCGTCGTCTTCTGCGGCATCTTTCTCATTTGACATTAATATATTTATGTCTCCTTTAGAAAGTGTATATGCTCCCAACGACGACGACGACGCCCGCCATAAGTTGTGTGGCGAGAGGTGGTAGAGAACGTATATAGGAAGTGGTGGTAGTGGTATTAGGAGAGAAGAGCAAAAAAGATAACAGTAATATCTTTTAAGAAGGATTTGAAGGACAATCGTATCTTGGGTAAGTAGAAGAAGTTACTTGTGAACGTTTAGGGAATATACTATAAGCTTGACACCTCCCATAGTGTCGTTAGGGAATTGGATTGAGTGTATTTTTATTTTTTGGGATGCGATTATGTAGGAGAATGAGAAGGGAAAGGGGGAAGAGGGGTAGATTTGTGTTTTGTATCATACCTAAGCTTAATAAGGATATCGTTTTGGTTTTCGAAATTGAAAAAAAGTAGGTAGCTAAACGCTTTTGAAGTGCTAAATGGCAATAAAAAAAAGAAAACGAACGAAGATTTTGCTGTAGAATTTCTTTTTCTTTCTGAATGTCAAAAAAGCTCTTCAATTTTAGATAATCGCTTTTCTTTTATTTTTCATATCTTCGTTCTGTCAAGTGTTATCTTGAGGAGAAGGAGTAGATTATGTTTTCAGTGAGAAAGAAATGTAAACATTTACCTACCCATCTTATACTTATATACTTACTCCAAGAAATCATGTAAATCTTCTTGTTGACATTTCATTATGGCCGAATGTTTGTTTCTTATTTTATTTTCTGGTTTGTATTGGTTGCTTTAACTTTTGTGACTTTAATTGGAATTTATGTAGAAATTTTATGCCGGAAATAGCAACAAAAAAACTTCTTTATTTTCATAAAAAAGATTGTGGAACTGTCTGTTTGCACATTTCGATTAAATTGGCTAGTGAAATCCTCGTCCGGGCGCCATTTGCAATTAACTTTGTCTAAAGTTCTTACATTTCTAACCTAATTTTCTGTTGGCATACCTTAATACTGTTTCATACAGGCCAGCTGTCAACAAGCCCACTCGAATATCGGACGTGGAAGGTAGGGCAGAAAACACTCTTGACTTGTTTCTTACCTCTAACCCTGATAAGTAAACTATTAGTGTTTTATCTTCTCTAGGCACATCTGACCATTGTGTTATATCTGCAAATTTTTCGTGTCTCCAGTTAAAGAAAGAGTTCCTAGAAGAACCGTTTGGCACTGCGATAAAGCTAACTGGGAATGTCTCAAAAATTATTTTAGGATCTTTATCTGCTCACTATGCTTCCTCGATATTGACGTTGACGTCAGCGCTGATATGATCACAAGTTTGATTTTCCTGGGATTGAGAACTTTTGTCCCGAACAGTATTAAAAGCATCAGACCTAAAGAAAACGCATGGTTTGATTCGAGCTGTAAAATGTTATTAGGGCCAAAGAAGTAATTTTTCGTTGCTGTAAAGCCAACCCTTCTGAGGACAGACGGAAGAAGTTCAAGCATGGTAGGAAAGCCTGAAACGCCCATATTCGATGGACCAAATTTTTACATGACCAAAAATTACAACATAAAATACTGCAATGTCTCAAAGGCAGTACAAATTTGTCGTCATTTGTAAAAAAACATTAAGAATTCTTCCTCTTCCTTGGTTACTAGGCTAGTTGTCAATGACACTCCGTTTGTTAGCTCTCTATAGAAAGCTAATCTCCTTGCTAAGCAGTTCGCCGCCAATTATACGCTGCCAGTAAGTGTTATGAATTCGTCCGTACTTGAGAGAGTTAGTGATTCTATAAGACCAATCTTTTTTCGCACTCGTAGTATTGTGACAAGAGTCCTAGAGATCTAAAAACACACATAAATTCGCTGGTCCGGATGGTATCCCCCCTGTTGTTCCTGAAGAGTTGTTCTTCAACGCTGGAAAAACCACTGCGTAAGATCTTTCATCTTTCCTACTGGTCTCGTTCCTAGCGGATGGAAAAACAACATTTGTCCAGCCTATCCCCAAAAAAGGCGAAAATAAAAATATATTATTAATATTCTGATTACCGACCAATTGCACTTACGTCCTTTCTTTCCAAGGTCATGGATGCGCTGATTAATTTTTAGCTCAAGAAATATCTCAAAGATCAAAAGCTTCTTTATCGCCGCCAGTACGACTTTCGCAGCAATAGGTCTACTGGTGATCTCATGGTTCATCTCACCGCAAAGCTGTGTTGGGCAAAATTTAATTGCAAAGTACAATTAAAAATAACAATTAATTAATTGTTAATTGTGATATAACAATTAACAATTAATTAATTGTTAATTGTGACTTTTCAATTAGCAATTAATTAATTGTTAATTGTAAGTTTTTCAATTAACAATTAATCAATTGTTAATTGTTCTTGCAAATAAATTTGATTATAATATAAGAAGGAGGAGTAGCTACAGTCTGCGAGGTGATACCAGAAAGACAAGGACAGAAGAAACGTACGTGGCCTTAAGTTTGAACGAGAGCGTGGCAAGTGGCAACAAAAGGGTCATTATTTGAGAGTGTACAGTGAAATATGATAATTAATTGTTAGTTTTAATTGCTTCTTACAACAATTAAAAATATTAATTGCAATAGTTTAATTGTGTCTCGCAATTAACATGCGTTAATTTAAATAAATTAATTGTAATATGCAATTAACAGATTAATTGCAATTAAAATTAATTGCAATTAAATTAATTGCAATTAATTTTTCAATCAATTACTAAGATAATTAAAATTTTAATTAATTAATGCCCAACACTGCCGCAAAGTGAAGATGAACATCTGAATATCGTTTTGGAGAAAGTAAGATTATTGCACTTCAAAAGCATTTGATGAGGTTTGGGATCAGGCTCTTTTCTTGGTATTGATGAATCTCTTCTTCGTTGGATAAGTAATAACCTTTTGGATCTGGGCAACGGCCTAGCCACTGATAAAGCTTCGGTTCCCATCGATCACCAAAATTAAGCATCAGTGAGCGTGACTAGTAGAAATATGGGGGACCGTCTCGAAACCTACCGCGTGTTGTTGTCATGTGTTCTTTCTGTCTGTTCGTTCTTCTTTCTCCTCTGTCCTTCTGTCTTGTATTAATGTCTTGTGTTGTTATCACCTTATATAGTCTTGTCGCTTAAGGTGCTGTGTTCTCTACTCTGTACATTTATGTACTGAGTAGTGTGAAATGTAATGTAATGTAATGTACCTTTTGGATCGTTCAATATAATCAGTATTGTATGAATTCAATTCTGAAAGCCACAAAATAAATGCTGGTGTGCCCCAGGGCTCTGTTCTATCTCCAAAACTCTTTTTCATTTTTATTAATGATCTCCTGTCTGCAACTTTTAATCCATTATATTGTTTTGCTAACGATAGTACTCTTAGCTTTTCATATTCGTTTTTAGACTTACATCCCTCTTCTTTGGATGTGGAACTGCAACGACAAAATATGATTCAAAATTGGTTAGCGCAACAGTCCCATGAGAACTAGGGCCTAGTGACTCTTAACCATTAATGTGTGCGAGAAAACAGTCCTACGTAAGGCTAAAGCGATCTAGACAAACCAATGAAGAGTCTATTGAGCAGAAATATCTCGAACAAAAGCGGAAGTTTAAAGAACTGTGCAAGGATAAATAGATAATAAATTATGAAAACCTAGCGAAACACTTAGCTTTATGCAAGAACACTCGTGATTTCTGGAGAACAGAAGAAAAAACTAATAGAAAGGTTTATACTTTCTATAGAACTGTCACCCTACAAGTACAAATTATTTGGAATGGGGATGTCATTCAAGTTTGTACGGATTTTGCAGAACCTGAATATGAGACGTTAAGCAGCTGTATGATATGGAGTAAACATTTCGTAATGGTTTGTTACACAAACAGGAGTAAGGCAAGATTGTTTGTTAAGCCCGAGCATATTAACAAGCCACATATCGTGCTTTAAGAGGAGATTATGGTTTACATAACTGTACAACTACGCAAGCAATAGGCAAAATTGTGAAAAAATTTTAAAAAACGGGATTGGTTACAAATATTGTAAGGCCTGTGCATCTTCGTTTTGCTGGTACCACTGAAAATATCGCAGCTGTGAGTGAAAGTGTTGCCAAAGACCCGAATGTGTCAATTACTCGTCGTTCTCAGGAATTAGGATTGTCTTACGGCACATTATGGCGTATTTTGCATTTGGATTTGCACCTATATCCATATAAAGCCCAGCTCACACAACAACTGAAACCAGCTGACCATTTACAAAGTCGTAGATACGTCGAATGGATGCTTGAACAACAGGCGGTGGACGGCGATTTTTCGAACAAATTTTTTTTCACTGACGAAGCACATTTCCACTCGGTAGGTATGTTAATATAAACAAAATGTTCGTATTTGGGGTTCTGAGAATCCTCAAGTAATTGAAAAGAAGCCTTTACATCCACAAAAAGTCACTGTTTGGTGTTTTTTGGTCCGGAGATGGACCTTACTTCTTCGAAAACGACGATGGAAAGACTCTCACCGTCCGTTCCGTTCGGAGCGTTATGGTCATATGATAACCGACTTTTTTTTGCCTGCTATTGAAGAATACGACTTGGAGAAAATCTGGTTTCAACAAGACGGTGCCGCATGCCACACAACTTGAGCGAATATGGCTTTATTGCAAGAGACATTTCCTGGCCGTTAAAGATAAACCTTGAACTCTTGAGCATTTCAAAGCCAACATTCGTCAAGTTATGGCTAAGATATCGCCCCATATGTGTCAAAAAGTGTTCGAAATTACCTCAAAAGGATCGATTCTTGAGTGGTGGTCATTTAAGTGATGTAGTGTTTCACTCATAATGTGAACGTTAAAACTTTATAGTAAAAAATGAACATCATGAACAAAATATTTAATACGTGTTTTATTTACGTTTACTTTTGAAACCGCAAAATGGATAACCCATATTAATGTAAATGAAAAATTGTCAATCAGGCAGACGGCGTATAATGCTGTGCTTTAGAGATATCATATTAACAAATTCGATGTTAATATAATTTATAGAATAAATAAACAATCTCGGTCACTAAATAAGTTTTTTTTTACCTATTCCGTTTAAGATTTCTTAAAATATTCACCTCTTAATCTAACCATAGAAAATTTCATCCGGGCGCCACTTTAAACGTTATTTTTTGTATGTATTCTTAAATACCAAACCAAACCACATGAAATATGTCACATACTTATGAATTTTATCTGTTTATGGTACTTTTAGTTTATATTAACAATTCTTTCCTTTTATTTTCAGTCACCTCACCGAACGCAGCAATTCGAATACCAAACCCTTTATCGCTTGGATTCATTTTTATTTTCTACATAACAAGGATGGCAATTAATTGCATAAGCAGATAGTTTGCTTAAATTAAACAAAATAATATTTATGCAATTATAAATAGATACGGTTTTAAAATAATTTATCATTACTACCTAGAAAATAGAATTTACAACCAAGAAAAATAAAAAAAAAAAAAACAAGGAAACAAGGAAACAAAAACGATTAAAAATTTAAGAAAATAAATACAATTTTAATTTTCTTAGAATAAATTAAAACTACAAAACGAGCAAATTGTGAAAGAAAAAATACCTACACAAACAAGAAAAAAGTGTCAATACATACATATATAGTTAAATATTTTTAACTTAAGAACATTTCTTACTGTTGAAAATAAAATAAACAAAAATAAATCAAAAAAGAAAGAAAAATATTAAATTTAGCAGAAAACAATATAAATATTTATATTTGTTATGTTTTATAGAATTTTTTTTTTTTAATATTAATAAATATAAATTAATTCTTATAAGAATTTATTTAAATTATGTAAGTATGTATGTGTACTGTATTACTGTGTATCTGTATTTTATTTATTTATTGCTCCTAAAATGATATGATATTGCTGCTATATAACACTCAAATAAATCATTATTAATTATTATATAAAACAACTTAATAAAAATATTTAAATCGAATGTATGGCATCAATTATATACAATTGCAGCAACTAAGATGAAAATCCGTCCGACTAAATAAATCGGAATTAATAAAGAAGCATTTTAATTTATTATTCCAACATTCAATTATTATGTATCTTTTTTGAGTAAATTACGTCTCACCGTCGCGTCGTTTCCTTATTAATTCATTTAATTAATGCTCACAATCAAAAATCACGTGTATATATAATTATAAATAAAATTAGAAAAGAAAAAAACTGTTTTTTAGAAAAATAAAAAAAAGTAACTAAATAATATATAATTGTATAAGCAAAATTTTAATCAATTAAGAAAATTAAACCAAAAATTTGTAAATAAAACAACACAAAAACTCACATAAATCGACACGTATAAAATTTTCAAAAAACAAAACAAAAATACAACAGAAAAACACTAAAAATACGCAGCTTTGTTACAATTTAAACAACAGCAAAAAAGTGTAAAAAATTAAATATTTATGCAAATTATGTACGATTAAAATGAATGCAAATTTTAAATATAAAATAAAAAACAAACTTATACTAAAAAATTCAAATATAAAACAATAAAAGAAAAATGGTTTACTGGAAATATGAAAAATCAAAAAAAAACGAAAAAATATTCACTGCGTGTTCAAGAATATATATTTCAAAAAATTTAATACCAAAATAAAATACATATATATTTTTTCCTGAATGTAAAAGAAAAAATAAAATTATTGAAAATAATTACGTATTTGTAAGGCCTCAATTTAAACGGTGTAAATACATTTTAAATAATAAAATACACATTTCAGTTTTAAAAAACAAAATGCGAATTGTTTTTAAATTTAATTTGAGATATTTGGAAAGTTTTGTGTGTATTTCTCAGGAAAAAATTCTTCGGTAGAAAAGAGAATTCTACTGAAAAGAGAGTTAAGGAAATTAATTATTAGAAACGAAAACTACATTATCGGAGATGACCTCAATTGTAGACATAGAGATTGGGATCACCCCCGTTCGAACTCGTAGGGAAATGTTCTAGCTAATATGTCTTGTTTGTATCTGCTTTCCATATTGTTTCCGTTTAGTCCAACTTATTTTCCGTCTGGGTCGAGAGGTTCACTTTCTGTTTTTGATCTATTTTTAACAAATGTACCTTCATTTTTCACTCAGCCTATGCTATAAATGATTTAATTTCTGATCATATTCATGTTTTTTTTGTAAAATGAACAAAACAGTAAAAATCAGAGAGCAATACTTTCTGGAAATTAAAAATGCTATAATTGGAGTCGTTTCAGATCAGAAATTAGGTCCAAGTTTAGGCCAATTCCAACTGATTTGAATAGAGTATCTTCAAAAGAAGATGTTGATTTTCATGTCGATTTTTTCTCAAACCAAGTTTTTGGAAGCAGTGCAGACATGTGTACCAGAAAAAATTAAGAAACCATTTGTCATTAAAATGCCGGATTATATTTTAGCTTACATTCGTGTAAGGAATTCTTTTAAAAGACAATGGCAACGTTGTCGCTTACAAAAGTACCGCAATGAAGTAAATTTTTTTAACAAAAAGATAGCGGACGAAATAAGTAAATTTCGAAATAAAAATTTGAATGAGAAACTTAGTAAGTTGGAAAAGAATGCTAAATCTTTCTGTAACATATCAAAAATTAGCAAAAACAAAAACAGACAAGTACCTAACCTTCAAAATAATGATGAAGTTATTTATCAAAACTCAGATAAAGCCAATGTCTTAACAACAACCTTTCTAAAAAATCATTGTGTATCTCAACACAGCAAATACAGTTCACTCACAAATCACTAAAACTCCTAGGGATCAGTTTATATCCAGGGAGGATGTTAAATATACATCGTTTCAAACTTAAAAGTCAAAAAATCTGATGGACTAGATAACCTAAAAAACATACATCTTAAAAAACTACCAAAAGCAGGGCTCGAATTTCTTACGTTTTTGATAAACGCGTGTCTCAAAACGCAATATTTTCCATTGAATTGGAAATATGCAAAGGTAATACCGATTCCTAAACCTGGAAAACCGTCAAAACTCCCAACAAGCTATCCACCAATAAGTTTGCTTAGTTGTATAAGCAAAGTTTTTGAAAAAAATTTGAAATGTAAAATATTACGCATCGTTGATGAGCTTCAGATATTTCCCAATAAATAATTTGGATTCATCACAGTACAACTTAACAGGTGTATAGAGTCTGTGAACAGATTAAGAAAATTCGATCCCTTAGCAAATCGACAGGGCTTATCCTATTTGATATAGAAAAGGCATTTGACTCAGTTTGGCACGATGGAATTGTGCACAAGATGTCATATTTCAGGTTTCCTTCGTATCTTGTATAAATTATCCAAAGTTATTTTGCCCAATCGCCCAACTTTTCGTCTAACTGTTACCAAGTTAACTATGGTGTCCCGCAAGGAGCAGTACTAGGCCTTTAACAGTACAATATTTGTACTTCTGATACTCCTAGATTATTTGTTATTCATATACATTTCTACTGCACTACTCAATAAAATCACGACTGCCATATCGATAGACGATCAAAAGCAGAAATAAAGTGCAAACAGTTTTATGAGAAAACAACTTAACAGAACCTTTCGATGTCAAAAAGGGCTTTAGACAAGGTGATGCGCTGTCAGGTGATTTTTTTAAGATCGTCCTTGAGAGAATAGTGCAGAGCTCTTACGTTTACACTAGAGTTACTAGAGTCTGTCCAATAACTAGCATATGCTGAGGACGTTGATATAATCGGAAGGACTCGGCGTAATCTTAATGGGGCTTTTGGAGAGGCGGCAAAAATTAGTTAAGTGGTTAATGAGGGCAAAGAACACCTACGTCTGGGTCAAAACGTCACCATCGACAGATCTAACTTTGTGGTAGTTAAGGACTTTGTCTACCTAGGCTCCGCTATGAACATAGAAAACAACACCAGGGGTGAGTTCAAACGAAGAATTACTCTTGCTAACCGCTGTTTCTTTGGGCTAACAAAGCAATTGAGTAGCAAAGCCCTCTCTCGAGCGACCAAAATGTCGCTTTGTAAGACCTTCATCATTCCCATCCTGCTACACGGTGCAGAAGCTTGGACTATGACAAAAGCGGATGAAAGCACCTTGGGTCGTTTCGAGAGAAAAGTTCTTTGTGTGATTTTAGGTCCCATATCCATAGAAGGTGAGGAAAAGATGGAACGACGAGCTGTACGGGTTGTACAGCGACTTAGACTTAGCCAGAAGCATAAAAGTCCAACGACTGAGATGGCTGGGTCCCGTAGAGCATATGCAAACCAATGCTCTGTCCTTCGAATCCACCTCCACAGGACAGCGCAGTAGAGGAAGACCGCGCAGCAGTTGGCGAGCAAAAGTACGGGAGGACCTCACCCACTTGGAATGGGCAACTGAAGACATCTAATTAGGGACCGAGCTAGATGGAGAAGTTTGTTGGGTGAGGCCCTAGTTCACACAGGACTGTAGTACCACCTTAAGTAAGTAAAATATCGATCCACATATGTGGATCGAAAGATTGGATTCAAATTGATGTAGCAGTTCTACACTCTTTCTTCGATTGGTTATTAAGAAGATTTCTGAATGTCAAAAAATGATGAACTCACGTTAAATAACATTGAGTTTTCCTTAACAGTAATTCACAGACTTCGAATGTTCCGATTAACGTTTAGGAATTCGGACATAACTGGAAAATGTCAATATTTTTTGTATTTCACGCCAATGGCACACGGTAAGAAATACATTGCGAATATTACGACGTCATAATGGGTGTTAACGCAATACTGTATGGCCTAGAAGATTTCCATTGGATAAAAAGTTGTAAGCATAGTTAATTTGGCCATACTGAGAATAGTAACATCGACAATAGTTATAGCCGATATGCCAATGCCAGTATGGGAGTCAGGCCCATACTGACTGGCGGCATGTACAACGCTCCTAGCAGAAAAGTCTAAACATTATTGTTATGTCCCTTATATCGGGTGATTTTTTAAGAGCTTGAGAACTTTTTTTTAAAAAAAAACGCATACAATTTGCAAAATCTCATCGATTCTTTATTTGAAACGTTAGATTGGTCCATGACATTTACTTTTTGAAGATAATTTTATTTAAATGTTGACCGCGGCTGCGTCTTAGGTGGTCCATTCGGAAAGTCCAATTTTGGGTAACTTTTTCGAGCATTTCGGCCGGAATAGCCCGAATTTCTTCGGAAATGTTGTCTTCCAAAGCTGGAATAGTTGCTGGCTTATTTGTGTAGACTTTAGACTTGACGTAGCCCCACAAAAAGTAGTCTAAAGGCTTCAAATCGCATGATCTTGGTGGCCAACTTACCGGTCCATTCCTTGAGATGAATTGTTCTCCGAAGTTTTCCCTCAAAATGGCCATAGAATCGCGAGCTGTGTGGCATGTAGCGCCATCTTGTTGAAACCACATGTCAACCAAGTTCAGTTCTTCCATTTTTGGCAACGTTAGCATTGAACGATAGCGATCGCCATTCACCGTAACGTTGCGTTCAACAGCATCTTTGAAAAAATACGGTCCATGATTCCACCAGCATACAAACCACACCAAACAGTGCATTTTTCGGGATGCATGGGCAGTTCTTGAACGGCTTCTGGTTGCTCTTCACTCCAAATGCGCCAATTTTGCTTATTTACGTAGCCATTCAACCAGAAATGAGCCTCATCGCTGAACAAAATTTGTCGATAAAAAAGCGGATTTTCACATTTCGAACCGAACACTGATTTTGGTAATAAAATTCAATGATTTGCAAGCGTTGCTCGTTAGTAAGTCTATTCATGATGAAATGTCAAAGCATACTGAGCATCTTTCTCTTTGACACCATGTCTGAAATCCCGCGTGATCTGTCAAATACTAATGCATGAAAATCCTAACCTCAAAAAAATCGCCCTTTACTTACATTGGAGTAATAACCAAAAATACTCCATTACCAAGATCGGAATCTCAGACTGACATTTCGGTTTGCCTACAAGCTAACTACACACTAAATATGAGAAAGTGTGCGTGAAATGATGCAAAAACCAAACACATTCTCACATTTAGTGTTTCGGCCCATCAAAATGCTTCATTATAGTCCTCAGCCCCATCTAAATGCTTCATTTTGAATGTTTCATGGCCTCGTTCAAAAACTAAACAATCCTTACCAACAGAATCTGAAGTGCTGACATGGTCTTAAATTGGAAGATTTGTATAGCTTTTTAATTTCAATCCAAATAAATGTTGTTAATTTATGTATATTAAATAAAATAAAATTGACCAAATACATGTTTAATGATTTATTAGTGCTGTATTTTTTTTACTTAAATTATTTGCGAACGCAACATGCGCTGCAACTGATTAAGTATATTTAGAAATGGACAAAAGTGTAACTCAATAATTTGTAAAACAACAAAACAGACAATTTTTTCAGGTGAAGTTTGCTTAGAGTATTTTTTTGGTGACGTTAGAAGTTCAGGTGGAAACAATAGGCGGGAAAATGCTACGAGAAGCATACTTGTGAAGTTCCATTGCCAACTTTAGCTAGTTCAGATTCCTTAATTAGATTAGTATTTTCATCATTTAAGCAGTTCGATAATTGCAAGACCAAATTTTATTTTTATTTGTTGCAGAAATATTCCTGAAAATTTCATTTTAAGGGACTATGTTAGAGTTAGAATTTTGTTTGTAGTTAGATTTTGGAATACAAATTTGAGGGAACCATATTGTTTTAAAAACAAGTTGCTTTGTGTAAAGCATCTTTAAGGAATAGAAGTAGGCAATATGTATACACACAATACCAACTAAATGAGTGCAATAAATAGATAAGTAACTTTTCTTATTCGTGTATGGGGAAACCGAACACCCGATAGAAAAAAAACCGGTATACGCGCCAAAATCCATACTTCTTGACTAAATAATGTTATCTTCTATGTTTACGCATAAAATTACGAATTTTGTAGCATATGAAAATTTCTAGACATTTTACAATCTGAAGAATTAAATGAAATAATTGGCTGCTATTAATGCTAATTTTTTTCCAAAAAGTTGATGAAGGTTAGCCGAAGCGGAAATTTCTTTAAGGGCATGTGTCCCGCAGAAGCGAACTCAGAACTCATGTAAATGTATTTGAATGTATTAGTGAAAGAACATTACTCTCTTCATTATCAAATTCAAAATTCGAATTTCCAATTACTCCATATTTGCCTCTTGATCTTTTTTGTCTCTCAGAGCAAGGGATATATTTCCGCACGCAAGCACTCAAGCAGCCAATCAAAGAAATAAGAAATAGATTATCCACATTCACACAACAAGATATATGGATGAACAACGTTGCATGATAAACCGGTTTTTTTTTGTATTTCTAGTTAGGAAGATTTGTTGTTGTCTTTTGATTATGGTTCGAATTTTATAAAGCAAATGGGTAGGTATTTCTGCTGTCCATGGAAATGTTTTTTCTTGAATTTGTTTGTAAATAGGTTCTTGCTTTCTACCTAGATATTTTGTCGTTGTGTTTTGCATATGGTTCGAATCTTAGCAAGTGGGTATTTTGTTATCGATGGAGATGTTTTTTTCTTGAATTTCTTTTGTTGGTCGACATTTTCTAATTATTGAAAATACTTATTTTGTTTTAATATTTTTAACTTCCCATAGGAAGTTATTGTAATGGGTCCGATTTGTCAAATTGAAAATTTTGACATTTCTCGACGTTTCAAGGTCCCTAGAGTCGAAATAAAAGATTTTTAGAAAGATGTCTGTGCGTGCGTGTGTACGTACCTTGGTACGTCCGTACGTCCGTACGTTCGCGACGTTTGGTACGTCCGTACGTTCGCGACGTTTGGTACGTCCGTACGTTCGCGACGTTTTTTTCGTCGTCCATAGCTCAAGAACCAGAAGAGATATCGACTTCAAATAAATTTTGTTATATAGATAATAAGGCAGAAAGATGCAGAAAGGGCTCTCAAGAAAATTGCGTGGGTAGTTTTTTTACCATAGCAGTTTAAAAAATAGGTGAACATTTTGGTTAAACCTAAATATCTCATGAACCAATTACGCTAGAGACTTGAATTAAATTTTATATTATATATTGTAACGTGATAGAAAATACGTATATTTTTGGAAAAAATTACCATTAACAGTTTTTTTATAAATCAAAAAAACTGAAAAAAAAATTGTCACCTCTAAAATTTTACGACTAAAATATGATTTCACCTCCAAAATAATTTTGTGCAACGAAGAATAATGTTTTTGACATCTGATGAAATTTTGAGAAAAATCGAATTGACATTTTTCTTACAAAAAATAAAAACCTAAAAAAAAAATTATAAAAGGTGGTAAAAATTGATTTTCGTTTCAAATATCTTTTCAAAAATTTGAAATATTGGCTTTAAACTACTTTCAACTTTCAAAAAATATTGTTGTCAACATTCAGTAAAATTTTGAAAAAAATCTTATCGACAGTTTTTTTTACAAAAAATTAAAAATCGAAAAAAAATTTAAAAAAAGTTGGTAAAAATTGATTTTCAACTCAAATATCTTTTCAAAAATTTGAAAAACTTATAAGAAATATTGTTTTCAACATTAGGAAAAACTTTGAGCAAAAAAGAAATGATAGTTTTTTTTACAAAAAATAAAAACCTAAAAAAACAATACTAAAACTTATTAAAAATTTACTTTAGATTCAAATAGTTTTTCAAAAATTACAAATATTGGCTTCAAACTTATCTTATTTCACAGAAAATATTGTTTTTAATATTCAGTAATTTTTTTATAAGAATCCAACAGTCCATTTTTTCATAAAAAAATAAAATCTACAAAAAATAGTACGCAAAAATTGATTTATATAGACAAACTTTTAAGCAAGGCAAATCTACAGATGGGATGGGAAGTTATCAGTGTGGGTCACATCCCAGCCTCTTTCATACGTACATAGCTACCTTCCTTTTTTATATGACTTCTGCCTTTTTCCTTTATCTAAGGAAAGCAGCTGACCATGAACAAAATCACAAAAAAATGCAATATTCAGGAGTGATAGTACGCAAAAAAATCAAGAAAACAAAATATATGACAGCGAATTCACGATACCTACGATACCTATTTACCCTTTTTTATACCTACACGGCTACACTACAATGTGCAACAACAAAACTTGCCGAAAGTTGAACCAAAAATCAAATTCTGCTTATTCGATTGACTACGTAACACCCAAATCACGATTCCATGACCTTACATCATACCACATACTAGAAATAAAAAAATATGTCTAAGAAAAGTTTTTTTTTGATATTTTCTGTTATTGTGTACCGCAAGCCTACAAAACAAAGAATACAAAACTAAATGAGCCATGAGACCAACAACAACAAAAAAAAATCTGAGAGAGAATGGGCGGGCAAAATTCTTTTGCAAAGAATTCTCTTCCTAAGCGCTGTGTATTGCAGCGGCATTCTTGGGAACTGGTCACTTCATTGTGTGCGTTTACAAAGAAATTTGTTGTTAAAAAATGCAAAATAGACCTCTTTTGTAAAAATTAAATTAAATAAATAGTGGGCGCAAGAACTTTTTACTTTTTTAAATAGAATAAACAAAATGCCAAAAAAAAATAAAAAAAATATTTTGGAATTATATAAGCTCCCAATCCCTCACAATTGCACCACAAATGTTGTTATTTTGAAATGCATTTTTAATTATGTTGCGACAAATATTTTTTTTTTTCAAAATCCACACTATGTGTAATATATATGGACCTTTTTTTAAAAAAAAAAGTTAAAACTAAAAAGACAAAAATCAGTTCGCCCCATGAATTACCAAAAAAAATTGGGAAAAAAAGAAAGCATTTTGGATTTTTTGTCTAAAAAAGTTACTATAACTATTTAAAAAAAAAAAAATTAAAAAGCAAATATCTGCACATATCTTTAGAATTTGAAAAAAAGTTGAATTGACTTAGCTGGCTGTTATACTTTGGAAGTTCTATCAATTATTGCATCTATGCCTCAATGCAAATTTGCCCTATTTTTCATAGTTTTCTAGAATTTTTCTTGGAATAAATAAATAAATTAAAAAAAAAAAAAGATCGATGCTATGTATAAAAATGTATTGTTTTTTGGAAAAAAATATAAAAAAAATAAAAAATTATATTTAAAACACTGCCCCATTGATTTTCCCAAGTAACTACCTGAATTTAATGATTTTTTAGTGATTCTAGTGTTGTTAAGGAACAAAAAATTTTTTTTAATTTTGGATTCCTTTATAAATATTTAGCCCAATATATTTTCAATCAAAACCCGTTTATTTCGTTTAAATATTTAAAAAAATGTGAACGCTACAAAGCTAAGCGCAAAGCACCAATCAATTTTTTTACATGCCACATGCCCTTAATGAACATACCTAAAACTATTATTGGCTTTCTCAAAAATATTTTTCAACACTAACCTCTGCTTTATACCTGAAAACTATTGTTTATTGTATTTTATATATGCAGAACATAGAGTTCTGCATTTATAAAATGTAATCTATGGAAGTATTTACTATATTAAGAAAAACAAAAACCCTTCAAACAATAATAAGTTAACTTGAATTTTGGTAACTAAACATTTTTAAGGAATGAATGAAAATTATATTTTGCGTTTAACTATAGAAATTCACAAAAAAAAAACTTCTATACGTCAACAATAAACATTAATGTCGATTACTTGATCTATTGAATGAGTTGTGCATGAATTCAGAACGATTTTAAGACGTTTTCATTTTGTGATATATATGTCAAAATTTGCATTTTATTTGCTCTTCATTTAATTCAACAGGCTCGCTATAATCGTTCTGATTACTTTTTTAAAACATTGGTGTTTCTTTGATGCATAGTTTTTTTTTTTTGATAGCAAATACATGTATGCTTTCATCAATCAAGAATGTTATGGATAAGGTATTTTTCGATTATAACTTTTTTTTTTTATTTAATATTTATTAATCAAAATCGAATTGAAAAATAGTTGACTATAAAACTTGGAGTAATTAAATTGATAGGTACAGATTTTAATTACTTGCAAAAAAAATATTTGAGTTCAATAAATTGTGCTCGCACCCTTAACTTGATGGTTCTTCGAACGCATCTTTGATACAATAATCCGAAGTTAATTAT
This sequence comes from Eupeodes luniger, assembly GCA_951509635.1. Classification (NCBI taxonomy): domain Eukaryota; kingdom Metazoa; phylum Arthropoda; class Insecta; order Diptera; family Syrphidae; genus Eupeodes; species Eupeodes luniger. The sequence continues at coordinate 231,802,672 of OX608073.1, read as the reverse complement.
AAAATTTAAATTTCGTAGTGATTGCTGTAAATGAGTGAATTAATTATATAAAACTGATGTTGAACATGCTTTTTTCAAGACAAAAATGTACATTGGTTCGCTATCAACAAAATGACTGCAAAACTAAAGCTTAAAACTGAGTTTTTCATCGAAAAAAGTAAAAAGAAAAATCTGAAAAAACTTATTAACCTCCCCATTTTGTTTTTGCTTTGCAAAGTGCCGCTAGCCCACGCAATCGTTTTTTTTTTTGTTTTCACATCTATTCATGGACTTATTGTCAAAATTACAAATATAACAATGTAAACAAACGGGTCTTGGGGAGTGAAAAGTACGAAAGATTCAGATCTTGGTAAATGGAGTATTTTTGGTAATAACTATTGACATTAATCCAATAAGGGTATCGATTATCACGCCATAAATTATCGCGGGAAAAACTAGTAGCATTGCGACATCTCCGGTACAGTATGGGGCTGAAGGCAATGCTGTCTCGTCAAACGTACTATGCGCCCTTGTGTTACAAGCAAAGATTGTGGTACCATACAGTATAGTACATAATCCCATACTTATAGGAGTTGTTGCAAGACAATGTAGGAATATCACCGATACTTTTTTAGTATGGGCATTGCTATACACTTCTTTCCGTTCAGTTGTCAGATTTTAATAAAGTTTTGTCTTAATTATTTAAGTATTCGGAGTTCCGAAAGCACAGACCAAGAAAAAGCACTGTTGGTTTTCGTAAAGCTATTTTTCACATACCTTTATGGGATGTCAAAAACTGATTATTTTATTATCTTTGCGAAAGGGCAAAATAAGAGTATTGATCTTGGAGGTGGTCATTTGTAAAATCAATTGTGTTAGACCCTACCATAAAATATACCATTAATCTGTAATATTTTGACCTTTTCCAAAAATTAGGCCTTTACTTGAATATTTAATTACGAAACCATATCCGCATAAAAGACAAAACAAGTACTTCAAATACCATAAACCATCATCCTATTCCACTTCTTATTTGTAATTAAAATCATGAACATCTTCTTTCTCGTAGGTATAGTAGTTACAACCACAAAGCAATACAAATCTAAATAAAGCAAAATTAAACTGCTCAAGGCAGACCATTACAGTTTTTTCGGACAAAAGTTCCTTTCTTCAATGCTGTCAAAGACTAACGTCGTCTTCGTCGTCATCGTCACCGCTCTTCGGTTAAGCGGCTTTTTCTAACAAATATATAAAAATTCAACAACAACAAAAACTCAGCTTTAAAAGTTAAAACAATTATTTTCTCTCATAATAAAACAAAAATGCAAAATCTCTTATTTACACCTTTTTGCCTGCTACATTATCCTTGGAATTTCCTTTAAGCAGCAAGGAATAAAAATAAAATTATGAAGATGAAAAAATAATATAAACTCTTTATTACACGAGACTAAGCAAAAATAAAAACGAGAAGGGAAAAATTGCAGCAGCAGCCTCATTAACAGACAATTCAAACCATTTTTTCAAACTTAACGAAAGCTCAACTGCACTTCCGCTCAACGGTCACGAAGACAAATTTATTTTACTGCCAAAGAATGAAAGGATATGAAAATAAAAACTTGAAAAAGATGGCGTGATGAACACAAACAATCAACACAAAATGAAAAATGGGGTAGCTAGGTACTCTTTTTGTTTGTATTTTCTTCACCTCTGTTGCACCGACCTTATAATATATTCACAAAATCAACACGAGCGTCAAAAAAGCACTATTTTTGAATGAAATGTGCTCAATTATTTTTACAATGACATCTCTACCTGAGGCTGGTTACTATGGGTAGGGTTAGGGAAAGGAATGGCCAGTACGAGATTGAAGGTAAATTTTATTCTAAAATGACTTCTTAATGAACGTCATATACACAAGTAACAGTCCTTAGACCCAAACTTTTACAATGTGGTTATGCACTTGTGTTAAATATACCTAGCTGTACTGTAGTTTCCTTTTGCACGATGGTATTTGGAGAGAAATGTTTAGATTTGGCATACAAAACAAACTGCATAAACATTTCAGTTTTGAATAAAGAACAAAATAGCTTTGGAAAAGAAAAAGAACTATCATAAGGAATCCCAAGGATTTCATTGTATTGTATACAACCATAAGAGAAAGAAATATGGACCGACCGATTGACCAAAAAAGCGTCAATATTTCAAATTAAATTACAGGATTTAAAACAAACTCATGAGCGAATTGAGTGAAATTTGATTCAGTTTAATACGTGAACAAAAAAGTGAACGCCAGAGGCCTTGGGTTCAATCCCTGCCTGTGCCACCTTAATTTAAAAAAAAAAAGTTTCCACGGGTACTGCCTCTTACGAGGAATTGACAAATCCTCCAAGAGTAATTCTTGTCATGAAAAGTGCTTTCTCAAATTAGCCGTTCGGATTCGGCTTAAAACTGTAGGTCTCCTCCATTCCTGACAACTTTACTCGCACACAGGAATGGTTGAGAGTTGTAAGTTACTAGGCCCTAAGTTCTCAATGGACTGTTGCGCCAACAAATTTATTTATTTAATATGTGAACTTATTTAAAGTGGTTTACCATTGAAATTGTGGTTGACAAACAATAATAACTTCCTATGCATCAAACATATGCTGGAACTACCGACCCTTATATTTGTAAAACTTACAATGTGTTAAAGCGATTTTTGACTGCTTGCAGTACCTCTTATAAATCTATAACTTGAATCTTACTTAAGGTGGCGCTATAGTCAATTGTGAACTAAAGCCTTACCCAACAAATTTCTCCTTCTAAATCATTCCTTAGATGTTTTCAGTTGCGCATTTATTCAAGTTGGGTGAGGTCACTATCCACTGCTGCGCTGTCCTGTGGGCGTAGATTCGAAAACTTTCCAGGATGGAGCATTGGTTTCCGTGCACTCTATACGTGACCCAGCCATCTCAGCCGTTGGACTTTTATCCTTCTGGCTTCTACGTCGCTCTACAGCTCATCGTTCCATATTCTCCTCCAATCACCTTCTACAGGATCGTAGATCACGCGAAGAAATTTTGCCTCGAAAGGACCCAAGGTGCTTTCCTCCTAGTTGGTGCAGTTAAGAGGGTCTCCTTTTTTCAGTATCGGGCAAACAATACTGAGGTACCATTCATCGGCCATGCTTTCTTCCGACCATATTTGACAGATAAGTTAGTACATGCTCCTAACCAATTTGTCTCCAGCTGCTTTGAAGAGCTCAGCATTCAAGCCATCTGCTCCAGCAGGTTTGTGAGAATTCAGCTTAGATATGACAATCTTTACTTCGTTTAAGTCGGGAAGACAGGATCTTTGGCTTTCGTTGTCTATAATGGATGGATCATGTTGCCAGTGTGTAGAAGTGGCCCTTCCATATCCTCCCGGGATTTTGACTTTTCGGGATTTTGGATTTTCGTAATTGGTAAACTTCACATGGGAGTAATATGAGTTAGATTAGGGTAATATGACTCTTGGACGAGTACTTGAGTTTACCAGTAAGAACTTGACAATTTCTCAAAAAATGATGTATGTCGCCTTAAAAAACGTCCTCATTTATAAACTTTCTTCGATCGTGAACTTATCATTTATATATACTATCATTATATTTGTTATGTTTTATATCAAAATAAATATAAATAACTATAGAATTTATTTTACTCAAAAAAATACTCTCACATTTTCAAAAAACATGAATGAAGCATGATCTCGCATGAAGTCGCTTTCTATGAATACTTAAGGGCCAATTATAACTATCATTGGATTCATTGAAAATTTTGTTTAGAGATTAAAAATCGAGTAAAAGAGTCTAATTTGTTTTGTTTGGTGTCGAAATGAAGCTAATGAGTTGTACATTTTTTCTACTACAAAATACATACATGCATAATTAAACTCAGAACTTTTCTTTTAATTCATTTTTAATTTTTCAAAGATAAAATCATTTTCAATGAACAGCTCATTGTCGATTTCACATTTCGGAACATATAATCGTTCCACTGAAAGTGTTTCATTTCCCTTGTGTCCCCACCTGTCCGTTTTCCTTTCGATGATCAACTTTAACCTTAAGGCCCCTTTCACACCAAACGAATCCGAATCAATCTGGATCACTCCGAATCAAGTTGAATCTGATTCGTCATCTCCACTCTTTCACACCAGCTGAATCAACCTGAATCTTTAAAAATCCTTTCATCTTCTTTTTGTTTTCCTTCTTTTAGTTGCTCTCTCTCTCGTATGGTTGTTGATTCAAGACTGACCGGACGAGGAATCTGACAGGTTGAATCAAGTGCGACCCCGAATCAAACCTGATTGAACCAGATTCGTCCGGTCTGAAGGCGGGAAAAGAATCCCTTCACATTTAAACGGAGCGCTCGAAGCCGAATCTTGGTCAATCAGATTCAACTTGAATCGGAGTGATTCTGATTGATTCGGATTCGTTTGGTGTGAAAGGGCCCTAAGGCGCCAATTATAGCTATCATTATCATATCAAAAATTCTTTGCGTGATTTCCGATCAATCAGTGTAATATTTTCATTTATAATCAAAGGGAAAACACCGTTAAATATCGATTTTATCGAAAAATTTTCCGAATCGATTTCAATGATAGCTATAACTGGCCCCTAAATGTCTGATTCCAATCAGGAAATGTTTGATTCTAATCAGAAAATTTGTGTCAAATGAAAGAAATTTTCAATAAAAGCCATAGGTAACCAACCTGTCAAAAAAATTCCAATGATTGGTCTCAATGATGAAAACCAATGATAGCTCTAACTAGCCCCTAATGATACCTATAACTGATTTCTTAGTTTTCTATTCAATAGTACGGAACAAATTCGTTTCAATAAAGGCGTGTATTCATCATAAAATGGCAAATAAACTAAACATAAATCAATTGACAGCTGTCAAAAAGACCAAAGCGAAAAAAGTATTGCTAGATTGAAAACTAAACTTCAAAAAATACCCTGTACTTCCTTAACCAAACACACTTTTCAATTGAACCCTACTCAAACCATAGAAATCGATGGGTAAAAGTCCCTAAAAACTAAGAGTAAAATATTGTATATGAAACAATTAAAAGTTAGTTTGCTTTAAACCTAAGTACCTACTCTTACAGACGATTATCTTATGTCATTAACAATAATGTCAGATATATTCTACAATATTTCAAAATAGTGATTGTCAGCCTTTATCATCTGATAGTTGCCATAATTACATTTATTATAATATATTAATATTATTTTGTGGGAAAATATCAAATTAGCTACTCATGTGACAATTAAAAAATTAAAGGTATTTGGTTATTTTCAGAGCACTAACAGATCTGAAAATATTGGAAGATACATACTTATGTCCTAGCTTAAGTATTAAAAACATTATGTACAATTTTTATTATTTCAGTGAAATGCATATCTGGTTAGGTTTATAAAAATAAAGCGGAATGCAGTTCAAGAATGGATAGGTAGGTACTTAGGTACATAAAAAAAGCATTAGAAAAATCCACATAGTCTGGAACAGGTCGGTCTTGACAAACGACACAACAACAAGTCGTTAGTCGAATGCTTGAATCAGTTATATTGTTGTCAGTGAGTGGGTGGGAATGGAATACGGCTGGAACTGGGACTGGGAATGGCGCTATCCAACATTGTTTCCACTTTATTGCTGAATGTATATAGGGATAATGCATCATCATGATGGTCGCTCCCAACTGTTCCTCTCGAGAAGCACAATGACTTGACTATGACATTTTTTTGTATTTCTCCCTTCTATCCTATCCCGGCCCGGACGGAATCCCGATCCGGAGATACAATTTTTCTTTCGTTTTGGCTGATGATGCTGTTGTGTGTTTTATATGTGCAATGTGCGCTGCAAAGGCAGTCATAGTCCTGCGTTGCAGATTATATTGCAGCAGGATTAATTGAGTCTCTTCTACTTCTTGCCATCACCCATCCTGATGCAGTGTCTCCCCTACTCCGATCCATTCCCTTTCATTCTCCGCATCATTGCAGTGCATGTCAACTATTCAACTGACTTCATACAGACTGCATGCTATTAAAATACAATTAAAATATAACAAATGCAAGAAAAAAGGACTCATGACTTAGATTTCTGACTCGGTAGACAGTATATTTGCAGAAGGAGCAGATCCAGGACGTTTATAGGGATGAGGGCTAAGGATTGGGTGGGCTATACGTGCATTATACTCTCGTATAATGTAGTACGAGAACGGGCTTAGCTTAGAGATGCAAGCTGTGTCGTAGGGGTTGACAGGAATGATGATGTTGATGTTAAGGATGATGATGATGATGATGGTGATTTGCTTAACTGTTTGTTGCTTTCCAAAGAAATGAAGCAGGATTAATGTAAGAAGATTTTATAATGTGGTTAACAGAGACAAGTCTCTATCTGCTCCGATGTACTATTTTGTGTGTCGTCTTCCGCCGCCCCGTGCCGTGCCGCCACCATTTATAAAAAATGGTAAACAAAAATTTAATTATAAAGGATTTCATGCGAAGTAAATTGCTAAGCGTTCTGCTGAATGACATGCCAAGCAAGCACTTCTCAGTTTGTAATTGTAATAAATAAGAAAAAAAAAAGAATAATCGTTTCACATATTAAAAATGTTTTGTTTTTTTTTTTCAAAAAACAAACACTTTACTTCAAAATTATGCTGTTTTCCTTGTAAATGAGACTGAGTCCTTAGAATATGACTAATACGTAATAGATTTTACATTATATAGGGTTTTTAAATTGGCGCGGGTAGATTTTGGCGCCCCGTGGCGTCCATTTTGTTTTGGTGACATCTGTCAAATCTTTTGTTTATTATTCAGTTGTTTATGCCAAATCATCATGGCAAGTTACACGATTGAACAGCACGTTCAAATGATAAAACTTTATTATCAAAATGAGTGTTCGTTAACGCAAACGTAACGGTAGACGTGGTGGCCCTTCGCAGTCGACTCTTGAACGTTTGGTGGCTAAATTTGAAACGACCGGTTCAGTAAAAAATCAGCCGTCGGGACTTCGGCATACACCCGTACAAGATCCAACTGACCCAGGAGCTCAAAATTAATGGCCATAGACAAAGCCGTTTGTTTGATGACTTGGCTTTAAATCATTTGGAAGAGGGCCAAAATTTTGGCCAAAAAATCATGTTTAGTGACGAGGCGCATTTTTTGATGAATGGTTGTGTTAACAAGCAAAATTGCCGTATATGGGACGACACCAACCCACGCGAGGTTCACCAGGTGATAATGCATCCTCAAAAATTGACCGTTTGGTCAATAATTAAGAAAGGCATTGGGCAGGTTCAGGCGACGTAAGGGATTTGATGTTAAGGCAAGTTTCTAGTATCTGATCGGCTAGCTGCCAAATAATTGCCTTCCAATCAAGGTAACTTTATTGGAAGAAATTGACTGGAAAGTTAGGCAAGAAAAATCTCCCCTACTATGAAGTCAAAATGACAGCTGATCAGTTTTTTTTCAATTAACTGAAAGCTGAACTTTATTACTTTGTAATTTATTTTTTTTTACAAAATTCCATTAAATGTTTTTTGTAAAGGGGTTCCTTGTTAAATTGGAAAAAGAATAAGTAATATTGCTTTACAATACAAAATATAAGTCGGATGTTTTTTAGACTGTAATGTTTTTGGTGGTTTTTACACGATCAACTGAAAGTAGTGGTTAGAGAAGTAAAGTTCCCAGTTTGAAATGATTGACACTTGAAAACTAACTAATTGCCTTGGGCAAAATGTACGTTCAAAGAATGCAGTTGACTACAAATGAAGATTCTTATGTTCTCTGAACCTGCCCATTCTCATTCTTAATTGATTTTCTCTTTCTGTCAATTTCTTTTGAAAAAGTATAGTTAAACAAAAGTAAAGAAGACTTGAAAGCGATCCCCACTAATAACTTTCCATCATTCATGCCCGTCTGTCGATTTTTCTAAAAGTTTAACAAAATATTAATAAAAATATTTTGTGTAAGGTAAACAATTTGTCTAAAGGGGCCGTTCATAAAATACGTCACGCTAAAATCAGCTTTTTCTGACCCCCTCCCCCCCATTGTCACGCTGTGTCACGCTTTCTGTGACCCCCCTAGAAATATTTCGTCACAAAAACGAAGCCCCCCTCCCTGAATATGATATATTTCAAATGATACTACACAAATTTTGAGAATTTAAATATTTATTTAGTTTTTATAATAAAATAATTAAAAAAAAATAAAAAAAAAATGACTCTATCATGATGAAAATTTAAAAAGAAAAATATTCAAAAGAAATACTAATTGAAAATGTTTTAATAAATGGCGAACGTCACGTTACCATAGACCCCCCGTCCCTCCTTGTCACACCTTGTCACAGTCAGCAAGAGCCCTCCCCCCGCCTTGTGTGCGAACGTATTTTATGAACGGCCCCAAAAGCTTTTTTTTTCTCGGGCACTGCCTCTTGTGAAGAACTGACAAATCCTCCAAGAGTAATTCTTGTCATGAAAAGTGCATTCTCAAATTAGCCGTTCGGATTCGAAATAAAAACTGTAGGTCCCCTCCATCCCTGAAGTGACTCGCACGCAGGAATGGTTGAGAGTTGTAAGTCACAAAGGCTCTAGTTCTTTCTAGGAATTTTTCTAAAAAAAAGTAAGTTAAAGTTAGAAGCAGATTTCAATATTTTTTTTATTCCTGAGATTTTAAGTCAAAAACAATTTTTACCAATTTTAGTACCTAGCATATTTTGAAAGTTTTTACTTCTTAAAGAAAAAAATACCGATTGGATTTTTCTATGAACATTACCTTACGTTAAAAACAATATTTTGCATTGAATAAAATAGTTTTGAAGTCAAAAAAATTAAATTGAGGTCTCTAGCGGAATTGTTTCGCAAGATATTTGGGATTAACCAACAAACCTTGCAAAACAACCTTAATAATAGAATTATCGGTTTTGCTTGTATTCATTAAAATTGCAATGATAACGCCAAGCGATTACATTCTGTTTTCGCTAAGATTTGAGGGGGAGGCAACATGACTCTTTTCAGTCTTGTTCGATTATGGGGCCGTATTCTGAAACATAAATCACGTTACGACATTCATACTGATTGCAAATAATGAGAATGGATCCATGAAAATTATGCCAGAAAAAATCAATAATTCAATTTTTTTAAGCGCATCCACTTCATACCTTTCAATATCTGTCAATATTTGTTAATTAGGTCAGTTAAGACTATCTGGTTTTTCGAATCCTAGAAAATCCAATTAACCGACACCCAAGACAGTCGTAAATGAAAAGGAGTATATTGTTAAATTTAATCACAAAAACACGATATCAATACAGATTTGTAACTTTCGACTTAAAATTCATATAAAAATTCATAAAAAAATTATTATAAAATTGATATAAGCTTTTACCACAAAATAAACTAAATCAGAACTTCATTTCACAATTTTCAAAAAAAATATTGGTCAACATTTCTTTTTTAACATTTTGAATTTGCAAGGTACTTTCGTACGTCCTTACGTTTGATTAGCTTTTTTCGTCGTCCATATCTCAAGAACAAGTAGAGATATATACTTGAAATAAATTTTGTTATACGTATAACAATGCAGAAAGATGAAGAAACGACTCAAAAAGAAGTTGAGTAGGTGTTTTTTTTACCATACCGAAATATAAATTTTGGTTAACCCAAAATATCTCACTAACCAATAACGCTACAGACTTGAAATATGTAAATTTAATGTTATGTAATACGACGTGATACCAAACTAATATAATTTTGAAAAAAATCAATTAACGGTCTTTTTTATATGTAAATCAAACAATTTAAATTAAATAATTGTCACCTCGAATATTTCACAAATAAGAAATTATTTTGTCTCCAAAATAATTTTATGCAACGAAGAATACAGTTTTTGACATATGTTTAAATTTAAAAAAAAAGTCGAATTGACATTTTTTTCAAAAAAAAACCTAAAGAAAAACATTACTAAAACTTATTAAAAATACATTTTCGACTCAAATATCTTTTCAAAAATTTGAGATAAGTATAAGCCTCAAACTAATTTCATCTTAAAGAAAATATTGTCGAACATTCAGTAAAATTTGTAAAGGGTAATTTTTTAGCTATTATCTTCTTGGCAACACTGGTTTAAACAGCTGACACACGTTTCGTGTTTTGTTTCACTGTCAAACATCTTCAGTTTGGTCTATAATTTAACCATGAATCGTCTTACAAACGAACAACGCTTGCAAATTATTGAATTTTTTTTATCGAAATGCTCTCTGTTTAGAAAGTTCATCGCGCGCTTCTTGTGTTCAGCGACGAAGCTCATTTTTGGCTCAATGGGTACGTAAATAAGCAGAATTGTCGATTTTGGAGTGAATATCAGCCAGACCAATTGCAAGAGCTACCAATGGATCGAGAAAAAGTCACAGTTTGGTGCGGTTTATGGGCTGGTGACATCATTGGACCGTACTTCTTCAAAGATGATGCGAATCGTAACGTAACTGTGAGTGGAGAGCGCTACCGTGAGATGAAATCCAAATTTTTTTTTGACCAAAATCAAGAGCTTGACTTGCATGACATGTGGTTTTAACAAGACGGTGCCACATGCTACACAGCACGCTGAACAATGGACTTATTGAGAGGCGAGTTCGGTGAATACTTTATTTAACGTTTGGAATCGATCAATTGGCCGCCAAGATCGTGCGATTTAACGCCTTTAGACTATTTTTTGTGGGGCTATGTTAAAGCTCATATCTATACAGACAAGCCCGCTTCAATTAAAGTATTGGAAGACAAAATTGAAGCATTAATTCATGAGATACCGGCCGAAATGTTGGAAAGAGTATGCCAAAATTGTACTAAGCGGATGGACCATTTGAAGCGCAGTCAAGGTCAACATTTGCATGAAATAATCTTCAAACATTAAATTTATGAACCGTACTATCGATTCAAATAAAGATTTAATGCATTTTTCTGAATTGTATGTGTTTTTTTTTTTTTGAAAAACTTTCCTACAGCTTTTAAAAAATCATCCTTTATAAAATCAAAAAAATTAAAATCTACAAAAAATATTACGAAAAATTGTTAAAAGTGATTTTATTCCGTGTTAAATTTTCTTAGAAAAATCAAATCTGTATTTGTTTATAGAAGAAATAAAAACTTTCAAAAAATGCTACTTAACTTGGTAAAAATTGGTTTTCGGCTAGTTAACAAAAATAGATTTTGAAATCAAACTATTTCATCATATGCAAAATATTGTTGGTAATTTTTAGTTATTTTTTTTTAGAAAAATTCAAATGACCTCTTTGTTTTCAAAAACAACAACAAACTGATATGAAATGGTTTTCTACTTAAGTATTAGAAGAACAATGAAAGATATTGACTTCAAATTATTTATCTCTCAAGTTGTAAGCAAGACAAATCGACAGACGGGATGGGAAGTTTTCAGTATGGGTTGCATCCCAGCCTCGTTTTTCTTGTAATGTTTCTGCATCCTAAACGGGGGGTTAGAATTAGAGGTGTGTCAATCGTTCATTTTAAAAGATTCAATCGTTCATAATGTCGTTCAGTTCAATGATTCGTTCTTTTCAATCGTTCATTTTTTCAATCATTTTGGTTTCTGTTTCATTTTGGCTGCGAATAAAATGGGGAAATTTCATTCTATTCCAATCGTTCACTTTTTCAGTCATTTAGGTTTCTGTTTCCAGTGGAACCATATGGAACTTTTTGCAGTAGAGTAGGTAAGGTACTTCATTTTCATTCAGTTTCGGTCTTTAGAACGATTAGTATTGAAATAATTGATTGATTGTTTCAAAGCTATGTTTAATTCCCATTTTATATCATTTCATTTGAATGAGAATAAGTTGGATGAACGAAACATATTTCTTTTCTTTTCCTTTAAAACCAAAGACAGCTGGATGAAACGATTGACATTGAGAACGATTGATTTGGTTTACTACGATTGCAATCACTCAATCTTTTTGATGAACGGGTCATAAAGACCGAATCACCGAATCAATCACGATTGACACAGGTCTAGGTTAGATAGACCACACCTGCTCTGTACAAAAATGCTTGTTTTTGGCCGTACTACCAGACAAATGTTTTCATCATAACATATTTTTTTTTTTTATTTTCATATGAAATATTAGAACCTTAGCTCTACATGGAATGATATTTTTCCTAATAAAAAAAAGTAACAAGTGTCGAAAATAAAGGTAGTATTAGACGGTTAACGTAAAAGGGCAGCACGTTGACTCTTTGCCATAAAAATGACGTCAAAATATGTCCCAAGGGTGTCACGTCATGTAGGATCGTCACAGAAAAATTATGTCAACACGTTGAAGAGTACATTGACGCTCACGTTGACACACATTTTTGAGTCAATACTTTGACAATATTCAGTGACAGTGTAATGTGTCAATGGTAGTGGGACACGATGACTCGTTTTTGGAACGGTAGGTCATCGCAATGATTGTGTCCCAACATTGGCAAATGACAGAGCAAAATTCAATACTGAATCAACTCATATTTTCATTGTGAATCTATAGCAACATTTAATATGGAAATTAAGTTAAAAGATTGTTTTAAATTTAATTTTAAAATACAGTTGAGTTTAATTTGTTATTGTTTTTTTCCATGTTCTGATAATAATTGTTATCAGTACCATGAGTCCTGAAAGAGCAACTGGCAAAAGAGACATAGGAAAAAAGAAAAACAAAAAATCCATATCATTCAGAATCCATGACATGAACTCAAATGATTTAAATCATGCCAGCGATTCATCCTGTTTGTCCGAAATCACTCCTTTTAAGATTAAAGTCATGTTTTTCTCAAATGGGCGATAACTTTTTTTGGGACCTTCTTTCAACTTAAATATGCTTCTTACAATTTCCCTTTCATTAAACGTTAAATTATAAACTATGGGCGTAAAAATTATGTTTCTTATATTGCACCAATTATTCTTTATCAGCCTTAAATGAATTATACAAATAACGTTGACTCAAATACACTTTATTTTAACATATCGTGTGATCTTCAATATTTTAAGAGTCAATGCGTTGACACTTTGACAGCGATAACTATACTATATACTTTTGGCCAGTTTATATTTCTAAGATCTCAGAGATTTGTGAAACAAATTTTCCACTTTTGCTGTCAAAAATATGAGAACAGAATTTGTATGATTCGATTTCTCGAGAATTCGCTATCGCACCATTCAAGAAGAATGAAAAGAGATGCAAAGCTAATATGATTGCTAGGTGAGAAAGAATAGTGAATTGTGCTTAAATTAAATTCTCCTGCTCCAATCCGTCCGAGAAAATTCTCAGAAATCTTAGGAATAAAAACTGCACAAATGACACTGTGAACGTTGATGGTGCGTTGACAGAGAAAATTTTGATTTTTTGGTGACGTCAGAGAGACTAGGTGTTGACGCTTTACGTTGACCCTGTAATTGTAGCTTAAGTAACAAAAGTTACACCTTCTTCCAGTACACAATTTAAATATAAATTTGCTTCAATTTTAAAAAGATTTATTTTATCATCTGCCGAACCGTTAAATATATTCAAAATTTTAAATAATATCAAAAGCTTTGAAGAAAATTAACATTAGCTAAGCTTTTAATACTTTTAAGTTCAATATTTTTGTTTAAAAGTGTACTTTCAAAAGCTTTGAAGTTTCAACAAAAGCTCACCGTTTTGTACTAGATTCATGAACAAACCCATCAATTTTAATTAATTGAATAGAATTTCAAAAACGAATCCAACTTTTGTTAAAATTTTTAAAGAGAAGAAGAAGATACCTTCTTGCACTAACACCACATTAAACATAATAAAGTTATGTTAGTTTTAGTAGCATTTTTATAACACCGTTCAGGAGGCTTGTAAAAGAGTGCAATCTTTTGGGAATACAATCATTATAAACCTTTTATTGAATTTATCTTAAAGATTGCAATATTGCATTTATTTAACTACAATGTATTAAATAAAATCATTTGAGACTTCATGCATTCCTTGCATTCAATTAAAGTCTTTGTATTGACTTAAAGTCTTTGCATTCCTTTGAAGTCCATTCTTAAGTAAAATTTTACTAAACAAAATATTCTAAAGTTGCCCATACACCTCGCACAACATTTTTCGGAGTCAGACACCTAATAATCAAAAGCCAAATTTTAAATTGTGTAGTGAAATTCCACTTAAGCATGCAAAAGAATGAAAAGACTTCAAGTGCATGCAAAGACTTCAAGTGAATGCAAAGTCTTGAAGACACCATATCCCAAGAACCGGCAAAGATATCGACTTTAAATCAAATCGACTTCGAACAAATAACGCTACCGACATTGACGTACTAGATATAGACAGCTAGTAGCCAACTTTACGTTGGTGTAAACAATAGAGGAATCTCGTTCCAAAACTCCACTTATAAAATATTTACAGCAGTGCTACAAAAACGCCTTACAACATGGATAGATTCGCAGAATTTGTTAAAAGAGTTTCAAGCTGGATTTAGAGCAGGGTATTCGACAGTTGACAACGTTTTCATTCTGGTTTTTCAGACTGGTTTGAAACTGGATCCGGTGTCAGGCAGGGATGCGCATTAAGTCCAACATTATTTGCTCTCATCATAGATGATCTGATTGACTATTTGCCCGGCGGAGTGGTCTTCGCGGGAGAGAGTATAAAGGCGCTTCTCTTTGCGGATGACGTAGTAATGTTTGCAAATTCCCCTGAAACTCTGCAACTCATGATCAATAGAGTATATGATTATTGCCGGTTATGGAACCTCATAGTCAATATCGAAAAATCGAAAGTAATGATTTTTAGAAAAAGTGGTGGAAGAACCGCATCAAACGAAAAGTGGAAATTTAATGGGGAAAATATTGAGATTGTCAACGATTATAAGTATCTAGGTGTCTACTTCTCGAAGAACTTGAGTATGGAGAAGCATTTTAAGGAAAAGCTCCAGAAAGCAAAAGCGGCTATCAATATCTCATGGAAGAAATGTTTTATGAACAAAAACATCGCGCATAGCAGCAAATACAAGGTATTTGAAGCAGTTGCGGAGACCATTCTGCTATATGGATCTCAGGTTTGGGGAAGTAAGAAGTTTGACACAGTTGAACAACTTTTGAGGTTTTATGTGGAAAGGATATTCCATCTACCAGCAAACACGCCTAATTATGATTGAGACGGGGCTATCACCGCTGTTCATAAAAACGCTTAAGCTCCAAGCGTATTATTTACTTAAGGTTATGATGATGCCGGAGACTCGACTTATTAGGAAAATCGTAGTAAAAGCTATGGAAGGTAGAAAAAGTTGGTATGCAGACTGGATGGGATTGGCACAGCGTTGTAATTTAAGCTTAAATATCAACATTGAAGATGTGGCAAGTACTAAAGGAAATTTGTACGAGATAATAGAAAAAACAGATGAGCAATATAGAGAAGATTACGTAACGGAAGCATCTGGGTCGTTGTACAGATCAATCTATAGTAGACTTAACCACAACTTGGGAAATACAAATTACTTTCACCACTCTAATAGTGTACAAAAAATTTCTACGATGGTCAGGCTTCGAAGTGAATTGCTGAACCTTAATTATATTCCCCACAGAGCAGATTTGCCATTGGAATGCAGTATAGGTATGTAACCTGGCCGAACGTGAAGATGTTATCCACTTCATTGGAAGATGCCCAACTTTAAGGGAAACGAGGAGAAGTGTCTTTGGGCACGATTTCTTATCGGAGGAAGAGGTTATTATGCAACTAAATCAGATAAATGTTCCGCTACTTTATGAGTATTGCAAAATCGCACTAAAATGTAGATTAAAAATACAAAATGAAAGCTTTTAAATGAAGAAAAAATATATACAGGGTGTCCCGTAAGTAATGGATAACCCTGACATGCCGCATAGTAGACTTTATGACCGTCCTGAAAACTGATAAAAAAAAGTTAAAAATTATCTATTTTTGTTTTCTAACTAAGTGATCATGTGATTAAAAGCTGGCTCAAAAACTTTTTGTTTAGATAAAATAACAAATAAACTAATACCAACCAACAAAATATTTGATGGGTTTGTTTAAGCCCAATAGAACAGGTAAAATTCAAAACAAGTTCGAAAATGTAACCTTTTTTTGCACTTTTTTGACATTTTTATCATTAATGCATTCGGCCCTAGAAGTTGAAAGCTTGGATTTATCATAAGGACAACATCGTAGAAACAGCCAATAAATCAAAAATCTGCTATGTTCAACGCTTGGTATTATTTTCACGTTTACTGAGCTAATTTTGAAAACTTTTGTTTTTGCTAAATTTACTCTAGTATTGCAGATTTTTACCAATAACTTGCTATTGACCCTAGATATAATAATAAGTAATACCATTTTGAAATCTGCATTTAACGCGCATATTTTTAAAATAGTTGGCCACTCACGTATTCATGCATTTTTTTTATACCAGCTATGATTTAACTTTTTCAAAAATTATTTGTTTTCACATTTTGCATTGAAATTCAATGTTAAATAATTTTTTTCTCTAAGAAGTCCAACAGTTATAATAATTTTCTTCTACTTATGTGTTGGCACAAGTAATGTAAAATATTCCTGCAAAAAAAAATGATGGAACTCATTCACTTGTAGTCGTGGTATTCAAAAATGTAAAGTAAGAAAAAAAATAATGCATTGAACAAAAAAATGCATATAACTTTTCTTGTGGTTGGGATAGAACTTTTTTTTATCAGTTTTCAGGACGGTCATAAAGTCTACTATGCGGCATTTCAGGGTTATCCATTACTTACGGGACACCCTGTATAACTATGTATATGCAAATGTTCCACCTTATTCACTATTGTTGTAACAACCGTTATTGTATATAAATAAGAACCTGAAAAAAACACGACTTATTATAATTTGAGGAAAACTTGTATTACAAACTAGTAATTATACTTTATTGCCAATCTGGCAGACGGCATTTTGCCATGCTATATAAACCATTTTTGTTAAAATTTAATTATGAATAAAAATACTACGACTACTACTACTACTACTATTTTGTCAATGTCTAACGACTTCAATTTAATTTTATATATGTACATTGTTAGCCATTTTACGGTTTCAAAAGTAAATGTAAATAAAACACATATCAAATATATTTTATTCATGATTTTTCTTTTTTATTATAAAGTTTGAACGGTGACATTATGTGTGAAATTACTACATCATTTAAATGACCACCACGCGAATTTTTACAAGCATCGATTCTTTTGAGGTAATTTTCAAATACTTTTTGACACATATTCGGCGGTATCTCAGCCATAACTTGACGAACATTGGTTTTTAAATGCTGAAGAGTTAAAGGTTTATCTGCATAAACACGGTCTTTCGCGTAGCCCCACAAGAAAAGTAAAGCGGCGTCAAATAACATGATCTTGGTGGCCAGTTGATATCGCCACGACGAGAAATTACGCGGCTAGGAAATGTCTCTTGCAATAAAGCCAACGTGAGAAATGTGCTTCATTGCTGAAGAAAAGTTTGTTCTTAAAATCGCCGTCCACCGCCTGTTGTTCAAGCACCAATTCGACGTATCTACGACATTATGAATTTTCAGCTGGCTTCAGTTATTGGGTGAGCTGGACTTTATATCGATGTAAGTGTAGATTCAAATGCAAAATACGCCATAATGTGCCTTAAGACAGTCCTAATTCCTGAGAACGACGTAGAATCGACACATTCGGGTCGGTACGAACGAAACGATGATTCACAGGCCTTACAATATCGGTAGCTAATCCAGTCTCTTAACATTTCTCTACAATTTTGTCAATTGCTTGCTTAGTTCGACAATTATGTAAACCGTAATCTCATCAAAAAGCACGATATTTGGCTGTGGCAGAATCACCATTTTTGTAGTAGGTTTTAACAATTTTTATGCGTTTTGCGACAGCTAAGCTATCCAGTTTCGTAAATTTCAGACTTTTAACTGAAGAAAAAAATTGGTTTAACAACTTAGTTTGACAGATGTCGAATTCCAGCCCTTTAATTTTGAAACCGCAAAATGGATAACCCGTTATGAACGTGTATTTTGCAAAAGATTTCGTTTTCGAAATTTTATAATAGAATTTAATAGAAGATTGAACTGTTGAATATCAATAGTTATAAAACATCTCTTTTCATTTGAAGCGGGATAACAGATGTGGCAAATTCTTCCAATTGTAATTATATTTTTTTCAAAATCATAGCCTTTTTAAAATAAGAAGTTGCGTTTAAAAAAGTCTAAGCTTAATCATCTATTACAATATTTCTCATAACACATTACTCTACTACATCAATAATAAAGAATTATTGGCATCACTTTTCGTTAAAAAGCAAACATTCCAAAATGGCTACCCAACGAAGATATGTTCAAATTTGACAGCTGCAATAGAGTTACTTCAAAAAGTCGTCGAAGAAAAATTTCAATAAGAAGTTTCTTGCTACAAGTTTCGTTTTTATTTTATTTTTTCAACACAAAATAAAGAAAAAATATAAATTTCTTCTGCTTCTCGGTTATACGTGCGCGTTATTTGTTGTTTGCTACGCTTTGCAAAATCATGAAAAACTTAATTATAAACAAATTCAGAAAACCAAGTGAATAAAATGTTAAAATTGTCTTCAAATAGGACGACAGCAGCTGTGTGAAGAAACGAAAACCCCCTCAACAAAAAGAAGAAACAATCTGCTTGCTGCTTCGAGTTCGCGACTACACTCTAGCTAAGCTGCCACCACCGATTTTCTCAACACAACAATTTCTTGTCAGGTAAGTTTTGCGCTGGACTAAATCAAAATCTAAACCAAAAACCAAAATGAATCTTGAATCTTGTATCATCATCGAATTTGAAAGAAGGAAATCCAACCAAAGACATTTCTATTTATACTCTACTCAAGGAAGGTGCACCACCACCAAAATTTAAATTGAATTGATTGAAATCTAGAAATACTTTTTCGAAGATTGTAGGAATTCTATTGCATTCTCGAGATTTGTGTAGATTCTTTTGGATTTTCCATTGCGTTGCCCTTTTCCCTTGAGATTTTCTGCAAGAACAGAGACCCAGAACTTGGCCAAATGCAAAATCTCGAAGCTTTTACCTTGAGATTCCTAATAACTGCTTGCATTTTATATGCAAATGAGTGACTCATTGTTTGTGTTATTTTATTACCGAATCGCACCGAACACACTTCCTCCTCTCTCGCTGTTCCCCTGCTTTTCTATTCTCTGGGGTTCTTGTTTTGGTGGTCAATCTGTCTATTCGTATGTCCGTCTGTCGAGTCAGTCGAGTCAGTCGCTCGTCGCATTTTGCTTTAAATTCAATTCAAATAGCGCGCTGCATAAGTAATGAGCGATTCTGGTGGACTGAGCATGTTTTGTTTTCGTTGTCGCGAAGTCGGCGCACGTTTGTTTTTATTTTATTCTATTCATCATATTGGACACTTGTCGTAAGATTTGCAAAACCAAACACATTACACACAGGGCATACTCGTTCAAGTCGCTCGCCATCATCGTCATCGTTGTCGCCATCAATGCACAATTATTACTATGTTGTGGAGAGTGTGATGGCGGTAAAGGTGGTGGAGGTATGTAGTAGTGGGCATCAGGTTATTTGCATTTGAATGGGAATCAGAATGAGACAAGGGTTGTAGGTGGTGGAATCACAGCAAATTAAATTGGATTTAAACATGAATTCGAAACTACTGTTAAACCAGCAAAGAAATCATGCTTCCAACGAATGTCATGTCGTGAAATTGGCTTAAATGTTTATGCAATCGCTGTCGCACTCGAACCCGAGCCAAAGGGGAAAATCATAGCAAAAGGTTAAGTAAAAGAAATTTTTATTCAAGTGAAATTGTTATGACGGTTTAACAAAAAAGAAGCATACAAATTGAAATAAAAGGAGAGGCCTGGCCCTTTTTCAATTGGAACCACAAGTGCGTTTGAATAGATTTTTGTTGGGTAAGGTCATATCATAAGGAACATTTATTCAATTCCTACTATTTTTGAGCTAAAAGAACTTTTTTGTCTTCGAGTTTTTGTTATGAAGGCAGAGAAGCTACAGTATTCACATAATCTCTAGTATGGATCAATATTTTAACTTTTTGGTTTCCGATTTGTATGACCTCTTGAATTTATTGTCGCTAACTACTTTTTTTTGCTTATTTTGATAGTACCCGTGGCGTGATGGTTAATGCTTAGGACTGTCATGCCAGAGGTCTTGTGTTCAATCCATGAATGCTTTATCTAAAACAAATTTTTAGCCATAATATTAAATTACTTATTTAAGGTGGCGCTACATCGGAGCATTGGTTTCCATGTGCTCTATGTGAACCCGCCATCTCTGGCGTTGGACTTTTATCCTTCTGGCTAAATCTACATCGGTTTATAGCCTGTAGAGCTTGTCGTTCCATCTTCTCCTGCACTCACCTTCTATTCATACGCGAAAGTAAATCACAAGAAGAACTTTTCTCTCAAAAAAGACCCAAGGTACTTTCATCCGCTTGTGTGCTAGTTTGAGCACCGTATAGGGATGATTAGGGTCGTATATAGCGACATTTTGCTTGAGCGAGGGCTTAACTACTTAATTATTTTCTTAGAAACAGCATATTTAATCGAATGTAAACTTTCCTTGTCTAAAACCACACTGATAAGAACTCATCAGGTTGTTGACGATGGACTTTGGATGTTCACATATAACGGCAGAAATAATTTTCCATGTGATGTTAAGAAGACTGATTCCTTTTATAATTGGTGCAATTAAGGAGGCCTCCTTTTTTCAGTATTTAGTATTTATTTGCCCTTTTGTACCTCGTCCATTCATCTTCTGCAAAAATCATTGAACTTGCCTATACTTGGTCCGATGAAAATTGTCAGTACGGAGAAGATACTGATGCTTGTCTTCCATTGAAATTCTTTTGTGTTCCATAAGTGCTATTTTTACTTTAAGTTCCATAGGAACTTTCAAATGGTTAAACTTATTAAATAATTTAAGTGATATCGTACAAACCGAACCTCTTAAAAGACTCTGGTCTATAGTTCAAACTGAACAGCCCTTATTTAGGTTAAACGGGATTAAATAACACAATGTTAATGGGCTGTTCTCTCGGATCTGATTACATTGGTAATCAGTTGGCAACTCTATACTTTTGTAAGAAAAATACACCAGAAATTAACTAAACGACGGGAGCCTAACCCCAAGACAGAATGAAGAATGTATATTCCTCAATTTATGACTCAATTTACGGGAGTCTATTATTACTATCGTTATAAGTCTCCTTACTCGTAGATTAGAACTTTTTGAAAATATTTTGATTTTAAAGAAGTCAACAAAACTTGAAAACTGTGAAAAGAAAAATGTTTGGTTCTAGAATTTAAGGAAAAAGGTGCATTTAAGTACATTTCTCTAAAAATTAAATTAAAACAAATTAAGGTAAACAAATAAGTTGGGAAGAAACTTAAGTGTAGCACTAACAAATTACACGTTGAAGAATATCTTTTCACTTCAGTTCTTGAGAGATTCAAAGTTTTTATTTTAATGTTTACTATGTTTTTAAATTGTTTTTTTTTTTTTTTAGTTTAAGGAAAGTGTCACTTTTTCTGTTTTTGGGACATTTAAATTCTTGGAATTCGTGTTTAAATCTCAGTTTCTAGAGCATCCAAAGCAAATTCACATTAAAAACTAGATTTTTTTAAATTTTTTAACATCTTTAAAGATTTTGTGTTTAACAGAAAATCATGAAAAAAAAAAAATACATTTAAGAAAGCCTAACACTATTTATGTGCGTCACGTTTCAGGAATTTAAAGGTAACTTAATATCAAATTGGCGATCTCTTATTCAATGTTTGTTCTTAAGAAACTGAATATTTGCAGTTTCTCTCAAAAGCAGTAAAATACAAATTTTATTTTCATATATCAAATATAAAAAATTAAAAATATAAGGGGAGGTCCTATCCATTAACGCAATACGATAAGTTTTGAACTCAAGGGAATTCCTACGAAAACTAAAAGAAATAATCATGACCTCTACGACATCTGCCCCCCCTGGATCCGCCATTGGTTAGGCGTCTTGTTGCCGCTAATACTGCCATACGGCTTCAAGCCTCCTCTCTGTGGATCAATAATGGAATTGGCCACACCACTATTTTGAACTCGTTCAGAACTATAAACAGTAATATTGACTACACCATACCCCATCCTCAGTTTAATAACTATAGCTTCAAAGTGACTATACCTCCCAGGTCTTCTTGGGAGAATACATCATTTTTGAACGATGGTCCTATAAACTTTTATACAGACGGATCAAAAACGGAGGATGGGGTTGGTGGATAGACTAAACTTAAGTCTCTCCTTTCGTCTACCCGATCACTGTAGCGTGTTCCAAGCTGAAATCCTGGCTATAAAAGAAGTCCTATCCTGGCTTAGAGAAAACGTTATATCAACTAATGATATACGCATCTTCTCGGATAGCCAAGCCGCGTTAAAGTCCCTAGACTCTGTCTCCACAAACTCATTAACAGCCCTAAATTGTCGATCATCTCTTACGGAGATGGCTACACAGTTCAACATTCATCTTTTCTGGGTGCCGGGCCATAGAGACATTCCAGGAAATTGCAAAGCTGACGAACTTGCAAAAAGCGGAACAACTTTACCTCTGCTGGCTCACAATGCTAGCATAGGTATCCCCCTAGCTACATGTAAACTCATGCTAAAGCAAGATACCATAGAGAAAACAAACTTCAGGTGAAATAACACCACCACCTGTGTAGCGACTAAACGAATTTGGCCTAATCTTAGCGCCAGGCGCTCAAAACAATTAATCCCTCTGAGTAGATTGCACATTAGCTACGTTATAGGTGTCCTGACTGGGCACTGCTTAATAGGAAGGCATGCTATTCGACTTGGAGCCCCTGCAAATGATTTTTGTAGGAGTTGCATGGACGAAGAAGAAGAGGAGACAATCTCTCATCTTCTGTGCACATGCCCTGCCTTATCACAAAGACGTACAATCCACCTTGGAGACTACTACTTTAACGATACCAGCGATCTAAAAAATTCAGACATTACTTGTCTCCTACGCTTCATTCGAAGCTCCAATTGGTTCAACGAGTTAAGCTGATTAACTGATCCATGTGGTATCACAATGGACCATACTTTGGTCTAAATGTGTTGGATGTCCCAACCAACAGCCACTTTAACCTAACCTAACCTAGGCGTCTTGTTAGAACCATTTATTAAATAAAGGATTTGCAACAAAATAACGAATCAACGATATAATGGAGTCTCAAAAGAGTCTCATGAGCGCCACCTTAAGTAAGTAAAAGAATTATGAAGATTGTGCTCCAAAAACGACAATTGTTCTTCTGAACGTAGCCTCTAAGCCTGAAACACATATAGATACAAGTAACAATTTGGGATTGTACTTTTCAAAAAAAAAAATTAAATCTGAACATCGATATTTTCGCTTATACACAATTAGCTCTTTAGGAGCTCGCGTGGTGATTTGAGTTTCAATTTAGCTTAAAGACTTCTTTGATGGGTTGCAAGTCCGCATTAAGATAAAATTACCTTGACTCGTGTAATCGACATACCCCATACTCCTATAAGTCTCACCATCAATGTTTTCAGCTGCGTAGTCAAAAGATACGGGAAAATGATCTGTGTCATCTCAAAAGTTTTTTTTCAAATTTAACAACCTGGCAGCAATGGGTGTACAAAATTTAATTTCTTCCACAATATTACCTATGGGAATATTGCTTACAGTTACAGTTGCTTACGCCTCCTGAATCATTCTTCGTCTAAAGTGACCCTTGGTCTATACTTCTTGTTGCATTTTTTTTAAGTTGAAAACCCTTGAAGTATACCGATCTGGTTAACTTAGATTTGTACATTAAAAAATAGTTAAATTAGAACATAAGACTTACACGTTTCTGTTTTGATGAGTGTTTTATGGTGGCAAAAACACCTTGAAAACTTCCCAAAAAAAATGTTTTATGGTCGAATAAACTACTTTACAAATCAAACCACAGAGTGAAGTAAAATGTTCATGAAAAGCCAAACGAATTAAAAACTTTGTCACTCTGCAAAAAAAAGTCAAAAAACTTTAATTTCTTGATCCATTTCATAAAAAGAGTCAATTTGACAAGGGACAAAAAAAACTTAAGCATTTTTAAACTCATGTAAAAACCACATCTGGATAAAAACAATTAATGCAGCCTTACAAAAACAAAAAGTTTCACCCAGAAATGAAAGTCTTCTTGACACCCATCATCTTTTTCTTTTCAATAAACAAAAAGAATAAAAAAAAAAAAAACAATAATTGAAGAGAAAAAAGAATACTGTGGAAAGGCGAGGAGTCCCTCTTCAATCTTGGCATTCTATTTAGTTCAATTTAGCAACACACAAAACAAAAAAAACAATATTGAAAGAAAATCAGTTTTTAATTGTTCATCTTTTTCTTTTTTGTAATTTAGGTTCAAAAATTAGGACAACGAAATATATTTATTCTTTGAAGTTTGTATGTCTGCAATGTACATATGGACTCGTATATAGTCTCATTTCTTCTTAAGCAATTAGAAAGTAAATAAGACTGTGAGACGTATGAATATATCTTTTTATATATCCGTCCTTGGTCATAAAGGGTGATTTTTTTGAGGTTAGGATTTTCATGCATTAGTATTTGACAGATCACGCGGGATTTCAGACATGGTGTCAAAGAGAAAGATGCTCAGTATGCTTTGACATTTCATCATGAATAGACTTACTAACGAGCAACGCTTGCAAATCATTGAATTTTATTACCAAAATCAGTGTTCGGTTCGAAATGTGAAATCCGCTTTTTTATCGACAAATTTTGTTCAGCGATGAGGCTCATTTCTGGTTGAATGGCTACGTAAATAAGCAAAATTGCCGCATTTGGAGTTAAGAGCAACCAGAAGCCGTTCAAGAACTGCCCATGCATCCCGAAAAATGCACTGTTTGTTGTGTGGTTTGTACGCTGGTGGAATCATTGGACCGTATTTTTTCAAAGATGCTGTTGGACGCAACGTTACGGTGAATGGCGATCGCTATCGTTCAATGCTAACAAACTTTTTGTTGCCAAAAATGGAAGAACTGAACTTGGTTGACATGTGGTTTCAACAAGATGGCGCTACATGCCACACAGCTCGCGATTCTATGGCCATTTTGAGGGAAAACTTCGGAGAACAATTCATCTCAAGGAATGGACCGGTAAGTTGGCCACCAAGATCATGCGATTTGACGCCTTTAGACTATTTTTTGTGGGGCTACGTCAAGTCTAAAGTCTACACAAATAAGCCAGCAACTATTCCAGCTTTGGAAGACAACATTTCCGAAGAAATTCGGGCTATTCCGGCCGAAATGCTCGAAAAAGTTACCCAAAATTGGACTTTCCGAATGGACCACCTAAGACGCAGCCGCGGTCAACATTTAAATGAAATTATCTTCAAAAAGTAAATGTCATGGACCAATCTAACGTTTCAAATAAAGAATCGATGAGATTTTGCAAATTTGATGCGTTTTTTTTTTTAAAAAAAAGTTCTCAAGCTCTTAAAAAATCACCCGATATAATAATTTTGATGATGTGCCGTCAAGTCACTTTGGAGTAAAACTATTTTTGCAATGTTTTGGTATCTGAACGCGATTTATTTTGTAGCAAGTTAAAATTTGGGTCTCCATACAAAAAATAGAATTAAGGCAGAGTTAATTTTCAAGGCTAGAAAGAATTGATTTACCTTCGCTCAGTGTGGAAGGTCGTCCAAAACCAGTTGTTATGCCTAAATGAACAGTCGGTCAGAAAAAAGCCAGTGCCGTTTCGTTTAAGAAATTATATGAGGGTGGTTGAAAAGCCGTGAACTAAATTGAAAAAATCCTGTTCTCGAAATAATACCAAACAAATGGTCAACTGTTTGTTTGCCATAACCAGCAACATAGTTTGCAGAAGTCTTAAGTAAAATACTAAAAACTAACAAGATTTAAATTATTTTCCATTACAAACGTACAAAAGTTGAAAGAGCTGAATTTTTGGAAACATAAAACATTGATTTGATCGTTTATCCGTCCTTGTATGGTCTTGATTTCCTTCCTTCCAACAACTTAACTTCTTTCTAAAAAATAGCTTTAATCTTGTTCAAGAGAATTGGTGGAATTAATGATTGATGCGTTTGTTGTCTTTATGGAAACCCATAAATCCCTTTAAATGGAATATCGTTGTCGTTGTTATATTTTTCTTCGAGCTCTTGTTTTGGGATATTTTAATGCCAAGATAGGAATGGACAACATCTTTAGTGGAATAATTGGGCTCATTGATTATGTTGCGGAGCCTTTTCTTCACCCAACATCCACTAATAAACTTGGAGTTCTCCAAATCGATGAAAGCGGTGCTGTATAGAAAGACTAGAGGAGCTCTACAAACAAAAGAGGAGTGAAGAACAACGACTTCGAGAAAGAGAGTATGAAAACTGTGCAGTCGGAGATGTTAAGTGGTTCAGAAGTAAAACTATTCGGGTGAATAAACTTATTTTATACCTACTTACTTAATGTAGCGCTATAGTCCGGGACGGACCTGGGTCTCAACCATCATGCGTCTCCAGCCAGCTCGATCCCTAGCTAGCTGTCTCCAGTTTCGCACGCCAAGTTGGTTGAGGTCCTCTCCTACCTGCGTGCGCCACATAAGTCGCGGTTTTCCTCTACTGCGTCGTCACTTGGGATTAAGCGGGCTGGAGCGTTGATGTCCATTCTTTCTACATGACCCAGTCATCTAAGTCGTTGGACTTTTATTCTTTATAAAAGAGAACTGTTATTCCTCGTTTGATTTCAGCGCTGGTGTCGTTGTCTGAATTTATAGCGGTGCCTAGGTAGACATAGTCCTTAACTACCTCAAAGTTATAGCTGCCCATGGTGACGTTTTGTCCAAGACGTCGTCGTTCAATGTTGTTTTTTGATGACAGCTTATAATAAGTCTTGCCCTCATTGCCCATCTTCTCCGCTTCCATCGCAATGCTCAAAAACGCTCCACTGACATAACGCTTTGATCTTCCAATTATGTCAATATCATCGGCGTATCATAGTAATTGGATGGACCTTTGGAAGAGTGTGCCTCTAGTGTTGACGGTTGAGTTTTGCACAATTCTTTCCAGAACGATATTAAAGCAGTCGCATGACAATGCATCGCATTGTCTAAAACCTTTTTAGACATCAAATGCATTGGTGAGATCTTTTCCGACCTTGATAGAGCAGTGTGCATTCTCCATCATCATTCTGCACAAACGGACAAGTTTGGCAGGGATGCCAAAACTAGACATCGCTCTGTAAAGCGCTTCCCTATAGATGCTATCACACGCGGCTTTCAAATCGATGAAGAGATGGTGGCTATCGATTTGAAGTTCTTGGTTTTTTCCAAGATCTACCGTGAATGTGAATGTTTGGTAAATGGCTTTCCTGGTCTGAAGCCACACTGTTAAGGACCTATCAGGGTGTTAACGAACGGCTTTAGACCTTCACATGATACGGCATAAAGGATCTTATGCCTCTGTAGTTGACGAAATTCAGAGGGTCACCTTTCTTGTTTATTGGACAAACTATGCTAAGATTCCACTCATCGGGCATGCTTTCTTCCGATTTTGCTTTAGCTAAGCTTGTCGATAAAAATGACAATGTACAAAATTCATATTCATGTCATTTTTTTCATTAATCATTAATCAAATATTTTTTTAATTAAGGAAAATTAAATTTAGCATGAAATGGCATAAAAACGATTGCTAATTGTTTAATATGTTTTGTAAATGCTTCATATGCGGCTTAATGTAAAATTAATTCCAATTAGTGATGGCCGAAGTTATTTAATGAACATGAGTTATTATAAACTAATCACTTATAAAGAAATTGACACATCTAAAACATGTAACTGTTATTTTGTCTTAAATGTTATATTTTCATAATTTAATCTGAACTTTTTTAGCTTGACAAAACTAATTCCGAATTAAGTCATAGCTGAATGAAATTAACAAGTCACATTTCACATTAAACATATAAATAAAAATATGAGTGGGATGTGTTTATTAATTTTAAACAAAAACTTGTTTGTTTTTTTTTTTTGTTTATTGAATTAAACTCTATAAAAGTGTTTACCGTTTCTTATTCTAAAATTTCATCCCTATATGTACATTTGTGTCGTTCATTATAAAATGGAATTATCAATTATGTAACTATATTCATATTTGAAGTGGGAATTTTGTTTTGAGCAAAACCAAATAATTGTTTTATATTTTAAATAAAAATACCTATCTCACATTTTTCTTCTTCTTGTGATTTATAATAAAATAAGGCATGATGGTAAGTGCGTAGAACTGTCATGCTAGAAGTCTTGGGTTTAAACTCTGCCTCTGCCACCTAAAGATTTTTTTTTTTCATGGGTACAAATCTTCCAAGGCTAATTCTTGTTATGAAAAATGCCTTCTCAAAGCCGTTCAGATTTGGCATAAAAACTTTAGATCCCCTCCATTCATAAAATGACTCGCTCACAGGAGTTGTTGAGAGTTGGTTGTAAGTCACTAGGCCCTAGTTCTCTACGGGCTGTTGCGCCACCTAATCAATTTGTAATCACGAAGATTGCTTTGACAAAATTTAGCAATAGGGCTACGAGCTTCAGATTGGGATTCAACCAACATTTTAACCGAAAAACAAAAGTTCTAATTTTCAATCTGCTGTATCAGTGTAAAATATCTGACACAAATTAAATTTTAAACTATATGCATTGCCGGTCAAATCAGGAAACTTTTATAGCCTGCTATGCCTATAACAAGACTTTTAGTAAAAAGAAGGTCAATCAAATTATATTGTAGGCAGCGCAGGAGTCAGATCGACTGATTTTAATATGTGGTGCTGGACCTTAGATAAGGTTATGAATATGGGTTAAAAGAGCAACTTCTTTCAGCACCACTTAGGTTTATGAACCTACCCAGCCTTAACAATACTTAGTGCCTCTGAGGCTGAAAAGTGAACATCAAGTAACAAATAAGTATTTTTCAATTCGCTAGAGTTTACAACTTATTTTTTAAATTGTATCTTTAATCTTTTAAAAATGTAAAATTTATCTTTAAGCTTAGCGGGTAGATTATGGCTTTGTTCTTAATTTAAAATGTTTTCAAAAACAGAAATAAGAAATATAATTTACAAGAAAAATGAATATGTAATACAAAACGTGGGTGAATAACATTGCGCTGTCATTCTAAGGGATTATTAATTACAAAATACAGCTATTCACCTCTGTTCAAAATATCAATTGGGGTTTTGCAATTTACAATTTCGTTTTGTGTTGCTTCCATGTTTGTTTATTTAGTTTCTAATGAACTTGTAGAGTCAGTTTTAAGCCAATTAATATTAATTATAGACTTTTATGCGTTTTGAATTTGTCTGGCAAATTGGTTATAAGGAAAACAATAATATAAACTAATACGACAATGCTAAAAAAAGAACAAAATTGTATAAAAAAATCAATCGAAAGTCAGATAAAAAGGATTCTTGGAGTAACATTACTTTCCCTTAGAAGTGAGGTTATCAAGTTGGTTATCCTTGCCTACGTCCCCATTTCTCCAGCATAATCACGGTATACTGCGTTGTCGCATATTAAAGAATGTGCTACAAAAGGCTTTCCTTTCTTCTTCGCTGATGCGAGCTGTGTGACCTAATTACCGGAATCTGAATGAGCGATCAATATCAAAAGCTCTTTATTTCACTAACCAGCTTCCATTGGTTTCTGCTTGAAGATATCGGATTATTCGCTAACAAGGTCCAATTGACTCAAAATTTGAAGGCATACTTCCATCCGCTTCGTTATCGCTTCGCAGTTTCGACCTTAGTGCAATTTCATCTCAGCGGCTACGTTAACCAACAAAATGTTCTCACAATATTGCCAAGAAGCCCAATTTATTCAAAGAGTGACAGTTTAGTACCGAATTGTGAAGTGCTGACTTAATTGGACCCTTTTTTCTTTAAAGCTGGGAAAAAGTTTCGGTCATAGGTGGGATACTTTGAAGCTACGGTTAGGTTCTAAAACAGGTTCTGTTTAATTTGTAGTGTCTTCTTGCTCTTTATTATCACTACAGCCTTTACACGTATTATTAGTAGTAAGCCGCATTTTCTTTTAAAGGTAAGCCAACAGGTAGTGAACTGTTATTATGCTCAAGAGCAAACGTAAAGATTTTTTATCTAGGTGCATAATCGAACGGGATCTAGTTTTATCGAATTTCCTGGCCGTGTCTTATACTACGTTTCCACCGGGCACTAAACCGAGATTTAGCTAGATTTGTCACAAATCTCCTTGAAATCTCGAAGATTTACCATACAAATTTTAATCTCCTCAAATGAAGATTTCAAATAAAACTCATTAAATCTACTTGGAAACATTAGTTTGTCAAATCAAACAAACTTTTTTTTCGGAGAATAATTGTTGAACCGACCCATTTAAACGCCAATTCCGTTTATTGACAGATGGAAATGTAAACAAAAACTATCTGTCTCACTTCCATATGACTCAAATTCAAAACAATAAACAACTTTCAAGAAATCACAGACCAAATAAAATGTAAGTATACAAAAATAATAAATATGTACAAGAATATAATAAAACTAATTACTTACAGATGATGAGTGAACAAATACATATTTTTTTTCTTTTCGAAAGGAGAATAATTTGAAGTTTGGTTGTTATGACATAAACCAAATGTCAAATTAATCTCCTTTTCTTTGGTGGAAACACCTCATGATTTATTTTAAATCACTTGCCTTAAATCTCGGATTATTTTTTGGTGGAAACGTACTATTAGGTTTCAAGCTTTTTAATCTTTCATTTGTTTCTTATAATATCTTTTTACCAATAACCTGTTTAAGATCACAGTATTGGGTGTTTATGCTGAAATCTATACAGGATTAGTTCAGTATTGTACCTATCCTCCCCAGCTCATCAGCTCTCTCGTTCCCAGGCACATTACATGACCTGGGGAGTCATTCCCTAATTTTCAAAACGATAATCGTCAAAACGATTATCAAAAACACTCTATATGAAGATATAAATCCTTCGTACGTATCACCCTCCGAAACCCATTTGTTTACATTGTTGTATTTGTAATGTGGACGAATTCAACGAGAAAAATTGACGTGTTTTCACGCATACATAGACACAATTACTGAGTTTTTAGGGGAAATTTCATAAATTAGAGGAGAAATTACACGCACACTAAGAAATACTTTATAAGGCCAGTTTCCGGTTTAGCTTGTAGGCAAACCAATATGGCTACCGAGGATTTATATCTTTACTAGAGTGTTTTTGACGATTATCATTAACGATATCGTCACTTATTTTCTTCACGTAACTTTATCACTATCGCCTCGTCTATCGTTTTCAGTATAAGATAACTGAAATGTCAAAATGAACTCAACGAAAGATAATGCTTGTTCGATAAGTTGAAAATGTTATTAAACTTGGTTTTTGTTTATGGGAAGTTGTGAAAATTTGCAACAAATTGCTTTTTACCAAACTTACCAACAATTTTGTGGTTTCTATTGTCAGTGTAAAGGCCCAACTATAATAGGCATAAGCAAACATAAGCTTATGTCAAAAACCCAACAAAAATTCACTTAAGTTTGTGAAATTACTGCGGATAGCCATAATGCAATTTTGCTCACGTATCTACATGTCAACAGAATACACAACAGATACACAGAATGAGATATTCATGCAAAAACACTCTATATGAAGATATAAATCCTTCGTACGTATCACCCTCCAAAACCCATTTGTTTACATTGTTGTATTTGTAATGTGAAAGAATTCAACAAGAAAAATTGACGTGTTTCCACGCATACATAGAAATAACTAATGAGTTTTTTGGTGAAATTTCATAAATTAGAGGAGAATTGACACGCATACTATGAATAAGTTTATGAGGCTGATTTCGGTTATGATAAACATTCTGAGAGAAATTATCTGCAGTGGAGTTGGCCTGTGTGTATTTGATCAAAACTGTCAGATTTACTAATGCGGCGAGCGACTGGGATCGCTCTTGCTTAAGTTTGCTTAAGTTAACGAAACTGAGAAAAATTGAACGAAACGGAGCTAGACTCCATTATGGTCACTCGTATTAGATTCTTTGTATTCGGACGTTTACTTATGCGCGCATATGCTAGCTTATGCCTATTATAGTTGGGCCTTTACTATTTTTATTTTTTGCCGTCGATGATATAACTATAATTTCAACATCTAAGTTATTTATGTCTGATATTATTGAAATTATAAAGGCCTCTTTTGAAAAACTATAATATATATTATTATATATTAATAGATTATTTTACAAGTGAAAAAGAAAAAACAAAAATGCTTACATATAAGTTGGAAGAGATAGAGGGTCTGAATTATCTCTTAATTATCTCCATATTCATTTTTTTTTTCTGAGTTTTCATTTTCACTTTGTAACAAAACGCAATTACGCCGAAACATTTGTATTTCAATTTGCTTGTTAGTATTTGGAAATCAATGACAGACCATACCTATTTAGCTATCGTGCAAACGCTATCGTTTTGACGATATCACTTTGACGATAATCGTTTTACGGAATGACCCCCCTGGTACCGAGCAGAATCTAATGTGAGCTAAGAACAGTTAATTCTTGACGACAGTAATTGACAAGCTTCGATTTGAATATTGTGGTAGAAATAGATTTTATTGCTGTTTGGCTATCAACGAAAATGGTAGTATCAGCTCGGCATCATTGTGATCGGTTTTGCAGCGTACGATCTGGTGCTTGGCTTTGATCGGGAAGTCTGAAGGAGTTGGCAAGATTGAGTTTTTCAAAAAAGAAACTTTAACCTACTACAGTATCCGTCTCGAGCCATAAGCATATATGGATATTGTTGACTTACTCATATGTGAAATATTGTTGACCCATTCGTTCAAATCAAAGAAGATAGTACTAAAAGGCTTATTTAAGTTCAGACAAGGTGTTATGTAGTCTGTGCTGTGCATACATTGTTCCCTATGCATTCCTTTAGCCGTAAGGCACTGTTATCAGTAGTTTCTTGTACATATAAGTTCAGGGGTAAAATATCGAGTGGGAGTAGTCTTCTTCGCTCCTACTATGCCTATGTACGCCATTCTCTGTACGCTTGTGAGGGTTTTTAGATTTTAAGCTTTCTCTAACGCATTCCACCATACCATGTTACCAAAAGTGATTATTGGTCTGACGATTGCAGTGTACATCCTCATAATGATTTTAGGATTCAGTCCCCAGTTTCTACTGAAGATCATATTATTACATAAGTAGAATGCGATATAAGTTTTTTTTAATTCTCTTTAATATCTATATCTAGGATAAAAGGTATTTTTCTTCATTTAATATTTTGAGTGAGATTCCATCTATGTGTATGCCAAGGATTACATAATCTGGTATTTTCCTCTTATTTGTAAAGAGTACTAGGTCTTTTTTAAAGGGATTTAATCGTCAAACCACACTTTTTTGTCTATTTACAAATTCTGGATAAGGTTTAGTTTAGTTGTTCACTTATAGTGATTAGGAACTTTCCTGTAGTCAGTAGACAGTAGAGCTACGTGCGTCGTCAGAGTAGGCTGCTGCTTTGACACCATTGTTTTCGAATTTGGTAAGGATTTCGTGAGGGCTTCTTTGACTTCACAGCTTTCAAAGCCCCTTCAGTGTATACTCCTTATCATGGAGTATTTTTTTCTATAGTTCTCACCACTCAGTGTTAGGCCTTTTCTACACTTTTGCCTTTAGAATAGGAGTGAGATATGTATAACTTCAGGACTGAGGTTGCTTCCAATGTCTAAAAAGTCTCTCAGGTTTTAAGAATGAACTATATATGAGACTAATAGTTCTATAGTCTTAAGCATTAATGTAACTGGGTCTAGCAGCTTTTGGAATAAAAGCTTCTCTGGCCTCACGATATGGAATTTTTTCGCCAAGCTTTTACTCATTTTTTGATTTTTATTTATTTTGTATATCTTTTTAATGTTTACAACTTCAACTACACATTTTTTGTATAACTAAGTAAAATGTAACGCTTGTCACGTTCGTCTTACGTTTCAATATCGCGCAAATTCATCTTTATCGGTAAATTGTGATTACGTTAAACGATAAAAGTAAAAATATAAATACGTAATATGAAGCAGGCTTATTGAATATGCATGCCCATCTCTTTTTTGTTTTGCAAAGCTCAATCTCGATCTTCGACGATTTCGTAAACATGTTTTGATATTTTTCTTTTGATTTCAAATAAACAAGAATTTTATGAAAATGTATCAACAAGTAGCAATCTCATTCCTATAATCAAACTTGAATATTTTGTATTAATATGAATCATATTAATTCTCACGTTACAATTATCTATGATGAGGTATGAAGAATTTAATTAAAAGTAAAACTAAAAAATAGTTCCATAACAATTTTTTAAAGCAATGCACATATAAAAAAGTTATCTCACACCAAAAGTTTAATGTTTTCTTTTGAAAAAATAAACAACAAAACAAACATGACTTGACTTTGATGATAACCTGCCTCACCATATGAATGAGCAAATCCCAAATAGATGCCTGACCTTACTACTAATTTGCACCTTAAAATGTAAATTCAGAACAAATAAAAGCAAAACTTAAATAAAACAACAACAAAAAGCAAAGCTATATAAATTGCAAAAATCATGACTAGCTTGGCTTGAGTTAAATTTGCAACGCACGTCTTTTCACACTCTTTCATACGAGTATATCATATACATATGTATGTACGTAACATTGAAATTAAACGAACTTGCTCAAAGCTATTACATACGAGTAGGTATTTAAAATAGAATAATAAAAAAGGAATTTCTGCTTTTGGTTGGTTATTTCTCTCGCCGGACTGCATCGGCAGCGTTCATAAACCCCGACGACAACTCTTATGTCATAGAATATGATGTCGAAGTTACATTAAAACAAAAATGAGAGTCTGTGATTTACAGGACAATTTGTGTGAAAACCTATCTTAATTGTTTTAAATCTTATGACACTTGAAATTGTTCTTCATTTTTGGATTACAACTTCAAACAAATACGTTGGACGGATGAATGAGCGTTTGACGGGTAAATAAATAATTTATGGGTCAACAGCACTATCTGAATTGTTAAATGTCAAATTTCAGTAGACAAAATTTAACAGATTAATATAAATTGGAGAGTTGAACTAATTTTTGACAGTTTAATAGTAGTAGTATTAGATAGTTCAATATGTGTATGTTTAATAGATTAATTGACATTAACTAGTCAAGAAATGTTTTACAAGTCAATAGATGTGTGACAGTTCAAGGTCAAAATGTGTTTAGGAGATCGACAAATGTTCGAAATGTCAACCGAAAACTTCTTTAAAGTCATTCTAAATAATTTGTTCATCGATTTACATTATTTCATGTCATTGTAAGTTTGACAGGTCAGTGGATATTTGACAATTCAATATATATTTGACAAATCAATACATATCTGGCAAGTCAATGGATATTAGACAAGCCAATTGATTTTTCACAAGTTCATGAATATTTGATAGATCAGTTGATATCTAGCAAGTCAATTAATATATTTGACAAATCAATGTATATTTGACAAGTCAATGGATATTTGACATTTCGACGAATATTTGATAAGTCCATGCGTTTTTGACAGGTCAATGGATATTTATAAGTCAATAAATCTGTGACACTTCAAAGGATACTTGAATCGTCAAAGTATGTTTGGGAGACCGACAAATACTTGAAATATCAGTTGATAACTCGTCAATTAATATGTTTGACAAGTCAATTGGTATTTGACAAGTCTATGGATATTTGAGAAGTGAATGGGTATTTGAAAAGTTGATGGATATTTGACAAGTCAATGCGTATTTGACAAGTTATTGGATATTTGACAAGTCGATGTATATTTAAGACACTGGATATTTGACAATTCAATGAATATTTGATAAATCCATGCGTATTTGACAGGTCAAAGGATATTTGTGAAGTCAATGGATATTCGACAAGTCAATGGATGTTTGACAAGTAAATGGATTTTGACAATTCAATGTATATTTGACAAACTAATGGATTTTTCATATTATCAATTAATATGTTTGACAAGTCAATGGGTATTTGACAAGTCAGTTCATATTCGATAATTCAATTTATGTTTGAAAAAAAAGTCAATGAATGTTTGACAAGTCAATTTATATTTGACAAGCCAATGGATTTTGTACTTGTCTATGAATATTGGTTGATAATTCACAAGTCAAATAATATATTTGACAAGTCAGTGGGTATTTGACAAGTCAATGAATTTTTGACAAGTTAATTGACATTTGTAGTACCCGTAGCGTGATGGTTATTGCGTTGGGCTGTCATGCAAGGTGTTTTCTGTTCAATCCCTGCCTGTGCCACCTAACTTTTTTCACGGGTACTGCCTCTTTCGAGGAATTGACAAATCCTCCAAGAGTAATTCTTGTCATGAAAAGTGCTTTCTCAAATTATCCGTTCGGATTCGGCATATAAACTGTAGGTCCCTTCCATCTCTGACAACATTACTCGCACACAGGAGTGGTTGAGAGTTGTAAGTCACTAGGCCCTGGTTCTTCATGGATTGTTGCGCCACCTAATTTATTTTTATTTCATAATTGACATTTGACAATGTGTATTTGATAAGTCCATGAGTATTTGACAGGTCAATAGATATTTGTCAAGTCAATTTATATTTGACAATTCTATGGATATTTGACAAGGCAATGGATGTTTGACAAGTCAATGGGTATTTGAGAACCCAATGAATTTGTCACTAGTCCATGAATATTTAATCAATCAGTTGATATGGAAGCTTTAATTGGTATTTGACAAGTTAGTGGATATTTGACAGTCGATGAATATTTGAAAAGTGAATGGATATTTGACAATTCAATAAATATTTGATAAAGCCATGAGTATTTGACAAGTCAATTAATATTTTTCAAGTCAACGGATATTTGTCAAGTGAATGGACGTTTGACAAGTCAATGGATGTTTGACAAGTCAATAATTATTTGACAAGTCAATGGATATATCTTAAGTCCTTGAATATTTGACAAATGAATTGATATCTCGCAAGTCAATTAATATATTTGACAGGTCAATGGATATTTATCAAGTCAATAGATATTTGTAGCGTGAATATATATTCAACAAGTCAATGGATGTTTGACAAGTCAATGTCAATGCCAATGTATTTTTCATAAGTCCATGATTATTTGATAAATCAGTTAATATCTTTCAAGTCAACTAATATATTTGACAAGTCAATGTGTATTTGACAATTCATTGAATATTTCATAAATCCATGCGTATTGGCAGGTCAATTATTATTTATTTGACAAGTCAATGGATATTCGAAAAGTCAATTGATGTTTGACAAGTCAATAGATCTGTGACACTTCAAAGGATACTTGTAACTTCAAAGTATGTCTGGAAGACCGAAAAATGTTTAAAATGTCAAACGAAAACTTCTTGGAAATCACTTTTTTCATCAAATTACATTATTATAAGTCATTGATAGTGTGACAGACCAGTGGATATTTGACAACTCAATGACAAGTCAATGGATATTTGACAAGTGCATTGATATTTAACAATGCAATGAATATTTAATAAGTCCATGCGTATTTGACAAGTCAATGGATATTTGTCAAATCAGTGTTTATTTCAAAAGTTAATAGATATTTGACAGCTCGATGTCTATTTGACAGGTCAATGGATATTTGACAAGTCAATGTATACTTGACCAACCAATGGATTTTTAACAAGTCCATAAATATCTGATAAATAAATTGTTATTTCGCAAGTCACTTTATATATATTTGACAAGTAAATTGTTATTTGATAAGTCCATGCGTATTTGAAAAGTCAACGGATATTTGAAAAATCAGTAGTTTTTTGAAAAATTGTTAATTATTTGACAAGTAAATAAATATTTGACAAATAAACGTTTGTTTGACATGTCAAAGAACGTTTTAAAATCAATAAATATTAAAATTAGAAATATAAAGAATGTTAGTGTGAAAAAAGGAAATATGAATTTGAATACTGCTAAGGTTAATGTTCTTGTTAATTGACAAGATTCTTTCAAAAAATTAATAAATTTAAATCCAATTAGTAATTAAATTATTAAAAATAAAAAGCCATCAACTGAAATGAAAGTGATGATAAGCAATTTAATACTTTAGATATGTTTTTATTTTTGTTCTTTTGAATTGAGGGGCTTTGAACTTGGATTTTACATTTTATTTTATTAAAAAATTGCATCAGAAATTCTTTAAAGCGGCTGCAGAGAGGATAAGATTTCAATTCTAATAGAAATTGAAATTAAACAATCTAAGTTTAAATGGTTAATAATGTTTTAAAGTCGGTTTGTGACTTCTTGTTTTATATAAAAATGTGTGTTTTTTTATAAATGTATTCGTAACACACCCTAATGCTCTTTCAAGCACAATATTCAACGCTCAACATATTGTCTGCACGAAAATAAGCAGCATTGTTATTATATATTACAATCGCTTAGAAGGCAACTCAAAACTTTCACTTTCAATGCTATACTGCCGAGATATCTACGACTATTTGAGTATGTTTATATTTTCCGCAATACCTATCAAGTCCGATTTGTATCCCAGCATGTATCTCGACTTGACTGAGACCGGCTTAGCGGTCGGTCAAGCTTTTTTCTGCTAACGTAGTCAACTTAAAAAATTGTTGACACTTTGTCTATATTAAATTGCTGTAGCAGGTACATTTTGTACAATCATATGAATGTAACCATAGAGAGGTAAAGTCGGCGGCGCGGCGCGGCCCGGCACGCGGTAAGACTGCGGGGTACATTTTGATTTGCATATGCGATTATTTATTTGCCAATCATAAGGGACATTTGTTTATGTTTTTAATTTGATATTAAAAACTTTATAGTTTAAGAGTTAGTGTTACGTTTGAATTTTTAATTCACGTACGAGTTATGTAACAGAGACTGAAGTTATTTATAGATAATTTGGTTTATTTGAGATGTTGAGTCATAATATTTACAGTGGGCTAGGTGGGGTTTGTGTTCAAGTAGAAGAGATTCGAATTTATAAGGTTATGATATGGGTGTTAGTGATGACAAAAATACGGCACTATAAAGGGTCGTGTATTTAAATGACCCTGGAAGAAAGTCGATGACCAATGTTTGTTCATTCAAAGTTTTAAAGTGAATTAATTAAAAGTTATCTTGATAGGAAGTTGATATAAAAAAAACATCCCAAGACATACCACGAAAGGAGACATATCGTATGGAAGTGTAAATAAAGAGACCACATTTATCAGACGTTTTATATAGAGTTTTCCAATAAAGGGTTTCATTTTGAATAACTCGCTATTTGAAAAGCTGTAACTTTTAAAGCTGTCATCTTTTGACAAGTAAAAGCTTCGTCATTAACTTAAATGCAACCAGTACCGTTTCAACAATGTATTGACATTTTTAAAATTCATTAAAACCATACGAACATTTTGCAATCACAGTTCACATGTTCAAATTTCCTTATCGTGTCATTTTCGGAGCTATCAAGATTTTGTGATTAAATACTGGTCTTCCTTCGTTTTGGAATACTTCCTGGAATTTTTCACGTATAATCTTTGGGATTCAAATATCTTTACTTAAGGTGGCGTTACAGTGTGGGGCGAACCTCGGCCTAAACCAACATGCGTCTCCAGCCAGCTCGGTCTGTAGCTGGCTGTCTCCAGTTTCTCACGCCAAGTTGGTTGAGGTTCTCTCCCACCTGCATGCGCCACCTGAAACGCGGTCTTCCTCTACTGCGCCGTCCCTCGGGACTGGATTCAAAGACCTTCCGGGCTGGAGCGTAGATGTCCATTCGTTCTACATGACCCAGCCATCTAAGTCGTTTGACTTTTATTCTTTAACTAGGTCAGTGTCGCTGCACAGCCCGTACAGTTCGTCGTTATATCTTTTCCTCCACTCCATCTATGCAGACGGGACCGAAAATCACCCGAAGAATTTTTCTCTCGAAGCATCCTAAGACGCCCCCAAGTTATACTTGTCCAGTGTCCATGGTGACGTTTTGTCCAACACGTCGTCCTTCAATGTCCTTTTTTGATAACAGCATTTACTTGGTTTTGCCCTCATTGACCACCTAACCTATCTTCTCCGTTCCCGACGCAATGCTCAAAAACGCAGCACTGACATTACGCTTTGATCTTCCAATTGTGTCAATATCATCGATATTATCGTCAATATCATAAATGGACCTTTGGAAGATTGCGACGGTAGTGTTGATGGTTGAGCTTTGCACAATCCTTTCCAGAACGATTTTGAAGAAGTCGCATGACCGTGCATCGCCTTATTCTCGATAGCAATCGCCGTTTGCCCGGTCCATCCCATCGTACTTTTTGGATGGCGGTTATATCTGCCTTGTAGCAGTTTAAGGCTTCCGCTAACTGTTCGGCTACGCGTGGTCTATTAAGGAACCTAACATTCCACGTACAGATCCGAAGTTCGTTGAACTTATTTCGTTTCATTGGTTCGTCATCAGTAAATCCGTCCGTATTCGAGGTTTGTTATTGCTTCGCCTCTAGAATATTTATACGTGGTCGGGGAGTCACCTCGACGGCACAACCCCCAACATGGAATGCCGGATCCTTAGTATAACTGCAAGGACGGTGAGCCGGTCAAACCGCTTCTTATAGGCTTGGGCGTCGAATATGTCGTAGAAGCCTTAACAATAACCTAAATGAAACTGTAGACGGAATTCATCCGCTGCCGTCTGGATAAGGAGAGGTGCCTTAATGGAAACACCTTCCACACCACCTCCCGCTCTCTCGTTTTCTACCTCCAACAACTTTCCAATTCGAACCCAGTTTCTAGTTAGAACCCAATCTCAAGTAGGCACCCAATGTTCACCGCGGGGAGGTTAGAGTACGTGTTGATAGACAGAAATGGGTTTTGAGATAAATCTGTTGACGCTTGTGTCCTCTTGAATGCACATGTCGTCCATTTGAACATATTTAATAAAGACTTGTGTAATCTTATTGTAAAAAGAAAACTACATAACGAAGCGTACCTCTGTCAACCCGAAGTTGAGACAATACAATAAAACACCAGCCGATGCATTAGGCACGATAATTGCATACATACATATAAAGATGCCGAGGAAATATTTATATAGTATAGCTTTTCCCATTTACCTGATTTCAATTCACATTAACTTCTCGCAGTATATTTCATACAGCGAAGTGAAATTTTTTGAAAAACTCATGAAATCTTTATTTGAATCGATAGTACGGTCAAATGGTCCATCCTTCAAATAGTCCATCCGCTTAGTCCAATTTTGGCATACGTTTTCCAACATTTCGGCCTATATCTCACGAAAAAATGCTTTAATGTTGTCTTCCAATGCGTCAATTGAAGCGGGCTTGTCTGTATAGACATGAACTTTAACTTAGCCCCACAAAAAATAGTCTAAAGGCGTTAAATAGCACGATCTAGTCGGCCAATTGAGCGGTCCCGAACGTGAACTAAAATGTTCACCGAACTCGCCCCTCAATAAGTCCATTGTTGCGCATGCTGTGTGGCATGTGGCACCGTCTTGTTGAAACCACAGGTCATGCACGTCAAGCTCTTGCATTTTGGGCAAAAAAAAGTTGGATATCATCTCACGGTAGCGCTAACCAGTCACCGTTACGTTACGATTCGCATCATCTTTGAAGAAGTACGGTCCAATGATGCCACCAGCCCATAAACCGCACCAAACTGTGACTTTTTCTGGATGCATTGGTAGCTCTTGCAATGCTTCTGGCTGATATTCACTCCAAAATCGACAATTCTGCTTATTTACATACCCATTGAGCCAAAAATGAGTTTCGTCGCTCGCATTTTGATAGTAAAATTCAATAATTTGCAAGCGTTGTTCGTTTGTAAGACAGTTCATGGTTAAATTATAGACCAAACTGAAGATGTTTGACAGTGAAACAAAACACGAAACGTGCGTCAGCTGTTTAAACCAGTGTTGACAAAAAGATAATAGCTAAAAAAATCACTCTTTATTATAGTATGACGGACAGGCTTGGGCCATCCGTTTGTTCTCTAATTTTTTGCTAGGGACAAAGTTTGCTGTTAGGAGCACAAAAGGAATAAAGCCTTGTTTTTATTATATAATTATTTTGTTATACTATGGTTTGTTGCTAGTTTGCTGACAGGGAACGCGAAACCCAACCGATTATTCCGAGGTCACTTTCTAAGACCAACTCGGACAAGCGTGTTGGCTTTTGCTTCACCAACCATTTGGGAAGAACCCCGGACACAGACGCACGAGTCTACCTCAACCTCGTAAAAAAAAGCATCACAACTCAAACCCCCGCTCAAAACCAACCCTCGACAGCTTT
The DNA here is from genome assembly GCA_951509635.1 of Eupeodes luniger. Classification (NCBI taxonomy): domain Eukaryota; kingdom Metazoa; phylum Arthropoda; class Insecta; order Diptera; family Syrphidae; genus Eupeodes; species Eupeodes luniger. Next base: position 231,760,195 of record OX608073.1, on the reverse strand, counting down.
TAGCACGTTATACATTATATCAGGCACACGATTTAATTGCATTTATTTATTCTATTTTTTGATTGTTTAATAATATGCAAAATTACCTCTTGAACTATTTTATACTTTTTACTTACTATTTTAACCATTACCTAACAGCTAATTGGATGACAACAATGTTATATTAGACTTTCTATTCATTGTGGTTGATCGGCCGCACCGACCGACGACCGGAGGAGACTGCAGTGTTGGTCGCTGCGCGCCGCTCCGCGCCGCCGCCGCGCCGTACATGTTTTAAATTATTTATGGACCATTCATTTAGTGAGCATACTGATACTGTTGAGCGTACAAAGAGTAAACGTTTTTGCCAGTCTTCTCTAACCAGCGGAAAATTGAGGAAAATTAGTTTGTGTAAAATCGTTGACTATAGATTATTTTTTTATTTATATATTTTCATCACGCAAAGATGAATTTTACCTTTCAAAAAGTTTAAATTTCACCTATTAGAGGAGAGGATCGAAAAGAAAATGCAAATATTTATGCAAATGTTATTTTTAAATAAAATAATTAGGTGGTGCAAGAGTCCGTTGAGAACTAGAGCCTAGTGACTTACAACTCTCAACCATTCCTGTGTGGAAGTAATGGTGTCAATGATGGACACGACAAGAGTTACTCTTGGAGGATTTGTCTTGTCAATTCCTCGCAAAAGGCAGTACCCAGTACTTTAGATGGCACAGGTAGTGATTGAACCCAAAGCCTCTGGCTTCACAGTCCTACAAGATAGTTGAATATAATTATTTAAGAATACAAACGAAAAACATTAATATGTATGTAGGACATTTAACACAAAAATTAAAATCAGTAAACCAGTTGTTAACTTTAGGTTCTGGTCTCTGTTTTGTGTTTTGATCTTCTTCTTATTTTGTTTTTATTTATTGGTGATTTCTTGAAATTTTAACCCTGGAGTTCAATTTTTTAAATAATTTAAAATCGAATATAATTTCGGATACTGTATCTTTTATATAGAAAAGCACATATTTATAACATTGTATAATGTACCATTTATATTCACATCTTAAGCTGGTTTAACTTGAAATAGATGTTATGAAATAAAAAAAAAACAAAAAAATGCAGGATTGCAAGTACCTGATGGGCAATGACACATCGTGAGACCTTTAACTTATGGTAGATCTAAAATTATGAACATTACAATGACTTTTACACTATTTTGTTTATAATTTTTTCCAAAGTGAGGTAGCTCTAACAGGCTTTATAAAGTAAGCGAACTAAGTAATACCAATAATTCGTTAAAAAGATTAAGATAAAAAGTTTTGGATAAAGAAGCTTTAAATTTTTTATTTAGCTGGCCCTGTATAGACTTCTTTGCCCATTGAAACAAGTTGCGTAAAATACATTCACTTTCACAGTATATTTTTTGAAAAATTCGTGTTAAATTCAATTTAAACAAAAAAGCGTATACGCCCCCTTGCACGTTTCTGTTCTGCTGAGGTTCAATTTATTGCAGAAAAGATTTTTTATACGATTTTAAGAAGACTGATTCTGCTATATAGATGCAGTTTAGAGGGTCTCCTTTTTTTACTATCGAGCAAACAATACTGAGGTTCCATTCTTCCAAATTGCTTTCTTCCGACTATATTTTCGGCATTGAAGCCATCTGCTCCAGCGGATTCTATAGAATTCAGGAAAGATATGGCAATTTTTACTTTGTCTAAGTCGGGAAGATGAGATTGTTGGCTTTCGTCGGCTATATTGAATGGATCATCCTGCCTGACAACGGATTTCCATGCCTCGTCGCCTTTATGCAGCCTGTAGATGTAGTCTTTACATACCCTTAGCATTGACTGCGGTTCTACTATAATGTTTCCATTTTCGTCTTTTCAGCCTTCGGTTCGAGGTTTATGCACTTGTGTATTTCGTTTCACGTTTGTAAATAACATGAGGAATTCTTCCTCTTCCTCAGTTCCGACTCGTTGTCAATGACACTCCTTTCGTTAGCTCTTTAGAGAAAGCTAATCTCTTTGCTAGGCAGTTCGCCACCAATTCAACGCTGCCAGTGAGTGTTATGAATCCTCCTGTACTTGAGCGAGTTAGTGATTCTATGGAACCAATCTTTCTTCGCACTCGTACTGTGGCTAGAAATCTTAAAGATCTCAACATTCATAAATCCGCTGATCCGGATGGTATCCCCGCTATTGTTCTGAAGAGGTGTTCTTCAACGCTGGCAAAACCACTGCGTAAGCTTTTTCATCTGTCCTACTCCTCAGGTCTCGTTCCCAGCGGATGGAAAACTGCATCCCCAAAAAAGGCGAATCTTCCTCACCCTCTAATTACCGACCGATTGCACTAACGTACCTTCTTTCCAAGGTCATTGAAACGCTGATTTATTATCAGCTCAAGAAATATCTTGAAGATCGAAAGCTTCTTAATGACCGTCAGTACGGCTTTCGAAGCAATAGGTCCACTGGTGATCTCATGGTTCATCTCACCGAACAGTGGAGCAAATAATCTTTACATCGTTTTGGAGAAAGTAAGATTATTGCACTTGATATTTCAAAAGCATTTGATAGGGTTTGGCATCAGGCTCTCTTATCGAAAATGCGTGCTTTCGGTTTTCATGAATCCCTGCTTCATTGGGTTAGTAATTACCTTTCGGATCGTTCAATACAAGTAGTATTGGATGGATTTAAGGCTGAAAACCTCAAAATAAATGCTGGTGTGCCCCAGGGCTCTGTTCTATCTCCAACACTCTTACTCATTTTTATTAATGATCTCCTGTCGGTGCAGGGAATTAACTTCACGGGAACTACCTTTCGATGGGAACTAACTTCACCACTAGTGGGAATTAATTTAACCTTTTTTTGGTGAAGTTATTTCCCACTGAAGGTGGGCTTCTCATGCTCTCTCTTTTTTACTTCTAAGAAGTCAGTGTTCCTCTCCTCTTCTGCTCACAGACCTCGTAAGCAGCTCTCTCTTGAGTGCCAGTTGTTCAAATGCATTTGCCTGCCGACATTCCTCATCAAACCAAGGGTTTCTTGTTGGTGGCTGCTTGAAACCCAGCACGTCATTAGCAGCTTCTCTGATTGTATCTAGGCAATATTGCCACTGGTTTCGATACATTGTTTTGGGGGCAGAGAACTTCGAAAAACTTGATCGGAAAAGGATTTGGCGACATCTTGTGATTAAAGCTGTTCGACGTTGTATCTTTTCCCAGCATTTTCCTGTTTTGCCTTGGGTCTGGAAACCCGAAGTGCTACCTTGGCTAAAACGAGTGAGTGAACCAAATCGATGTCAGCTCCTCGGAAAGTTAGAACATCCATGATGTTGGAAGCGTGTCTAGCGTCGATCGCAATATGGTCAATTTGGTTGACTGTAGATTGATCTGGAGAACTCCAAGCTCGTTTGTGGATGTTGAGGTGTACTGACTACCATCATGTTTCGCCCCACACCACACACGTTATCGGGAGTGTTGTAATGCAGGTTAATTTGGCTGCTGGCCAGAAAAACCACTTCTATCTAAAGATCTAACTCACTCGTTAAAACAAATTGGTGCTTGCATTGAAGCGATCTAGGCAATAAATGCCGGAATTTTAGAGATCTTTGTAATAAAAGTCTCCGAAGTGGAGTTTTCGTCTTTGTGATAAGTTAGGACATGAAAAAAGAAGGTCTAACACTGTCTTCTCTTCTTCTTTATCCATGCAGCTTCTGCAACAATCATTTGCAAGAGCTCGAAATCGAAAAGGATGCCTACGCTTTCAGATAGTGCCCTATTAGGACACCTATAACTATATTTAAGCCAAGGGAGGTCTTATGTCCATCTTTATAAAAGTGAATCGCTTCGTCTACCAAAAATGACTCACTCTCCCAGGTAGACGAGAGAGGGATAAGCACTTTGAAGTTTTTGTTGAATTGTGGATAGTCGACGTTACTGTTTAGAGATCTTATAAGAATAGTAGTGCCCAATATCGTTATTAATCCACTGTGAGGAGGCCTTAAGCCGATTGACTGTGGTAGAGCCCGGTTGGTTGCTGAAGATATCTAGCGGTAAAAGATAAAAGAGAAAATCAAGCGCAACGGATGGAATAGAGCAGAGTGCTCAACTTACACACAAGCAGGATGTTAGTTGGACTTTGCTGATTTTGAATGGGAAACAGAAAAACATTTCATAAACATTGCAGAAAAGTATCGCAAACGTCCACACAAAAGGAAACATTTCAGAAAATTGTATCTGTTTCTGAAATTTTTTGAAAAATATTTCTTTGGTCTGGACACACCTGTCAATGTTTTTGGAGACCCCATTTATTACCAATGGCTCTTTTATAAGAGAATAGGGCCACATTTGCTTTATTTACTTTCAATGTTCTTCAATGCTCAGCTTAATTTCTTATCCAAAATAAGACCCAAGTATTTTGCTTTTTCTAAAAATTTAAGCTATATACCGTTTATATAAGGGGTTATATGGGAGATATTTTCCCTAGTAAGTGTGGTTTTGTGAAGATTGTAACAAAGTCCATACCGATCTTCTCGTTTAAATTGCTTTGTAGTAGTTACAGCAATATCGTCCCAATCACACTGAACCCCTCCATTTCTAGAATTGCAAGTAGTTAGTTTAATTTTAAGTTCCAGAGGATAAGAGAAAGTCCAATGCCTCTACTGACAGTTCGTCGAGTTATGCAATAAAATCGCCCTGTTTTGAGTTGATAATTCTGCTTATCAGCATATGATGATGATGATGATGATATTTCTGCTTATCAGCATATGATGTTCAGAGATGACAGCGCAGATGTGATTTCTTATGTGTCGCCATTGTGGAATGCTCCTTCTATATCTAGGAAAGCAACTAAAACGAACTCTGGTTTCCCTTTATTTTTTGAAGGAATAATGCTAGTTTTGAAGTTCTTAGATTATTAGGTTTACCATGGCAAATTTAAGTACTCTAGACATTTTTTAAAATCTGGAATAGTAAAGTAACACAATTTCTCAAATACAAAGTTATGACTACAGTTTAAAATATTTATCTAAAAATACTCATGAATTTGTCTAGAAAAATAAATAAACAAAATGAAAACATAACCGAATAAACCGGAAATTAAAGGGGCTAATAACATAACATCATTTCATGACCATAAAGCTGGTCACTTGATTCTGAACGATAAGACCTGATAACCTTGGTGCATTGATGTCGATCGATGCTCCGTCATTAAATCTTTTCGAATTTTGTTCGGAAACGATATACAGTGTTGGCCAAAAGATTAGCACTAAAAGTTTTATTTTATTTGTCTAAAAAAAATATTAAAGTTTAGAAGATTTTTTTTTTAGGTTGAGAAGATATACTCCACCATTTTAGAAATAGTAAAAATAACTGTAAATGGCTCGTAAAAAATATTCCACAAATTTTAAAAAGAATATCATTGCGGATTTGAATGCGGGTCCATCGGTGATCAGCATTGCAAATAAATATTTAGGTTGCTTAGAAACGAAACATCGTGGTGGAAGACCAAGAAAAACGACTATACAAGATGGTAAGGCTATAGCCCGGCTTGTTTAAAAGGACCCCTTTATACATCCAGTAGCGTATTTCTGCCCACCGAAGAATTGTGGATAGAACTCTAAGGAAACCATTTATTTCCAAGAAAATGAAAGACAGTGTTATTCTCGGATGAGTCCAAGTTTAAGACCTAAAGGCCAAAGATAAAACCCACTTTTCACAACAAAAACACGGAGGTGCAAATACTATGGTTTGGGGATGTTTTTCTAGTCGACCCAATTCATAAGATAGAAGATTTAATGGATCGCTTTATGTAAAAAGACATCTTTCAAAACATCAAGCTGCCATACACGGAGAAAAAATGCCCATAAAATGAATATTCCAAAATGACAATGATCCAATCCACGCGGCTAAGACAGTGCAAAATTGATTTTTGCAAAATAATTTCAACTTTTTGAAGTGGTCAGCTTAGTCATCTGACTTCAACTCCCTCTTAAATCAAACAGAAATTGCTTGGAATAGTATCCCCAGGAAATCATAAGGAATTTAGTCAAGGCAATGCCTCGTAGATGTGAAGGAGTTATTAAAAATAATGATTACGCAACCACACATTGAAAAATTAGTACCTTTAAGAACATTAATTACAAGTATGTGCTTTAGTTTTGTTGCTATTATTTTCAATGAATCGTCCAATCTTTTGTTATATTTTGTTTAGTGTGTAAAATTCATTCAAATTTTGAAACTTATTTAAACAAATTGTAACCCAATAATATTGAGTGCTATTGTTTTGTCCGACACTATATGTACAATGTACATGCACTGCAAACCACTGGAATGAGGCCACACATTTTGGAATCCATTTTCGCTTTTTATAGCTGGTGCAAGTGTTGTTCCTGGTGAAACGTACTTTAGGTACGTATTTTCCCATTACAAATTCATAAAGTTAAAGAGAAAATTAGAAACAAGTGTTGGATTTTTCCAATATCAAATAATGAACTACTAAAAAAGCGTATAAAAAAATGCTCTACTTGGATGAGGCCATTGCAAATATTTCCGTGCAGGAGTTTAAAAGTGCAATCTTTTAAAAACTTTTGTATAGAATATATTAAAGAGTGTTAAAAACAAGCAAAATAAATAAATTAGGTGGCGCAACAGTCCGTTGAGAACTAGGGCCTAGTGACTCACAACTCTCAACCATTCCTGTGTGCGAGTACTGTCGTCAGGGATGGATAAAACCAACTGTTTACGTTTAATTTGAAACACACGTGGGCTCTGGTAACTTTGACAGCTACAGGAAGAGCAAAAATAGATGTTTTGAGAGATTTAGGACTCTCAGGACGTGAAATAGCAAGAAGACTTTACAGAAGGAACAAAGTTGTAAGCAATTATGTTGCTGATCCACAAAAATATGGGAAAATCAAAAAAAGGTACAAGGCAGAAACAAGAAATATAAAAATAAAAGTCAAAAGCTAAGTATTATCCAGAATGACAGCGGTTTAAAGGCTTATACAAAAAACAGATACTATCCAGAGAAGGTAACTAAAAAATAAACCTGTTTTGAGGCAACTACAGTCAGAGAGAAAAAACTAAATGAGAGAGCCAAATTTCCTCGTCTCCGTCTCTTCGCAACCTCTTACTCTCATTTTTTATAGCGTGTTGAATTCGTATCGGTGTTTTCACCTCGGAGAAGAGTACACAAAAAAACATCAGTTCCGGGAAATGCGACATTTCTCATTTTTGTTTATTGATAGGCAAGAAGGCTATGTTTTTTAAAGTCTCATTATTATATTTGTAATTCTCATGATTTTCTTTCTTTAATATTACTAACATCTTGTCGTTTTTATATCTACAAAAATACTCCTATAATTCAAATTAATTCTAGCAAAACATTTTTGTTTGTCAAAAAATAACGGGAGAAGTTATACCGGTAGTTCGTGGTGAATTTGTTTTTCTCTTCTTTTTCTCTAAGTTACAGATAGATGGCATTAACAACCAAAACAAGAAAGGATGTGTGCAGAAAATGTGTAACAAGGTTAAGGTTTTTTAGACTAGACTTTATTTGTATGTATATATGAACGAGTACATGCTTTTTATAAATGTATGTTATGTTTATTTCAATAGTAATACCTTAACTAATAACTTAACTACTGTATTATCTAAAATATATTGCATTGAATTATTTTACATTGAATTATAAAAGGCGGAAATAATAAAGTTCTACAGTTTACCGGGAATATTTATATAAAATATCCATATCTTCTGCAATTGCGGTATCAATCCATATTTTCTGGAACTTAGTGTTAACGTAACATTTATTTGTCATGAATTACTTTTTCAGCTTTTTTGTGCACCAACAAAATTAATTATGAAATTTGGCTGCGATAATAATTACTTGAACACAGCATTTTCTATGTTTATAGTTATTCAGGTTTAGCCCTTAACTTTGATTTGCATTTATTTATGTCTAAAAAGTTCAGTAAACATCTATGAATAAGCCACAATGCACTTTCAGAAAAACTTTAGTTAGAACTTTCCCTGACGGATTTTTCCTTGTCGCTATACAGTCAGTCACGAAAGTCTACATACACCCTTGAAAAATGCAAAATCATCAATAATAGGCAAAATTTCAGTGATATTTTTTATTATTTAGAATATTTACAGCTTAACAACTAAAATAGAACAAAAAGATGTAAATTTTTTCAACAATTCACTTGAAATAACAAAAAAAAAAACAAAAAAACCATCTCACTTATTCACAAATCTTATGCAATGAAAATTGGCAACAGAAGTAACAAGTTGACGGTCTTTTTATTTAGTCTCTACTTACATCACTTATTTTCGGCATTTTGGAAATTTCGTGAGTAATGTAAAGAAAATAAACAACGAGTACACACAAATAAAATAGGAATTGAAAAAAGAGATGAGATGGAATATTTTCAATGTTCCATGTTTACATTCTGTAACTCTCGTTTTCAATGTTCCTGAAACTCTCGCATCGACAAAATTAAGTCGATAAACTCTGAAAATTGAAACAAATCTGAGTTTTTTTGCATTTTTCAATAGTCTGAGCGAAAATTAAACGCATAAACGAAGCTAATAATAAAAATAATAGTTGTAGTGCTTTCAGAGTCTTATGTTTCAAAGGTGGTCGCCATTTTTCAAAGATGGTGAGCAGAGAGAAAAGAGAGAAAAGTTTATTCTCTCTCGTGGTGAGTATGCATACAAACTTGCATAAGTATTTGTTCCCCACATTTTTTTTATATGGAGTTAATACATATGCAAGTTGGTGGCCAAATTACAGCTTGTAGGCAAAAAGAGAGCAACCGTCGAAGTTGGTTCTCTCTATTAGTTCTTTTCTCTCTGACTACAGTTCCTTGGAGCAGTGAATGGAAACGCGTTGTATTTTCGGGTGAGAAAACAGTTTAACTTTGACGGCCGGTAAATTACAACTTGTGTTTGTGAAAGGATGAGCTTCTTTTATAATTTCCATTCCCAGAAATGGAAACCATTTTTGGACTCTTGCCTTGGATTTTCCAAAAAAACAATGCCCCATTCAAACTTCGAGGTTTGTTAGAAGTTGAATTTAGTCAGAAGACGTGAACTTTTGCCATGGCCTATTTTTGCTATATTCACCGCATTTTAACCCTTTCTATCCGATCGGCAATAAAACCTGATCATGAAAATAAGAACTAAAATTGGGATGTTATTGTCCACGCCGTATTTTATAATATTCCTAACGGTATTACTTTGAAACTGTTTTGTCTTCAACGGAAATTTTCATGCGTTTTATTCAAAATTTATTATTTATAACTGGTATATCTCCATAATTTATATATAAAGTTTTGTACAAGTGTTTTTATCATAATCTGAAGCTGGTAGGTAGGTATTTTTTACTATAATTTCCTTGCTATTTCATTTTTTATACTGTGGGACCTCAAGCCAATTTTGTGCCACAAAAGACTGTAAGTACTCTTAGAGTTTCCGTAATAAATCAGAGCTTCGATAGGACTGATGATCCGTTACAAATCTTCAGCAAAATTTTCCCTGAAAGCTTATTTATGTATGTTACTCCATGTACCAATAAAAGAATTGAAATTTTGCGTAAGTCAAAACAGGCAAACCGAAACATCATGCTAACTGATATTGGAGAAGTGAAGATTGTTTTTGGTTGCATTATAATTATGTCTTACAATCATCTTCCAGCCTTCAGGCACTATTGGTCCAAGCATCCTTCTATGGGAATTGATGCCATTGATGCTATTTCTATAGACAGGTTTTAGCTCTTGTCTTCAACAATTTACTTTGCTTCTCCCGAGAAGCCAGACCAAGCATCAAAGCTATATTACATTGAGAATGTTATTGAATGCTTGAAATCTCAGTTTTTGAAAGCCAGAAACGATAGCTCTTTCCAAAGTATTGATGAAAGCATGACCAAATTTAAAGGACGCTCATCAATGAAGCAATACATGCCCTTGAAGCCTACTAAAAGAGGTATAAAAATGTGGCTAAGATGTGATGCTCTTACTGGCTATACATACGACTTCAATATCTATTGCGGAAGGGAAGAAGAAGTAGTCATATTAATTCTTAGTGAATCAATCAATTAGATAGTTCGATTCGAAACCCCAATGTAACTCTATGCTTCGATCGCTACTCTTTTTTAAACCTTGGATTATGCTGCACTAGGAATCGTTGTATCTAATCGAAAAAAAACTGCCAGTTGTGAATGAAAAGCTTCGGAAAGCTGAGCATGTTTTTCGGGAGAGTAACACAGGACTTATTTATGCCAAGTAGCATGATGCGAAGGAAGTCATTGTCGTGAGTAATTGTCAATCATCTGATATGGGTACCGTTGATAAAAAGCAAAAAGATGGTCAGAAAATCAATATATCGTGTCCGGAGATGATAAAGTTCTACAGGCAGATAATGGGTGGAGTTGATCGAGCAGACCAAATGGCGGGGCAATATGAATTGGATCGAAAATCCAAATAAATGGTGGAAAAAGGTGTTTTATCGTTTGCTCATGATGATGATGAGTGTTGGGAATTCTTGGGTCATACAGTCTCAATTAGGACGGACACAAAGACCACTTATCGATATCATAGTTGATTTGGCTGAAAACCTTATAAAAAAGGGAAAGGAAACAGCGGCTTTTCAAACAAGCGGTGTATCTGGGAGAAAAAGGAAACTGTCCACTTTACACTTACCAGTTACAATTCCCACACGGAGACGCTGTGCAAGCTGCACCGAAAACAATATAGAGAAAAGAACCAAATAAATCTATATGCGAGGAATGCCAAATTCCTCTTTGCCTGTTTTGCACCCTATCGGAAATGAAACGTTATTATCACTATGCTTCACATTTAATTGTATTTATTTTTATGAACTTTCTGCCAAATATATAAAATAAATACTTCTTGTATCAAAAATCATGTTTTTACACTTCTCAAAACAATGTACGTAAAAAACTGACCGGGACAACTTATGTCCCATAGACAAAAACGGTCGGGACATATATGTCCCAGCCACGCCCACCACTTCCACAACTTAATTTTTTTCATTTATCTAAACAAATCATTTTATATTTACATAGCGGCCCGTCCCGGCTTCGCACGGGTAGACATAAAAAGGTACAGATAAGTTATAAGCATGCTAATTAAAACGACCATGAATCACTAAATTAGAAAACATTTTTTTTTCCTATCATTAACACTCTTCGCAGCGTATGCGTTGAAAGACATTTTATGGCTAATTTGTTTACACCTTCGGTTGGTTTTAATATACCTCAGATCAGCCCACCCAAGATTAAAGCAATACCATTAAGGTTTTCCGACCAAGCTAAATATTTAGGCCTCATTTTAGACAAAAAACTAAATTGGAAGGCAAATATTGATGAAAGAGTAAAAAAGGCCACTGTAGCGCTTTTCACTTGTAAAAAGGCCATAGGATCAAAATGAGGCTTCTCCCCAAAAGTAACCCACTGGCTATACACTTCGGTAATTAGACCGATACTCATTTATGGAGTTGTCGTATGGTGGACCGCACTGGACAAGATGGTAAATCTAAATAAGTTCATCAAAGTCCAGCGGTCAGCAGGTATGTGCATCACAGGAGCACTTCGCTCAACACCAACTGCAGCCCTGGATGTGCTTTTAAACCTAACACCTCTTGACATCTTCTCCAAAATGGTGGCAGCCAACTCATGTGTGAGGCTTATAGCCACCTCTCAATGGAACAGTAACAATACTGGACATACTACCATACTGGACAATTTCAGATCTATCCCAGATCGCTTAGACTATACCACCCCTAAAATGGTATTCGGTAAAAGCTTCCATGTGTCCATCCCTTCAAGATCCTCCTGGGAAGAAGAGAGACCCCTGGAAGACAATGCGATACACTTCTATACAGACGGTTCAAAGACCGATTACGGAGTTGGAAGTGGTATCTATTCGGAACAACTGAATCTCAGTCTATCATACAGACTTCCCAATCAATGTAGTGTATTCCAGGCAGAAGTAATGGCGATTAAAGAGGCACTATCCTGGCTCAAAGAAAACGTTATATCTTGCAAGGATATACGAATCTTCTCGGACAGCCAGGCCGCTCTTAAATCTCTCGAGTCTGTCTCCACAAACTCACAAGTAGTCCACGATTGTCGATCATCTCTGAATGAGAGGACAGAACAGTTTAATATTCACCTCATTTGGGTGCCAGGCCACAGAGACATTCCGGGAAATTGTAAAGCCGATGAGCTCGCCAAAAACGGAACACTTCTGCCTAATGTTAGACAAAATCATAACATAGGAACACCACTTGCTACATGCAAATATCTTATCAAACAATATGCTCTAGAAGCAACAAATGCTAGATGGTCACAGAGTACCACCTGCCTAGCAACCAAGCAAATATGGCCAAGCATAGACTTAAAACGGTCAAAAGGCTTGATATCCCTGAGCAGACAAAACATAAGCTCTACAATTGGAGTAATAACAGGACACTGCCTCATAGGAAGACATGCTCTGAGGCTAGGGGTCTACACAAATGACTTCTGTAGAAGCTGCATGGACGAGGAGGAAGAGGAAACAGTCCTCTATGTACATGTCCAGCACTCTCCATTAGAAGGAATAACTTTCATGGTAATCCCTTCTTCGACAATACCAGTGAACTGGCAACGATTGACACAAAGTGTCTCTCTAACTTTATTAAAAGCACAAAATGGTTTGTTTAATTTTCATTACTCTCCCATGAGTAACCTCATTAGTGGTATCACAATGGACCCTTGAGGTCTAAGTGAGTCAATTACATCTGGACTGGACAGCCACTCCAACCTAACCTAACCTTGGTTTTAATATTCATGCCTATTACCGATGTCGTCTCGTTTTTTCGACTACTCTCGTATTCTTTGTCGTGTCGTTTTTTAAGTGGCATTCTATAACTTTTTCGACGCGACTATTTTGTAGCAGATTTTTAAACGATGAAAATGTATCCGAGATCTGTCAAACTGAAATCAAATTCTAAATCATTTCATTACTCGATTTTCAACAAATTTGTTTTTATTAAATTATTACCAAATAAATAAATTATTAAAATTATAAGTGTTGAAATGTATTACAACACAAGCAGCGATAGTGACAATGATGAAGAAGGTAGAGAGCGAAATATTGCAAAGGCACTTAATTGTACAAATAGGACAGTGAAGCGCGGCATCTGCATTTGTAGCCTGAATTTGCTTTGACTTACATATGTATGTCCGGATCATAGAGGAAATATATTATCTAGAGTCCCGACTGGTACCCGTCTTGCCTGAAACACCCTCAAATTTTATTTGAGGTAACTCTCTTAAAAGCCCGTAACAACTACATAGAATCTGCATTTTCCCATAAGAAATGCACGGGACAACTAACACATGCTTATGCTAATGGGCAAAATTCGCTCAATTTAGTTTGTAGGCCGAAAGAGAGCAAACCCATTAAGTCGGGACTCTAGATAATATATTTCCTCTATGGTCCGGATGATGAAGACGTTGAAGTGGTTGGGAGCTGCGATACACCAATTGCATTTCCACTCGGGCTTAACCATCTGTTTATATTTATTGGCCCTCCTCCATTTCCTTTCACTTCTTTTTTGTTGTTCTGAACAACTTTTTTTTTACTTTAAATTCAAAGTCAGCCCAAACCTGAAAAAGCCATCTCTTATTGGAGTACCTTTGCTGTTGAGTTTATCAGCTACTACATTCCATTCTTTTTTAAAATCGGCTTTGTTCATACATTTCAAAAATCCCCTAGCCAACTGCTCGTTGCTTTCCACCAGCTGGACAAGCGCCTCGAATTGGTTTTGCTTTGTTAATTTTAACCGAAAATGTGTACAAATATTTATCTTTTAATTATCGCAAATAAATTACTAATAAATTCCATAAAACAAATTATTTAACAAGGAAACTTAAAGTTTTGCGAACTTCCATTTTTTCGTCGTGAGCAAATTTTCAAACGAGAGATACCGTCGTTTTTTTTCATTGTCGTCGTTTCTTTTCGTCTTACAGAATGCTGAATTAGAGCGTTCAACACACTTGACGTTTACACACGACAACAAAACGAGTGACAAAAGCTGAAAACGACTTATGGAATGCAGATTGCGTCGTGTCGTATATTTTACTGTCGTTTACGACATCGGTAATAGGGGTGATTAATTTCTAAAGATTTCTATAGTAATCTAGTACTAAATATAGCCTATGTTACTCAGTGATAAATGTATCTTTCTAATGAAAAAAGATTTATTAAAATCGGTCCAGTACTTTTTGAGTTTATTCGTTACATGCAAAAAAAAACAAATCTTTCCTCTTTATAGTATTAGTCTAGATAACATGGCAGGTAAGCATATAAATTGAAGAGGTTTTATATTAGTGGCTTTCCGAATTGAAAACGTCTGTCCACGGCTTTTTCATAAAGTTTACGAAATTGGCAGACAATTTGAAACCAAGGACACCATAATCGAAGCTTTTCGGGATTCCTAGGTCCTAGGTCAACCAGCTATAAAAAGTTAGAATCAATTCCAAAATGTGTGGCCTCATCCTAGTGGTTTGCAGTGTATATTTTGTGTGTAATTCAAGATCAAAGGTAACTTAAGCTGACTTTATAAAATTCATTCAAATTTTGAAACTTATTTAAACAAATTTTAACTCTGTGATATTAAGTTTGATTGTTTTGTCCGACACTGTATGTACAATGCATGTACATAATATAATTCTGTTTACATTGATTGAAAATTGAACTTTTCATGACCTAGTTAATGTAAGGGTATTTTGATAACGAAGGTCTTTTTAATCTTGGAAAAACTTGAAAAGTGGATTTATCCAGTTTTCGCGCCATATTTTCCCATACTTTTTCCTACAAAAGATTTTGAATCAATTGAAATACCAACATTGCCTTCCGCATTGATTTTATTCACCAATGATTGACGTCTTTAATTACGTGCAATAAATAAAATGAGTTATTTCTTTTAATACAAAAAACAAAACAACCGTCAATGAATGTATACTTTCTCTATTATAAATTTATCCTACAATAATACAAACAAAAATGTTAAAATTGTTGTAAACCAGGCGAAGAATTAAAAAAGAAAAACCATTAATTTTGCACTTTTTGTTCAAGCATCGATGCAAATCCGCATTTAAACAATACCACTCGACTTTTATTATGCACTCGACAGCTGAATAACATTCATCTTATGCCAAAGTAATAATAAAAGTGAATTAATTAATTGCAAAGAATTATTTTTAAATCTGAAAAATATGAGAAAAAATATATGAATACAAATTAAAAAATCGCATGATGTTTAACATGTATGTATATAATAACGCAAACGCAAATCTCGCTTAAATGCTGCTAACAGCTTTGGCGTTAAAAAGCTGGCCTTTTCATGACGATTGATTGCTCGCTCTCCATCAACGTCAACATTTATATTGACTAGCGATGAAAAGTTCGTAGATGCTCGCTAGTTGTTGACCAAGCATCAACTCAGCTCAGCTGACCGAGATCTCATCACAATTAAAATAGTCGTCTATGAATCTAGTGATATGTGAGAATTCGAAGTCTAATCATTGTTGCATGCAAGGAGCAAGCTTGCCAGATTGCGCGATGTAAGTTTTGAGCAGAAATTCCGGTTTAAAAGTTTAATGGTTTTTTCTGAATCAGCTGAGTCCGGGATTTAAAATTCTTCTGCTCGAATTGCTCTCTCGTCCTAAAAATTGAAAGTTGATACAATTAAATAAACTCATAATTGTCAAATGGGTTGAAGATTTTTGTCCTGGGTCAAAACCAAACTAAGCCAGATTTTTATCCAGGCAGTTTTAGCCCCAATTTTTAAAGCTAATCCAGTTCTTTTTTTTAATTGCTCTAACCATACCAGCAATTTAAAAAACTACTTTTTCTTACATAAACGCTATTACATCAAGAGTCGTTCAAATCTTGAAGCTCAATTTTTGGAACCACTAGCTGCAATATCTTTCAGCCAATTCCAAATATGCTCGAAGACTTCAATTCCAATATTTTAGAAGCAATTCCCAATGAAGTCTGAAAAAGAAGTTACCTCGTACATTGAAACTTTTGTAAACATTAAGTACAACTTTTTGGCTTTAATTTATGATAATCTCAATTAAAGTTATTCTAATTTAATTATTACTATTATTAATTTTTTATTTTACGGTATTTAGAGAAAAAAAAATAAAATACCATATAAGCTCACAAAAGTCTGGCAAGCCTAGCATAGAGCACCATCACGTCACGGCACATTGATTTTGATACGGCTCTTGTTGTAAAGGTGAGCAGAATACTAGTGTAATTTGTGTTCGATGTACATATTGGAAGAAGAAAATGAGAAAAAACAAATATTGGCGCGCTACAGATTGTTGGTTATGCATTTCATTTTATACCCTATTAGAAATTTTCAAATGACGTTACTAAACGCAGTGTGTTACAATTGTTACCTTAAGCTTTAAATATACTTAATACTTTCAAAAGGTTGTAATCGTTACGTTTTACTTCATCTTAGATTATGAAAAATATTTAAAAACGAAAAATGTTTGTTTAAAAAAATTTATAATTTTTCTTAAAATTAATTAAAAGCAACTTGAAATTCACAAAGTTGTATTTGTATAACCTACTCCTTAATCAGGTTTCAAATTTAGGCCTGAAAAACTATTTTTTTATGTAAACCATTTGAGATATATTATAATAAATTATTGATTGAAATTTTATCAAATATTTCGACACATCACAATTGATTCGTTAAATTTAATTTTCGAAGTCTCAGCTAAACATTCATTAACTCGATTTATTGGTTGTGTCACTAATATTTGACACTTGTCAAATTCAGATGTCATTTGAAGTATCATAATATTGGTTCAATATTTAGGATAATGAATTGCTTATGAATCCAAAAAAAGCGTTAAAAATATTTAAACTTACTACAAAACTGTTGATTTATACGTAGCTATTACAGAGATTATGCAATGATATTCGACCGAATACGCAAGCAATCGGTAAAATATCAGTTTCAGATTTTTCCTTCTACCAGCAAGCTTCCTCTAACTTCTCCTATCTCTGTGAGTCACTCTACCATAATTATCTTGATAGAATGCAGATTAGTCTGATCTCGGATCCGAAACGTTTTTATCAATTCATTAATATTAAGAAAAAATCTGATGGCTTCCCTTCTACTTTGAAATATTTAAATACTTCTTCTGCAGACCCTAAAATAATCAGTAACCTTTTTGCCTCCTTCTTCAGCCAATCATATAGTGATAACACATACGAACCCGACCGCGAATTTTTTAGTTACTTGAAGAATTGCCCTCAAACCTCTCTAGTCTCTATCGACATTAAGACTGATATTGTCACCAAAAAAATAAGTGTGCTTAAAGATGACTTCTCTCCCGGTCCCGATGGCTTACCCACCATATTACTTAAAAAATGTGTTAGTTCACTTTGTAAGCCCCTAACAGCTTTATTTCGTCTTTCACTTTCTCAAGTTACCTTTCCGAAATTATGGAAGGACTCCTTTATCTTCCCTATTCACAAAAAAGGTGCTAAGAACGACATATCTAACTACCGGCCTATAGCCAAACTATCTTCTATCCCCAAGCTCTTCGAAAGCATTGTTTATGACTGCCTTTACTTTCACTGTAAGTCTTTATTTTCTCCCCTGCAGCATGGTTTTCTTAAGGGTAGATCAACCACAACTAACCTAACTGAATTTGTATCTAGGTCACTTAATGCATTAGAGAAAGGTAAAGAAGTTGATGTCATAACCACAGATTTTAGTAAAGCTTTTGATAAAATCTGTCATCAAACTATATACCTTAAACTTAATGCCCTTGGATTTCCTCCCTTTTTCATTTCATGGTTAAGATCGTACCTAGAACAACGTCAATACAGGGTTCTCTTCAGGTTCTCAATCTCTGATCCCATCAACACCACTTCAGGCGTCCCCCAAGGCAGTCACTTGGGCCCTCTTATCTTTGTCCTAACAATAAACGATGTTGAAAGTATAATTAGTGACTCATATCTGTCTATTTACGCAGATGATATGAAAATCATTAAGGTCATTTCTTCTTCCGCTGACATTCGCTTACTCCAAAACGACCTAAACCTATTCCAAACTTGGTGCAATAAGAATTTTTTAGAACTCAACGTTGCTAAATGTCAATCTATAACCTTCTCCCGTAAACTGTTACCCTCACCCCCCAGAACTTACTACTTTTGTAATGAAGCCATTGACATTGTTTGTTCCATTCGAGACCTTGGAATTATTTGTGACAGTGAGCTTAACTTCCGTTCTCATTTGGATCAAATAATTAACAAAGCCAATTCCTCTCTCGGCTTCATAAAACGTTGGTCTAAAGAATTCTCGAACCCTTACGACACGAAGTCCCTTTACATTACTTTCGTTAGGCCCCTCCTTGAATACGCCAGCCAAGTTTGGTCGCCATATCAGATCTCTCACTCCCGAAGAATTGAAGCTGTGCAACGTAGATTTCTTCGGTTCGCCCTCCGCGGCCTTCCATGGTCCGATAGATAGAAGATAGATTAAAATTGTTAAACTTGCAAACTCTTAAAAAACGTCGAGAAGTCGCAGATATAATCTTCGTTCACCAACTCTTAACGGGTACAATCGATTCACCCATTCTGTTGGAAATGATCCCGATCCATACTAACCCACGTAACATCAGATCCGCTCCACTCTTCCGCCCACCTCACCACCGCACAAACTACGGCTTCTTTGAACCGATTTCAAGAATGTTGCGTTTGGCAAATACTTCACAGTACACCTTTGACTTTCACATCAGTCCATCCTCTCTCAGAAACTCTCTCTATAACTCCTAAAAAAAAAAAAAAATCACTTCCATAAAAAAGTCCTTCTAATTCCTCGTCCCATTTAATTTTAAGTCTAATAAAATCAAAATTGTTAGTTCTTGTACATTAAAGAGCTTTTATGTGGGCCTTAGGGCCCACATGACTTAATGTTGAAAACTGATAACAAGAACAACAACAAAAAAAAAATAATAATGTTAAGTTAGTGTTAAGTTAAGTTAAGTTATGTTAAGTTATAGCTTGTATTAAGCGGAATAAATAAATAAATAAAACTGTGAAGAAATTTGAAAAAATGTGGAAGTGTTTTTGTTGTCACAAAGTTTTTGCATCATTGTAATGCACACTTTTAATGATTCGAATTCATCGATTTGACACGGTTAGATTTTTTTAAAGAGCTTTGCATTAAGAAACCAACATTACTCAAGTAATGGAAGAGATACCTCTCGAAATTTGAGAAACGTCAGAAGAATTACATGATGCGAATCTTTCAAAAAGGTTATTTGAATTATATTGTATTTCACACTTAATGCCTCAGTCCGAACTTTATAATGAAATACAATTTACATCAAAAATGTCTTGCTGTTTGTGTTTTATTTAGCTTTACTTTCAAAACCGAAAAATGAATGACCCTGTACAAGAAATTGACCAGACAAGTAACGTTCCTAAAGTGATATACCTATACATTAGGAACTTGAATTTTTATCAATTGAAGCAAAATACAGCGAACCTGCAAAGTAAATTGAACAAAAAATGGACATGTCCGTTAAAAACATTAAATTTTGAAGTAAAAAACGGAACTGTGTTTTTAAGAAATTTTGTGTTTATACAATTCTATTTAATTTTTTTTTTAATTCAGCTTTACAAAGTAAGCAGTTAGGTAGTTAGCAGTAAGGAGTTATTAAAGTTTCGAGCCTTCTTAAACGAATTAAACTTAAGAAAAAACGGCGCTACTTGACGAACAACGAAAGTTATGAGATTAGAGTTTTCAAGACTTCAATAAGCTTGAAAAAGAATAGTATCACGTGTTTTTTTCAGACAAAAAAGATGATTAAAGCTATATCACACCCGTAAAGAAGGTGTTGTGTTATGAGCAGTTAAGCTTGAGGTCGGTTCATCAAAAATGACTCCAGTCGGGTATAAGGGAATTTGGGAAAAATACTTCTCTTAATATTTTAACATTTTTTGACCCATAAACTAGGCCTTCCAACATGCGCCTTTTCACTTGGTGCGCATAATAAAAGCTTGGACAGAGTTGTAAAATGTGCACTTCGTTCAATGGCTCCCGTACTCATCTGGTCTTAATATTATTAAATATACTTAAGAATAGTTTGTACCCACAGTTAATAATTGTGGTAGTCATTTTGAAGACAAAGAATCCCTAATTTTTGCAATTAAGTTAACGTGGAGCGAAATTTCGTTGAACTATATCAAAAGGCTGTTGGTGGAAGTGACCTTTTCCAAAGTGATGGGAATATTCATCAATATTCGTATATCAAAAGGCCTTAGGATTAATACCGGAACTAATAAACGAAATGAATAAAAGTAAAGTTGGAAGTACCAACTACCAAACTTAACAAAAACTTGCAATACTTGACATACAGTTCCCTTGTGTCCCAGTTAAAAATTGTCGAATCGTTAAGTAAAAAAATCAGACTTTTCGGAATTAATTCAAATTTATGAGGACTACGAAACTTTTGAAGTACCATATAAGCTATAACCCCTTCCAGGCCACTAAAAACATGTTCTTACATTGTTTCTTTTTAGCTTCCCATAATAGGTTATTGCAATCGGTCCGAATTTTCAAATTAAAAATATTGACATTTCTCGACTTTTAAGGTCTCTAGAGTAATCAAAGATTTTTAGAGAGATGTCTTATGCTCATAGGCCCGTAGGTTCGGGATACCATTTTTCGTCGTCTGCATCTCAAGAACCAGTAGAGATATCGACTTAAATTTTCTGGCAAAATTTTGAGAAAAATCAAAGTATCGATATTTTTTACAGAAAATAGAAACTTAACAAATAAGAACATAAAAAAACACTACCAAAAGTTTGTAAATATGTATTTTCAACCCGAATATCTTAAAAAAAGTTTAAGATATAGCCTTTATCTTATAAAAAATATTGGAGCAACATTTTAAACGATTTAGTAAAATGTGAAAGCCATTTTCTAAGCTTAAAAGATGATTTACCTTTAAATTAAACGATTTTAACATCTAACTATCTCTTAACAATTTTCTAAAGTTAAAATCACGGAATGGCTTCTTAAACTTTGAGCAATTTGCTAAATCAATATAACATTTGTACAATTATTCTTATGAGAACAGTGGATGGAATGGTCCAGTCAAAAGTTGGGAATTCCAATTACTAAGTTAGCAAAACGAAAAGAAATGTTTAAAGTTTTGGAGTCTCTTAGTAAATTACTAAACATTTAGCAAATTGATAACTAGTAAATTGTTAAACACTTAACAATAGGTGTTTAAAATTTCCCGCCATTGTTTTAACATTTGGTAAATTTTTTGTAAAATTTTGTTGTCATGTTTAGATAAAGTAAGAAATACAAACTTTCAAAATATGCTACTACAATTAATAAAAATTGGTTTTCGCCTAAAAATCTCGGGAACAAAAACCGATATTGAAATAAAACTTATTTTATCATATGCAAAATTCAAAATGTTGGTCTTAACATTTTGTTAAAGTTTTAGAAAAATTGAAAGACGGAAACGGATGGGAAGTTATCAGTGTAGGTCGCATACCAGCCTCTAATTTTGTCAACCACAAATAAAATTAAAATACTCTCTAAAATAAAATTAATTGAGACATTAATATAATAAAAAAAAGTGTTCCCAAAATAATACCTGTGTTGTTACCTTAATAATCATAACAAAATTCCCTTATCTCGTGTTTTGTTTATTTTTATTTTTATACGGGTAATATAACTCTCAGACTAAACATAGAGACGTGTATCTACACAAACAGCAATAATTTACCCTACATCTTGGTTTTATTTGATGGAAATGTGGTACACAGAAAAATAAAAATAAAATCGAATTGTTTTTTATTCGCCGCCGCCGCCGATATTATGGTCTTATTTGAAATAACTCTCAGTTTTATTCAAAACGTTGTTGGTTGTTGTTGTCTGTGCAATTGAATGAACGGTGTTGTGTGTTTTCGCGTTTACGCCGCCGCGTCGCCGTGTGCTTTATTGCTCCTGTCACTCATGTCATAAAGATCTGTCAAAAACGTAAAGAAACACAGTTAACCACTTTACTTTGGTGCTCTTCTATATATACAGACATACGACGAGCAGTGCATATGCATTGGGTTCGTTCGAATGACCTTTTGTCGATAACAAAATAAGTCGTCTTTCGTATCTCAAAAATAAACAGAACCAAAACAAACAACAAAACACTTTTTGACGTATCGGACTCTCGATCGCTCGGTCAGTCGCTTTTCATCACAGTGTCAACGTGACAGATATCGCTAAAAACTACACTCGTCTGTCATTCCTCTCCGTGTAGCTTTTTTACGATCTCAAAGTGCCCTTGTCCATGTTTGACGTGTGTTCTTTTATTAATTGAAAAGCAACTTAGTTAAAAAGATTAATAAGTGACATAAAAATGTTGCATACAGTTCGTTACGTGATTCGCTCATTCGTGGTGCGTAAGCGTGTAAGTTTTGAGAAAATCAATTTAGTGTAATTGCGCATACGCAACAGTGTGTTGTCCAATCGATAAGTCAGTTTCGGTGTTTCAGTCACAGCGTATAACCGCCTCCTCTAACCTCCACCTCCAGTATTTTTACCTTTTTAATCAAAGGCAGACAGGTTGGTGAGACCGACCGACCGCCCGCCATCCATCGAGACGCGCATCACTTCAGTCCATATATTCACCTCAATCGGTCGTTAGCATCGTGAGCGTCGTGGTTCGCGCTGAGCTGCTAGTCGTAGTCGTAGTCGTAACGTAACGAGTTTTCGAAAAACACGTTCAGCAGCACATTTTACACTCTGAAAATAAAAATGAAAATGAAAACGAAAGTGAAATTTAATTTACCCCCCGTGAGCCCCTACGAGGAGAGTGCGTGATATTGTAGCTCTTCGCTTGGTGGCAGTGCCAACATTATATCGATGGTGATATGAGAAATTAATGATAATAATCGTAATCTGCTTTGATATCGCGCAACTTCTATACAAACAACGGTGTATTGTTTGGAGTGGAGAGTTGAGGAACTGCAGGGTGCCTAGCCTAGCTTACTGCCTAACCTACTTGTTGTTTATTCAATGACCGCATAGTTGTTAATAATAATACGAATTTTAATTATATCCAAATATAAAATAGATAATAATAATATGTATGTTGAGCAGCGCGCGATGATGTGATGTGTGATATCAATGTGATGTTATATATTTTTACTTGGTTTCCCTTTCCATAAAAATGCTATGATGTTGAGGAATTATTATTTTGGTTTTGTTGTTGTAAGTCCGATTTACTTTCTGTTAATTAACTTATTTTAATGGAATGTTCAATATTAATTATTCTATGGATAATAAACAGATATAATTAATGTCTAATGAGCCACAAGTGTTATTTTGTTTAAATATTTGTTAATTGTTTAAACAGTATTTAATTGTTTACACATAGTAAAGGGAAATTATTAGCTTAGCTGTGCCCTAATGTGCATATAAAATGTATCTGGTTAAGCTTTTGTCAGCTATCAGGAATTAATACTCCTGTAGAAATATCCGAAGAGCTTACCTTAGTTAACATATAAATAAGTTATGTGGCCGAGTGACTAAAAGCTCTCAACCATGTCATGTCATGGATGGAGGGGACCTAGAGTTTTATGCCGAATCCGAATGGCCAATTTAAAAAAAAAAAAAAAAAACACTTCATGACAAGAAGTGCCCGTGAAAAAACTTTAAGTAGCACAGGCAGAGAATAAACCAAAGACATCTAGCATGACAGTCCTACGCGCACTTACCATCACTCCACGGCCGCGGCATACCTAGAGTTGGTGTTATGAATATTATGAAGTCATTTTTAAACGCGTTTCGTATAGATATTGTTTGACCGATGATTGATCTTGTTTTATTCAAAAACAAAATAATTTAAATATGTATAATGGAATAAAAACAAGAAAATCTTCTTGAAAATTTATCTTGTTGTTTAATCTTTTGCAAAATTCAGGTCTTGTTTATTTTAAGCTTTTTTGCGTCTGTAGGTACCTACCCATTTTCAAAATATTTATATTCTTATCATCATCTCACAGAATATTAAAAACAAAAATTAAAACAGGCCAAAATTTCCAGTTATTGCAAATTCAATTCATCATTATAGCCATTGATGGAAATAATAATTTCTATCATTATTTAAAAAAAAGTATCTAACGACCAAAATATTTTTTATGATTTTCGAAAAGCTAATTATGACGGTATGGTTGATTACACTGGTCGGCAAGGTTTTTCTACTGGCATTGAAATTGCACTTTTCCAAAGGGTTTTGGAGGCCTTAATTTAAATCCGACTTTAAAATTAATGTATCACATCAGGTTTGTCAGATATTACTTTTTAAAATGCTGTCTAAATTTATTAAGTAGCTTTTTTTCAATCAAATCCGTGAATGTTTTCCAAATCTTAAATCCCTTTATTCAATATTAAATTGAAATATTTATATTATTTCATATAATATTCGAAAAAAAACTTCAAAACTTGTTAGATATCACATGTCTAACAAAAAACTAAAAGAAACGCTTAACCACTTTTGCTAAAATAGTTTTCAACAGAAAAAGGCAAAACGGTTTGAAAGTAAGTGTGGTTCTTGTAACGAATCTGTTGTCTAAATAATTCTATTATAGCAAGTTTTTGAAATATATTAAAAAATGTAAAAATGATGTTGAAAACGGGTATTTTTAAAACTTGAGCAAATAGTTAAAATATGAGTTTGGATTCGAAATCAGCACTAAAAATGTAGTCCAAAACGTAATTTACAAAACTATTAAAGTATCAAATCCAAGTTTCTTCGAGCCTTCATATACATAGATTCAAATAAAGACTCATATCATAACTAATGCGAATTTCCAGAAACTAAGTAAGATACTAAAATCCTTTGAATTGTATCCAAAAGAGAAAAGTTTGTACTTTTCAAAATCATCATACAATTATTGTTAAGAGATATTTTGAGTTTGAAAAAAAAAACCCGTTTTTGTTTGTTTTTTGCATTTTTAAAGGGGCATATTTTAAAAACCTGATGTGATAGAAAAATTTAAAGGTTAGATTCGAATTTAGGACATCTTAATCCTTTTAAACAGTATTCCTTTGTTTGTGCAACAGGAAAAAAACGTAATTTTGTGAACCAGTGTTATCTTTTGTCTTTTTCGTGGGATAACGTTTTTTGTTCATCTGAATTAGATAGCGTGTATTCTTGTTTTTTAAGTGTTTTGATGGGGGCAGTTGATGAATTTGTACCTAAAAAGCTTTCTAAAAATAATACTTGCCCTGTCTGGTATAATAAAAGGTTGACCAATCTTAAAAATAGAAAAAATAAGGCATACAAATTGTATAAATCTGATGAGAATAATTCTGAACTGCGTTTAAACTATCTAAATTGTCAACGAAAATTCGATTGTCTCAATAAATTCTTATATCGTAATTACTTGTTTTCTGTCCAAAGTGACCTCAAATTAAATACCAAGCGTTTTTGGAATTTCATAAGCTCAAAGAGTAAATCCAGTGGATTTCCTAGTAGTATGAAGTATCATGATACAATCACAAATGATATACCTACAATTTGTAATTTATTCGCTGACTATTTCCAATCAGTTTACTCTTCAGATACTCCCCCTATCCAGAGGTTACCTTATATATGTAGAGTTGTCAATATCGGTTCATTAGTTTTTAGTCCATTTAAAATTGAAGAGGTTTTATCTAAATTGGATATTAATAAGAGTGAAGGACCTGATGGGATTCCTGCTATTTTGTTAAGGAAATGTTGTATTGCATTAGCTCAACCACTTTCGTGGATTTTTAATCTTTCATTAGCCAAAGGGCTATTCTTGGATTGCTGGAAGGTTTCTTATTTATCACCAATTTTTAAATCGGGCTCAAAACAGGATATCACCAATTATAGACCAATTATATGTAAAATTTCTTGTATTCCAAAAGTATTTGAAAAACTTGTCTGTAATAAGTTGACTGAGCTATTTCATAATCATATTTCAATTTTTCAACATGGGTTTGTAGCAGGGAAATCAACGGCAACAAACTTAGCATTATTAAGCAATAACATCATAATTCATAACAAATATGGAGAATGGTTTCCAAACTGATGTTATTTTTACTGATTTTGCTAAGGCATTTGATAGAGTCAACCACCAAATCTTGTAAATAAATTAACTTCTCTAGGAATCCACTTTTTTCTATTAAAATGGGTTGAGTCATATTTAGCTGGTAGAGTTCAAATAGTAAAAGTTGATAATTCGCTCTCAAAATTTGTTTCTGTCCCATCTGGTGTTCCGCAAGGAAGCCATTTGGGTCCATTACATTTTTTGTTATTTGTAAACGATATACCTGATCTATTTCAAAATTCAAACTGCCTTCTTTTCGCAGATGACCTCAAACTATACCGTAAGATTTCTTGTCAAACTGATTGTTTGCTTCTTTTGGAAGATATGTCGAAGCTTGACAATTGGTGTAAGCAAAATCACCTTCTCTTTAATGTTTCGAAGTGTCAAGTTTTGTCGTGTTTCAGAAATTTTAATCCTATAGTGTTTGACTATAATATCAATTACACAAATTTAGAACGTGTAACTAGGAAGAAAGATCTAGGAGTAATTCTAGATACAATCCTTTCTTTTTTACCGCATTATGATTTTATTATAAACAAAGCAAATCAAATGCTTGGTTTTCTTAAAAGAAACACAAAAGAATTCTCAGATTCATATACTTTAAAATCCCTTTACAATTCTCTAGTAAGATCAGTTCTTGAATATTGTAGCATTGTTTGGAACCCTTATTATAATAATTCAATTGACAGAATTGAAAAAGTTCAAAAGAATTTTACAAGATATGCGTTTTATAAGCTTAATTGGAGGATTGCAAGGCCTTCTTATTATAGTAGGTGTTTATTGTTTGGTATGCATTCTCTTTATGAGAGACATAGTTACATTTCATATAAATTGTCCTCCTTTATTAACATTAGTTAATTGTGTTAACGTACCCTCTAGAACTACACGCTATCGGTTTCAATTTTATGAGCAGTTTCATCGTACAAATTATGGCCGTAATGAACCAATCGCGCGTTGCACTAGAGAAGTGAATTTAATTTGCAATAGGATTGATTTTAATATTGATGTTTCGAGAGATTTATTTAAAAAATATTTGCTAAATTATATTAAACTATAATTTCCCAATAAATTTAAAGAATTAATCTTTTTTTTTCATAAACTTATATTTATTAATTGTAAAATTACGAATAATAATGTATAACTTATAGTAATATTTATTTAATTTATTTATTTATATAAGCATACAGCCCCCAACAACTATATTATTTAGTATCTAGTCTATCGGGTGATTTTTTAAGAGCTTGAGAACTTTTTTTTTTTTAAAAAACGCATAAAATTTACAAAATCTCATCGATTCTTTATTTGAAACGTTAGATTGGTCCATGACATTTACTTTTTGAAGATAATTTCATTTAAATGTTGACCGCGGCTGCGTCTTAGGTGGTCCATTCGGAAAGTCCAATTTTGGGTAACTTTTTCGAGCATTTCGGCCGGAATAGCCCGAATTTCTTCGGAAATGTTGTCTTCCAAAGCTGGAATAGTTGCTGGCTTATTTGTGTAGACTTTAGACTTGACTTAGCCCCACAAAAAATAGTCTAAAGGCGTCAAATCGCATGATCTTGGTGGCCAACTTACCGGTCCATTCCTTGAGATGAATTGTTCTCCGAAGTTTTCCCTCAAAATGGCCATAGAATCGCGAGCTGTGTGGCATGTAGCGCCATCTTGTTGAAACCACATGTCAACCAAGTTCAGTTCTTCCATTTTTGGCAACAAAAAGTTTGTTAGCATTGAACGATAGCGATCGCCATTCACCGTAACGTTGCGTCCAACAGCATCTTTGAAAAAATACGGTCCAATGATTCCACCAGCGTACAAACCACACCAAACAGTGCATTTTTCGGGATGCATGGGCAGTTCTTGAACGGCTTCTGGTTGCTCTTCACTCCAAATGCGGCAATTTTGCTTATTTACGTAGCCATTCAACCAGAAATGAGCCTCATCGCTGAACAAAATTTGTCGATAAACACATTTCGAACCGAACACTGATTTTGGTAATAAAATTCAATGATTTGCAAGCGTTGCTCGTTAGTAAGTCTATTCATGATGAAATGTCAAAGCATACTGAACATCTTTCTCTTTGACACCATGTCTGAAATCCCGCGTGATCTGTCAAATACTAATGCATGAAAATCCTAACCTCAAAAAAATCACCCATTATAAAGATTGTAATCTGATTGATGAAATAAAACTAAACTAAACTAAAAATTGAACTTCGAATATTGTAAAAAAATAAAAAGAAGAGAATATCAAAATTATATCAAAGAGTAAGTTTAGTTTAGTTTATTTAATTCATTGATATGCTATACACATTAAGATACAATATCTTATTAAAAAGTGATAGCTTAAATAATGTGCAAATTTGATAACAAAAGCTAACTTTAATTTAATACAATAGCAAGCAAGTATATGCAAAATTATAAAATAGAAATTACATTTTAATGGAAAAAACTGAGCAGTTTAATTTAATTGGTATCACCATTGATTTAAATTAAATTATTAAAGGTAAAACCTCACAAATAACTAAGACGAAGAAAAGTAGAGTTTAAGTTTGTTTTCAATTATTTTAACATTTTCAAGTCTTCTTAGATATATCTCTTGGCAAGGAGTTCCAAAGGCGAATGGCGTTGACAAAGAATTGTCGCTCGGATGTAAGGCATGAATGTCGTGGGATTATAAGTGTATTTGATCTATTAGAAATTGGGAATTGTATTCTATAAAAAAGGTACTGTGTTTGACGCGTCTGCATAAGGTTAAAAAGAAGAACAAGGGTTCGGTAGAGAAGAAAATGCTTGAACTGCATATTGTATAAAAAGTTAGCAAAGCCAGAGATGTGGTCATACCTTTTTAGACAATATACGTATCTTATTGTGTTGTTGAACGCAACTGTAAGTTTTCGTCTACTCTCAGCATCACAGTTACAATAGATTTCACAACCATGCGTGAGTAGGTATAGGGATGATCAATGTTTTTGCTAGCATCTTTCTAGTATTTATAGGCGTTATGTGTTGGGAATTTTGAAGAATTCTAAGAGCTCCTCAAAATTCCCAACACATAAGTATGTGTTGGGAATTTTGAAGAATTCTAAGAGCTCCATATACCTTACCAACAGTAGTATTAATGTGATTTTTCCATGTTAACGACCTGTTAAAAACTACTCCAAGATTCTTAGCTGTCTCTACAAATTCAATAGTGGCATTATCAAGTATTAATCGAGGGAAATAAGAGATATCCAGAGACCGTTTAGAAATAACTAAGCATTTAGTTTTGGTGGGGTTTAAGAACAGGCCATTTTGCAGGGACCATGTGTGAATGCTTTGAAGGTCCTGGTTTATGTTATGAATGCAATTTTCAATAAGACCAAGCGAACTACTCAAATAAAGTTGCACATCATCAGCATACATGTGTGTGAGGGAGAACTTCAAAATAGATGGCAGTTCATTTATATAAAGTGAAAAAAGAATTGGGCTCAAAATCGAACCTTGAGGAACACCTTTCAAGACTGGCAAAAACGGAGAGAGCGTATTGGGGACGGATAGAGCCTGCTTTCTATCACTTAGATATGAAAGTACCAGATTTGTTGCAGAAGACGAAAAATTAAAATGGTGTTTTAGCTTACGTATAAGAATAGAGTGGTCAATTGTGTCAAAAGCTTTTGAAAAATCCAGTAGAACCAAAAAACTCACCTTATCGTCATCAATAGCTTGCCTTAGGTCTTCAGTCACAGTGATTAGTGCTGTCGTACAGCTATGCTTACGACGATAACCAGACTGAAAAGGTGTCAGTAAATTGGCTCCACTAAGATGTATATTTATTTGCTTTTGCATAATCCTTTCCAAGACCTTGGAGAGAAAGGGAAGTAGAGAAATTGGACAAAACTCTTTGCCATTGAAAGTTTTGGGTACAGGAACTATTTTTGCTAACTTCCAAAGCTTGGGAAAGATGCCACTTGTTAATACAGTGTTAAACACGTGTGTGACGTAAATACTCGAATAAATACGGGGTCTACACCATCAACTCCAACCGCATTCGATTTTACCAACATAAAACTTTCAACAACAACGTCAGTACAATTTATCCCAGAAAATTCAAACTTAGACACAGTATGAGAGATATGATCTTCATTTATTACAGCATTATGATTAAGAGAGGACGTACCGGGCAAGGTTAAGAATTGTTTGTTCAACTCACTACTATCGATGTTATAACAGTCATTTGAACTTTTTTGCCTGCCAATTCCGACCTCGCGTAGGTTGTTCCACAGTTTTTGGCCATTCATTGCCAAATAAAGGCGACTTTTAAAAAAATTTGACTTTTCTGAGCGTATCTTACAAACAACTTTGTTTCTTAACAAACAGTATGATCTGTTAAGGTCATCTAACCTGTATCTTTTCCACCGAAGGTACGCTTGGTTTCGGCGGTACATGAGCGAGGATATTTCTGGAGTAAACCACGGTCGAGATTGATGAGTTAGGCATTTTTGTTTAAGTGGAACATAAGTATTAAAGAGATGATCCATATTAGATTGAAGGAATTCCACTTGTTCATTAGCTGATGACATATAGTAAATTCTATCCCATTCAACCGTTGAAACATTTCTCTCAAGAACAGGAATATCAATGTTTTTGAAATCTCTATATTGGAAAACTGTTATAGGGGTTATTATATTGAAATTAAAAGTTAGGAATATGAGATCATGTTTTGAAAAAGCAGGTGCAATAAGTTGATCGTAGAAAAGAACATCACGAAAATAACATCAATGAGCGAACTGGAACTTACTTGTAAAATGAGTTGGCGTATGCACATTTACCGGTGACATATTAAAAGATCCCATAGTGTCAATTAATATACTCTCATGTAGAAGATATCTATTAATGTCTCCACACAAAACAATTTTAGTTGACATCAAAGCTATTTGTTCCATGAGAGATACGAGGGGTGAAAAATCAGCGTATCTGTTCGGCCTGTAGCTCGTCCCAAGTAAGAGTTTATCTTCTCCACACACCATGTCCAAAAAAATATATTCAATTTCACTACCAGTGTTTGACATACAATTTATCCTACAGGTAATACCATCTCGAACATACATAGATTGCAACTTCTCCTCCACTATCACCTCTATCAGCCCTAAAAAGTCTGTAACCATTTAGCTTAAACATATTGTTTAGAAAATTAATGGGAAATCAAGGTTCAGAGACACAGATAGCATCAATTCCAGAACCTTCAAAAACATATCTTAGCTCGTCAATTTTTTTACGAAGACTGTGTGCATTTATATGACAAACTCTAAATCCCATGCACTGATTGCAGAACACCCTAAGCATAGAACGCAACACCAAGTAAATCATGTCCATACATACAGGGATGGGAAAAATAATAGATACAAATTAAGCTCGCAAATTGTATTGCAATAAAAAGCTAATTAGGAAGAGTATATACAAATTTAAAAAACATCTTACAACCCTCCATACTTTAAGGAAAACATATCATATTAAATTTTTAAACTTGAACAAAAGGAAATAATTAGTTAAAAATCTCTGAAGTATTTTCCATTAATTTATCCTGGTACTGTGAAATAGAATTATTTAATGGTTAAAATTGTTGCTAATGAATAAGTACATGGTCGTTGCACATTTATTTTTAAATAGCATAATCACACCTTTCAATACAGAATTAACCACCTTGACCCATGTCTTGAAAAGTGTGGAATACCATCAATTTGTTTTATTTTTAACCTTAAGATGTCCTTATCTTTCGGCCTGCAGTTTGTTTTAAGTTCACCCCAGAGTCCAGACATATTCCATTGTTTTAAAATGCAATAATTGGTGGGTCTTACATTAAGCATACTGTACAGGGTTTTTTTCAACAGGGACGCTACAAAAGTAGAGCGACAGGGACAGCATACGACGCCATATTCCTTGCCGCTCTTTTGACATTTCTCTTCAGCTTCGTCAATAAACAAAATATGCGGTATTGGTCAGGCAGGAAACCACACGTACTCCATGAGTCATCATTGCATCCCGAAAAAATTACAGTTTGGTGTGGTTTATGGGCCGGCACGTTACTGTGAATGGGGATCGCTACCGTCAATGATAACCGAATATTTTTGGCCCCAATTGGGTGATAGGGACTTGGAGGACATGTGGTTTCAATAGGACGGCGCCACAAGCCACAATCAATTTATTAGAATGTGTTATCTCACGAAACGGTCCATTCGCTTGGCCGCTTCGGTCGTGCGATTTGACGCCGCGCCGTTAGACTATTTCCTGTGGGCCTACGTCAAGTCTATGGTCTATGCCAACAAGCCAGCGACGATTGATGAACTTCGTACGAATATCGAACGTGAAATTGCAGCAGTATCGGCCGATGTATGCTTGAAAATCGAAAATTGTGTTCAGCGTCTGGACTTCTGCAAGCGTCCATGGTGGCCATGCAAAAGAAATCTAGTTCCATACATAATGGCATCGAACGTACTTTCACAGGAATAAAGAACTTCATTGATATCCAAAACCGTTTTTGTTTTATTTAAAAAAAACTTCTGTAGCGCTCATAATGCTTCCACCAAATTCTTTAACTATCATTTAGTGTATTTGGGAACGAACTTAAAGTTGAACGAACTTGCTCGCCTGACAGGATTTTTTCCATCTTATCTGAACAAATTTGTCTTTGTTTTTTCCAAACAGACGATCAAGAAACTCTAAATTCGATCCCAAATACACGGATATGATAGTTAAGAGTTTTGGATAGTTTTTTCATTGTTCTATTATTTTTTCCATTACTCTATTTACTGAATCGGGAAAATTTAACACATCAACATGAAATTTCGTGCTTGAAATGTATTTTTGCAATTATAAAAGTAAATTATTGACATTCTGAATATCATATTAAGTTCAAGACAAAAAACCCGAAAATTACTCTATTATTACTGTGACAAGTGACATCACATAACCCCACAAAAAATAGTCGAGCGAAGTTAATTCTCACGATCTTGGAGGCCCCAGCCCTTCGACGACGCTGAAGAATCCGCTCACTAAAAGTTTTCTTGAAAAAATCACTAAAAATGTTCTTGAATAAATTGATTATGTTTATAATTGACAATTTTTTCGGTAAGCTTGATTTTTCAGTTTTATCCAGAAAGAAGTGGGTCCGAAGATAGTAAAAGTCTATTGAGCAAATCAGTAGTTGCTGCAACTCTTGAGGTTTTTCTTGTATTTTTTTTCCTAAAAACTTTTACCTCCATATTCTTAGCTTCCACTGCTTTTTCAGTTAATTGTCCTATAGGTAATATTACATTATGAACAATTTGACCGTCATGAATAAGGACCATACGTACAGAAGCTAGCAAAGAATATAATAGGTATTCCCTTACAATTTCTTTGGCTGTTTCTAAGGTAATTTTTTGTATATAGAGAAACAACAGGCCAAAGTTCTTAAAACAACTGTACGTGTACATCTCTCTAAAACCGATTTCGAAGGAAGAGCAGGATTGGCGAAAAACCTCCGTGCCGTGTTTCCATCATTACAGTTTCCCCCATTTTGCTTAGATTTATCAGTTATAAGACCAGTTTTTTCTCTGAATTCTTTCTGGATTGTATTCTTGTGATTTTCATAAATAGCCTTTTCAGTTTTGCTAGTTCGACACTTTTTAATATTAAGCCTATATTCCAAATGAATACAAAATTAAAAAAAAAAAAAAACAGTCCAGGCATGTAATGGTGATATACCGAAATCTTAACTTTCTGCGTTTATGTCCCTTTGCAATAAACTTTCGATATCGTTCATTTCAGAAGGTTTTGCTCCACAAATGTATCAAACCTGTTGTTAAGAGGTATGAGTGAAAGCATTACATACTTTCCCATGCATCATTGTTAACTTAAGGTCAGGTTTGACCAATATAGTAAGATAAGAGGCATGAACAATGTATCTCGTGGATCCAGGGCGAGGATACTGTCATAAAACTTATTTGGGTGCATCCAAATTATCTTGCTTAAGAAGTTGAAGAGGGACATAAGATGTTATCAACATGTCACTGTCACTATATTCACCCGAAGTTCGTTGTTTGTATTCCGATTGTCAGCTACTGCCATCAAAACCCCATTTTCCAATTAGTGATAAATCAATAGAATCTCCTTGAATTTCTTTTTGTAATCCCTCGATATTCGTGTATTCATATGGTTTAAAAGGCCTTGAAGAGTTACCTCAGCAGATGAATCACTTACCTACCGTAATAGATCTGGATAGCATTTTTGTTTCGCTTTAAGAACACTTCCATAGCAAGGAAATAAATGCATATCCGTAGACTCGTTTACTACACTCCTAATAACTTGAAATTGCTTTTTAAACAACTTAGCCTCAACCAATATTTTAAGAGCCTCATTAACGTTGAGTGTTTTTCTATTTGGAAGGTCTTTTCTTTGGAGGTTCTCAAGGCAGAGGCTATGCTGCGATCTGCAGATATTCTGCTTTCAATACGTCTACGTTTTGTTCCAGAAGAGCATTATAAGAAAGATTTCTTAGACCTGCCTGTTCTACTTGAAGATGGGTTGTTAATCGGAAAATTAAAATCTTTTGTACTATAGAAAATTGGTTGAACCCAAATATCTCAGCAACCAAAAATGTTATCGACTTTAAATTTTATATTAAAATAATTTTTTAAATTTACTTCAGTTAGAAAAGGTGTCTTTCTTTGCATACTGACGTTCTTAAACTTCAATGCATTTAAGTAAGAAATATCCGTATCGGCTTTAAAAAGAAATGTAAAACTGTAAATTCAAATTTTTGAAACCGATTACGTTTGGTAAACAACAAATAATGCGGTAACTTTGAACAATATTTATGGCTCATCGTGAGTTATACTCAAGTTGTAAGTTCTTTTTCATCTAGAGAGAGAAAAAATGGCAAAATCACTTTCAAAACTTGATGTCAGCTTTGCCATCAATTGTGTCGAATTTGCCATCGAGTGTATCATTCAAAAGAAAGATGGGATTTTGATGAGGTAATTTTAAACCACTTTTTCCCAAATGTAGGGTAGTATGTCGGCCATAGTTTAAGTTCGGGAATCGTTCGCTTAGATACTTTTTTTTCGTAAGCCCTCAGGGAAAAATCTAAATTCCAAATCGCAGTTCTATTCGACAAGACCTAACTTCCGTCAACATAGAAGCAGTATAACAATAATTGTAAATGCAGAGATGAGGACAAAAAGTAAAAATTAAGGACATGTAGAGGTACTCCGTAAGGTGGGGTATTATCTCCCATTATCTAGCTATTAGTTGCTAGAGAAATATTACCAGAATTAAGTGGATTTAAGGTCGTTGCGTAAGCAGACGACATCGTTATAATGGTTTCACAGAAATTCATACCTATACCAACTTGCGAACTTATACAATAAGGTCTTTATTTGCTCAGAAATTGGGGTCAACCCACTTAAAACAAAACTGGTTTTATTTAAAAGTAAAATAAAACATTCCAATTATAGACTGCCCTACTATTAATGGTGTTTCCCTACCAAATAACTTGGACTTTTTCTTGATCGTTAATTAAACTGTAAAGAAAAGATATAAGAAAGAAAGAGAGAGAAAAACCCCAAGCCTTCTATACATACAGCAGAATTTTTGGAATAAGATGGGGTCCAAGCTTCAAAACCATTATGTGGCTGTACACAGCCATTTTTTTTTTTTTTTTTATTTTATCAAAATCTTAAAGCTAACTTAAAGCTAGACAAAAATTCTTAAAAAAAACTAGCTTAAATTTCAAAAACTTAAAAAATATCTTACTGGCCCTATGCGGGTGGTCTAAGTTAATCCATTATCTTATATCTACTGCCTTTCGGACTAAGAACAATTTTAATACTAAATAACAAGAACTTAATCTAAAACCAAGAGAATTTAAAAGAAAACTTGGTATCTTTACCAGTATAATACTTAAGCTACTTAAAACTAACCAAAACTAATAATACTACTTAAAACTACTTAAAACTAGAACAGCCACAGTAAGCTTTTTTTTGTTTTTTGTGTTTTTTTTTGTGTTATTTTTTTTTATATAATTTTTTTTTTGGTGCCACCCTGACTGTCCATAACCTAATCCTTAAACCTTTGTAAGCCGGCCAAGACCAAACGCCCTAGACAACTCTAAATGAAATTCTCAATTTGAAGACACCAAATTGTCTAAATAGAGAAAAGCTTCGGGCGAAATGTTGCCACTTTAACGTGCACTTTCGTAGTACTCATTGTTGGTGTAGTAAGCCCCAAACATTAAGCTGTTAGTCGACGACATCGCTCTCGCAATGTGACCCCTACCAAGCTTCAGCAAGAAATTATCTATTCTGTTTATGTTGGCTCTGTTGTATAGAACCTGGTTGGAATAGTAATGTTTGTACTCCGACTCTGGTGTTCTGTGTAATCCAAGGCAACGTCGCAGACATTGTCTCTCAAACACCCGAATCTTTTCCATTTGAGATTTGGCAACGTTGAACCATACCGGGCACCCATAGTCAATCATCGGCCGGATAAGGGCCATGTAGCAAATCACCTTCACCCTGCTGTCAAGACGGCTGCTAAAAAACAACCGTTTTGTCAGGGCAAAGGCTCCCCTAGCTCTGGCCAGAGCAGCACTCATATGTCTGTCGAAATACAAGTACTGATCCAACCAGATGCCAAGGTACTTTACTACACTTTTATTCGCCAGTGGCTGTCGATTTGGTCCAACGATCACTAGATTTTTCCAGTTCTTTCTCGTATCCCTTGAGGCTCCATACAGCGGAGTCCTGAACAGAATAGTTTCGCATTTCTGAATGTTGATTTTCAACTTCCAGTCATCGCAATATTGCTGAATCTTGTCGAAGTCACCCTGCAAAAGTGTCTTGATAACCTCAATTTTTGGGGCCGTTCTGTACGCAATTAGGTCGTCGGCGTACGCTATTGCCTGAGTCAGACTTGCTATCAGATCACTAGTGTAAATGCTGAATAAGATCGGCGAGTTAACCGCTCCCTGTTGAAGACCATTTTTAATATCAAAGATTTTGGTAGATGTTACATTGCCAATTTTGACAATAAACCGTCTACCATTAATCATGTCATAAAGCATATACATACAACAGTGGTTTACTTATGCCAAGTCTGTTTAACTTTAGATACAGACCCTCTAACCATACGGTGTCGAAGGCCTTCTCCAAGTCAACCAGACAAGCACCCGTACATTGTCTGTACACATCCATTGTATGGCCAATATTAACATACGCAATCTTAACAAATTTAAAGAGTTGTATGTTTAAGTACTTCTTATAGGCCATTAGATATAAACCAACTGCAGCCCTAGAGACTTTCCTCTCGCTAGCCCCTCTCGATATATTCATGAAAGAACTGACGGCCAAAAAGCGCATCATAGAAACATAAAGAACACTATTGACTGGATGGAAAACAGGGTCTTAAAACCAAATCATGCATCGGTATTTACAGATGGTTCCTGATGTAGCCAATTGAAATCTTCAAAACGTGAAATTACGCAATATAGCCAAAAAATTTAGTTTGTTATTCCGTCGTTCTACACTACGTCTAAGCTTCAGTTGAACTCGTCACATCAATTTCAAATGAGCGTGCATTACGATGATGCCCAGGCCTTACGATATTAGTAGCGCTTCTATTGTTTTCAAATTTCTTCTCAATTTAACCGATTAATTTCATAGTCGGTCGATTCTGATGACAATAACCATCGCGTAATACTCGAAGTGTGGCTAAGTGCAAAACACCACCTTTTTAAGTATGTTCAAAAATATTGACTTTTTGTTCGATTGCTAAGCGAAACATTCAACTAATACTATCACACTCTAATGACAGCTGAGTTTGACAGGTATCAGATTCCAAATGACAGCTAATGTACTAATATATATTTCTTTAAACAATATGAATTGTATTCCAGAACACGTCCAAAATGTAAGGATTAAGCAGAAAAGCCTGTTTTACTTCATGTTAGTTAATAGTTTGCCTGACAAAATTAGCGTATTATCAGTTTTATTTCGAAACGGTCATTTTCGAAAAATATTAATTCTTAAATAACTTAGCGAAGTCGCAGAATTTAATTTTTTTGTATTCAATGTTTTCCAAATTGAATTCATATGATAAACCATAGAAATGTCTCCCGTATCGTCTCTGACAATAATTTCGTTGTTTCGTGTGTTGGTTTTTAAGTTCTGTAAATTCCTCCTGAAAAGACTAAAACAATCTACAAAATATTGAATTCCCCTTTTGAATTATATTCATTTTCCAAATGGTTTTAACTTAATTTTAAACCAGAATCTATACTTATCTTGAAAATTTGTGCTAATAAAAGGCAGATTCGACCTCAAATCGAATTAGAATTTCTCATACCTACCTAAAATAGAAACAAATCACGTTAGCGATAATATTCAAAGATAAGAACCGGTATAATTTCATATATGTATAATGTATATGTATATATTGTTTTTATTTAATTATCACTGACTCGCTTGCTTGCAATATCTTCTCCAATTCTATCGCATGAATAATAAAATTATTGATTTTATAAAACTTGTTTACAATAAAGCTTTAACCTATGTGTATCTAGGTAGGTAAGGTAGTTAGGAAGATATATGTAGGTAGGTTAGGTACTTAAAGTGTAATCAATTCAATTTTGCAAAAAGATAAAAATTTCAAAGTTAATAGACTCGAAATTAAATGTCAAGGTTGATTTTGCTAAAAAAATAAAAACAAAACAAAACAATCTATACTTTATCGACAAAATTAGAACAAATAATATAAAATCTAGATTTTGAAGGGTAGATCCAGAGCTTTATAAATTGTTGAGACGTATTTAATCTTAATAAACGTCAACAACTTAGTGACGTTTGTTGCCAAAACTATAGCTTTTTGTTGAAGTTATCATTTACGTCAAGTAGGCTTGTTTTGCAAAAAGAGCCGAATAACAACCTTTGCACCACCTTGTCTTTGCTCGAATTTATATTTGAATATACTCATGACGTAATATTTTATTTACACTAAACTAAATATCATGACTAATTTTTCTTAATATAGAGTTGGATTTCTTTATCGATACAAAAAGCACCCGTTATGAATTATATAATTTATCATTATTCATCATCACGCTTGTCAATTAAATCAAACAAAAAGCATATTACATATTTTGTACGCTGCAAAATACACGTAGACACGACAATCTAGACACAGGTAATGTAGAGTCTGAGTCTGAGTTTTCCCCATATTTTATTCTAAACCTGCAAACATTGTGAGCAATTTTTTGTATTTATTTAATAAACTTTAAATTCATCTCAAGTACACAAATCAATATTATGAGAATTGCTATTCTATATACTTTGGAATTCCCTCTGTTTTTAAATACTGTCATGCAAATATCGCATAATGCGTAAAAATAGATGTACAATAAAAATTGATAACATTATTGTTTTACTAGAAAAAAAACTAATGAATTACACTTAAGAACTCCATATTATAGAAGTAGACAAAATTGTTCTTGCAATAAGCTTTTTAATAAGTAAGAAATTATTGTACTTAAATAAAGTCATCAAACTTTAACCGTTTTTTATGTATAGAAACTTTTGCTTGCAAAAAAAACATTGTGGTCTAAAGAATATGATGACCGTTTTTGCAAAATTCAACAAATTTTGTTGATTTTTCAAGAGAATAAACAATTATTCTAACGGGCACAATCTATATAAGCTTTCTTCCAATTCAAATCAAAAACACAGAAGTTCTGTTAATTGTAATCCGAAAAATTGAGCTTTTTTTCTTTATTTTATATATACTCAATATCGGACGTGGTAGGTCTCTTGGCTTGTTTCTAACCTCTGATCCTGGTAATTACACTATTAGTGTTCTATCTCCTCTAGGCGCATCTGACCATTGTGTCATACCAGCAAATTTCTCGTGTCAAAACTCTCCAGTTAAAAAAAAAGCTCCTAAGAGAACCGTTTGACAATACGAGAAAGTCAACTGGGATGGTCTCAATAATTATTTTAGGATCTTTAACTAGTCACTATGCTTCCTCGATAGTGACGTTTGACGCCAGCGCTAATATGTTTCCAAGTTTGATTCTCTTGGGAATGAGAGCTTTTATCCCGAACAGAGTAAAAAGCATCAGACCTAAGGAAAACGCTTGGTTTTATTCGAGCTGTAAAGAGGTTATTTAGGTTAAGGGGGTAAGTTTCGGTTGTTTTAAAGTCAATCCAACTGAGGAAACCCGAAATAAGTTCAAGCAAGCCAGGAAGGCCTGCAACGCCCATAACCAAATTTTTACATGACCAAAAATTACGGCAAAAAGTACTGCAAGGCAGTAAACATTTTTCCTCGGTTCCGGAACTCCATTTTTTTAGAGAAAGCTAATCACTTTGCAAGGCAATTCGCTGCCAATTCAACGCTGCCAATGAGTGTTATGACTCCGCCTGTCATTGAGCGCGTTAATGATTCTATGGGGCCAATCTTTTTTCGCACTCGTACTGTGGCGAGACCGCGAGAGTCCTAAAAGATCTCAACATAAATAAATCCGCTGGTCATCAGGGCCAGCACGCTATTATTCTGAAGAGGTATTCTTCAACGCTTGCAAAACCACTCCGTAAGCTTTTTCATCTCTCCTCCTCAGCATCCCATCCCCAAAAAAGGCGAATTTTCCTCACCCTATAAATACCGACCAATTGCACTTACATCCCTTCTTTCCAAGGTCATGGAAACACTGATTAATTATCAACTAAAGAAATATATCGAAGATCGAAAGCTTCTTAATGACCGACAGTACGGCTTTCGTAGAAATAGGTCGACTGGTGATCTCATGGTTCATCTCACCGAACAGTGAAGCAAATTTTTACATCGTTTTGGAGAAAGTAATATTATTGCACTTGATGTTCCAAAAGCATTTGATAGGGTTTGGCATCAGGCCTTCTTATCAAAAATGCGTGCTTTCTGTTTTTATGAGTCCCTCCTTCACTGGATTAGTAATTACCTTTCGGATCGTACAATACAAGTAGTATTAAATGAGTTAAAGTGTGAAAACTACAAAATAAATGCTGGTGTGCCCCAGGGCTCTGTTCTATGTCCAACACTATTTCCTATTTTTATTAATGATCTTCTGTCTGCAACTACTAATCCAATACATTGTTTCGCTGACGATAGAACTCTTAGTTTTTCATATTCGTTTTCAGACTTGCCCCTTCTCCGGATGTAGAACTGCAACGACAAAATATGATACACTCATTAAATTTCGACCTAAACCGAATTGTTCAATAGGGAATAAAAAACCGCGTGGAATTCAATGCTTACAAAACCCAATACTGTCTTGTATCGTTAAAGCGAAATATACCCCCCTTTGCCATTATCCATAGATAACACTTGCATCGAGGGGACTGAACATCTCGATATTCTCGGTATGTGTATCAATAACCACGATATAGCTCACTATTATTGATGCAACTTCATTAGCTCCTCTTCCATCAGTCCCAATTATACAGTACAATTATATTGAGTTTTGCGGAACTATAACGATTTTGTTTCGAAACTGAGTTCAGCGAAACTATTAAAATTTTGTTGAGTTTTACAAAACCTTCAAGTGATTTGTTAAGTTTTGTCATCATCTCATGCGCCTGTCAATCCTAAAAAAAAATGATGTGCAATGTGCATATCACATTTTCGGATTTTTGGCGTTTGTTGATTTTTGCAAAAACGCTCCTCGTGCTATTCAAAAGTATCCGGTAAATGCGTCCAAAATATGTCTTTGAAATTAACTAAGCATCAAAATATTATAGCACACAGAGTTTTCTTAAATTTTCCAAAAGTTGAAACTGAATTTAGTTTAGAATTTATTCCTGCTTTTTTGTTTTGATTTTTGAACTCGTATAGTAACTCGTTGAAGTCTGTGTTGAAGGATTTTTTAATTTCTTAGATTTTCTTTTCAGACATGTTTTAGACGTTCTGTATCCCACTGTGCGCCAAGACAACACGTTTCGATGGAGATCAATATCTCCTTTAGAAGAACTTCATTTAATAATAAATGAATAGATACTTTTGAAAGCAGGGGCAAAAATAAAATTAACACTCAATTCGAATGAAGTAGCATTTTTAGCACTTCGCTAAGTAATTCCGCTAATTTTTGTTCGTGATATTTTTTAACAACTTATGCATACATATTCTACGTTTCAATACTTGAAAGGATAATGCACCGAATTATTACCAACAACTAACATTTCAATCCGGATTTATTTAGAATCATGAATTCTTCTATTTTTAAGATTCAATACTATTCGGAAATAACTTGTTTTCTCCAACCGTAATTTAAATTCATACTGACAATATATTGATTGATAAAAATGTTTACTTAAAATTTTTTGAACAATTATATTTTTTGTATTGGAACTGAACTAAATTGAAAACCAACAAAATTGTGTATCATTCATTAGCGATTATATTTTTATGTTTGTGACGTGAGTTGTTAAAAAATTAAGTTGCAGTAACAAACAATTATTAGTTAAATAGATTTCTTTACTAAATTTTAACTGAAACTAGTTAAAATAGGTTTGCGTTTAAATTTCTTACGTCACGAAGTGTGGAAGAGGCAGCCAGGTATTAATGATTTTAAAAAATTGTTACACACTAATTTTTTCACCAACACTCAAATTTTGTTTATAAATATAATCTTTAGAGGT
The DNA here is from genome assembly GCA_951509635.1 of Eupeodes luniger. Lineage (NCBI taxonomy): Eukaryota > Metazoa > Arthropoda > Insecta > Diptera > Syrphidae > Eupeodes > Eupeodes luniger. Next base: position 231,717,324 of record OX608073.1, on the reverse strand, counting down.
TGCCATTACAAAATCAGTCAATAAAATTGTAAACAAATATTGATTATGTACGAAAAATCACATCAGTCAAGTTTTGTCCATTTTTGTCAAAACACTCCTCCTGCAGACGAACTGCTAGAATGTCTTGGGTTGTTGTCTCACTTAGGGCTTCGAGTGTACGTGAATAGTTTATGTATACTCGTGCTTTGAGATATCCCCATAAAAATAATCACATGGTGACAAATACGGTGATCGAGGGGGATGTGGAATCCCCTTGCAATGAATGACGTCCATGAAATTATTCTTTTAAAAAACCCATTGTTGTTCTTGATGTATGGCAAGTCGCCTTATTTTGTTGAAACCATTCAGTTTTCAAGTCGTCTTCTCAGTTCCGCGTAAAATATCAGGCAGTATCTGTAAGTAACGATCTGTGTTGACAGTGACAGTTCGACAATTTTGACGAAAAAAGTACGGACCAATATTGAAGTTTCGACTAATGCCACACCAGAAATTGACGTTGGATTTTAAGAGGCTCAATAACGTAAGTTTTGTTTATCATACCTGATAAATGACAGTGGGCTTCTGCAAACCTCATTCGTCTGTCGTAGTCGTTTTATTGCAATTCTTGGACAAACATCGTCTTGTTTGGATGAAAATGCAAATCAAAGTGCAACATTTTCCAAACTGAGCTGTCTGACATTTGTAGAGCCCAAGTGTGACTTACAGCCCATCGACGAGAGCTGGCTTCAAAAATGAATGGTTGCAATCGTCACTAAATAGCTCCAGCACAGATTAAGACTATTCTAAATGTATCTCCATCCAAAAAGCATCCCCAGACTACTACACCCTCAGGATTGGAAGGGATCCGTAGGATGCATTCAGAACTCATTGTTTTCTTTGGTTCTCTAGCTTAAGAATCCTGACATATCTAACATGAACCTTAAACTTCGATTAGTGGAACAATTTTTCATTACTCATTTGACCAGTTATGACGCTCTTAAGTCTAGAGCTATTTTTATTCTCTAACTCTTTTTAGGTAATCCGGCTTTAGTACTGACTCGAGTAATCTAAGTGAAGCTTTAACGAAACTTTTTTTAGCCCGGTTGCACGATATATTTTTAAATTCAATGAAATAGTTTGTTGAGCAACATGATAACACTAAATTTCTTGTTTTCGGACTACTAATTATACACTCTTCCAAACATTCCAAGAACTGCACGGAAAAAGGGTAGTTACATTTTTGACTAAATTTGTCGACACAGTTTGTAATATTGTCTTTCCATTCGTAGTAAGAATCGTCTCATGGAACTTTTTATAAGGCCCAATCGGTCAAATTCAACATGGACGACGAAAGCCAACAATCCCGTCCTCCCGACTTAGACGAAGTAAAGATTGCCATATCTAAGTCTAATAAAGCCACTGGAGGGGATGGCTTGAATGCCGAGCTCTAGCAGCTTGAGATAAGTTGATTCATAAAGGTTGGAAACAATTTAACAGAACCTTTCGATGTCAAAAAAGGCTTTAGACAAGGTGATGCGCTGTCATGCGATTTTTTTAACATCGTACTTGAAAGAATAGTGCAGAGCTCACACGTCAACACTAGAGGCACTATCTTTCAAAAGTCGGCAAAAATGGGTTTAAGCGTTAATGACCTACAACACCGACGTCTTTGTCAAAACGTCACCATCGACAGACGTAACTTTGAGGTGTTCAAGGTCTTCGTATGCCTAGGCTCCGCTGTAAACAAAACTAGCGCTGAGATCAAACGAAGAATAACTCTTGCTAACCGCTGTTTCATTGGGCTAAGAAAGCAATTGAGTGGCAAAGACCTCTCTCGAAGGACTAAAGTGTCGCTATATAAGACCCTTATCATCCCAGTCCTGCTATACGGTGCAGAAGCATGGACTATGACAAAAGCGGATAAAAGCACCTTGGGTCGTTTCGAGAGAAAGGTTCTTCGTGTGATCTACGGTCTCGTATGCATCGAAGGGGAGTGGAGGAGAAGATGGAACGACGAGTTGTACGGGCTGTACAGCGACGTAAACTTAGCCAGAAGGGTAAAAGTCTAACGACTAAGATGGCTGGGTCACGTAGAGCGCATGGAAACCAATGCTCCGGCCCGGAAAGTCTTCGAATCCACACCCACAGGACAGCGCAGTAGAGGAAGACCGCGGATCAGGTGGCGCTCACAAGCGGAAAGTGACCTCACCCAACTTGGAGCTCGAAACTGGAGACATCTAGGTAGGGACCTAGCTAGATGGAGAAGTTTGTTGGGTGAGGACAGTTATAAATAAATTAGGTGGCGCAACAGTCCATGGAGAACCAGGGCCTAGTGACTTACAACTCTCAACCATTCCTGTGTGCGAGTAATGTTGTCAGAGATGGAAGGGACCTACAGTTTATATGCCGAATCCGAACGGCTAATTTGAGAAAGCACTTTTCATGACAAGTAGTACTTTTGGAGAATTTGTCAATTCCTCGCAAGAGGCAGTACCCGTGAAAAAAGTTAGGTGGCACAGGCTGGGATTGAACCCAAGACCCCTTGCATGACAGTCCAACGCACTAACCATCACGCTACGGGTACTACTTACTTTTGTGACAGTTACATTCTTAAAAATAACTAGACTACATATACAGAATATATTCCATATCAAGAATTCATATTCTCAGCTATTTGTCTTAAAACTCCATAAGCACTTAACTTTTCAGGGTTCTAAAAAGTAAACAAACATTTTAATTTTTTTTAACCCTCCTTAATTATCGAACTCTATTCAAAGTCAGTCAATAAAAATGCATTAACACCCAATAATAAAATATTTTCCTTCACACTGACCGACGGCTGTTGTCATCTCTCAAGTGTTTTGTTTAATATTATGTAATTAGTTTTCATACTTCAAAAAGCTTGTGCTCTTGAGTCTATACAATATTATTATAATGGAAATGAGCTATATATTGTCGTGGCCGTAACTCGCCGCCGCCGCCGCGCCGCACCGCACAGCGCCTCCAGTCGTCATCGCCGTCGCTCGGTCATGTCGGCCTACATGAGTTCATTTGGTGCCGTTCATTGGGATGATTTACTTAGATTTTTGCAGACCTGCTTTATGTGAGGTATCGTAGACACAAGGTTAGCTCTCTGGAGCAACCCCCTTCTCTAGCTTCAACTGTACAAATTCCTATACTGGACTTTCATTCGTTACTCGTTAGGTGACTATTTTTATTTTTAGAAACAGAAAATATATTTAAAAAAAAAAAGCCTTAAATAAACGTTTTCAAGGCGAAGAAACTTCGGAGTTAGTACAACAACGACAACAAATAAAATGTTAGGTTTTGCTATCATAGTCGGCGACGTCGACCGACTACGTCGAAGTCGAGAGGTACCTACAGTAAAACTGACTTATTATACACGCGAGTCAGTAACGAGCAGTATTGTAAATGTGCACACAATGGGACTTTAAAAATGTTTTCTTGTTTAAAAAAAATAATAATAATAATTTCGACGATTTGATGAGGCGTTCTGATTCTGACTGACTTTACTGTAATTGTCGTAAAGTTCGTAAAAATGTCCTTGAGCAGAGAAAAAAATATGCATGCATATTTTTATTTGGGGGAAACATTCCTGAGGTACTTACATATCTTTACAAAGAGGGACGACGCGACGTTGACTACGACGACGGGTTTATTTTTATAATTGCAATGCAATTATATTGCTTAAGGCGAGTGTTTATAAAATTCTTACATTTTTCACTTAAATTCAAGCAGACAAAAATTCGCGTAGGCGAAGCAATTCAAGATCTTATTCAAGATTGAGTCTATAGTCTATTAGCGTGTGGCTCCATTGAGAGGATACAATTTAAGGTACCTACTTTAAAATGTTGATACGGAGACTTCCGCAAATTATGACCTCATAGCTTTTGACTGTAAAATTGCGTATTTGTCTAGGAATTTTGTTTTCCATTGTTGAAAAGTATATTTTTGGAAATATTTAATTTATTTCGAGATTCAAGAAAAAGTCTTCATTAAAAAATGTTGCATTTAAATCACAAAAAATGCATTTATTTGCTATTTATGCACATATTTTCTGTCAAAAGACATCATTGTAAAATTTTTTTAATCGGTCTGATTTGTCAAATAAAAAAAATTTAAATTTCTCGACATTTCAAGGTCTATAGAAACTCCCAGAAACTAAATAAAATGGCTCAAAATTTTAAACGATTTAGTAAAATGTTAATGCAATTTACTAATCTTAAAAGATGGTTTACGATTTTAACATTTTTAGCAATTTGTTGAAGTTAAAATCACGTAATGGCTACATTTAGCAATTTGCTAAATCCATATGACATCTTAAAAATGTTTCTTTTGAGAGCAGTATACCTTTTTTCGTCGGCAATACCTCAATATGTAGTGCTCGTGGCGTGATGGTTAGTGCGTTGGACTTTCATGCTAGAGGTCTTGGGTTCGATGCCTGTCTGTGCCATCTAAAGTTTTTTTCACGGGTACTGCCTCTTGCGAAGAATTGACAAATTCTCCAAGAGTAATTCTTGTCATGAAAAGTGCTTTCTCAAATTAGACATTCGGATTCGGCTTAAAACTGTAGCTCCCCTCCTTTCCTGACAACATTACTCGCACACAGGAATGTTTGGGAGTCGTAAGTCACTAGACCGTAGTTTTTAACGGACTGTTGCGCCACCTAATTTATTTATTTATTAATACCTTAAGACCCAAATAAATTTGGTTGACCCCAAATACCTCTTGAACCATCGAAGCTAGCGAACTTCAATTAAGTCTTATTTTATACATTATAACGTGTTGTGACCTTTAATATTTTGCAAACAAGAAATGATGTTACCTCCAAAATATTTGCATGCATAGAAGAATAACATTTTTGACATCTGGTAAAGCTCTTAGAAAATACGAAGTGTTTTTTTTTTTATAATAAGCGCACACTCAAAGGGATATTACTACCCTTATTATGTAAAGACACAGTGTGAGCACTAGGAAAGGGAGAGAGAGGTTGAAAGGAGGTGTCGGTGCACATTGGTTTTAAATTCCTAAATATTGCAATGGCTGGGAAAAACAGAGTGTGATAAGGCATTCCACATTCGCGTAGTACAGCTAAAGAACGAATCTCTGTACTTGACAGTACGACAGAAGTTGGGCTCGAGGGTATACTGATGAGCATTCCTAGAAACGCGAGTATTACGGTTGAACTGCTTAAGGGGAGGAATGCAGCTGGCTATTTCTCTTGAGCATAAACCGTTAAGATAACGGTAAAAAAGCGTGAGACAAGAAGCTTTACGACGATGTTCAAGCGACGTAAATGATCGTAGGTTGGTGTTATCATCAATAAATTTAAATGCCAGCCCAGAGATGAGAGTTATACTCAAGCTTTGGACGTATATAAGTTTTGTAGATAACAGCCAGATCAGAGGGGGAGAAAAACTTCTTGCATCGCCTTAGAAAACCCAAACATCTTGCGGCATTTTTGGCGACATCGCGTATGTGATCGTTCTACAAGAGGTGGTTGGTGATACACATACCGAGAATATCGAGATGTTCAGTCTCCTCAATACAAGTGCCATCCATGGATATTGGCAAGGGGGGTACATCTCGCCACTCGGTTTTTTAATCCCCATTGTACAATGTACAATGCTGTTTAGGACGGAATTTAATGAGCGTATCATATTTTGTTGTTGCATTTCCACATCCGGATAAGAGGGATGTGAGTCTGAAACGAATATGAAAAGCTAAGAGTACTATCGTCAGCGAAACAATGTATTGGATTAGATGTTGCAGACAGGAGATCATTAATAAAAATGAGAAAGAGTGTTGGAGATAGAACAGAGACTTGGGGTACACCAGCATTTATTTTGTGGTTTACAAGCTTGAACCCATCCAATACTACTTGTATTGAACGATCCGAAAGATAATTACTAATCCACAGAAGAAGGGATTCATGAAAGCCGCATTTTTGATAAGAGAGTTTGATGCCAAACCCTATTAAATGCTTTTGAAATATCAAGTGCAATAATATTACTTTCTCCAAAACGATGTTAGGATTTGCTCCATTGTTCAGTGAGATGAACCATGAGAACACCAGTGGACATATTGCTCCCTGCAAAAGCCGTATTGCCGTCATTAAGAATCTTTCGATCTTCGAGATATTTCTTAAGCAACATATTGTAATTTTCTTAGAAGAATCCAACTGTTATTTTTTGTATAAGAAATAAGAAAATAATCTTCGGAATAAAAACTGATAATGAAATCAAAGTGATTATATCATATGCAAAATATTATTGCTTACTTTTTGTAGTAAAATCGAACTGACAATTTTTCTTACAAAACATACCTTCAAAAACAACTAAAACCTGATAAAAAATGGTTTCTGACTTATGTAAGTATTTTGAAAACAAAGAAAGATATTTACTTTAAACTTTTTTACCTTACACGCAATGTGGTTATTGATATTTTGGAAAACTTTAAGAAATATCGACAGACGGACACAATTGGGAAGTTTTTAGTGTGGGTCGCATCTCAGCATTAGTCGCTGTAGTAATAGTAAACTTACAAAGTCAACTGAAGCTTTCACACTGGATGGAGACGTTCGCTTTACAAAAGTCGTCTCAACGAGTGGAATATACGGCGACCAAGCCTTCGCTTACATATCAGTATGGTATACTTAATTCTACGGATTTTAACCCTTGCGCCTTTCCTATATTTTAGTTCTACTTTGAAGTTGAAGACATTGGTATATTTTTACGTGACATTTGACGCATATGTTATTTTTGTAGCGATGGCAACAATATTTTCCGCAACAGTCACAGACGGATCTGGTTTATGTGTTCTTTGCCCTTGAACTAAAATGATATCTACTCATTTTCCAAGAAATTCTCTCGGGGACTATTCGCAAGACGTCTTCCCATAAGACGAAAGGCATCCAAAGTAGTTCAACAATGTCCAGACGAACTATCGAGTTTGAACTTTAATCTTCAGGTTACTCTTATTTCGTTTTGAGGTCAAAGTGGCATTAAAGGAAATAAATGGGCTGACGAGATGTCCCGACAACTATCGACCCTTCCTATCTCACCTGCGGAAATGTTTAACATTCCTCTACACCTTGTGGCCCAGTCTTATCCACTGTATTTAATCTAGAAAGATATTGCTTACCTACAATGTATCTTTTATGTAGACCAGACACGATTTAGTCAGGATCATTTCAATATATACCAGACTCTGGCCTATAAGATAACATGAACAACCAACAGGAAATAGAGACTTTCATTCAGTTTCTTTGCAAAAGTCCTGACTTTGCGAGTTTGAGAATGCTATTCTTTGAAACGACATTTCTTGACGATCTTAATAAACATTCCTAAATAATAAATCCTAAAAAAGACGAAATAACTCTGCGATGATCCCCTAAGATGTCTTTCTTACAATCTCTTCATATCAAATTACTTCTAACTCAGAAGTCAAACCAGTAGCAAAGTTAGCGAAACGTTAATTCCTAATGTTGTTTCTGATTCTTTTTATTACGTATACATACTCATTGTAAGATCTTAAAAATTAAAAAAAAATATATTTCTTATTATATGTACTTAATGATTTTACAATGTAGAAATTTGTAATAAATAATACCATTTCCTTTTTATTTACAGATTTTTAACAACAAATGCAACACATCTTAAAGTTAAATTCAATAATCCGCTGTCGTCCTAAAACAAAAACTATGTCTACTACTTTATAACTTCAACTATTCCTCTTGTCTCATTTTCAAAAAGTTTTTTAAAATCTAGAAATATTAATTTTAAAAAGCAAATAAAATCCCTTCAATAGTTGTGATCTAAGTGTTATCGCTTTTAAACAAATTATGTTTTTTTGATCTTAAAAATAAAACTAAAAATTATCAAAACCCCATAGTGAGAAATTCCACTGAATTAAAAAATAAAAATATATCAAATTGTAATCAATGTGCTGCTAAACTAATTGTTCGTGATAAAAATAAAATTAACAATATAAATATACATTCATACATATATAAATAAATACGTAAACAAAACAAAGGAAAACAATAATATTTAAAATAGCTGTTAAAATATATTTATTATAAAAAAAAAAATAATATTATTGCAAAATGAGTCGCAGTAGCAGAAGGAATACATTTACCAGGCCTGGATTTTCACTTAGACGTCTTTTATTACAAGGAGCACGTGCAGCTCGTGGTAGTCCACGTCTTGGTCAAAGATCATGCGATGTTGAACGTGGTCTTTCTAAATCAGAGAAGAAATCTGTTGAAGGTGCATTCGGAATGAACGAGAATAAGGTAAGTTAAAGACAAAAATGATGATTAAGAAAAACAATCTTTAATAATAACAACACTCTTAAAGTTGTTCTATTTATCAGTTTAAAAGTAGGTGACTTCCCGTCTGTTGAATTCTTAGTAGTCAATATTCATGTGCGGGAAAGTAAGATCTCAAACATCTCACTTTTATGAACATTTTTTTAGTTTTTGAAAAATTTTAAACCAAAATCTCAAAGTATTGAAAGAACCTAATAGATTTGTATGCCTAGTTAGGTTGGCCGAAATATTTCAACCTAAGATTTCTAAAAATACCGCTTTTTCGGTAAAGAGTACACAATGAAACATTTTTGCTTCGAATAATCGAAAACTTTTTCTAAAAGTAGTGAATTCCCTCTTCTGAAGAAAAGTATTATCGATTACTTTGTATTGATATGAATGCATTTATACTGACAATATTTGTTCAACTTCTTTAAAATAAGCTGCAGTATTGTGCTCCCAAAGAGCAGTGCAGTAATTCTTACTCCCTCAATCAATTTTTTTGTTGAAAGGTACTCTGAAATATTCTCAATGGAAGGAGAATATTATTGAGAACTTTAAAGGCAACCCTGCCCGACTCCAATTTACGCTAAATCAGTCCGATAAATGTTGTGCCATTTCAGATCGCTGATTTATTTGATCTTAAAAGATCTATTAAAACATTTCCATATTTGATACAATTTCTAATAATTGTGTTAAACACCGCACCAAAATCAATGAACAAATTAAATTTATTTATGCTTGATTACTAATTTATTCCAAAATTTGTATATTTGACGAGTTCATTAATATCTTGATACTCAAACTCGTAACTAAACACCTAGATATTAATTTAGTACTTCAGATCTGTACGATGAAGATCAGTATTGAAAAGATTTTTGTTTGGTCCTATTCTTTTCTGAAACACTCAATCTTGCCAACTTCTTCAGACTTCCCGATCACGTTATCACGAGCTGATATTACCATTTCCATTTATAGGCAAGCAGCGATCAAATCAATTTCTGACTAAATAATGAAATCAAAGCTTGTAAATTATTGTCCCTAAGAACAAACGGTTCTTGTCTCACAGCATCACATAAGTCTCTGCTATGTACCAGGCCACAGCAGCGGTTTACCTGAAAATGAGAAAGCTGATGAACTGGCGAGGATTGGTTCAACACTTTTCTCTCGAAGCGACCCAAGGTGCTTTCATCAGCTTTTGTCATCATTCTTTTGTACCGTAGGACCGGGATGATGAGGGTCTTATTTAGCGACAGTGGAGCAAATATTTACATCGCTTTGGAGAAAGTAAGATTATTGCCCTTGAAATTTCAAAAGCATTTAATAGGGTTTGGCATCAACTTCTCTTATCGAAAATGCGTTCTTTTATGAATCCCTCCTTCATTGGATTAGTAATTACCTTTTGGATCGTTCAATACAAGTAGTATTCGATGGGTTCAAGTCTGAAAACCACAAAATAAATGCTTATGTCCAACACTCTTTCTCATTTTTATTAATGATCTCCTGTCTGCAAATTATAATCCAATTCATTGTTTTACTGAAGATAGTACTCTTAGCTTTTCATATTCGTTTTCAGACTCACATCCCTCTTCTTCGGATGTGGAACTGCAACGACAAAATATGATAAGCTCATTAAATTTCGACCTAAACAGCATTGTATAATGCTTCAAAAACCCAATGCTGTCTTGTATCGTTTAAGCGAGATATATCCCTCTTGCCATTATCCATGGATGGTACTTGCATCAATGAAACTGAACATTTCGATATTCTCGGTATGGATGTCACCAACCATCTTTTGTGGAACGAGCACATACGTGATGTAGCCAAAAATGGTGCAAGATGTTTGGGTTTCCTAAGGCGATGCAGGAAATTTGTCTCCCCTTCTGATCTGGCTATTATTTACAAGATTTATATATGTATGTCCAAATCTTGAGTATAACTCCCATCTTTGGGCTGGTTATTTATACAGCTCGTCCCTGTAGATGCTGTTATATGTGGACTTAAAATCGATGAAGAGGTGGTGCCGTAATGTGAGTATATGATCGATTGTGGACTTTCCTGGTCTAAAACCACATTTATAAGTACTTATCCGTTAGGCAGTCAACTGTTCAAAAACCTTGAAGATATTCCAAGAAGCAGCATATTAGGCTTAATTAAAGGTTTAATCACTCTTTAAGAGAAGTTCAATACTTCAGGGTATTACCATGGATCTATTCTACATTGATCTAACTGTGGCAATAACGTCATCAATCACCAGCGCATCAAAATAACCTAACCTTGTCTTATTCTACAACGAATAAAAACTTAATAGAACTTTTAAAAATCATACATTCTTGAATTAAAAAAAAAAACTGAAGATTTTCCTTATTTAAGCCATCCTTTGTGTAGACCGTGTAATTAATTAGAATTTCTAACCTTTCAATCATTCTCAAACACATTCTAAATTCCTGTACCTCAACAATTATTAAGATTTAAAATCTACGCACTTCTCATTACGATCTGGATAATAATACAGCTAGTAAATTAAGTACTTAAGCTTATAACCCATAATTAAAATCTTAGTTTCATTTTTCCTGCTAATATAAAACAATAATGTCATAATTGTCATCCAATTAACAAATTATATTGCTTTACGAGTTTTTTATCTGTTTAAAGTTCTTAACATTATTGTAGCCTCAATTAAAATCACCGTAAAAACTCAACTCAACAACAACACCAAGAAAAAAACTTAATTTATTATTTTTTAAGAACAAAATCTCTATAAATAGCTTATCTTTAAATGATAACAGAGCAACGCCAACGTTCTCAATTTAAATTTGGATACTATCCACTTTCTACCTCCACACTGAAAAAATATGACAATTATTCTTTAAAAAATTTTATAGGGGACACGTTTCAGAATTTAAATAACCATAAATAACGAAACAAAACAATTAATATGAAGCAATTGATAAATAAAATAGAAAAATAGGGCATCAATGACGACAATTTGAAAAGAAATAAATACAAAATAAAAAGAAATAATCATTTCTTTGCTACTATTGCAATTAATACATAAAAAAGTAATTGACAGATCAAAGTTATCGCCCTTTTATAATTTATGCCCATTTATAATAGATTGATTTAATAGAACTTAATTATCTCAATTAAATTAACTTCTTTGTAAGCTATTTAATTGCAATTTACATGAATTACAAAACATAAATAAAAATAAAAACACTTATCTTTCAGAGCATTCATGGAGATAATACATCTCAACAATCGTCAACACCACCACCGTACAACAGTGCTTCCAATTTACAAGGATCCTCTTCGTCATCATCTTCATCACAACAAAACGCAACAATCATCTCACCATTTAAAGTCGACAATGGCAAACACTATTGTCCAATTTGTTACATAACAGAAACATTGGCAAATCCATTTTATAGTTTGGACACTTGTAAGCATACTGTTTGTCGTGTCTGTCTCGAGCGGTATTTGAAAAATGAAATCAACGAATCAAGGACTGATATAGGTTAGTCTGAGGCCCACCCACCTCATCATCATATCATTCAAGAGTTTCAACTTATTTATTATTGTTTTTTTGTTTTTAGCTTGCCCTCAATGTTCAGAGGCAATGCATCCAAGTAATATTGAAGTCTTGCTTAAAGATCATCCCGAATTCATAAGTAAATATGAAGATTTTATGGTTAGAAGATTTTTATTAGCAGATCCAGATTCAAGATGGTGTCCAGCACCAGATTGCAGGTAAACTCTTAAATATACTACCTTTCAACAACTTATATTTTAATTTATGACTTAATCTTATCTTACAGCTACGCAGTTATAGCATCTGGCTGTGCATCTTGTCCTCGTATACGTTGCAAACGTCCTGGTTGTGGTGTTAATTTTTGTTATCATTGCAAAGCTGAATGGCATCCAGATCAGACATGCGATGCAGCTCGAGCTTCGCGTCAAAGTCCGACTCGTGCACCATCGGGCAGCATAAGTCAGGACTCACAGCATAGAGATGATATAAAGCCATGTCCACGATGCCAAGTCTTAATTGTCAAAATGGACGACGGATCTTGCAATCACATGGTGTGTTCAGTTTGTGGTTCGGAATTCTGTTGGCTGTGTATGAAAGAAGTCAGTGATCTTCATTATTTGAGGTTAGTTTAAAATCTATACGAACACCATAACTTAATTGTAAGTTCCTAAATGTTTGCCTGTTTTTATATTTAGTCCATCGGGTTGTACATTTTGGGGTAAGAAGCCATGGTCAAGAAAGAAGAAACTTTTATGGCAGCTTGGAACGTTAGTTGGCGCTCCTGTTGGGATAGCTCTTGTTGCTGGCATTGCAGTTCCCGCTATGATTATTGGTATTAAATTAAATTACTTGTTTTCACTTTAACGACTCTAATCCGTATTTGTTTTTTGTATAGGAATTCCCGTTTGGGTTGGAAAGAAACTTCATGCGAGATATAAGACTGCTACAAAACACAAAAGAAATTGTTCGGTGCTAATTGGTGTAGCAGCATCGGTAAGTGTTCATTTTATACTTTAAATTGTCGATCAAATAAAATACTTATACAAAGATTCCCTTAAATAATTATATTTGTGACATTTTGATAGTTATGTTCATTTTGTTCACTGAAGATCTTAAATCAATAGTAGATCACGTAAAGTGAAATAAAGCGGAACAGGCTAAAAATGTCCTGAGTGTCTGGCCATAAAAGCGTATGACTCTTGTTTCAAGATCTAGCTTGTTTTTCGCGATGATGTTTTTCAAATATTTGTGTAATTTATGCTCATGCACAAAATCGTAACTAAGGTTTAGCCCGGTATCTCCCTATCAACATTACAGAATCACTAGGTCGAGACAAAATTTTAATCCGTTTTCTCAACTTAAATTGTCCAATAAAAAGACTATTGTAAGGTTGTATCTACTGAGATAAGATAGGATAGGATATAGGAAATCATATTTGATATAGTTTCCATGTTAAAGTCTAGCTTGTCTCCTATTTAAGTTTTCATTCCAAATTTTGAAGTCACTTATCATCCTGCAATTTTGATAAACGAAATTGTTATCGTTTCATCAATATATCACTTAATGGCATTTGTAGCTTACAGTTACACTTACCTACAGCTTAAAGGCACCGCATAAAGTTGTTCTTTTTAATCATGGACTATTTTAAAAATATCAGGAAGAATAATTTCTGTGCACCTGCTAACCCAGTCCATTTCCCTAGACGGATGTTTTACTTGATACCAATTTTTACTTTGACAAACCTCAATATGACTTTGTTACTAGTACTTTCTTATGAAGTGGGTGAAATAACAGATGATTTTTATTGTTGTTGACTTTTAAAGTTGTTCGCTGTTCCCAAAAAAAGCCTTAATACCGTTCAAATTTTTATTTTTGTATAATTTTTTTGGGCTTAACGAGTTTTGTCATACAAACGAAACTACTCACAAACATATCTCTGTCCATGACAGAATTACTTCAAAGATTTGTTTTGATTGTGGATGCCGTGCATTAGGTTTGCAACAAACCCCACGATTTTATAAACAAAATCCTTGAATAACATATTAATTTTTACTGTGGGAATTCTTACGAGCTAATTTTTTGACTTATTATTATTATTATAAGCTTTTATGGGCTAATTTACAAATTAATTTCTATGTTTTAGATGCAACAAATATGACAATTTAACACAATTTACAATTTATTATTTTTAAATTAAAATTAATTTAAAATAAAATGAAATGAAAAAATTAATTAAAAGTTATAAAATAATATATCCTCCCCCAAGGCTTCCCATATGTCTCTATTTTTGGCTTTATTGTACCAATTTGTACTTATTTGTGATAGATCGTCACTCCATCTTTTATTGGGTCGTCCTGCTGCTCTCCGTTTCGTTGTTATTTTTTGTCCAGCTTTGGTAATGAAGTCTAGATACATGACCTGCATGACAAATTCAAAACCAAAAAAAAAAGAAGTAGGTATATTTAACACGAAAATATCAGTGCTTTAGAATCAAAAAATAGTAACTTCTAGCCTTGTGGTAGCACAATAAATTTGTTGTTCTAGTATTCAAACCGAACTTATGTTCCAGACATGAGTCCAGTTAATCTCGCATGTTAAATTCAGTAATTGTAGTCATTTTTGATGTTTAGAACTAAATGTGAACATTTCCCAATCACGTAACTATTACCTCCACCACGTTACAGAAGTTAATAAAAGAGCAAAAACCATCAGGGCCACTACAATTGAACTTATTTTAATCGAAAAAACAGGTGGCGCTGTTAAAGGTTCTTGTTCATATGTAACCTAGAACATTCTAAACATATACTTTTTTTTGCTAGTTTGGTGGTGGTTTCTTTTGAATTTTCAATTGCTTTAACGATTTCCACTATTAATAGCTTTTAGGAGTGTTTTTATTTTATTTATTTTTGCTGGCGAGTGACACAAATGGGAAGCATATCTCAAAACTGTTCGTCGTTAAACTACTTCTGTCCCCGTTTTTTATCTTCTTTTATGATTTTTCCCCTTTGAACTTTTATTTTTTAAGGAATAGATCACATTACAACTTTATTGTTAGCTATAACATGCGCGTACAGTCCTAAGGTTAGATTAAAGTGGCTGTCCGTGATAGAGTAGGATACACTTGGGCCAGTTTAATACCACATGAATATTGACGCTTTCTTCTAAGCTCAATGAAACACTTTTGAGTCCCTTACGAAACGTGAGAGACTGATTGATGTTAATATGATTAAGGTCGTTAAGATCATTACAGAAGAATTCTCCTAGGTAATTCATACAGCTTCTGCAAAAATAATTTGGGAATACGCCTAGCCGCGTGGCAAGCACGATTATCGAGCTTATATGCAATCTGCTTAGAGATACATAGCTTTAAATCTAGTGTAGGCCAGATGTTTTTTGTGACCTGACACATAGTAATGTGATGTTATTCCATTCCCGTATATAGTCCTTGTTCTTTTAATAACTCGAAATCAAAACACTATACTTCACTTGAAACAATTCATGTATTTCATTTATATGTCAATCATTTTAAAACACTCATTAATGAAGACAATAACCTTGTTTCTAGCCAGTTGAAGCTAAAAAATACTATATTTTTCTATATGGTGAAAACAGCGGTTAATTTTCGAATTATTTTTTATGATTTGTTTTCTGAACTTCTAAGTAACCAATAAGCATCATCAAAGCCTAATCTACTCCACAAGGTTTGCAAATAATAGACAAGATAGCCTATTTATGTATGTATTGTTTGCAAACATTTTATTTTCAAAAAAATATCACCTTTATGTAAAACAAACTATACTATCTGGTGCTACAGCTTAACACAGGTGTTGAACTTCGCTCAATAGCCATGAACAGTGATCGAAATATTCACATTAATTGCAATTTAGATCCCGAAAGGAACAAATGTATTACTTTTTCCTGTAACTGTTTTAGTTTAAAAAATTATATTCATAAACAAGTTCTTAGGTTCTTAGATGACTTCTAAGCAGATATTTTCAAATTTGTAAATTTAGATTGAAACTAAACTTGAATATCCAGAATCGACCTTTGATTTCTTTGTCAACCAAAAAGGCTTTTAGTTTGTAAGGTAACTTTCACTAAACTAATTTACCACAAGCGATAAGCTGATATATAGAATTTAATTAAGACCAACCCGGTCATAATTTGATTTCCTAACTTCGGTAAAAATTCTACTCGTATAGGAAAAAAGCCAAAACAAATTTCATATCATTTAAGGAAAGCTAGTTTTTGGAAATTGACTAAACAAACTTTTGGCCGTTAATAAGACTTTAATTGAATTTTTTATATGAATATACTTCAGTGTAAATTTGATTTAAACTCAAATTTAATTTTAAATGAAAGATGGAGTTGAATATTTTACATCTGTTTTTTGTCTTAAACATAAAGTTTGCGGAAATTTGAACTATTTTTAATAATGTGAAATATTTTCTATTCTACCATGAAATAATCAGGACAAAATAGTGGTAAAAAGGAATACAAATTTGAATTGGTCAATTGAGAGAAAGTGTGAAGAGACTTACTAATTAGTGGTTAGACATGGTCGTATTCATTTCCAGGTTATTCAAATCGACTTAATTTTGTTTAACTAAAAACAATTCTTCATACATCAAATGTCTGGCCCAAACGATCAGAGAAGCAATCCTAAAGCTTTTAACAAGCGTAATTAAATTTTAAATCTTTGTATATACCTATTTTATACTTTGACGAAATTTGTTAACGTCATTAAATTCTGTATAGAAACTAATAACAATGTTCAAAACAAAATGTTCTCTAATTCTGTTGTTTAAAAAAAAAAAACAAGATTTTGATAAATGCAACCTTATTCTTTGGCATTTTTTAAATTAAGCAATATTTTATTATTCGGCTTTGTTGTTGTTTTTGTTTTCTTTTATAATATTTATAATAATTACAACATGTAATTAATATTTTTTAAAATAGCAATTTTGTGCATGAGAATTTTTAAATGGTGTTTTAGTTTGCTATTTTGTGTATACACATACATACATATTATAATATTTCAATACAACATTTTATTTGATGTTTCTTATTTTTTTCTTATATTTTGATTTGGTGTTATTTTCTTTTTAATTTAATTTTACTTTCTTTTTAACTGGTTTATATTAGGTTTTTTCTTTTTTCAGCTTAATCATATAACCTACATTTAAAATGAAATAAAAAAAAAATATCATATGTTAACATAATGTTTAGCAGTTATTATCCAAATTTGCCAGATAATTTGGATTCAAGACTCCATCGTTATTAAAGTCTTCCAATGCATCTATTAATCTTTCTTCAGCATCTTTCTTTCCTAATGCAATATCGACTGATCCTATACACAAAAGCAGTGCAAGAAGTTGGGATTTTCTAAAAACAAAAGAAAATATTTGTATATAAACATTTTAAACTGATGATTATGTTTTTCTTTCTTACTTGTAGTCAAATTCAAGTTTTTGCCTCGAATATCCAAGATCAACTTCCAAGTCAACATTAACTTTATGTAGATTCTTTTTCAAACAATCATAGTAGAAGTCAAGTAGACTCTCAGTGTTCTTACGTCTTACATCCGATGTTAACGAAGAGATCATCAAAAGAGCTATGTCATTTGTTGCCCTAGAATAGGAATTTTTTCTTGATAGAGAACAAAATTAAAGAAAACTTTCTACAACAACTTACCGACTGTATGTCACCATTTGCCAGTCCAAAATTACACAATTATCCTCCTTGCCAGGATCAGGTCGATTTTTCAATAGCAAATTATTCGACCAAAAATCTGTGTGAGTTATCAAACCCATTGGCTCAATTGGCTCCAAAAGGGTTTCAATGATGGTTCGAGTTTTACTACGAACTTGATTAAGAGCCACCAGGACCTCATCCTTGCCACCAATCTCCAAAAGAAATTTACTCAAATGTGGCAAGCCATGTTCGACCAATTGTTGATAGCTATCTGAGGCTTTATCAATTTGAAAAAGGAACTGAAAATGTCAAACAAAGAAATATTGTTAGAGCCAGATTTAGGTGACATATGTAGTTTTAACTTACTGGATATTTCTCATTAAGTTGGATCTTTTCTTTAAATTTCATTGCCAATGAAAGTGCATGAACAGCTGAGATCGATATTATTGCATACTTTGTCTCATCCAAGGTGAGGCCGGATGTAAAGTGCGCCGATTGATAGCCCATTGGTCGCATATCTTGCAAAACCAAAATACTCTCTGAAGGTTCAGGACTAGATTCTTCTTCATTCAATCCGGTGTTATAGGTGCTGTGATAGCACTTTGGCACTGCTATAGTCATTGGCTCTGCATCTGCTCGTAAATGTCGCTTTTGAAATTCCAATAAATCTGGAAGAATCTTTAGAATACAAATGAAACATTAATTGAACTGAAAATGCCAAGAATCCTTTTTTAAACTCACCTGAGTGTAAAATTTAATTTCTCTCAAATCAAATTGTGCTTCGGTAACGAAAAATCGACTAAACGGATCATGTGGTAAAAGTTTTATAAACAATTCTAATTGATGTTTTTCATCTTGGAATTCATATTGTATTTTAACAGCTAATACTTCACTTAGATTACTTAATCCATTCGAACTTCCTGCTGATACAGTGTAATCCTAAAAAATAGGTACACAAAAAAAAAAACTTTATAAATATTTCTCAAAAAAAAAAAAGATGTAATTTTTGTTTACCTTTAAAACAAAATCAGCATTATATTTATGATGATCTTTTAGAAAATCTTGTATCCATTCGGTATTGACTAGCCAATTTTCAGTCTCGAACGATTCATCATCAATGTCAGACATTGCTCTTTGTTATAAGCTGGTTAAAGTAGTTGGCACCTTTCTGATTAAAGTAAAAAACAAATATGATACAAATTAGATTTTTAAATAAGAATAATTAATTGAATATGTATTTTTGAAAGAATGATAGTTGGTTCTAAAATATCTAAAACTAGAAGGGAGGAGCTTTTAAATTTATTTTTGATACTATTTTTTCTTAAATATTGAAACAAGTCGATATTTAGTCGTATACATTTTAGTTAGATATAGCTCGATATTTATTACAACATTAAGTGTTTTGTTCAAATGTTGTACTTTTAATTTGTAAAAATTTCAAAACTTGCAGAAAAGTAAATAAGATTTAGATTAGATTAGAATAGACTTTATTAATATAAGTAAATAATAATAGATATGAAACTAAAAACTAAAAATAGCAAAGAAAAATGTTGTTCAAAAGCAACATTTTAGTTGATTTTAATATTATTAAACATTGTACAGTTTTAGCTCTCTATTAAAGCTCGGATAACAATAAGAATAGCATAATAGCACCATATGTAACAATTGTCAGAAAAATATAATTTAAGAACTGTTTTAGGTACATTCTGTTGATTTTAGCTAACAACATCTATTCAGTATGATACTAGAAAGAAATAAACATTTTGATCAAGATTATTTCAATGAAACACTGACACATAATTACTTAGTATTCTTGAGCCTTAAATTCCAAATTAAGTAAAATAATGTTATTTAACCTAAAGTTGCTTTTATTTAAAAATGTTTTATTATTTCCCAAACATAATTTTTAAATGCGACCAAGACAAAATATGCAAATACGTTAAAATAAACTTCACAAAAATATAGGTTTAATTAAATGTTTAAAAAAGCGACAAACATTTCTTCTTGACTCTTAAGAAGGCTTTTGTAAACGTACTGATGTGTTCAGTTGTATTTGGATTAGTTTTTAATTTAAAATAAGCTTGTTTTAGGCTTCTTCTGCTTCCAGGATTTCCTGGTTGATTTGTAAAACCGTATCTAATTGGGTTGATTGAAAGTTATTATAGACTTTATCTAAAATCTTTATTTCACCTTCTTCAGTGATTTTCCATATATTAACCCAAAAACTTTACTTAATCTTGGTTATTGCCACATGAATTATACACGCACCAAGGAGAATAAGTCACAAGCCACCTATGTATATAATGCTTCATTTACCCATTTTTGTGTTCGATTAAGGACAATGTGGAATTATAGAAGACGTCCCTTCTCCTCCATGTTCTTTTCATTATTGAAAGTGCATCAGAGCTCAATTATTAGATTATATCTATTATTTCATTCATTCATTCATTCACAATTCTTGTCAATGTGGCATTTATGGTCCTTATTTTATTATGTAATCAATAAAATGTCACGTACAAGTCAGTACAATATGGTGCAGTCATATTTCTTTTTTGTATTTTCATAAAATCATAAATCAAACTCAATTTTGTTACGTTGTGTTTCAAAGAAGTCGTCAAATTATGGCACTAACGAAGGGTTTTGTTTTTGGTATTACTGCAGAAACGCTTTAAAATTGTCAAAACTAAATCCATAGCTTTTTTGGACATGGGAAGTCATAATTAAGGCAATGTATCACTTAAGTAATGTCTTTAAATGTTTTCACATGAAAATATTTATTGCTCATTCAAAATTTCATAAAAAAACAGACTTTGTTTTCATTATTCTTGAAAAATACTGATATTTGAACTATGTAAATACTATTTTATTGTTCTCATTATAAAACTAAATAAAGAGAATTATTCAAAATTTAAGAGACAATTCCAAAAATCAAATAAGAAGGCTGGGATCCAACCCACACTGATAACTTCCCATAAAGTCTGTCGATTTGTCTTGCTTAAAAGTTTAACAAAATAGGTATTCATAATAATATTTTGTGTGTGATAAATAATTTGAAAACAATATGATCTTGTGTTCTCCTTATACTTGAGTAGAAAACCTTAAGTCTTCAGTTTTTTGTTGTTTTTGTAGGTTTTCGTGTTTTGTAAAAAAAAGTTGTCATATGAATTTGTCTATAAAATTAACTTTAAGCTACCAATATAATATTTGGCATATGATGAAATAAGTTTGATTTCAAAATCTACCAATTTTAGTAGCATTTCTTGAAAGTTTTTATTTCTTATGTAAACAAATAGAGATTGGATTTTTCTAAAAAAAAAAAACAAAGCCCAGAATGAAATCATTTTGAAGTCAATACCATTATTTATTCACGAGATATCGAGAATCGAACACCAATTTTTACTAATTTTGCGTACTATTTGTTGTAGATCTTAATTTTATGAAAAAATCAGAATGTCGGATTTTTCTACAAATTTTATTAAATGTCGAAACAAAATATTTTCTATAAGATGAAATAAGGTTGAAGCCATTATCCTACATTTTTGAAAAGATATTTGAGCCGAAAATCAACTTTTAATAAGTTTAGCATTTTATTTTAGTTTTATTTTTTTGTAAAAAAATTTCAATTTGACTTTTCCTTAAATTTTACCAGATGTCAAAAATGTTATTTTTAATTGCTTAAAATTATTTTGCAGATAAAATCATTTTTTGTTTGTAAAATATTAGAGGTAAAAATTATTTTTTAAAGTATAAAAAATGTTTATTCAATTTTTTCAAAATGTTCTGAGTTTAGTATTACGTCACATTTTAAAATATACAATTTTATTGAAGTCGCTAGCATTATTGGTTCGGAAGATAAAATATCTCAGTTAACCGAAATTTTCACTTTAAAAAAAAAAAACACCCACTCAATTTTTTGAGAGTCCTTTTTGCATATTTCTGCATTATTATCTGTATAACAAAATTCATTTGAAGTCGATATCTCTACTGGTTCTTGAGCTATTATCCTACATTTTTGAAAAGATATTTGAGCCGAAAATCAATTTTTCTATTTTTAATAAGTTTAGCAATGTTTTATATGTTTTATTTTTTGTAAAAAAAAAAACTTTCAATTCGACTTTTCTTAAAATTTTACCAGATGTCAAAAACGTTATTTTTAACGAAAAAAACTTCCCGAACGTGTACGTACTGACGCACGCGCAGACATCTCTCTTAAAATCTTTTATTTAGATTCTAAGGACCTGAAACTTCGAAAATTTCAAAAATTTCAATTTGACAAATCGGACCGATTACAATAACTTCCTATGGAAAGTTTACAAAGAGAATAAATCAAAATCTTAAGGACAATTCCAAGAAACAGAAACTCGTCTATGATTTTTTAATTGCATAGCAAAAAGTTCCAAAAATTCCACTGAAACACTCAAATCTTCATAATACACAGTTCTAGAGATATTTTTTTATTTTTCAAGGCATTAATTTCCAAGTTCTTCAAAGGCTCATGATTTTTAATTTTATTTTTCTTAAGGTATGACTTTTTTTCAATAGCAGCTATGGGTACATAAAACTTAAAATTCTATACGAAATTAAAAAATAGTCTTAACTTGCATTTCCATTTGCATTAGACAGACAGAATTATTGTCTCATAACATTTCCTCACATCATTATAATGTCATGTTTAATTGAAATATTTAACTAGATAAAAACATACATTATATTTGACGAGCCTATTTAGAGACATTAAGTACCTACTTAACTTTAGTAGAAATGTTATTTCTTGTTTCGTCTGCGGGACGTCTGACGATAGACAAACAAGTAAAACAAAAATAAAGTACATTGCACTTAATGAAGAACCCACATTAAATCACTATTTTACTTTACAACACTTTACTACAGTAAATAATAATAAAAACAAAATTTACAAATTAAATTGTTGAAGTAGGACTGTTGGTTATGTTTTTTAAATTTAGGTTTTGCTTTAAGAGATATATTATGAGTACCTTAAGGGCGGGGTTCAATATATAAACAATGGAAGAACAATCTGCTCTTCTTTATACATCTGTTTCCGTTTCCTAACCCTCGGTCTTTGTACGAAAATTAAAAAACTTTTTAATAGCAGTGACATGTGTGTGCAGGACCAAAGGTGGTTAAAGGTTATCCATCTCTAATAATCAATAATTCAAGTTATATTTAAAGAACTTTTAAAGCGGTCAATTTATTTCTTTTTATAGAAGTTCAATAAAAGAAAAACTTATCAACCATCAGTTTAACCCTTTAAGGTTCGATTGTCATTGTTCACTTTTTTTTACATACCCTGGCACAAGGTCAAGTGCAGTGCATATGTACATTGTACAACACTTAATTGTTGTGTTTCCAATTTATTGTTTCTTTATTTTATTTTCTGTTGGTATATTTTCATTTTCTCCACACACCCAATTAAGCTAAACAAAATAATAAAATGAAAAATCATCGACTTTAAAAATATATGTGAAAGCTATTTCTGCGTCTAGACATCGTTATACCACACAAAGTGCATGCAACCAGCCGAGAAAAGTCCCTTTTTCCCCCTGCTCAAGCCTTCCATCGTCATTATGTTGTACTCCACCATAAAATCATACAAAAACTACTTTCGAGTTTTGAGATACTATAGATGAGATAATTTATATTAAAGACGACCCATTCAACTGATACATAGATACTCGTAGATAGGTACTCTCTTTTTGTTTTAACTTTAATTTTTTGAATCTTCACTTCATACCTTGGACAAAATTCACGATTTTATTGTTGTCGATTATTTTTGGACACCTTTAATTAATTTTATGTTTTTTCTTCTTCCACTGTTTAAATTTTCAATCAATTTTTGTGTTGTCGAAAAAACAAAAAGTAAATCCACTCCCTTTTTTCACAATAAATCGACACAAGACACGATTCAAGCACCACCACCATCGGCAGAGTACACTCGGATTATGAGAGGAGATGGCAATGGCGAATTCGAAGGCGATATACGACGACGATGACGACGACGACGGGAGACAGACAAAACTGACTATGACGAGTACGAGAAGCGAAACACGTTGCCTGCCAGAGCCAGCGCCAGAGTCAGAGTCAGTGAGTGGAATACGAAATCTCGCGTCTCTTTGGTCTCAGTCTCAGTCTCGGTTGGTTTTGGTGCTCCCTGCACGGCACGGTCCTTATCAATCTGCCTTACTCCAAGTCCAAAATAGTCAATTTCGTTCCAAAGACTCCTCCAGTGGCAGTCTAAAGGGGGAGAAAAGTCTCTTTTTGTATGTTTTGTGTTTTTTGAATGCACCACAATTCAGAGAGCAGCCGCCGCCGCCGCCGCCGTAGATGCGAGAAGCCAGAAGCATTGAATAAAAATGGTTTCAAGAAGAGCAGCACTCGTAGTTACTGTATGAGAACAACTAAATCATATGGGCGCAATTTTTATTTTGTTACAATCATCAGACGACTGGGAATAATTTTATAGAGAATCACTTTTTCCACCCCCGAAGTGTGGAGCATAGAAAGAACCTTGAAATAAGTGTTGCCAATGCTGGAAAATCTTACTACAATGTGTATCGTAAATAACTTTTATAAAATTAAAACTTAAAAAGAGGCTGGGATGCGACCCACACTGATAACTTCCCATCCCGTCTGTCGATTTGTCTTGCTTAAAAGTTTGTCTATATGTATGTATTGTAGATTTTATTTTTTTATGAAATAACGGACTGTTGGATTTTTATAAAAAAAAATACTGAATACCGAAAACAATGTTTTCTGTGAAATAAAATAACTTCGAAGCCAATATTTGTAATTATTGAAAAGCTATTTGAGTCGAAAGTAAATTTTTACCAAGTTTTAGTATTGTTTTTTTTTAGGTTTTTATTTTTTGTAAAAAAAAACTGTCAATTAGATTTTTCTCAAAATTTTATCGAATGTTGAAAACAATATGTCTTATAAGTTAAAATTAGTTAGAAGCCATTATCTAAAATTTTTGAAAAGATATTTGAGTCAAAAATCAATTTTTACCAACTTTTGTTAATTTTTTTTTAAGTTTTTAATTTTTTGTACAAAAACTGTCAATTCGATTTTTTCAAAATTTTTCCTAATGTTGACAACAATGTTTTTTGAAAGATTAAAGTAGTTTAAAGCTAATATCTCAAAGTTTTGAAAAGATATTTGAGTTGAAAATCAATTTTTACCACCTTTTATACATTTTTGTTCAGGTTTTTATTTTTTGTAAGAAAACTTTCAATTCGATTTTTCTCAAAATTTTTCCTAATGTTGAAAACAATATTTCTTATAAGTAAAAATTATTTAGAAGCCATTATCTCAAATTTTTGAAAAGATATTTGAGTCGAAAATCAATTTTTACCAACTTTTGTTAATTTTTTTTTAGGTTTTTAATTTTTTGTACAAAACTGTCAATTCGATTTTTTTTCAAAATTGTACTAAATGTTGACAACAATATTTTTTGAAAGATAAAAGTAGTCTAAAGCCAATATCTCAAAGTTTTGAAAAGATATTTGAGTCGAAAATCAATTTTTACCAACTTTGAGTAATGTTTTTTTTTAGGTTTTTATTTTTTATAAAAAAAAAACTGTCAATTAGATTTTTCTCAAAATTTTATCAGATGTCAAAAACATTATTCTTCGTTGCAGAAAATTGTTTTGGAGATGAAATCATATTTTAGTCGTAAAATTTTCGAGGTGACAAATTTTTTGATTTATAAAAAAAACCGTTAATTTCCAAAAATATAATTGTTTTGTATCACGTTACAATATATAATATAAAATTAAATTCAAGTCTCTAGCGTCATTGGTTCATGAGATATTTAGGTTTAAGCAAACATTTTTTTAAACTGCTATGGTAAAAAAAACCACCCACGCAATTTTCTTGAGAGCCCTTTATGCATCTTTCTGTCTTATTATCTGTATAGAAAAATTTATTTGAAGTCGATATCTCTTCTGGTTCTTGAGCTATGGACGACGAAAAAAACGTCGCGAACGTACGGACGTACGGACATACGGACATACGGACGTACGGACGTACGAACGTACGTACACACGCACGCACAGACATCTTTCTAAAAATCTTTTATTTCGACTCTAGGGACCTTGAAACGTCGAGAAATGTCAAAATTTTCAATTCGACAAATCGGACCCATTACAATAACTTCCTATGGGAAGTTAAAATAAGAGAAGTATTGTGAACTTTATGTTTTAAAAGTAACTATTAAAACTGTAGTAACCGTGGTGTGATGGTTAGTGCGCAGGACTGGCACGACAGAGGTCTGCCCTTTTTTTCACAGGAACTGCCTCTTGTGAGGAATTAACAAATTCTTCAAGAATAATTCTTGTCATAAAAAGTGCTTCCTCAAATTAGCCTTTCGAATTCGGTCCCCTCTATTCCTGAAATGAACCGCACAAAGGAATGGTTGAGAGTTGTAAGTTAGGTTAGTTTAAAGTGACTGACCGTGAGAGAGTAGGACACACTTAGGCCAGTTTAATGGCTCATTGTTATACCACATGAATCTTGAGGCTTTCTTCTAAGCTCAATGAAATCATTTTGATCTTCCTTACGAAACGTAAAAGACTGATTATGTTAATATGATTGGGATCGTTTAAATTGTTATAGAAAAATTCTACTAGGTAATTCTTGCGTTTTTGATAAATTAATTAGGACATTTACAGAAGAGGTGAAGAACTGTTTCCTCCTCTTCCTCGACCATACAGCTTCTGTAAAAGTCATTTCAGAATGCGCCTATTCGCGGGGGGTGATTTTCTATAAGACAGTGCACGGTTATGACACCAATTATCGAGCTTATATGCGATCTACTGAGAGAAAGCAAGCACCTTGAGCACCTTTAAATCTAGTGTAGGCCAGATCTTTTTCGTGACCTGACACGCGGTGATGTTATTTCACCTGATGTTTGCCTTCTTCATATCGCTATAGTTTACATGTAGCGATTGGTGTGCCAGCATTAACCAAACGTAGTAGAATAGGTTGTACTGTACCAATTACAATTTCCTTAAATGTCTAAGATCGACCTGACTATCTAAGTAAATACGGATGTCATATGTTGATATCTTTAAGCCAGGACAAGACTTCTTTTACTGCCAAAAGTTCCGCCTGGAACATGGTACAATGATTTGGAAGGCGGAATTAGAGACTTAATTTCAATCGTTCATAGTACACACCTCCACTCCTGAATTGGCTCGCCTTCCAGGAATGCCCAATCCTCCCAGAAAGATCTGGAAAATATAGAATTGCATTTGGAGGATGGTATAGTTTGTGTGCTTTGGAATGAATTCTTAATACTAAAGAATTACGGAATGACCAACGTTGTTGTTAACCCACTACGATAGAGCTTTTAAGGGGGAAAAGCAGAGCTTGCAGCTATTTGCTAAGTATATCAAGTGGTTTTTAGGTGGAGTTGGGTATCCAGTTCCGCAGGTAAGCTGAACGTTGGGCTTTATTTAGTTTGTCGCGGTATATAGCTTTTTCTAAAGCAATCCACCATATTGCCACACCGTAAATTAAAAGCGATCTGATTACCGATGTGTATAACCAATACGTAATTCGAGGTTGTTTAATTCAAACATCCCAATTTATTACCAATACCTTTTTTGCAAGAAAAAAGAGCTACAATAGCTTTTTGGACTGTTTCTTGTGTATTACGTGTTCGATTTAGTTTTTTGTTTAAGATTAGACCCAGATACTTAGCCTCGTCTGAGAACTTTAATATAGGGAGGGTTAACATTTGGAATTTTGTATTTCCTCGAAAATATGACTAGTCCAGTACACACTGATCATCCCTAAGTATAAGTTTGTCTAAGGTGTTTTGTAAGAGTTCTTTTAGGGTGTTAAGATGCTTTTCTGAGACCGATATAGCAACGTCATCCGCATAGGCAATCAAATCACTATGGAAAGGGATAGAGCACCACCTTGAAGTGTCCCTCTACTTACGAATCTTCTAGCAGTTGCCCAATTTTGAGTTAATTATTCTGCTAGTCAGAATTAAAGAGAGTTGTAAGTCACTAGGGCCTACTTGATTTTGCGCTACCTAATTTATTTCTATATATTTTTAAGCTATTAAAACTAAAACGAAAACTGCAAATATTTTTAATTTTGTCAATTCCTCTATTTTGTACTATTGCATTTAAATACATATAAGATCAGACGGCTAGACAGACAATGTGAAATTTTGATGAATTTATACATATACTGCTTGACACTTGACACATTTTTAATGAAATTACGTCAACTTCAAAGTTAATGCGTGGTTTGAATACTTTACACGGAGTATAAACAAATATTGATAATATTATACGTATACACAGCATTGCATGCGGAACGCATTTTTGGCAAGGAATAACAAGCTAAAAAAAAGGTAGTACAGTATTCCCCGCTTAATTGAACTGACCATTTTGTCAGATTTTTCGGTCAATTATCCGGGTGGTTCAATTAGCGAAACCCCGCTTAATTGACATATCTGTTCAATTAAGCGAAAGCCGTATAATTGCACGAGTAGGTCAACTAAAAAATGAAATATTCATCCCAGAAATTTACTCTATAAACATTTCAGTGTCAACTTAATTTCGGCGTCTGTTAGTTCGCCATAACATGATATGTTATGTCATCACATGCCAAATAAGGATTGAAATCTGCATTGCCCTCAAGAACGTTATCTATGACCACGAGATCATTTTCCAGCTGCTCTTCTTCTTGGTTGAAGCCTGTTTTAAAAAAAGAACTTGCAATTGTAGGTTTAGTAGTAAAATATTTCCAATATTAACTTTCTAAAACAATTTCTTATAGTAGAAGGTGTTATAAGCCACAAACAATGTTTGCTTATGTGCATTGCTTACAAAGATGTGATCGACTTCGAAAATTCTTCGATAGTCTTGCCACGTTCGATGGCTGTAATTTGTTTCCTTATTATATTTTGCTGATAGTAAGCTTTGAAACAATGAATAATGCCTTGGTCAAGGGGCTGAATGATGGACGTTGTATTTGTGTTTGTACCCACGTACTGCACGTTTATATTTTTTAAATCCTCCAACTTCTTATGACAGGCAGCATTGTCGACAAAAAGAATTATTTGTCTGTTCTGCTTTATCATTTCTTTGTCAAATTTATATAAAATTTGGGAACATAAATGTTGGGTCATCCATGCCTTTTTGTTGGAGAAATATTGCAAAGGTAAAACCTTATTTTTAAAACACCTTGGCGTTTTGGTTTTCCCAATCAAAATAATTTTTTTGTCCGTCCAATTATCCGAAAAATTTCCATGTATTTAGTTTTTCTGCTGCATATTTTTAAGATCAATTAAGCGAGTAATTCAACTAAGCGGGGTTCAATTAACCGTCTAAAAAGCTTTGCTACTAATACGGGAAATTTTCGAAGCCAATTTGTTCGATCAATTAAGCGGGATGTTCAATTAAGCGAGGTGCAACTAAGCGGGGATTACTGTAGATTGCTACAGTGAATCAGGAAAATTGACATGTACATATGCATAGGTCATTAAAATGTGAAATTAATATTTTAAAAATAAAATCAATTTTAATATTTTTTCAACTATTTAATTAATTACTTAGAAAAAATAAATACACAAATAGTGTTTTGCAATTCCATCTAAAACTTAACTGTTGCTCAACATTTTAAATGAAATTTTCCAAAAAAAAAATTTGTATTTGATATTTATAAAATGTAATATTGCTTATAACTATAAACGTGTCTGACGTGCGCTGTCAATTGTGGAAGATGCAAACTGCATTTATTTAAAAGCCATTTTTAAATAATAACCTGAAGACTAACACAAAAATCGAATTTTTGAATTTCAAGTATTTTTAATAAATAAATAAAAAACAAAAATGTCACTTAATTTTAACTAAATAATTGATATGATTCCGTCCAATGGAAAACGAAAGGCTTCTGATATGGCTGAAGATGACTTTTATGCGAAGTATCTATTAGGAGTTTAAGTTTATCATTGATTTGATATGTATTAAAGATCAATCATCAAATAAAGGCTACAACCTACGCTTTTACGAGCTGCTTTTTTCATGCGATGACAATGTTTTCTTCATTTTCGGGATCCAGGAGCCTTTTTTAGCTGAAATCATGCCAACGTCATTTCTTTTATTCCCGAACTAATTCTCGAAGCATTAATTTTTTCAAGTTGAGATCCATTTTGTTCTCTTCGTTTGTTTATATTATTTTTCGTTTCATTTGTCTTCAATTGATTACATATTTTATGTGTCAAAAATATTATTATTTTACTTTCTTAACGTTATTATCTACAAAAACAAAAAAATGTTTGTAATTAATTTCGCAGTGAGTTTATTTTGTTTAGCAGATTTAAAAATTAAGTAAGATTGTAGTAAAATATCCTTAAACCCGTTTCTTATTAAACAGAGCTGCAATATTCTTTATTCTTTAGGAAACGAGCGTTGAAATTCCCCAAGATCAAAAAATAAACTATTTAAAAAGAGTATAAAAAAGTGCTTAACTAGGAAGAGGCCATATGCTAAATTTCAGAAAAAAAACTAAAAATGACATATTTACATTAGTAATGTTTAAGTCCATCATTTTCGGATATAACCTCTATAAGACAGTTTGGAATAGAAAAATTACATTTTTTTTAATAATCATACGAATTTTAGACCCAGAAATGACGAAAAGCTTCGATTAAGGTGTCCTTCAAATTGTCTACCAACTTTATAATGTTCAAATGTGGTGAAAGTTCCTCGTCATCTGAATGAATTCAACTTCTAACAACCCTCGAAGTGTGATTTGGGGCATTGTCTTTTTTGAAATTCCAAAGCAAAGGTTCCAAATTGGTTTTCATTTTTAGAAATGACCGTTCCAGCAAACATTTATAGTTGTCCCCGTTCATTATTGTGGACAAAAACTATAAAGTTAACCATAAACTAGAACCATAATAGCTTATAGCTCCCCACACCATCACCCCTCATGTACGGCTACGATGTCTTCCCAAATTAAGCTCATCCTTTCCCAGATCATGGAAATACAAGTTGCAATCAACGGCTCGTCAAGGTTAAACTTTTGTTCGACCGAAAAGATAACGCTTTTCCAGTCACTGCTCCAAGTAACATGCTTTCTTGCAAAATTTTAGTTTTCTTCTCTATATAGTATCACTTTTTTGGATTATCCTTGAAACCGTTGTTATTCTGGCTCATACTCAGATTTTGGCCCGCTGGTAGATTGGAATTTGAGAGAAGCCGTAGAATAAACCGCTCTTCTCATGATGTTCTAGTTTCTGCATTGTACCTTTTTTTATTCTTTCTATATTATTGTGGATCATCAATATGATTGCTTAAAAATTTCATGCTACTGTTAAGTCTCCTTGCTATTTCACGTCCTGATAGTCCCTTATCCCTGAAAGCATATATTTTTTATCCTTATGTAGCTGTCAAAGTCTTTCTAGAGCCCATATGTGTTTCAAATTAAATTAGAACAGTTGTTTTCAAAACTCTCTCAAAAGTTTTTTAAAAGATCGCACTTGTAAACTACTGCACAGGAATACTAGCAATGGCCTCATCCAAGTGGAGCAATTTTTTAATACGCTTTTTTAAGTAGTTCATTATTTGATATTGGGAAATTCCAACGCTCGTTTCTAATTTTCCCTTTAATTTTATGAATTCGTAGGGGTCCACGAGGTCATTAATTTTTGAAGAAAATAATATTTAATTTTTTGACCTTTCTATTAATTTTATTCTATTGACTTCAATAATATTAAAAAAATTTAATACACTTTAAATACACTTTTTGATTCTTATTTTACATGACAAATTAAACTTATGTAAATATATATGTTCTAGGTTTCATAAATTTAACACTTAAAGTGTTTTCGATGGACATTGTTAAAAGTTTTAAACATATTAATAGGTATTTTAAAACTATGTGAATCTATTAACAATGTTTATTAAAAATATTTCTTGCTAAATACTTAGTTTTAAACCTTGAAACCGAAAATTAAAAACCGAAGTTACACAAATTTTGAAATTAATCCGGAATTTAAAAAAAAAAAACTCCATGTTTAAGAACCATGTTAAGAAACTTGCTTATATTTTACTTAAATTAATGTTTTAATTTGAACTTCGTCTTTGCCTTTTGAAAAAGTTCAACGGCAACACTGAATTACTGAGAACCGCATACGAAATAATGTTTTTCTCATACATGACCTCTCAAATGAGTATTTCAGTTTTATTTCCTCTGCCGAACTTTTTCTCTCATAGAATCTATTCACTCTTCGTCCTCGTCCTCACCTTCATCTCTCATGATTCACCCTGACCGTTAAAGTTAAATTGTTAACAAACATGCATGCTTGATGCTTTCCTCTGCGCTATCAGCGTGCGTATAAAATGTTCATTTCCTAACTCCGATCTCCGACAACGACAACGTATTCCGTATTGTACAGTGAGTAGAATATAGAGTAGAGTACACAAAGCTTATGTGCATTTCTTTTCTCTTCTCTTATTTTAAATAAAATTTGAACTCAATTGATAGCCCCACTCGATTTCGTATGAATCACTTCAATCCAAAATGAAAAATAAACTGACGTCCAACGATGAGACTTTACGGATTTCTTGAAAGTAAAGACAAAATTAGCGCTATCCAGATGTGTTAAGTTGGTTTGAATTGGAATTATTGGACTTATGGCAATTTATGGTGAATCATATCCTGAGAATGAATGAAGAATGTTTGTTCTCTCTGTTAAAGCTATCGCGCCCCTTGCACATAAAATATGATTCATTTTAGGCTTCTTATTACAATAACACAAACAAACGTCTTCAACGACAACGACGACGCCATATCCATGCTAACTCTGTGGATATTGTGTGTAGATATATAGGACCCATTCCTTCCTTATCTCGTCATTAATTATATAAAATGAAATAAAAATCATTCACCTCAGCGACACTACTAGGCGTGACGCCTGACGCTCCCCCATCCTCGCATTCTCGGTCTCATCTCATAGCATACCCAAGTCATTGAACCCACCTCGGAACTCGGAGCGAGCCACAGAAACAGAATCAGAAACAGTTGGTCCTCGACTCCGCACAAACAATTAAATAGTTTGTTGTAACCTGAACCAAACCACCGACCGCCATTGTGTCCTTTTTTCTATTTTTACTCCTTCAGGATGGCAGATTTTTTTTTAAGTTAATTTCTTTTATTATTTGCAAAGGATTTCTTTTTGTTGTTGTTGTTGTTTCTTCTTGTCAATGGCAGTGCGAAAAGGCGAAAAGCTCTTCCGTTGTGATATGCACTGCATGCTGTATTCATGTCCTAGTTGTAGTGTAGGTATCCTTCGGTTCGTTGCAAAAACGTGGTCATGCTCAGTGTAATCAAAAGGCATATAAGAGGAAACACATTTGACTTCCATGACTATAGTTCAAAAATATATACATATGTATGTTATGTACCTACATCTAGTTGTAGGTATGTGCCTAACCCATGTTGGTTGTACGAGTAGGTCCTGAGTGTGCTGATTAAGTATATTGATTTTTTTTTTCCTTTCTCTCGACAATGATGACGAGGATGAGGACGACTGACACTACGACTACGACTCCGACGATGTTAAGCACATGGGCTTGGCTGGGAATACTTAAGGTATGGCCGATAAAAATTAAAATGTGCGAACAAGTCGTAAAATTTTGCTGTAACGAGTTCATGTCTACACTGAAAACAAATTTGTATGATACAATTTATTTTAGGGGGGCAGGAAGAAGATAGTGAAGATTGAAAGACCAACAAAAATTGATAACTAATTTTTAATTTAATTTATACAAAAACACTATATGAAGATATAAATCTTTCGTACGTATCACCCTCCAAAACCCATTTGTTTACATTGTTGTATTTGTAATGTGGACGAATTCAACGCGAAAAATTGAGGTGTTTTTACGCATACATAGACACAATTACTGAGTTTTTAGGGGAAATTTCATAAATTATAGGAGAAATTACACGCACACTAAGAAATACTTATGAGGCCAGTTTCCGGCTTAGATTGTAGGCAAACCAATATGGCTACCGAGGATTTATATCTTTACTAGAGTGTTTTTGGTTCAGAGCAGAGCTCGAACTGTCAAAAAAATAATTGTGTTTCTTTTTGAGCTCTGAACGTTCAGAGCTTCAAATTCGTGTTTCTTTTTTAGTTCTAAACATGGTTAGAGCGCGCTCTGTAAGCTCAGAATAAAATAACAGAGTAAACGGAGTAAAATGCTGAACACAAACAATTTGATATTTGAAAGCCGGGAAATTAAAAAAAAATCATAGTCAAAACAATAAAAATGGCGGAAGAGGACGGTCGCTCTAGTGCAGAAGGAAAGATAATTTAGAAAAAATATAGCATTTTTATGCATCAAATTTATTTCAGGCGTCAAATGGACCAACGCCATGGCTGTTTTTTTAATTAATTTGATTAAAGAAAATTTTGAACGCCTTCAAACGGACGACATTTCAAATCATGACAGTTTAGTGCTCAATTATTAATTAAATCAGAGAGCTCTGAACATACTCTGCTCAGAACTCTACTCTACTCTACTCTGTTCGCTCAGACTCTGCTCAGTGCTCAGCTCTGAACTAAAAAGGAAAAACGCCATTTGACACTACTTCCATTAACTCTATCTTAAGAATTTTAAAATTCCCGTAAGAAGTCTTTTAGGCACGCTCTCCAATTCTGATCACAAGAAATAATCTTAAGCATCGTGTTCTTTGTTTTAAATTCTTCGACGTTAAAAATATTTTCATCCGAAAAAAAAAAAGAATTATTTTATGCTCATTTCTCGCTTACCACAGTGAAAGCTTTTTGACTCTTTCCACGATAACTTTTTGGAGTCGAGATGTTAACAAATGATCTGTTGAGCGAGCGTCGATAGCCCTTTATAGGAAAATGTTCCCTAATCAGCATTGAAATGGATATGGTAAATATATACAATTCTGTGGACAATGTCTTTCTCTTTGGAAGGGGTTTTAGTGGTATTCTTTCTGTTACTGCTTTCATAAGCGTGCAAATGTGGGCAACGTGCTGACAAGTACTTTTTGGACTATTATCTTTTTTTGAAGATATAAAAAACTGGAGGAGAACCCGATTCCCGGTGCTTTTTAAAACAAGAACATTTTGACAGAATTCATGCTTTTAGGCAATTATTGCGATTATATTTTCTTTAGCGCCTCTCTCCATGGTAACATTAACGCAACTGAAACCAAATTTACAATTAATCTTTGCTGACTAATGTTAATATTTAGAATAATTAAATAACCATTTTATATCAAATGAATGTGTTGAAAAACAAGGCCTTGAAGTTTTGTAGCAGAATTTATGGCACGACTACGTAGAATAATGTAAGGTCGAGAGGTACGTTTTTAAAAGAAATCTACAATATTATTGTTCATCGGTATAAAAGATTTTTTCTTGTGGTAAAAAATAGGTTTTATGACATTTTTTTTGTGTTAATAAAACGAAAGTTCATAATTTAATTAAACATTAGACGACTGGGAGGATTTGAAAACTTCAGATCCCGCAATTTTTCCTACAGCTTTAGTTTCTTAAGAGATTTTCTTCCGTATTTTGACTTTAACTTCAGTGTTTTCCCAGAAGTAAACAATTATTACCTCAAATAATTGATTTTTATTAAAAACTTAAATTATTCGAATAATTACCTATTATCTTACGCTAACACTAAGGCTTGTTTCACTCTATACGGTTTTGACCGTACGGCGACATTTTGCTAGAGGCCGTGACCGTATAATATGAAAGCGTATATGCTCTTCCTCGCGCCTCTAACAAAATGTCGCCGTCCGGTTTTTTTGCCGTACGGTCAAAACCGTATAGTGTGAAACAAGCCTAAGACCTCTTTCACACGAGACGGTTTCGTCCGTACGGTTAAAATCCGTACGATTTTCCGTACG
The DNA here is from genome assembly GCA_951509635.1 of Eupeodes luniger. Lineage (NCBI taxonomy): Eukaryota > Metazoa > Arthropoda > Insecta > Diptera > Syrphidae > Eupeodes > Eupeodes luniger. Next base: position 231,681,847 of record OX608073.1, on the reverse strand, counting down.
GACTTTGTTTTCACACATAACGTATTTTCCTCGTGAATCGTCTACGTTTGGTTGTATTTTAGATATTTTTCTTTAGTACGAGTAACCACAAAAACGGACGGCAGACGAATAATGTCTTTTATGAATGCGTTCGCGTAGTCACGTACGCCATTGATAAGACGGCGAACGGCACGGTCGCCGTAAATTTAAGTCGTTGAGACGGTTCCGTACGGAAAAAACCCGTCTCCGTCCAGTGTGAAAGCTTTAGTTAAATTTATTAGTTTACTATCAATGGCTCACGGATTAAAACCGTTCGGATTTTAACCGCACGGACGAAACCGTCTCGTGTGAAAGAGGCCTGCTATTTTGCAAGCTTAGATTCAATCCCTGTCTGTGCTACCTATTTTTTTCACGGGTACTGCCTCTTGCGAGGAATAATTGAGAAATCCTCGAAGAGTAATTCTGGTCATGAAGAGTGCTTTCTCAAATTTACTGTTCGGGTTCAACGTAAAAACTGTAGGTCCCCTCCATCCCTACAATGACTAACACACAGAAACGGCTGAGAGTTGTAAATCACTAGGCCCTATTTATTTATTAATTGTTTTATTATCAATAACATATTTTAAATACACTATTAATAAATGGTAAATAGGAGCACTAGCAGCAGAATACTATCGGCTCCTATGACTAGGCCCTAGTTCTCTACGGACTGATTAAAATTTTAAATTAATTTCTATTAATGCATCTCTTAAGCTACAATTACACGGTCAACGTAAAAGTTCAACGCGTTGCGCTCTGGCGTCACCAAAAAATCAAGGTTAACAGTTTAAAGCTTTGACTATATCACACGAATAACATAACATCTTCTGGTCAGCGCTGTCCCAAAATGGGTTGCTTAGTATGTGAGCCAAGATTACGTTTAGTTATTTTTGTCAACGCGTCTCGCAAATACGTCTGATGAAAGTAAAATCTTAATGGTAAGACAATTCTAAGAAAAGTTATAACCTTCTTAACGAACAAATTATGCTTAAAGTAATATTTAATGCGTACTATTGAAAAGCCTTTAAAATAATGTTAAGAAGAAAGAAAAATAAGAATTCAAAAAGGATATAAATATCGAAGGATTACTTACTTACTTACTTAAAGTGGCGCTATAGTCCTGTGTGAACTAGGGCCTCACCCAACAAACTTCTCCATCTAGCTCGGTCTCTAGCTAGATGTCTCCAGTTTCGCGCTCCGAGTTGGGTGAGGTCACCTTCCACTTGTGCGCGCCACCTGATTCGCGGTCTTCCTCTACTGCGCTGTCCTGTAGGTGTGGATTCGAAGACTTTCCGGGCCGGAGCATTGGTTTCCATGCGCTCTACGTGACCCAGCCATCTTAGTCGTTGGACTTTTACCCTTCTGGCTAAGTCTACGTCGCTGTACAGCCCGTACAGCTCGTCGTTCCATCTTCTCCTCCACTCCCCTTCGATGCATACGGGACCATAGATCACACGAAGAATCTTTCTCTCGAAACGACCCAAGGTGCTTTCATCCGCTTTTGTCATAGTCCATGCTTCTGCACCGTATAGCAGGACGGGGATGATAAGGGTCTTATATAGCGACACTTTGGTCCTTCGAGAGAGTATTTTTCCACTCAATTGCTTTCTTAACCCAAAGAAACAGCGGTTAGCAAGAGTTATTCTTCGTTTGATCTCAGCGCTGGTGTTGTTTTCTGCGTTTACCGCGGAGCCTAGGTAGACGAAGTCCTTGACTACCTCAAAGTTACGTCTGTCGATGGTGACGTTTTGACCAAGACGTCGGTGTTGTAGGTCCTTTATTGATGACAGCATGTACTTTGTTTTGCCCTCATTAACCGTTAAACCCATTTTTGCCGCCTCTGCCTCAATACTCACAAAAGCCCCATTGACATCACGCTGAGTTCTTCCGATTATGTCAATGTCATCAGCATATGCAAGTAATTGGACAGACTTTTGAAAGATAGTGCCTCTAGTGTTGACGTGTGAGCTTTGCACTATTCTTTCAAGTACGATGTTAAAAAAATCACATGACAGCGCATCACCTTGTCTAAAACCTTTTTTGACATCGAAAGGTTCTGTTAAGTTGTTTCCAACCTTTATGGAGCAGCGTGAATTCTCCATGGTCATCCTGCACAAACGGACGAGTTTGGCAGGGATGCCAAAACTAGACATGGCTCTATACAGTTCGTCCCTGTAGATACTGTCATATGCGGCCTTGAAATCGATGAAAAGATGGTGGGTGTCGATTTGGTGTTCTTGGGTTTTTTCCAGGATCTGCCGTAATGTGAATATTTGATCGACTGTGGACTTTCCTGGTCTAAAACCACACTGACCTATCAGGTTGTTGACGATGGGCTTTAGACGTTCACATATAACGGCAGAGAAGATTTTGTAGGCGATGTTAAGTAGACTGATTCCTCTATTATTGGTGCAACTTAAAGGGTCTCCTTTTTTCAGGATCGGGCAAACAATACTGAGGTTCCATTCATCGGGCATACTTTCTTCCGACCATATCTTACAGATAAGTTGGTGCATGCTCCTAACCAACTCATCTCCAGCTGCTTTAAAGAGCTCGGCATTCAGGCCATCCGCTTCAGCGGCTTTGTTAGACTTCAGCTTAGATATAGCAATCTTTACTTCGTCTAAGTCGGGAGGATGGGATTGTTGGCTTTCGTCGTCTATATTAAATGGATCATCCTGCCTGACAGCGGAATTCGGTTCGTCGTCGCCGTTATACAGTCTGCAGAAGTGGTCCTTCCATATCCTCAGCATTGACTGCGGTTCCACTATGATGTTTCCACTTTCGTCTTTGCAGCCTTCGGTTCTAGGTTTATGTACTTGTGAATTTCGCTTCACCTTTTCATAAAACTTTCGAACTTCATTCCTGCTTTTAAACCTCTCAACATTTTCGACCGCACGCTTCTCATGCTCTCTCTTTTTCCTTCTGAGAAGTCGGTGTTCCTCTCGCCTCTTCTGCTCATAGAGCTCATGAGCAGCTCTCGTCCTTTTATGCAGCGCCGCTTTGCGTGCCTGTTGTTTGGCTGCATTTGCCTGCCGACATTCCTCATCAAACCAGGGGTTCCTTGTTGGTGGTTGCTTGAAACCCAGCACGTCAGAGGCGGCTTCTCTGAGTGCGTCTTGGCAATTTTGCCACTGGTTTTCTATACATTGTGTTGGCAGCACAGAACTTCGAGAGAGGTTACTTGTAACTCGGTCGGAGAAGGAGTCGGCGATCTCTTGCGATTGTAGCCGTTCGACGTTGTACCTTCTCCCAGCATCTCCCTGTTTTGCCTTGGGCCTGGAAACCCGAAGTGCTACCTTGGCTACAACAAGGTAGTGGTCCGAGTCGATGTTAGCTCCTCGGAAAGTTCGGACATCCATGATGCTAGAAGCGTGTCTGGCGTCGATCGCAATGTGGTCAATCTGGTTGACGGTAGTTTGATCTGGAGATCTCCAAGTTCCTTTGTGGATGTTGAGGTGTGGATAACGCGTACTGGCTACCATGACGTTTCGCCCCGCAGCAAAATCTATGAGCCTGAATCCGTTGTCGGAAGTGTTGTCGTGCAGGCTGTTTTTCCCGATTATTCCACCAAAGATGTCTTCCCTTCCTAGCTTGGCATTAAAATCGCCCAGGACGATTTTAATATCGTAGCTAGGACACTGCTCATATGTTTTGTCTAAGAGCTCGAAGAACATATCTTTGGTGTTGTCATCCTTCTCTTCTGTGGGGGCGTGCGCGCATATCAGGCTAATGTTGCCGAATTTAGCCTTGAAGCGGATGGTCATGAGGCGCTCATTGATGCACCTATAGCTCAAGACTTGTTGCCTAAGTCTGGCTCCAATGACAAAGCCGCATCCAAATAAGCGCTGTTGGTTTTCTTGGTAGCAGTCACCATAGTAAATATCGCAGTTTTTCATTCTCTTTTTGCCCGGCCCATCCCATCGTATTTCCTGGATGGCGGTGATGTCTGCTTTATAGCAGTCTAGGGCCTCCGCTAATTCTTCGGCTGCACGTGGTCTGTTAAGGGACCTAACATTCGACGTGCATATCCGAAGTTCGTTGTCCTTAATTCGCTTGCTTAGGTTGTCAACAGTAAATCCGTCCGTATCCGAGGCTTGTTGGTGCTTCGCAACTATGAAATTTTTAAGTGGTCAGGAAGTCACCCTGACCATTAAAAAAAAAAACATCCTTAATATCGAAGGATTAAGGGTGTTTTTTTTAGTTGAACCAAAACTTCAATGTTTATGAAAGTTGATAACTTTAATCTTAGCAATGATCCCTTCCACCATTCTTTTCTCGCATCCTGTTTAAAAACATCTGGACAAAAAACCAATTGAATGATTTCGGAAACAATGGGTTAATTGCTGCCTGGATTATAATCATTAAAACTCATTAATTAAATATAATGCTATGAGATAAAACTATGAGATAATTAGAGCTTTGGGAAATCGACATGCTACCTGGAATTTTCCTTCTTTCCTTTGTTTTCTGTTGTGATTCTGTCACTGCACTGTCAGTCGCTCTTTCAAGACTCATGGTTCTGATAACAATTATTATCAAAACATGGAAAAACAAAACAACAAACACCTGTATTTTAAAATTAAACCAAAATTTAAAACAATCTGTCAACTTAATTTCCATATTGTATGTTCATTGAGTTGAGTTGATTCAGTATTAAATACTGCCCTGTCAATGTTGTGCCACAGTATTTGCTTTGACCAACAGTCTCAAAAACGAGTAATCACATCCCAATAGCATTGAATCGGACACTACACGGTCACAAAAAACTGTCAACGTGTTGAATCAAAAATGTGTGTCAAAGTGAGAGTCATTGTACTCTTCAACGCGTCGACAGCATTTTTCGTTGACGATTACATGACGTGAGAACCTTGGGAAAAATTTGGACGCCTTAGAGTCAACGCATTGACCGTCTAACGGTAGCTTTACTCTTATATTTACTTTACGGGTATAAAAGTAAAAGTATAATACAATTGAAACAAGATCAAAACAATTATGCATAATTTTGTTTTTCCCCTAAAACTGAAATTTTGAAACACTGAGTTTTGCTATAAAATTAAATGTTAAAGATTTTTAAAGCCAAGTTATTGGAATTAGCACAATAACTATTTTCCCATTTTTGTGTGTATTATTTCATACGTTTTCTACTTACTATACAAATCAGATCGGAACCTTTTATGACTGCTTCTTTACTTTTTCCATTTAAATCAGTTTTTAAAATGGTTAAAATATTTTCTAAAGACCATTTGGACTCCTTTACAAAAAGACTTCTAACATGATTTAACTATAACAAATTTCAAAGTAAGAAAATCGAAGACCCTTAAGTCTTCCGCAACTGCGCTGCAGGAAGACCATCCTGTCAGTCCAGTTTTACACTACTTTTTCGGTCTTATTTCGGCAATAGTGCATCCAATGATATCTTCTAAAAGATCAATTTTACGTACAGAAAATGGAATTGAAAAGATTTTAAATCACACGAACGAGGTGGCCCATTTACATGTTCATTTCCAGAGATGCCACCAAGCGTATAGTTCAACAAAGTGGTTTTTCCACGTGCCTTAAAGCATTTTGCGCCCTCTTGTTGGAACCAATACTTATCCAAACGTTTTGCAATGACATGGAGAAAAAAGGATACAAATCATATATCTGGAGAGCTTGCTACTCACGATACGATATATGTATATTTGCCGATGTTTGCATGTTTACCGCTTTTAACAGTGAATATTTCAGAAGGTTCTTAAGTCTTATGCAGATTCTACACACTTCATAAACGATACTTCTGCTTTTTTACATAACCGTAGCCAAAAATGAGCTAAATATGATTTTTGGTGATTTGGTGATTATTTGTAAACGTTCTCTTAAAAAGCATTTGCATAGTGATAAAGTATACTAAAACAAAAATCAGGCACACTTCATTCAAATGACAGCTTGTTTGACAGTTGTTCCTTGCCGGAGTTCTGTAGCTATCAAAAAAAATGTAGCTATCAAAAAAATAGCTAAAAAATCACCCTTTATTATATTACAATACATTAAAAATATTCAAAACTCCCAACACAAGTTCTTGCGATCTAGGGCATTATGGTTAATATTAAAATTAAAAATTGTTTTTGACAAAGAAATTTATTTATTGTAAACTTAAAGAATGTTTCACTTTATCTGTCAAAAACGACTTTTAAAAAAATGGCTAGTACACTTAGACGTATAGGTAATTTTGTTTCAAAAATTATTTTATTAAATAGAAGAGTTTACCTTCGAAACCGTCGATTTCTTCTAGAATCAAAGTAAAATAGTTTTAAATAATTTCCAAGTTCTTGTCATACAAATTGCAGAATTAAATATAATGATTTGTTTCCATTTAAAGTATTCTTAATTTTAATAAAAATTTAAATAAAAATGTAAAACCACAAAATGTTCATGAAATTATCACAAAAATTATAATTCAATTGATTCAATTTCCTATTTTAAAAATTATTTCATTTATATTTTAAATACTATTACGCTTTGAGAAATGATCCATCCAGATACAATTTTTCCTAAAAATCTTAGAATTTCTTGGTGATATTATTCCAGCTCGTCTTCTTACTTTAATTTCATAGTTTATTCTTCCAAAATATCTTCCCATAATTATTGAAGTACACATTTAGTGATTTGAACAAAGTTTCACAAAATTATAATAAGCAAAAATAAATCTTCTTTTACACGAATCCAATACTTAGTCTTTTAATTTAAAATACAAAAATAAAGAAAAGATGAGCCAGTAGAGATATCAAAAAATATGACATGCAATGGAATTGTCATAAAGGAATCACTGGCACAGAAATGCGGCCTTGTGATGGTTTGACGCTGAATGGAATGAATAAACATGACTACGAGTTTCTATGAAATGTTTGTTTGACTTCTTAAAGGATTATATGGCATTTTTTGGTATATGTAGTCTTTAATAATAATCATTATTTGTCAATGTAATATTTGGCTGAATAGAAAAAGCAATTCGAAACAATGAAGTCAACCACGAGACTTTTGGGAACTAATTCTTTTGTCTAACATTTAAGTAGGCTAAATGGTCTTAATGAGACAGCCAGAGCGAGCGCAGCGGCGCGGGCGGAGTGGAAGCGACGACTTACTTTATTAATGTTGTCTATGCACGAACAAACAAAAAACCGTTAAATGTTTTGAAAATAGACCCAGTAGAATGATTATTATGATTACCTTTATAAAATCTCTTGAAGACAATTAATTCGAAAAGATTGTTTTAATTTCATTAGAATGTCATCATAACCTACAAAACTCCTAATCATAAATATTTGGCTTATTTTTTTGTATTACAGATCCTCGTCTCACCAGTTCTAGCTGGTCTCGCAGTCGCCATTGGTGTTCCAATTCTCCTATTTTACGTTTACGGTGTTGTTCCAGTATCCCTATGCCGTGCCGGTTGTGGTGTCTCCACCCGTGATGGCTTCAAATTTGATTTCGATGGTGAGGAAGAAGAAATCCAAGAAATTCAAATGCGCAATCAAAGTGATGGTGCAAGTGTTGATGCTGTCTCAAGAATTGGAGCTACAAGCATTGGGGAAGTTAGTTTGAGTGTTGCAAGTGGCAGTCATATTGGGGTATCAAGTCAGACGACGGCTTTTGGTGTTTCGCATGCATCGAATCGTGAGTCGACAACAGCGCTAGCTGGTAGCATAACCGGTCATAGGTTAGAAGTTCAAGCCGATGTAAGTTCGTCGGAAACTGCTTCAGCTGTAACGTGTGTAAGTGAGAAATCTGGTAATACACTGAATGATACTGCCTCGACCAAGGCTCTGGCCGGCTCTATACTTAGTTATAAACAGGTGAGTGAATTCTTATATAGATTTGTCAATGTAGTCATCGATTAATTGTTCAAACATTTTTACCTTTTAGCAAATGGACTCTTCAAATGTTAGTGAAGATGGCGTTTCGGAACGAGTACGTTTTGATAATACAGTTTGCTATGTTATCGATGGAAAGAGAGACTGTTCAGATGTTTGGTATACAGCGCCATTAGATCAGGTAAGTTTGAAACATAACAAAAATGGATTCATGACCAAAAAAATATAAAATAGTCAGTTTATTTAAGAAATCAATTTAGTATACTTTAAAAAAAGTAAGATACAACTTAAATAACAGACTTAAAAATATTTATTGGGGTTGTTAATAGGAGGTTTTATTTTGAATAGCCCAATATTTAGACAGCTGTCATCTTTTGACCTTTGACAAGCTAAAACTACCCTATTACTAAAAATGCAACCCTTTGAAGTAGTCACAATCAGTGTAATTTCGCGAGGAAGTGATCACAATCCGCCAAGTAAGAGATACGGTTTACGCCAATGCTCCAAAATCGATTCTACATAAACAAAATCCCTTATTGGGAAGCCCTATTGGTCTCAATTACTAATGCCTAAGAAAAAGATTAGATTTTCATTTAAAAATGGACATTACTTCTTTCATGTAACAAAATAAAGATTATTTACTTTAATGTTTAGCAACTAACTAAATTACTGGCATACAAATAATAAGTTAGCTTATCCTCTCAATGAAGCACCTGTTTCGGTTTGTTTATGCATTTTAATAGAGCTCAAATGTGAAGGTTCACAATCGTTAAGCACCGTCTTAGTATTTAATCCATATTATTTGAAGCACATATATCATTTTCCCTAGCTCGACAGTTAGGGTCTAACTCTGAGGTCCATCAGTCATCCAGTTGGGCAACCCAAGTTGTTAGCCATGAATGTTTCTAAAATTCAAAATAATAAAATATTTCTAAAAAATGTTATTCTTCAATCCATTCTGCGAATAACTATGTAGGGAGCTTTTACTTATCAATTAGATCTCCATTAGTCTTAAAGACATCAAGTTTCCATTATCCTCACTTTTTCCTCAATTAAATGTCTCAAAATACCCTTTTTTAGACATAGCCAAACAAAAATTGCTTCATAAACACGTGCTAGGTGTATTAAAAGTTTCTTTTTTATCCGGCTAGTCTTCATGATTTCAGTTCTTGTTGTTCTATTATACTATATATATATATATACTACTAATTTTTTCGAAGTATATGTACTTACATACATAAATTTTATATATAGAAAAAGATAAGATGAAAGATTTTGCAATGGCAAAAAATTAACATGCATTTTGGGTTTTCTTTATGATAACAACTCACACAAAAATTCGAAGATAAGTTGGAACACAAACAATAATTGTGTTTATGTTTCATTTTATTATATCGAGGCAACTGACATGTTTTTTCTGAGTTATTTTTTCTGTTAAGATTTTCTTCATCCGATTAAGGCTTAGTGTGGTTAGCAATACTTATGGCTGATGGTGTGATTGACCTCTTAGAAGTACTCTTTTAAGTATCAGCGGATGACTCTTTTAAATCTTGCTGAATTGGAAGTATACCCTATATATGGACGCTCAGATAAATTTTCATCCAAAACTTTGCCTTTCCAGGCTCAAATTTAACCTTTCCAAATATCGTTGGAAACATTTAAGCTAGGTACAGTATTGTCACATCAGCTGCCAATTAACTGACAATATCTAAATACCTTTAAATGAAATATTACCTGCTCACACATTCGGTAGATTTTTCCAAAGCATTACAATTTCATTGTCAAATGGTAAGCTGATTTTGCATCCGCAAAGAAAATTTACAATAACTGACATTGATGAAATTAGAGTTTGGATTCGAAATCAGCACTAAAACATAAGTCCATAAAGTATTTTCCAAAACTATTAAAATATCAAATTCAAGTTCAATAGATTCAAATATAGACTTTTAACTTAAGAGAATTTCCAGAAACTAAGTAAGATACTAAAATGCTTTGAATTGTATCTAAAAGAGTAAGATTTGTACTTTTCAAAATCTGAACGTATTGCAAGTGTTTATCTTAATTTACAAAATCACATACATGACGATTAATTTATCTTTTACATATTGCCAACTATATTCAAGTATGCCCTCTGATGGATGGAGATTTACCTTCCCCGACGCAACGGCTCTAAAACTTCGGACACCACATCTTATCCGGTGACCGATAATAACTGATCAACTGTATGCATTGGTATTCTCCCAGATTTTGCCAGCTACTAACGCTGTAGCCAATCTTTCTGAAAATGCATTATATGCTTCGACAGCATCTCAGTAATCAATGCAATCCACAACGCAAACAACAACATCGAAATTATATGAGTTATAAGATACCAACTCATAAAAAATTGAAAAACAATAAACTAATGTGGACTCCTGACATGTTGGAATAAGCGGAAGCCAAATACGCTCCTGTATTCACCTTCAATATCTTCACCAAAAACCGATTACATCAAAGAAAGAAAAATATATCTTTCGCAAAAAATTGCCACGACTGGAGCCTATATCACCAACACTACAAGAACATAAACCCCTTAAAATCCCAACGTTTCGGCAGGGATTGCTGCCTTCTTCAGGGGAACTTTATCAGCGCAAAATAACAAATAATCCTAGTTAAACTAATAGGATACAAAAACAATAAAGTATACTCACTCAAGGAAAATAGGAAAAATTGTTTGTCAAAACATTTACTTATGTAAATTATAAATATAATTAGCACTTCGAGAAATCAAGTTAAGTCTGTCTTGAATAGAGCACAAATTCCATTTGAGAAGAAAGAAGAGAGCAATAGACAGCAGATACGTTTTGTGTGTCTTGTTTTCGATTCATGTTGTTTTCGTTATTGGGAATATGTAATGTTTCTAACGTGTATCGTTGCGAAACATGTTTCTCTGTCTGTAGAACTTCCACGCCTTCAAAAATTGGAGAGTGACCGCTTTCAATGGTATGACTGACTAGGGCTGTCTTTTCAGAATTTTTTAGTTTTATGTCGGATTTGTGATTAGAGATGCGTTTTCTCAAAATTTGTTTTGTGGTCCCAATCCCAATATAACACAGGTTGCACGGTTTATTTGATTTGCCATTGCAGTTAATTTTGTAGATCAAATCTGTTTGTTTGTCCTTATCAGGTTTCGTCTTGAGTTTAGTAAAACATTGGTCAAGTGTTTTGTTTGATTTTTTGAAGTTATCGGATAAAGTTGGAAGGTAAACTATGCTTTTGTGGTACGTTCTTATCGGTTTATCGTTATTTTCGCGTTGTGGTAAAATGATAACTATTATCACTTAAGATTTGGATGACTTTTTTCTCGTTGGCGGCGTGTAATCGTACATCACTTATGTTGAAAATTGTATTCACGAGATTGGACGCAGTATTGATGATGATATGCCTTGCTTTGTTTGATCGGTTTTTGAAACCAGTAAAAAGCAAACGATTTTCTTCATGGTAGATTTTTACATCTAAGAACGGTATTGTTTTATTGAGCTCATTCTCAATTTTTGGGTGGAATCCGTTTGAGAATTTTTAATACTTTATCTGTGTGTCTTATATCCATAATTGCAAATATGTCGTCAACATATGTATGTTTCTATGAACGCAGGTTTATCTTCAAGTTATTTAAATATCCGTCTAAAACGTAATCCAAAACGAGATCTGCAATCGTCGGAGATAGCGGGTTGCCCATTGGCATCCCAAAAATTGTTTGTAAATACTGTCTTGGTATTGAAGAAAATAGTTTTCTTTAAGACAAAAGTCTAGAATCTCAAGAAATTTGTTGTGCTTTTTCTTATTACTTACCATATCTTTTTGCTTTTTCTTATTACTTACCATATCTTTTTGACAATGGTGATAGCCAGTTGAACGGGGATGTAAGTGAATAATGAAACTGCATCAAACGAAAAAACCGACGGAAAACTATATTTCCACTTATTACAATAGTTCATTATATTAACATTATCACTTTAACAATAGACAGCGTTAATTTTGATTCCCCTTCCTTTCTTATGATTGTGGAAAGCTTGCCAAATAACTCACGTACCACATACTTGTCCTTTGAATGCTTGTATCTGATAAAATCACAATATTGTAGCTTCTGATAATAGTCTGTAATTACATAAGATAAAAAAATGACCTATATCAACAGACGCAGTTTAAAACCTTGATCATACCATTCCATATACACTGAGCAGTACTATCAACCGTGGTATGATGGTTAGTGCGTTGGACTGTCATGCCAGAGGATTTGTGTTTAATCCCTGCCTGTGCCGTCTAATGTTTTTTTCACGGGTACTGCCTCTTGCGAGGAACTGACAAATCCTCTAAGAGTAATTCTTGTCATGAAAGTGCTATCTCAAATTAGCCGTTCGGATTCGGCTTAAAACTGTAGATCCCCTCCATCCCTGACAACAGTACTCGCACACAGGAATGGTTGAGAGTTGTATGCCACTAGGCCCTAGTTCTTAACGGATTGTTGCGCTAGTTTATTTTTTTTTATTTTTAGAAGTATCAACCTTGTCATGAAGAGCAGGTTATTGATATGATTTTGGTCCATCGCAGTTCAAATTAAACAAACAAATCCTCTTTGTTGCTTTCTCAATATAAAATTTTGTAGTTCAATCCATCAAAAAAATCATGTTTCCTCATTTGTATATTTTCTTTTTTTTTTACAGGATCCTGGAGCAGACAAAGCCAGTGTCGGTAGTAGTCGTTCATTTCGCAGCTCCGAACGTTCATACCGCGAAGAAGTAGATCCAAATAATTCAGCATCAACTGGCAAGCGTCTTGCTTTATTCAATTCACGACATGCCAAACTAAATGCAGCTACACATCGAACTTTATCACTAGATTCAAATACAGGATCAAATAATATACCCGAAAATGTTAGTCTGGAACAGCAAGCTGAAGAAGAAGATAAAGCTGCTTCATCGGTTCCTGATATTCCAACACACAATAAAACACCCACCAAAACAGCAACAACAACAACACCAACACCAACTTCTGGTTCCCCTCCCAAATCCTCATCCTCCTCTGCATCCTCTTCCTCATCCAACACAAAGAACTCAACACGAACATCGATTCTTAGAAATTTGTTCTTTGCTCAAAAAGATAATCACAATAATGCCAATATAAATAATAATAATAATTGCAACACTAACAACAGTAGCAACAAATCAAATAAGGATCATGTAGATGGCGAAAGTAAAGCATAAGATTAAATAAATTAAATAAATAAATATTACAATATATGTATGAAATCTAATGAAGAAAACAAAAAAAAAAATACAATTCACACTCTCTCGAGATACAAACATACAAAACAAAATAAACATGCTTCAGTAGATGTTTTTGATGTAATAAATAGATAGATTTGAATTCAATTTTTATTATAAATTAATAACTATTGTGTCTAATCGTTCAGTAAGCATACCTACACTACTATTATACTCAAAAAATGTTCTTCAACACTCTTCTAAAAAACTATGTAACTTTTTCACCTTGAAATTCTTTAAAATTATAAACTTATTTTGTTCTTTATGTTATCCAAGTTTTCTTAAAATTCCTTATCCATGGCATTTTTTCTTTTGTTATTGATTTTTAATTTACTTTTCGCTTTAAGATATTTCTTAAAATTGTTTTGTTTCTTTTTAAGCAAAGCAAACATTCTATGTGCCAAAACTTAATCAAGAAAAACATTCAGTTTAAATTTTTGCATCCTGCAGAAAGCAACGTTTAATTTTTATTTAATGTTCTTAAGACTGAAATTTAAAAAAAAAAACAAAAACTTAAAGGTTACCCATTATGTGTCGCGTCCCCCAAAATCTAAGGCGACTCTCAGACCGATGTTAAAACAATTTTCTTTGTACACCGTTTATTGTTAAAGTTTGTTTATATTTTTTTGAAAAGAATAATACAGCTAAAAATATTGTTCTTACATAAAGTTGTGTTTAAAACGCGCAATTTTTGAAAAAATAAAACGTAAAATAAAAGTTGTATTTAAGATATATGATATTGTCGCTGTGTTTATGTATCTATTGCATAAGTTGATAAAACAAAAAGAAATGAAAAATCAATTCACATATTATTAAAAAAAAAAAATATTAATTATTATTATTATTAATTCTTCAATGGAAAAAAACCTGAATTTCAAATGTGATTTTAGTTGGAATCGAATTACAAATGTAAGAAAAACAAATGCATTATTAAAAAAAGCATTACTTAGTTAGTACTTTTGTTTAATAAATAAATAAGTAATAATACGTATATCAAAAAACCACAAACACATAACAGCTTTTTGAAACACTTATATAAATTTAAAAAAAAAAACACACACATAAATATATGTAGCTATAGTAGTAAAAATAATATTGTGTTAAAATCAATCAAAATTTATAGTTTATATTTTTAAAAAGAATTAATTCAAACATGTTTTTATCAACAAATTTAATTCTGTAGTTTCAGTTTTTAACGCACAGTTTTTGAAATGACGGCTAGAAACTAAAAATTCATCGGTTGTGTCATGAAGGAACAATTCCAATGAACATTTTATTCATGATAGCCCATATTGTTTTAGCTATTGATATTAACAAGCCGCTGAACACAGTACTTCGTACAGGATTTTCCAATTTGTCCTGCCGTGGGTTTTAAATTTATGTCGTTTCAACTGGCCGACTATAATATGACTAGAATTGGAGAAAATTGGCAACAAAAATAAACTATAAGTCAGGCTTTCGATGATGAGGAGTTCATAAGAGCTTTATTATGCTTGCCTTATCCTACGTTTCACATAACTTTTCCTAGAAAAATAACACTCGATGTCGTACAGCTAAGTCAGATAAAGATCGGAATTGTTTTCTGCAGACCGTAATACCAAGCTTTTGATAAATGTGCGGTCGATGTGTAAGTCATACACTGAAAGTTATTTACGACACCGACCGCTAAGAATTTTATTTATCGATTTTAATAAGATTAAAGCAGAAGTTTTATCAAAACATTAAAAATAAGTTCCCATAAATTACTTACTTATTTCCAACGTACAGGTCAAGCACGTATTTTGGTACACTGAAGTTTATTCGATGAAATCGAACTAAGGTAGTTCTAATTTTATTTACTTGTATCGAAAACAATCCTTGAATCAAGAATATGTAACTCTCCATTCACAAACAAATTATATTTTTCTCTGCTATTCCATTCATAGTTATCATTGAAATACATAAGTGAAACTGTTTTTTTTTGTATGTGTTTGTGTTGTTGTTTTTTGTTTAATTAATTATTTAAACATTAACATTGTATAATGTTGCTTTAAAAAAAATCTTCCTTTGCCAATTAAATTTAAAACAAAATCAAATTAATTATATACATATAGTAAACAATTGAGATACTATTGTTACCTATAATTATTTCTATATAAATGTATCAATAAACATTATAATAAACACATAAATATATATGATAGTTTATTAATAAACTGAAATTTATTTTATAAAAATAAATTTAAAAAAAAAATAACTAGCATTAATATTCTACAATTAATATAATGTAATATTATAATTGTCTAATAAGTTTCTCTTCCTTTTTTGTATAAAATAAAATTCGACTGTAATAATGTTTACAAAAGAAAATGCATTTTTTTTTTATTTTACTTAATTCATTTTAATAACAAAGGTGGGTAGTAAATTAAATTGGAAAATGGTTTGGAAACAAAATGTTTGTTTTTCAATGGCCTTGAGTTTATGGGCTGATATATTTCGTCCATTTAAAGATAGTGCAGTGTCGAGTTCAAATAATCGCTTAGGCTACGTTCAGTCAGACGACCATATTTTTCTCGTATACCGTATACGGGATTTTATCGAATAGAGCAGTGGCAGCGAGTGTTATATTTGTACATTCACACGAAGCCCATGCGGGAAAATCCCCTATTCGTGAAATAATTTTTTCCGTATACCGTACGAACTTGTCACTACGATTCGATAAATCTCGAATGTATTTTTATCGTATACATGATTGGTAGCGCTTATCTTTATATTGTGTCGTTCACACGAACAAAATTTCATCGAATTCGTTCATTACGTCGTGGATCCATGATGACGATGGTCGGTTGACTGCCGTCAGTGCTGTGCCCCCTGCCACGCCTCAAAACCCGTACGTGAAAAAATCGAATCGAATAGTCGCCGTCTGAACGTAGCCTAGGGTGTTGAAACGTTCTAGATTAAACAGTTCATTCAAACACTGAGATTGTATGGTCTACGACTATATGTTGCATTAAAGTGAAGAAAAAAATATTGGTCAAGTAACATTCCTGGTGCAATAGCCCCTTTCTGAAAGTCCATTCTTGCCATGGATATACGGAAGAAAACTCACTTTGGAAGTGTTTACTTCGCCCGTCGCAAGAAATACTGAAAAATGTTGCTACACGTGAACCGTCAAGCAAGCGGGTGTTTGAAGAAATACATAGCTTGCTTTTAAAAACTTAGTATTGAAAAAACATGTCGTTTCAACTCTTGAAATTATTGTACAAAACGATTCAGTTCAAAAAAAGGAATGTTGGTAACATTTTCATTCAATTCAAAAGGTTTCATTTTAGAATCATTGAGTCTTATATGTACATCTTTCATGATTCATCAAATCGGTGACTATTCTTAAACATTTTGGGTCGCACTATAGAAAAAGGATTTAGGTTAAGAAACCTAACAGTATAGAGCTTTTGGTTTTCAAGTCTTCTAATTACATTAGTATTTTAATCAATACGTTTTAAAAAAATCGATGATATGAATAAAATCATAGGATATGTTTTTATATTCTTTTTAAATAGTTTATTAAGTATTTTGTTTTCGAAAATATAAGTCTCCATTGTTTATTAATCATTAAACCAACTGCGGCAGTGGACACATATAGCTGCAGGGACTGCTATTCATCTCAAAGCTTCATCACATCATTCTTAACTTTGTAAAAAAATCAAATTCCAAAGCACTCAGACTAGCTCCTTCGGTAAAAGCTTTCAACATTTTTGAGAGGAAAAGGCATTCTCGGAAGACAAGTCGATCTACTTTTATAATGATGTAGCAGAACTTCTGCCTATTTTTCCAATCGCTACCAAAACAAGATGCCGTACAGAAGACAAAATACTAGGTGAAATAACGTAACCACTTGTCAGGAAGCGAAATTGATTTTGCTTATCCTAGATGTTACTCGCTAAAGGTTTTTGATATCGAATTGTAGGCATATTATATATTAGCTCTATAATTGGTGTCGTAACTATCCACTGCTTAATAGGAAAAAAACAAGTGACTTAGAGTATTCATAAATTATTTTTGCAGTCGCCTTATGAACGCCTCTTACGCTTCGTACGGTCTTACAGAGCTCCAATTAGTTTCATTGGCTTAAGCCATCATGAATCATGAATCTTGTAGTACTACGAATGGCCTTAGTATGTTATACTGAAAAACATAAACTGTAAACTGTTAATATCGATCGCAAAGTTAATTTTTATAAGTTTGTGGAAGGTGTACTGTGGCGTATGCGGCATATTTTTTTTTGTCAATATTAAAATTCAAATTTAAAGTTCATTTTAACCAGACAAAAGCATAAACAACGTTAACGGTTATTGAAAAAATTTTAGGTAAACGTTTACTATGGTTTCTAAATTCTAAAAAGTTAATAAAACTCGATCAAGTGGCTTCAGCCAAACAAGGGATGTGCCGATGCACTGCTCCACTTGGACTTTTACATTGAAAATGCTCTTTCTGCTCGCAATGACGTAATCATTTTCAAATACGTACATATGTACATAAAGGTATTTCTCTCAAATAGAAAAATTTGTGTCAAAACGAACAATTACTCTTCGACCTTTTACAGTTTGGCAAATGGAATCCCCCAAGGATCTCCTCTGTCAGTGTTTCTATTTATGTATGTATAATAGTTTTTGATGATTTAAGCAAAATCTTAGCAAAGTATTAAAATCTAGATTGCATGGCATACGCTGATGATTTTTACTTCATGTGTAAAGTAAACAAAATGATCCTATCTCTACCAAACTTCTTTTAACCAATGTAACAAATGACATAATAATTTGGTCTTCTTAATCTGGAGCTAAGCTTTCAATTGATAAATGTAAAACATTACATATCTGTCGAAAGACATCTTGTAATAAAAACAATTTTTGTTTGAACAATTTAAATATGAATAGCGTTGATAACTTAAGTATTTTAGGATTTGTTTTTAACAATAAATACAATTAGAAATCTCTAGATGACTAGATTAAAAAAAAGGTTGAATTAAAGTACAAATGTGGTTAATTACATAGCAAGTACAAAATGTAAATACCTTATCTTATATAACAAAATAATTAGTTTTAAGTAAGAATGAATATGGGCTTTTTATCTACAGCAACGAACCAAGAACATCACTTAACATCATCAAGCCATGATATCATCAAAGCGTTCGCAGAAGTCTTAATGCTTTCCCAACAAGTAAGTAAGCCAATTTTTAATCGCTAGTTATGCGGTTATTCTAGGTAAAGTATTCAAAATCAGGATCGGGCAATGACAATTGTATTTTAAAGTTAATCATTGATATTTTATGCGGCTGAAATAGCTCATTTACGAAGCTACGGATGATTAATATCATCTTTCGTATTAACCATGCTATGCTCACAAACATGCAGTGGCGTGCTGATTGAAGAATGTACATTTCCAGGTCCTCACTTGAATGCATACAAAAAGTCGCTCCAGCCGTTTAGTTGCAGTAATCTAAACCATCTAGAGCGCCACGCCACCCAGACGCATACAATTCGGTCAGGTTTTCTTCGTACAGTAGAATTATGTATAAGTATATTAAAGCTATATATTTTTATTTAATTGAAAAAAAACAAACACAAATGTATGTTTTTTTTTAGTTTTTATTTTAAAAAATAATTAATGTTTATAAAAATATTTTGGCAAAAAATGTGATAATTTCTTCTTTTGTTTTTAATAATATTAAACATTTTTCTTTTCTTATTTTATCATCATAAAGAAAACAATAGTCAAATAAAAATAAAACATTTTACAGGGAAACAGGAAACAGGTGTATATCGAATTGCATTATAAAAATCATTTCAATAAGACGCGCATACATGAAAGTACAATTATATAATTTTTAAAGCTTAATTTTAAAATAGAATCGTCACTAAAAAAAATATATATTTTGCTTATATTATAATTTTCAACTCTGTTTTTGTTTTTTGTTGTTTTCGAACAGCGCTTTAATCAATAAACTCGATGTATTTTGTTGTATTTTATTTTTTTTTTTGTATTTTTGCTTGGGTACATATTAAGTTTTAATTTAAGGAATTTGCTTGCATCTTATTGTTATCTATGTATTATTTTCTTTACTTAAGGAGTTTGCACATATCATCATAATATTATGTTTATAATCAATTTATTGATGTTTTTTGGACAAGACGTTTTCAAATAGTTCTCCATTTTGCATATTTCTTGTACTCTTTTTGATTGATTTTTATTATTGTTGTTAAATATTTAAATATGCATGCACGTAGGTATTTAATACATTAAACAGCAGGTGGTGGTTGTGGTTGGAAAATACTTTGATGCGGCGTACTATTTACAACTTCATTGAAAACAAGTTCCTTCCATTTTTCAACTGGGAGTTCCATTACTTCAAAGCTCTGATCGTACAAAGCTGATGTCTGTTCATCTGATGGATCTGAATATTTTTCCATATATCTTAAGAAAAAAACAAACAAAATTTTTAATATTTTAAGTTTATATTTAAGGTGTGAAATTTAAAAAACCAAAAAGCTTACTCATGAGCTAAGGCTTGCTCTGCAGTTATCCTCTTCTCTGAGTCTAGCTCCAACATTTTTTCAAGTAAATCAATTGCTAATGGATTTGCACCTCTAAACACATCCTTAAAGCTTCTCCTTCGCATTGGAGGCAATGATTTGATATAGTTGCGTGCCTGGAATCGAAATAAAGTTAGAAATGCTTAACTTCACAAGAACTTTGGTAAAACTCGTAAAAATATCGTAATAAGAAAATGTAACTCAAAATCAATTTAAAACTAAGTTTTTTGTGACATTGGGATGGAATTAATAGTATTATTTTATAAAAGGTTTAAATCCTCTAAATGTGGGACTTATTATAAGAGAATATTTTTTAAAGTCACTCTTCATAAGTGCCTCATTGCTGGTTTCGCAGTTGCAAAACTACTTTCAAATGTTTACTGAAATATCTCTTTCTTATTTTAGTAGACTCCTGAGCTTAAATGTGTATAGAACTTACTACAATTTAATGTTTATTTTTTAAGTGGACATAAATGCTTAAAGACTTAAGTAACCTCAGAAATAAGGGACAAGGGGAGGCCTAGCAAAATATATTTAATCTTTTTAAGAGATTATTAAAGACCCAATGAAGTGGTAGTTGGCTTAAAAATTAAAACATTTACACCACAATCTTCTCTACAAGCTTAATTATATAAGGGGTTTTCCAGTAAGATGTTTTATTTTGAATAGACTGGTGTTTGGGATGTTGTCACTTTTGAACCTGTAATCTTTTGACATTTAACAAGTAAAAATTACGCCATTACTAAAAATTGAACGATACAAGATTCAACAACGAATTTGAATATTTAAAATATCAAAATGTTGAATTTTGTGCATCCACTGTTAGCAAGACTAAAGCACTTCAGCAACTGCACATGCCGGCAATAGTTAAACATTTTAGCTTTTGGGACAAGTTAGTGATGTAAAGAATCATAACCGTGTGTGTCGCTCAAGTAGCACTGACAATATTGCTGCTGTGTGCCGTTTATTTTTGCTTTTCGATTACTCATCGATCTTTGAAATTACACAATTTTCCATATAAACTAAGCTTTTGAGGCTATTACAGTTTAGCTACCGATGATCGATTGAACTTCGTCGTATCTTCACTGATTGGGTACTTGAAGTATATCAAAATAATCCGGATGTTCGTCGAAAAATAATATCCAATGATGAGGTTTGGGAGGATACGTTAAGTAGCAAATTTTTCCCATTTGGGGTTTTGTAAATCACAGAATTATTGTTGAAAAGCCTTTCAATTTTCAACGTTTCATGATTTTTAGCAGTTTTTGGCTTGAAGGTGTGATTGAACCTTACATTTTCGTAAATGAGACTGGTGCCATGATCAATGATTTCTTATGTCTGCAATTGGAAGATATTGATGTGAAGGGCGTTAGTTTTCAACAAGGCATGCGCTACGCAAGCAACACACATTTTTAGAGAAAAGTATTAGAATAACAATATTAAAACTATGTTATTTATCAACGATGTTAAAAGCTAATTGGTAAGAACTTTTCTTATCACTTGTTTCTTTACACTCCTTCGTTTTTCTTTTTAACTTTTGTACTCACTTGAATTTTACCTATTGAATAAAGAACACATTTTTGTAATCCCCACAGTTTTAAGAGGTTATGGGCCCAGCTCCAATATATTAAAATTGAGTTCTTAAAAATATAATTATTTAATAAAATAAAATGGCATTATTGTCGGGAAAAATTCCATTATTCAATGGGAACAATTTTTTCACTTGGAAGCATCAGATGGAGGCAATTCTCCATAAGAATCGATTGCTGAAATATGTGAATGGAGAAGAACAGAGGCCATTAGAAGCTGAAAAATTGGAAGAATGGACAAATAAAGATTTGGATGCTAGAAGTGAGATTATCATCTCAATGAGTCCAGATCAGGTATCGCTAGTGCATGGCATACCATCATCGAAAGGAGTCTGGGATTTTTTGGAGAGAACATATAATCGTAAGGGAACTCGAACTAAATTGGAAGAATTTCGTAAGTTGCTTAATTTTAAAATGCATGAACATCAAAATATGGAACAGCACTTAATTAATTTTAACTTAATTGTCAATCGGTTACGTGAGATGGACGCTAAATTGGATGACGACCTGCTCGTAGTAATGCTACTGGATAGTCTGCCAGAGTCTTTTAAGTATTTGCAAGCAGCATTTGACGCTTCGAATGAATCCCCTACAATGGAAGTCTTGCGAGCCCGCTTATTGGAAGCAAGTGATAAGAAGAAGAGCTTTTGCGAGATAGGAGAGGAAGCTTTCAAAGTAAGATTCCATCAAAAGAAGTTTGGAAACAAGAATCATACAGGTACGTCACGTTTTCAATTTAATTGCCACCGATGTGGTTTGAAGGGGCACAAAAAACGGGACTGCCACGTGGTCTTGAATAGAGTGAGGGACAGATCAAATCTTGCACAAACAGATAGTTCAAGTCAAGAATATAACACTGAAGAAATTGGTTTCATTGCATCAGAATTAAACAAAACTGATAAGGCAGAAAAAGAAATTTCGCATAATGTTAAAGAGGAACTAACTGAACGTTTTAATTGGTATGTAGACAGTGGGGCTACATCTCACATGTGCTGTATGGAAGACTTTTTTGTTAGCATAGATAAAAAGTATACTGGAACAGTTCAAGTTGCAAACAATAAATTTGCAAAAATAAAAGGGATCGGAACAGTAAAATTGAATGTACAAGTAAGTGGAAAACCAAAAGCTATTTGTCTGTATGAAACACTTTTTATACCTGAGCTTAGAAGCAATCTTATATCAGCAAGTAAAGCTACAGATAATGGTTGTAAACTTATCATAGAAGGAGATCGTGGGCTGATAGTCAAAAATAGTTTAGTTTTGCTTGAGGCTAAGAAATACAAAAGCTTATACTTAGTAAATATGACCAAAATGAAAGAAAATAGAAATATTTTTAAAGTAGCAGAAACAAAAATTGATAATGCGTTAGAAATTTGGCACCGTCGATACGGACATCTTAATATGGCATCTCTTCGAAAGTTAAAAGAAAAAGAGATGGTTCAAGGTCTTCCAATGTTTAATTCTTCACTATCTAGTTGCGTTACTTGCTTCAGAGGAAAGCAAACCAGATTACCGTTTCCTGTTAAAAATGAAAAATCTTCGAAAGTGCTGCTAGAATTAGTTCATACTGACCTTTGGGGTCCATTCAAAACTGAATCTTTGAGAAAATGCATATATTTTGCAACGTTTATCGATGACTGGTCAAGGAAAATCTTTGTTTATTTTTTAAAAAGAAAGAGTGAATACTTGGATGTGTTCAAGATTTTTAAAAGTCAAGTAGAGAATGAAACTAACAACAGAATCAAAGTTTTGAGAAGCGACAACGCACGTGAGCTTGTAAGTGCTGAATTTTCGAACTTTCTAACTTCAAATGGAATTAAACATCAGTTGACTGCGGAATACACCCCGCAACAAAACGGAGTTGCCGAGCGGATGAACCGCACTCTTGTGGAAATGACCAGGTGTTTTTTGCTTGATGGATGTTTTCCAAAATTTTTGTGGGCTGAGCTAGTCCACACAGCAGCTTATATTAGAAATCGTTGTCCAACTAATCTTAATAATGACAGAACTCCAGAACAAATTTGGACCGGAAGAATTCCAATAGTTAGCCATTTACGTCAGATAGGATGCAGATCTTTTGTTTTGAATAAAGCTCCAAACCGTTCAAAGTTAGATCCTAAAAGTGAAGAATATGTCCTAGTAGGCTATTCAGAGGAATCAAAGGCGTATCGTTTGTGGAAGAGGGGCTCCCGAACAGTTATTAAAAGTAGAGATGTACGCTTTATAGAAGAATCATTTAATGATGAAGGAAATTATAGAGAGTTTATACTAGGTGATGGAACAAAATATGGTGAAGTTGTTGATGAATCATTAGAAACTAAGAAAAAGGAAAAATGTGAAGATAAATTTTTGGAAGCCGAAGATTTTTTAAACGAAGACAAAAATGAATTAAATTTTGAAAATATCGAAGAAAATAAAATAAAGAAAATAAATAAGAAAAAAATGTCAGCAGAAGAGCTGAAAGATGTGGTTAGTAGCCGAACAAGAGCAAGACACAATTCAAATTTAGCTGTAGAAAGGGTTTTCAATGCATGTCAACATGATGATCCAGCCAATTATCAAGAATTAAAAACTTTACCGCATGCAGAAGAATGGTATATGGCTATGAAAGATGAATACGGTTGCTTGATGAAGCATAATACCTGGACTCTTTGTGATTTGCCCCCAGATAGAAACGCAATCGGATGTCGATGGGTTTTTAAAACCAAATATTTGCCAGATGGGAGTGTAGATCGTCGAAAAGCAAGACTTGTGGCACAGGGCTACAATCAAAGATACGGAATTGACTATATGGATACATATTCGCCAGTAATTCGTCAAAGTTCTCTGCGGATGATGTACGCTTTGTCTGCAGAACATGATTTACAGCTTCACCATCTAGATGTATCAACGGCGTTTTTGAACGGACATTTGAAGGAGGAAATTTTTATGAAACAACCAGATGGTTTTGTTGATGCTGGTCATCCGAATAAAGTTTGTCGTCTTCATAAAGCATTATATGGATTAAAACAAGCCAGTAGAGAGTGGCACAAGACTTTAAATGATAAACTAAAAATATTTGAACTTACCCAATCTAAATATGATAACTGCATTTATTTTCGAATCAATAACAATCATTTAAGAACTATATTAGGAATATATGTTGATGACATAGTCATCGCATCGAATGAAAACAACTTTGTTATGGAAATAAAGCAAAGTCTGTCACAATGTTTTGAAATACGAGATCTAGGTCATCCATCTTTATGTATTGGATTAGAAATTTCAAAGGAGCAGGGCATGCTCTCAATATGCCAAACTAGTTATATTAACAAACTTATTTCAAAATACAAATTACAAAATTCAAAACCATTAAACACACCAATGCAGGCTAAGTTAAAGCTTGAGAAGGAACCGAAAATTAGTGGAGAAAATGAGCCAATAGAATGCGTAAAGTATCAGGAACTTATAGGTTCTTTAATGCATCTTTCTGTATTTAGTCGTCCCGATATTACTTATAGCGTAAGTACACTTTCACAGTTCAGTCAAAATCCGAAAAAACAACATTGGACTACTGCCATTAACTTACTTCGATATATAAACGCTACAAAACACGCAAGGCTTCAATTCAGAAAAACGGGGTTACCTTTAATTGGATATGTTGACGCAAGTTGGGCGGAGGATAGGAATGATTCCAAATCTCAAAGCGGTTATTGTTTTGTATTTGCAGGTGCTGCCATAAGTTGGGAATCGAGGAAACAACAAACTGTTGCCACTTCAAGCGCTGAAGCGGAATACATTGCCTTAACTGAGGGAGCAAAGGAAGCATACTCACTTCGCTACTTACTCGAGGAGCTAAACTGTGCAAATTCCGAAGCAACGACCATTTTCTGTGACAACCAGAGTGCTCAACACATAGCAGAATATGGTGGCAAATATTCAAGGACGAAACATATTCATTACAAGTACCATTTTATACGACAGGCTATTGAAGAAGGTGCTGTCCGTGTGAAATATCTTCCGACGAATGAGATGGTTGCAGATGGCCTTACTAAAGCTTTACCAAAAATCAAACATTATTTTTGCTTTACAAATATTGGAATCAAATTTAATTAAACGTTTTACTATTGAGGGGGAGTATTAGAATAACAATATTAAAACTATGTTATTTATCAACGATGTTAAAAGCTAATTGGTAAGAACTTTTCTTATCACTTGTTTCTTTACACTCCTTCGTTTTTCTTTTTAACTTTTGTACTCACTTGAATTTTACCTATTGAATAAAGAACACATTTTTGTAATCCCCACAGTTTTAAGAAAAAGTTTCCTGACCGAGGTATTTCCCGAAGAATTGATAGCAATTGATCACTGAACTATTGTCATTTTACACTTTTGGATATCTTTTTTTAAATATCGAAATAAAACCCTTATTGGAAAATGTTATATTGGAGCTGATTACAAAGCGTATACAACTATTGACACATGTCTAAATTTGAATATAAAACTATTGACACATGTCTAAATTTTTAAAACCGATAGGAGCTAGGATCTTTGAAGTAGGTCATGTACTACATAGAAGCAATGGTTCCATTTCCCTAAGTGAAGAGCGGTTATTTATGAGCTTGTGGAAATTGATGGCTAATTGGCTGTCTGATGATACGTACATATATGAGTTTTCGATTCTAGAAAGAACTTCTTTGATAGCCCAAAGCTGTTCTTGGAAAAAATGAAAACAAAAAGGAATATGTTAAGTGTAAACAGACTTGGCCTGGCCTTTCAGAGCCAACATCGACATCGGTTTTGGATCTATCAACATAAAAGTTAAAGGATTCATATTCCAAAAATCACGTAACTAACCTTGGAAGCTTTGTGACTTATGGTGTAGTCATTGTTAATATTGAATCTCTTAAACAATCCAATATGAGGAGTCTTGAAACTGGGTAGCTGTACTTGCGGCATCTCATTAGCCGCGTTTTATTATCACCATGATCTGATCCGGATCTTGGATTTACATGCATTACAACAACAACACAAGATCCTGCTTTGTGTTTGGATCTCAATTTCAGATCCAAAATTTAATTCTTTTTTTCACACAAGGAGGGCTTTATCATTGTAATTTCACATGTAAATGTTGGTATCATTGCAAAAAAATTATATAAAACCTGTATTGCCATATAAACATTTTCATCTGACTGAAATAAAATATTTTTTAAATAGAAAGCGAGAAGCTTTATATTTATTTATTTTGTATATGATCCATGAAATAATGAGATATTTTAACAAAACTAGACATAAATTGGTGAAATTAAAATAATTAAGTTCAAAAAAATGTATATTTGACTTAATTCATTGGTATTATTTTTCCCAAAAAAAAAAAGAACAAAAAAAATCATTGAGCAAAATTTTCTCATGGCAACACTGCTTTAAATGTCAAAAAATATAGTCACTGATAAAGCATCGGTTCCCATCAATCACCGAAATCAAGCATCAGTGAACGCGGTTAGTAGTCAGATGGGGGACCGTATCGAAACCTACCGCAGCACAGCACAAATGGGAGAAAATACAAATAAATTATAATAAATTGTTTTTTGAAGTCTACATCGGAATAGCTTTGAATTATTTCAAAAAAGTTTTTAATTCTTTGGTGATTTGCAGGAACATTTTCAAAAGTTGTGGAGCTAGAACTGGAACTTGAATCATCATCATCGATAAATGTGTTTGTATTTTTTGTTTTGCTTCGAAATGTCACTTTTGAAAGAACGAATTTGACACTGCTACCAAACTTTAAATAATAAAAAATATGATGATCCAATGCGGCTATTGTCAGGGATGGAGGGGACCTACAGTTTTAAGCCGAATCCCAACGGCTAATATGAGAGAGAGCTTTTCATGATAAAAATTACTCGTGGACGTTTTATCAATTCATCGTAAGAGTGAAAAAAAAAAACTTTACATGGCACAAAACCTCTGGCATGACAGTCCTACGCACTAACAATAAGGCCACGGGTACTGACTCAGAAGAGCCTCAATGTAAAATGTCCTTTGCCGTTGAGGTGAACATAATGAATAGATATTTCATATTTTCAATGCTTAATATATTTTCTTCTCAATTAAATAAGACTTTTCGAGCATTTACAAACATTTACCTTAACATTTAATAATACACAAATTACAACATGCAGTAAAAGAGAGAGAGAAAGGAAAAGGGAATTATTTTGTGTTATCAAAAAAGAAAAATAGTTTTTTGTTTAATAAAAGCGCAGCGCGAAATTTACCTACCTCTTCGCTTGTTATTTTACTCATTAGCTCTGGCTCAGGAGTACCACATAAGATAAGAATTCTTGTTAAGTGATCAAGATCTGGTAGTAGTAGTTGGGAAGGATGACAAATTTTGTTTTAAACAAAACCCATAAAAGGTTTATCGTATTTTGTTTGCAGGTTTTTCAATTGTATTTAAATGTTATTTTTGTTTTAAAAAAGTTAAGGTATTTTTCAATAGATATTCATTGTTTGATTACGAAATTTTGAATAAAATTTAAAAAGATTATTAAAAAATGAAAGCACACAAATAATATTTGTTAGTGGTATTATTTATAAATATCATGAAAAAATTAAATAAAGAACAAAAATCTTGCAACATTCAGTTTCTATGCTCAAATCATAATACTTCGGTCATAAATTATTATTATAATTATATAGATACAAAATAATAGAAATAATTATTTAAGAAACAGAAGAAAACAAATTACAAACTTACACTGTCTGATGATATTTTCGTCATGAAATCATCAGGGGGTGTTCCCAATATTTCCATTATTAAGTTCAACTGGTGTATGTCTATTTTTATTATGTCGATGAACCAAGGTTAAGAGAAGTAATATTTTTGTTTTTTCTTGACTAAGGTTTTAAATAACATGCGTAGATATTTCTGTTTTATTTTCTTATATAATTTTGTTTTTGGTTATGATACAATAATAAAATATATTAACAAATAAATGGAAAATAGGACATGCACAGTGCAGGAAGGGAAGTTTATACGGATTGCTTAATATCAAAGTTGTTCCTAAGTTTGTTTTTTTTATTTTTGTTTATCTAACTGAAATTAAATAAATAGTAGGTGTTAAGAAAGTTACCAAATTGTTTTCCTTTATTTGTTGTGAGTTAGTATTTTTATGACGAATGACTACACCAATTTCGTGTGATGGCTAGGACAAAGGCTTTCTTTATAAAAATAAAACTACTGTAAGAACAAACTTAACCTATTGATCTATACAAATAGTAATTGAGTTCTGTGAAATAAAGCCGAGTGAAATAAGGCAAAATTTTAAAAATTCACTTTTGTAAATTGTAATAAGGCCAATTTCCAAATGTTGGTCTTATTACAGTTAAACAAAGTGAAATAAAGCCACATTGGTTTTATTTCACTTTTAAAAAACTTTTCATGCGATCAACCTCGCACCTATCGCAAATCCTAAAGTGTGCCCAAGCAGGGGGGTTACATAACTCACCTTAAAAATAAGTTGATATTGGGCCGGTTCAGACAACATAAGGGACTTCATTTGCAGTCAACTTCATTCTTTGAACGTAAATTTTGACCAAGGCAACTAGTTTTTCAAGTGTCATGAATTTAAAATTCAAAACTTTACTTCACAAACCTCTACTTCAAGTTCATAGTACAAAAACTACCAAAATCATTATTTTCTACAAAACACTCCTCAGGCAAGCTACAAGTCCATCACGATTTGTATTTTGTATTGTAAATAAATATTACTTATTTCTTTTCCAAATTTACAAGGAACCTTTTTACAGAAAGCATTAAATGAAATTGTGCAGAAAATAAATAAATCATTGAGTAATAAAGTTCAGCTTTTAGTTGAATTAAAAAACATGATCAATTGTCATTTTGACATAAGTTGACTTGACTTGATAGTTAGGGAGATTTTTCTTGACTAACTTTCCAGTCAACTTGCCAATAAAGTTGCCTTAATTGGAAGGCAATTCTTTGGCAGCTGGCCAACCAGATGCTAGAAACTTGCCTTACTTTCAAGTCCCTTATGTCGGTTGAACCTGCCCATTATTTCTCAAAATAGTTTGGCCTTATTTCACTTTTTTCAAAGTGCGGTATGAGCAATAGCTGAAAATTGGACTAATTTCACTTTTTTAAAGTGCAATAAGGCCAACTCTTTAAAGTTGTTCTTATTTCATTTGGCCTTATTTCAAGGCATTAGTAATTGACATTTTTAATAAATTGCAATTTATTTAAATCATATCAGGGAAACATTTTTTAACCGAAATTTTCGATAAACCAATTCCACGGAAAATATCACCACCTTTCAATACATATTGGCTTTGACCCGGCTTATTGGAATAGACAAATGGATTATCTTAGGGCCATGAAAAAAGGTAGAGAGGTATTAAATTGCGACCAATCGAAAGCAGTACTTATTGAATACCACCACATTTCATCAAATTGAACTTTCTAATAAGTCGGTTATTAAAACCATTGTCTGGCTTGTGGCACCGGATTGCTGAAGGAACATTCAATTAAGATCTTATTTTCATGTTGTTGTTTCATGTCTTTTATGCAATATTTGTTGACTTAAACGTTAAGGTTTTATTTTTGAGCGGGTGGTGTTCCTTGAAATGTTTGAGAGTTTTTACATTACTAGTATTCTGTTTCCAGACGAAGGCTACATCCTCGAATTCTTGGAATTAACTCTAAATTAGTATTCATAGTTTTTTGTTCGTTTAACTGGATGTTTTAAAATTGGCTTTGGTTAAGAACTGCATTTACAGTCAACATAAAAAGTTGTCAAGACTTAATGGAAATAAGCCTTTGAACTCAGTGTAATAAACAAAATTAGGTTTTTTAGGGCATTAATTATTTTATTTTGAATTTTTTTTTTTTGTAAATCTTCACATAAAACATCATTTTTACAAACCCTGCGGGGAAAGTTATAATAAATACTTGTTTTTAGCGAACTAGGGATATAATCAGGTAAACTGATCCCATTGAACTATTTCCAATGGGAAATGTTAAAATAATGTTGGCTATTGTATTTTTATGTGGTTTAAATACCATGAGATGTCGAACTCATGCCTTCCTTATTTATTTCGATATACAACTGTAAGCAATGAAATAGTAGTGATTTTTTAAGTATATTTAATTTGGAATAAATTGAGTTGTGTTGAGTTTAATTTATTTTATTTTTTTATTTTTATTTTATAAATGTTTTCTTTATTTTATTTAAAGAAAAAAACTCTCCTTAATAAGTTTGATGCCCCTCAAAGACAGAGCTTAACTCTCGTTACACAAGTAAGACCTTTAAATATGGCGGATGCAGTATTATGATATGGAGCTGTTTTTCTTACTATGAAGTTGGTCCTATACCTTGGCTCTAAAATAACATGAATCAGCACCCAAATGTAAACAAAATTACAAAACATTATGCGTCGATATGCAGACAGTGAGATGCCACTGAAATATTGGTATTCCAATAAAAAAGGGACTCAAAACACACAAATAGAAAATCAAAGTAATTGGAGATTAGAACAACGACCTTATGGACCGGTCTGCTCAGTCTCTCGAACTTAATCTATTAAAATGAAAATAAAAATAAAAAAAATTAAAATAAATTAAACGAATTAGGTGGTGCAACAGTACGTTGAGAACTAGGGCCTATTGACTTACAACTCTCGACCATACCTGTGAGCGAGTAATGCTACCAGGGATGGAGAGGAACTACAGTTTTAAGCCGAATCCGAACGGCTAATTTGAGAAAGCACTTTTCATGGCAAGAATTACACTTGGAGGATTTGTCAATTCCTCTCAAGGCAGTACCCGTACAAAAAAATGCTTAGGTGGCATGACAGTCCAACGCACTAACCATCACGCCACGGGAACTAATAAATTAAATTAAACACAACACATTTTATTCCAAATTGAATGTACTTAAAAAATCACTACTATTTCATTGCTCGCAGCTATAAGTTAGCTTTTCAGGTCAAAAAATGTTTGAATTAAACAAAAAATAAAAGCTTACAAGTTTCTCCTAGATCTTTCAACAACGACCCTCAACTTGCACAGACCGAACTGTGATTGTCATTTATTGCAAATAATCTTATCTTTGTTAGTCCCACCCCAGGATCAAATAAAACTAGAAGAGTTATTTTGCCCTAAAATTGAAGACCAAAATAAATTATTTTATTTACTATGAAAGCTGAAATCAAGTTTCGAAATATTGAAACCATTATCTTAAAAAAAAAATTATAAAATTATGTAAACGGGCGAAAAATAAAAATAACTATCTGATTTAAATATAAAACAAACTAAATGAGGCTTTTTGTTTCCTTTTTATTACTATTATTATTATTTTTGATAAATTACTACTGTCAAATTACGAGACTAGCCTCTTTCTTTGTGTGTTAAAATTAACATAATTAAACATAAACACAAACAAGCGAATATAATAATTATTAAGCGATAAGTCGCATAAACAGCTAAAATACCTCTTATCATGTTTGAACTTCATGAGGTGTTTATAATTCTAATTATTACTTGATGTGCTGATGATGAACGACGACGACTCATCATCATTTAACATCTGCTCCAAAAGCATGAGGGGAACGATATTATAATAAGCAAGCAAACAAAAAACAAATATAAACACTTGAAAAGCTTCAAAAGCGGGGCATGGTTAGAAAATGCTTTGTATTAATATTATAATTAAAAATATTAGTTCTTATTTTGTTAGGAAGGGATGTATTAATATAATTAGTGTGAAATGCATGCTTAAAATAAAATATAAATAATTATATATAAAATGTATATAAGCAATTATTTTTTCTTTTTTAAAAAGGATACGATCTGTTCCGGGGAATAGGGTTCGACCCGTCAACAACTCGGCCATGATGCAACCAACAGACCAAATATCAACAGTTTGATTATAGTGCATCCAATTGAGCATAATTTCTGGGGCTCGGTACCATCTACGAACAAAATAATACAAATATATTTAAAAAAGAAATAAGTTCCAAGGAAGAGAGGAATTTACCTTGTAGCTACATAACCGGTCATTTCATTTTCTGT
This sequence comes from Eupeodes luniger, assembly GCA_951509635.1. Classification (NCBI taxonomy): domain Eukaryota; kingdom Metazoa; phylum Arthropoda; class Insecta; order Diptera; family Syrphidae; genus Eupeodes; species Eupeodes luniger. Next base: position 231,649,447 of record OX608073.1, on the reverse strand, counting down.
CGGTCGTGCAAGACCAAAATCTAAAATTCTAAGTTCACAATCTTCATTAACACCAAGATTAGAAGGTTTAAGATCCTGAAACAAATTTTGTATAAACATTACATCAAAGGTTGTATTACATTGTAAAATATTTGAAATAAAATCTTACCCTATGAATAATTCCGGCACTGTGAATATATTTAAGTCCACGTAAAATTTGGTAGACCAAAAATTTAACATGATCATCGGAAAGTTTTTGTGTACGAATAATATTGTTAAGATCTGCATCCATCAAATGTGTCACCAGGTAGACTTGTTGAAAGCTATCCAAGGAATTGTCACCAGGATGGAAAACATCAAGTAGACCGATGACATTTTCATGGTCCATGTGTTTCAGGAGTCTCAATTCGCGATACGTACGTTTTGCGTGTACGGCTGACTGAAATGGTCTGGCTAGCTTTTTGATTGCGACTTTCATGTTACTGTCTTTGACGATTGCTTTGCTGCAAATACAAAATTAAATAGCACGTTAGTTAATGTATGAAAGGGTATATTATAGAATTATAAACACATTGCAGAGAAGCGTCCTTTAAGGACACTGAACATAATTCAATTGATTTGTAGTCGTAGTCGCGACTATAAGGATTAGGCTAGTTTAGTCAGACTTTTATCTCTTGAGACTGAGTAAAAGAACTTTGAAAATATCGAAGGGGGAGGTCTTCGAAAATTTTGATAAACTGTTTTTATTGGAATACTGTCAAAATTATGTTTATCTAATCGACCTAATTATTCAAATAAGGTCTCATTAAAAGCGGCTTAATAGTTAAACTTAAGTGGAAATTTATTATCCATTATCATGATTGTAGACAATAATGTTTGGTAAAATAAATTGTACGTTTGTTTGACTTCTTAAACTTATTGGTCTTCATAGTCTAAGGAGTAAACGTTCTTATTTATTTCTTGTTTGCATTATTAAAATTATTCGCAGTCAAAAAGTGTCAAATTAATCTTAATGTTTCAAAATTAAATCTAAATGGGCTAATGTGTTGAAATTCTTTGGCGTTATCATAAATTATTATTAATTAATAATTTTTAATAACGGGTTTTTAAAGGTTGGCTACCTAATAACTAGCAAATTTTTTAAATAAATAAACAAATCAATGAAAGCTATAAATATAACCGAAGAGCTACATAAATTATTTTGTCTCTTTAACTGGAAAAATAATTTCAATAGTGAGTAGCATGATTTCGGGTTCATTTACATTGCGTCATAACAATGTATGAATAAATAATTCAATTATACGAAAATTTACTGTTATTCGAGGCTTCGTGTTTACAATTTTCATTTCACAAAACTATTAAATTCATACAAATGTTTATTTAACAGATTGAAACCGGTGTTTCCTAAAAATTTTCCAAAAAAAAATTTTAGTATTTAGGAGATGTTTGGTCCCACGTACAGGTAGCAATTTGGATTTCCAGACCTAAGGAAAAACAGGGAGATGATGATAGAATATACAACGTCGAAGGGCTACAATCGCAAGAGATCGAGAAATCATTCTCCCACCGAGTCACAAGTAGCCTCTTTCGAAGTTTTCTTTTGAGAATCAGTGGAAACATTGCCAAAATGCAATAAGAAAAGCCAGCTCTGATATGCTGAGTTTCAAACAGCCACCAAGTTGAAACCTGGTTTGATGAGGAATGTCGACAGGCAAATACAGCCAAACAACAAGAAATTCAAGAGCTGCTTACGAGCTCTATGAGCAGAAAAGGAGAGAGGAGCACTGACATTTCAGAAGGAACAAGAGAGAGCATGAGAAGCGTGCGGTCGTAGATGTTGAGAGGTTCAAAAGCAGAAATAAATTCGAAAGTTTAATGAGCAGGTGAAACAAAATTCAAAATTGGATAAACCTCTAACCGAAGGCTGCAAAGACGAAAGTGGAAACTTCATAATAGAACCGCAGTCAATAGGCGTGTACCATCAACTGAGCGCTCAGTGAGCGCTCAATGTCAGATTGACGGAGGCAGAATCGTTTTGTGGGACAAGAATCTCCGTACAAACATAAGCTTTCAAAAACATATGTTGTCAACTGTAGTTTTTGATGTGAATTTATTATTTTTTTCTATTGATAATTTTTTGTTACTTTTGGGAAAAAAACTATTAAAATGGATAACAAACAAGAACAAGTTTTGCGTCAAATTTTAAGTAGTTCATCAGATAAAATAAGAAATAAAAAAGGAATGAGGAGCATGAAAAGATTTTGATGATAGTGAGGATTATTTAAATTACGCGCCACACCAGACAAATGACAACCGAACAGCTGTTTTGGGTGAGCAAGCAAATTGAGAAATGAATCCATGAATTTTTTGTCTCAGAAATCTCCGCAAAAAATCTCAGTGCTCAGCTGAGATTTTTTGTCTCACTTAAAAAATAGTTGAGCGCTCGGAGCGCTCAGTTGATGGTACACGCCTAATGCTAAGGATATGGAAGGACTACTTCTGCGGGTTGTATAATGGTGACGGCGAACCAAATTCCGCTGTCAGGCAGGATGATTAGTTCAATAAAGACGACGAAAGCCAATAATCCTCTATTCCCGACTTAAAAGAAGTAAAAAATATCCAAATTGAAGTCTAACAAAGTCGCTGAAGCAAATGCTTTGAATGCTGAACTAGCAACTAGAGTTAACTTGGTTAGTAGCATGCATTAACTTATCTGTAAGATATGGTCGGAAGAAAGCATGCCCGATAAATTTAAAATCAGTATTGTTTCCCGTACTGAAAAAAGGTGAGCCTCTAAACCACCATCTTTTCATCGATTTCAAGGCCGCATATGACAGCATCTACAGGGACGAGCTGTGTAGAGCCATGTCTAGTTTTGGCATCCCTGCCAAACTCGTCCGTTTGTGGAGGATGACCATGGAGAATTCACGCTGCTCCATAAAGGTTGGAAACAACTTACCCGAACTTTTCGATGTCAAAAAAGACTCTAGACAAGGTGATGCGCTGTTATGAAATTTGTTTAACATCCTTCTTGAAAGAATAGTGTAGAGCTCCCACTTCAACACTAGAGGCACTATCTTTCAAAAGTCTGTCCAATAACTAGCAAATGCTGATGAAATTGACATAATCGGAAGAACTCAGCGTGATGTCAATGGGCCGTTTGTGAGCATTGAGGCAGAGACTGCAAAAATGGGTTTAGCGGTTAATGAGTACATGCTGTCATCAAGAAAGGACCTACAACATCGACGCCTCGGGCAAAATGTCACGATTGACAGACGTAACTTTTATCTAGTTAAGGACTTTGTCTACCTGTGCTCCGCTATGAATGCAGAAAACAATACCAGCGTTGAGATTAAACGAAGAATTACTTTTGTTAACCGCAGTGTCCTTGGGTTAAGAAAGCAATTGAGTAGTAATGGCTGAATCACAAACAAGCTTCAGCTTCGGCTTTGCTTCAGGTTGCTTTGAATGACATTCCTATTATTTCATCCCTCCAAAGAGCAAATATTTTGTTTGTTGACATTTTTTTACAGCTCTAGAGCTGTCAGACAAAGCAAATGTTTAGAAAATTGAACAAGAGCTTCCGTTTGGAGTCACATTACGTTACATTACGTTCTTTTTCTTATGTTTGTCAAACGAAACGTGAGGTCGAAGCTACATTGTGATAGCATGCATTGAATTCCTATGGCTGAACTCGTAAACGTCAGGCGAAGCCAAAGCTGAAGTGTGTTTGTGATTCAGCCATAAAGCCCTCCCTCGAGCAACCAAAGTATCGCAATTACCTGAGATTGCTGGATTACGTAGTGCGCATGGAAACCAAAGCTCTGGTCCGGAAAGTCTTCAAATTTACGCCCACAGGATAGCGCAATAGAGGAAGACCGCGGACCCAACTTGGAGTGCGCAACTGGACACATCTTTTTTTTCTTCACATAAGCTCGGGGAACTCTGTCCCTATTTAAGTTATAAAATGTTCTACAAAAGTACTGACACTTTCGTTCAAAATTTTATTTTGTAATTAAATTTGATAACAAAAAATGGGCCAACATGATTTTTGATTAATAATAGAGGAAACAATTAAATTACTTACTAACTTAAGGTGGCGCTACAGTTTTGTGTAAAAAATTAAATTAATCAACTTATAAATTGTATATAGTTACCATTAGGCTTAACTGCTTAAATAAAGTAATAGTAGTAGTAGTTAAAAGTACTCAATTTCAATAATTGTGTAGTTAATTTGAATGCTCCAAAAGTGAATGTTTGGGGCCTGCATTTCCTAATTAAACAACTTGCAATCGTACAATCACCTAATAATGTTGAAATTCTTTGACATTTATCATAAAATATTATTATTCAATAATTGTCTATGTCCTAGTGTCTAGAACGGGTTTTCAAAGCATAGCTAGTTAATAAGTAGATAATTTTTTAAATAAATAAACAAATCAATGAAAGCTATAAATTAAACTTCATAGCTAAATAATTTTGTTTCTTTGATTGAAAAAGAAAAATACTTTTAATGGTGAGTAATATTATCGTGGGTTCATTGACATTGCGTCAGAGTGGTGTGTGAATGGATAATTGAATTACAATGAAACTTTGTTATTCAATGTTTCGTGCGTAAAATTTTCATTTGACAAAACATTTTAAATATAGGGTATTTCTTAGACGTGTGGAATAAAACGCATATACATAATTTAATTTTATAGTCAAGAATTAAGTTTTATTATAAAGAGGTTTGCCTTTTTTTTTTTCAAACAAGTGAATCAAAATTTGTATTTTATTTATAAAACAATTTTAGGGTTACGTCGATTTCTGTCGATTTAGTTTTTCCACACAAATTTTACAATTTGAATAATAAACAGATATGTTTAGTTATTAACTTCGTTTTATTGAAGTAATAACTGTTTGAACGTTATTTGAGTTCGGTGTGCTTTCGGGTACTTTGAATATACATACATATGTATGTATGTATTTACAAAAACATTCCCTGGCATGCCTAATTGTTTTTAACTTAAACTTTGAACCAGGAACTGTAAAAAAAATCTAATTTAGTACCCTTTTCATGCACCCACATTAAATACATGTCATTATTATAAGCACACTTTAATATTGTGTAATAACATTTGTAAAACTTGTATACATACACTGCCAATCACTAGGATGAGGCCACATATTTTTCAACCGATTTTCGTTCTTTATACCTGCTGGAAATTTCGTACCAATAAAAATTTACTACATTTGAGTAGGTAGATATTTTCTTTAAAAAAAGTAATAAAATTAAGGGGTTAAATAGAAAAAACAGTTGGAATTTCCCTACATTAATTAAAGAGCTACTTAAAAACAGTATGAAAAAGTGCGTCACTTGGATGAGGCCACATGAAAAATCTTATAAAATATCAAAAAAATGAAAGAAATGTTTACAGTTTTTGGTTTTCAAACATTTATTTATTAAGTTTTTCTCAATTAATAATGAGTATGCCCCCCATTTTTCGATATGACCTCTATTAGACGGTTTGGAATGGAATCATAAAGTTTTTTTAAATAGTCAAGTGAAATCTCGTCCCAGGCATCACGGATAGCTTCAATTAAGGAGTCCTTGTCTTCAAATTGTCTACCGCCTTCATAAACTTTTCGAGATAGCCATGCCCATACGTTTTCTATTATGTTCAAGTCCGGTGAATAGGGTGGCCATGGCAAAAGCTCTACGTTTTCTGATAAAATCCAGCTTTTGACAACCCTGGAAGTGTGGATGGGGGCATTTTCTTGTTGGAAAATCCAAGGCAGAGGTCCAAAAATATTTTTCATCTTCGGAAATGAGCGTTCCAACAAGTATTTGTAGCTGTTTCCGTTCATTGTTAGAGAAAGAAACTCCAATTCGATTTTGCCATAGTAGGTGATAGCTCCCCACACCATAACACCTGATGTACGGCTGTGATGTCTTCCCAAAATTAGTTCCTCTTTTCTTAAATCATGGAAATAAAAGTTGTAACCATCGGGGCCGTCAAGGCTAAACTTTTTTTCATCCGAAAAGACGACGCGTTTCCATTGACTGCTCCAAGAGACATGTTCTGTTGCAAAGTTCATTCGCAGCTCCTTGTGTACTTGCTTTAGAACAGGTTTCTTTTTGAGTTTTCTTCTCTGGATAGTACCATCTTTTCTTATTATCCTTCGGACTGTCGAAATACTGGCTGATACTCCGCTTTTGGACCTTATTTTAGTAGCTGATTGAGTAGAATTTGAAGCAATACGTAAAATTAACCGCTTTTCTCGGGATGTTGTTGCTTGGGCTGTGCGTCCTTTTTGGTTTTTTCCATAGTTTTGAGGATCAGCAAGATAGTTGTTTACAACTGTCTTACTTCTGTTCAGCTTCCTTGCTATTTCTCGGCTTGAGAGTCCCATTTCCTTGAAAGCATCGATTTGTCCTCTTTCTGCTACTGTCAACGTCTTTCCGGAACCCATTTGTAGTTGAAATTTAATAAAAATAGTTATTTGTAAAACGTTCTTAAATATTGTAACCCAAATTTTGAAAAAAAATTGCTGATCTGAACTTCTACAACGAAATATTCGCAATGGCCTCATCCTAGTGACTCACTTTTTTGTATCCTTTTTAGGTAGCTCATTCATTAATGTAGGGAAATTCCAACGGTCTTTTCTATTTAACCCCTTAATTTTATTACTTTTTTTAAAGAAAATATCTACCTATATCAAATGTAGTAAATTTTTATTGGTACGAAATTTCCAGCAGGTATAAAGAACGAAAATCGGTTGAAAAATATGTGGCCTCATCCTAGTGATTGGCACTGTATATAGTTAGTAGATAATTATAATCTGTCACGTTTTTACTGGGCATACATAAATTTCATATTATTAGGTATAGAAGTGTTTAAGGGTATGTTTTCTATTTTAAAAAAATCAAACTTGGAGTCACGTAGAATGACCCAATCTGTAAATCATCATAGGGACAGTTATTCTTACATTTTTAACTTAATCTTTCGACGAACACATTATCCTGGAACTCAAGAACAATAGCTTAAAGCGAATGAACATTTTACTTTGGAGTCCTGGCCAAGAGCATACACGATAAAGTTTGGTATTAAAATGATGTTGAGCTTCTATGTAATATAATTGAAACTATTTTCAAAATATTGGATATTTGAATTTGAAGTTAGCAGTAGTAAAAATAGCATTTCTGATTTTAACCAAAATATTTGTTTATATCCTGTGAGATACAGAAGGTAAGAAATTAATGTTGATATTTAATGAAAAACATTTTTTAAAGCTTAAAGCGCAAAGTATGCAGCAGAGTATCGAATAAAACCTGAATGAGTTTCGAATAAAACCTGAATGACTCCATCCGCCATCGCGCGCATAGTTGGAGCTGTGCCCACCCACTTTATGGAAGATTTTGCGGAAGGATCTTGGCTTATAAAATCTAACTCATGCATGAATTGAAGCCGAGCGACCATCAAACGCGTCGCACGTTCCTTGAATGGGCCCAACAACAGACGACAAGATAAAAAACCTTGTTAAGTGGCTAAGCTCATTGTTGGTTGAATGGGTGCGTTAATAAGCAAAATTGTAGTTTTTGGATCATAATCCACAAGCCATTGTTGAGACGCCGCGCAGTAGCGTAACATTCTCAAAAAGCCACCGTTTAATGCGCTTTAAGGGCAGAGAAAATCATTTGTCCATATTTCTTCTTTTCTTGATTATTGACTTTTTTGTGCCTAAATCGGAGGATGTTGATGTGGACGACCTTTGTTTCCAACAAGACGGCCGGCAGTACATGCCATTCAGCCAGCGAAACAAATAATTTATTGAAGGACATTTTCGGTGACTGCATTATCTCGAGTCGTGGGCCTGTGGCAGAGGACTTTACCTCAACATAAGTAGTTCTTTGGGTCAGATTCCAAAGAAGTTGTGAAACAATATAAATATCTTGGGTTTGTCATTACAAGTAACTTACATTTGCGTCTCTATATTAAGGAAAAGTGTTTGGTAGCTAAACCTGCTATTAATATTACATATTATGTGGAGTAGATTTTTTTGTAATTAGAATGTAGATTCCTGCTCCAAGTTTAGAGTTCTTTACTTAGCGATAAGTCCCTGTCTTTGCTAAGCACGTTTGTTGAAGAATTTGAAGAGGTGCAACGCTTCTTTTTCATGCCTTCGACAACACGTACGTATACTTTGCATTTAGATTTAGGTACGCCATAAATCTATACAAAAATCTTGAAAGCGAATGCTGACTTTATAGTCAAAGTTATGCTGCGATCAATAACAAGTTTGAAAAAGCAAATAATTATGCATGCCTTGAGATTTAGGCTAACTCCTTTTCGGGAATGGTTCGATATCGCGGGTATTTATGGAGTGGATCCCAGTATATCTATCTAATCAGCCGAGTGAATGCTGGCATGAACATTTTATAACTGCATTGCAAAGGTAGACGACCTTTTTAATCAACATTGTATGCATAGCATAAGTCGGCTGATTAAGAGTTGAAATCTTGAGACTTAATTTTCTTTACACTGCATACCACTTTTTAGCTATATTTCCGATCCTGCAAGCATTGAGAAGACTTTACTTTCAAAAGAGCGTTTTATCTTTCTCTGAAACCAAGAATATTTTAAACGGCAATGATAGAAAGTAATTTTTAACTTTTAGGATCATACACTTAGATATCATAATAGTTTTGATTTGTAATCTCGCTCTTAATGATTTGACAACCAAGTTCTATTCACCAATCTTTTGCACTTTGTTCCATTGAGTAATGAACACCTTCTCAAAGCCAAAGTTTTGTGTTTGAGGCTATAACCAGATTAGAAATTTTTAAGTTAATTGGCACTGTAAAAACTTCAAACTCTTCTGGTTATGATGGTATTCCAAATGTTTGTTTGAAAAATTTAGCATGTTTTATAATTGATGTTTTGGCACATATCTTTTTTCTGGAGTATTTCTGGTCGCTCTGTTATGTACCAATATCTTGTCACTTTTCAAGAAAGGCGCAACTAATGATCTGGGTAGGTTAGGTTAGGTTAGGTTGCAAGGGGTGTGCACAGCATGAAGCTGTTGCGTACACGGGGGCCTACTGGTCCATTGTGATCCCCTGTAAAAAGTAAAAATTTAGCAACGATGTTCCTCAATTCTGTCGATTAGCGTAGACTGGCTCGTTAACGAACCAGCCTGTGCTATCTATAAATTTCCTCATGCTTGCCATTGAGACCTGTGCTAGATCATCCAGTTCTCCAACAAACCTGTTTCCGAAATGACGGAGTCGGCTGGTTTGGAGGTTCGGACAGTCGCAGAGCAGGTGTTTAATGGTTTCCATTTCATCCTCACCCTATAGGCCTATATCACTCTTCCCTCGATAAGTAAGATTTTTTTTTTAAAAAAAAGCTGTAAAAAATATAATGGTAAAAAATAATCAACCGAAGGTGCGTTGTAACATTTCAAATGTTCACAAATGTTTGTAAGTCTTAATTGAAAAAAGAATGCAACCGCATTGTTTGTTGACATATCAAAAGCCTTTGACATGGTTAATTACGAAATATTGATTAGCAAACTTGAAATTGCTGGGTTTTGAAGTTTCATTAGTAATTGTTTAAGATCTTATTTAAAGCTCAAAAAGTGAAATTTGATGGTATTACTTGTGATATAAAGACATTTGTTTTTGGAGTTCCAAAAGGTTCGGTCTTAGGACCAATACTTTTTTGTTTAACATTAAAACTTTATTCAGTTTGCCATTTAAGGGTTCTCTGACAGCCTTTGCAGATGATGTTGGTATTTCTTATTGTACAGATAGTTGTGTGAATCTTATATCTGATATAAATCGGGATCTCAGCTTGTTAAGAATCTGGTTTCCAAAGCACAAATTGATAATTTGTTCTAAAACCAAGGTAATGTTTTTCAATTCGTCTGGCCAAAAACTGTGAGCCCTCACAATAAAACCAAATTTAAAAACTCATTATGCATAGAAATTACTTGGGTCTATGAAATAACTCCCACGAAATAAGTCCCACTTTTAAAAACGAAATAAGTCCCACCAAAAATTGCTTAAAAAAATGAAATAACTCCCACGAAGTAAGTCCCACTTTTGAAAACGAAATAAGTCCCACCAAAATGAAATGATTTAAAAATTTACTTGAAATGAAATAAATCCCACTCAAAATGAAATAACTCCCCCTTGAATAAAATATTTCTTAAATGAATTAAGTCCCACTTTCATAAACGAAATAAGTCCCACTACAACGTTTGGATTCGTAAATGGATTAAGTACAGATCAATTGTTCTTATTATTAAGATGGAAACCGTTTCGGAAGGACCATCAGATTAAAATTATCGACCTTTATAAATGGCTTGAAGATCCAGTGCATGGTAGACGGTATTATAGTTTTAACGTGGCATTGGGATTAGTTGTATTTTGTAATGGTGATATTAGAAAACATGGAACACGAATTCCAATTTCCTACTAAAAATATAATAAAACACTTACATACGTAATTACGTCAACAATTTTTTTTAAATATTGTTTTTTCAGTAGTTAAGTTCGTTACCTATTTGTACACATTTCTTTAAAGTTTTTTTATTATAGTATGTATAAAGTAATTAATAACAAAAAAAAAGGAGAGCCATGAGAGATAAGGACTTTTACGAAATGTCCAATATATAACTTTTTGCATAAGAAATAAATGAAAAATAAAGCCATAATGGCCTTTTATTCAAAAAAGCTGTTGATATTGGCGCCTGCCTGGCGACTTAACATACCCTAAGCGGAGCAACGGAGTTGCGTGAGCGGGTGTGACCCCGAAAAAGGGAGTTAAAATCCTAAGAACCCGCGAAGCGGGCCACTCACAGGTGCTTTTATTGAAAGAAGTTTTTGATATAGGCGCCTGCCTGGCGACTTTACACACCCTATATATAATTGTTTCTCAAAAAAAATATAAAGAAGCTTGCTGTTATTCCTCTTCCCTGCAAGTATTTCGTATGTCACACTCATGTTCACTATTGAAATTCACAAACTTAACTAATCAATATAATGATAAGGTCTTGTAAACTAGCACACTTAACAACAAATTTGAAACAATACCATTCATTTCGTAAAGAGCATGAAATAACGGAACTTTTCGAAAGCATATTCTACAATACAATAAATTTTTTTTAAAAAGCAACAAAAAGAACATTATGAAATTCAATAAGAAACAACGTGAAGAGCAACAAATAACGGCAAAAATTATTAAGCATTTACTTAAAATGCAAAATTATGAAAATGAAATAAGTCCCACTTAAAACGAAATAAATCCCACCAAATTATAAATTTAGGGGTATGAAATAACTCCCACTTTACAAAACGAATTTATTCCCACTCAAAACGAAATAAGTCCCACTTAAAATAAAAACGCGTAACGAAATAAGTCCCACCAATTGACGAAATAAGTCCCACTTTTAAAAACGAAATAACTCCCACTTTCAAAATAGCAATTTTTGGTGGGACTTATTTCGTGGAAGTTATTTCATAGACCCAATTACTTACGTTGAATTAAATTTATATTTCTTAGTTGGTTTGTATTAATTACGATAAACACTATTCGTAGTTTTTCATCACGTTCCAACTGATTGTATACATATTGTAAATTCCCATTTACAATCTTGGTACGTGTTATTAATTTAAATTATTTTTTCACAGAATTTATTGTTTCTTCATTATTTTTTAAATCAACCCAGAAAAATTGGATTTTCATGTAGGTTATCATCAGGACTTACATTCTTTTTAAAATATTTTCTCTACTGTTTCTCTCAAACGAGTATGTCAAGAATACATTTTTAACATGTCACCAACTTTCAGTTCATTTCATCCAATGTTTGATCTGTAAAGACTACAAAGTTACAATTCTATTTGCAAAAATTAATAAATCATAAGAGAACTCTGCCTGCAGTGATAAAATATTAGAATCGCAATAACTGTCTACTTTGACAAAGTAAGTCAGTGTCAAGTTTTTTCCTTTGCTCTTTAAACACTAGATAACACCTCCTATTATAAGAAACATTAAAATCCCACAATATTTTATATTTACTTATAATAGCGTGTTTTTTTGTTGTATAGGCTTATAATTATTTACCCAAGGGTTCCTTGCTTCAGACATTGAAAAAGCAAAACAAATTATATAAAAGGTGCTACTCACGAAATGTTGCATGTCATTGAAACGATTTTGTATGTTGCCAATTGGTGAGAATATCAATATACGACCGAGTTTATATGTTTGTACCTTTATTTCAGATGAGTGAAAGTTCTAGCTTCAAAACTATGTAAGTTAAGTCAGCAGAAAGGTATTAAGGTGATTTTGTTTTCTTTTTTTTTTTTTGTTGTGTACAAATTGTGCCAATAAGGGTGTGAATTCAGCACGCAATATAGTAAATTGAGCAAGTGGGGGAAAAAACGAAAGTTATATGGATTCAAAACTGTTACGAACACGGGTAACATTGAAAAAAGAAAAATTGAATCCTTGCTTGTCATGTGTGCAATGTTCAATATGATAAATACATACAGCAATGGTAATGAATAATTAATTCCACAACCTTGAAGAACAATTGAATTTATTTAAGTGATGTAAATATGTCAATTTTCTGTAATTTACAAGTGCATATTACCTAATCTAGTCATAAATATAAATAAAAGGAGAATGCCAGAGAGCGACACGACTTTTGCTATACTTGAGATTGAGAGCGTAAATGATTTTTTGGAACAAATTTTCTTTCGCGCTCGTACAGTTGCTGGAGTACTTAAAGATCTTGATATTCACATGTCCGTTGTCCTCATGTTCTTTTGAAAAGATCTTCTTCCACGGTGTTGGCAGAACCACTGCGTAAGCTTTTCCATCCTTCTAACCCTAAATGCCGAGTAGTTGGGAAACATTATTTGTTCAGCTTGTCTCTAAAAAAAAAAGGCGAATCATCCTCCCTCTCTAACTATCGTTTAATTGTTTAATTTTCAGCTTAAAATATATGCTGAAGATCGAAATCTTTTTTATGGCTCCACTTCTGACATCATGGTTTATCGTAGAGAACTTTGCAATCAATCTTTACATCTTTACATTAACCATATATAAAACGAAACCATTTCTAGTAATGCACTATTATCTTTTATTTTTGATATAGCGGTGAGCTATAAATAGGGTAACCAATCTAAAAAACATGAACTAATTCATGGACAAGGATATACTCGAAGCTCTTGTGCTTTAAAGCTTACAAAATACAACAATTGGAAAAAGACGTGTAAACATAACAAACACTATTGACACTTAAAACTTAAAGCCATGCATAGATTTTAACCCAATAACCCTTACATAAATGCCTCGAAGAGAAGAATGGGTATAAATCACGGTCATAAAAAAAAAACAAAATATATATTGCCTACATGAACGGCTCCAAAACGGAAGAGAGGGTAGGGTGTGTTATCTTTTTATCATACCCTCCACTTGCAATATATTTCAAACAGAGATTCTTGCAGTTTATGAAGCCGTTAAATATCTAACAATTTGGTAAACAAAAGCTTGGCTTTATATTGACGGACGGCGGCGATGTGTGCGATCTGTAGGAGTGATTTGAAAACATGGTTATCTTACATCAAGGTGATGTAAGATCACTTGTGCAGACATAGACACCATATAGCCAAGATCTCAGCAATTTGCCCTTGTTAAAAAAACCACCAACAGGAAAATGAAACGTTGCAAAAATGTCGAGTTCGAGAATGTTATTTTTTAGAGAGACATTAATAAAAAGGTTAAAGGTCTAGTCTAGATCTTAGATCCGCTAAGATGTCTTCCCACCAACCTCTCATTTTATATCACTTTTCATATTCATAATTTAAAGAGGTTCTGCTATAGGAATGAACACCGCGCAATCCAGCGCTAATTACTTTTGAATACAATCTACCTAACCTCTAATGAAGAATATTTTCAAAAATTAGGTTTCAAAAACCCTGACATTACTCGCACAAAGGAATGGTTGAGAGTTGTAGGTCCCAAGACCCTGGTTCTCTATGAGTCGTTGCGCCACCTAATTTATTTTAAATCTTTGATTATGTTCCAGGCAGAACCCCAAGAGAAGCCTCTTCATTCGCCGAAGGTTAACTACGAGCGCCGCCGGCCGTGCTGCTGGAATTGGGTCGTACCTGGTTACAGCAAGACGGTTCAATGTGTCATAGCGGCGACGAAACCATAGATTGTTTACGCAAAATGTTTGGCAACTAAAGCCTAGTACATACTTGTGAACCATCTCGTGAACCCATACAAATTTCGGTTTTTGGTTCACCCGTGAACGTGCTCGTGAAGCTGAGTGGAGAACAAAGTGGAGAGTTTTCGTTCACGGGCAATTCACGTGCAAAATGTACGGGAACTGTTGGTGAAGCTTTGACATTTGCTTACAAAAAAAAGGACAGTTTTCAATTTGTACTGAATACTGATACTGATTCCTCATTTAAAGTTTGTAGCTGCTTTGCGTGTGGTTTTAAAAAAAAAGTTAAAATGCATTTATATGAAATAGAATACAAATGTTCACAACGTGTATTCACAAGTGTGTACCAGTGAGCAATTTCAAAAGTTTACTTTCTCCACTGGCGAACGTTCACTTCACGAGGAAGTATGTACTAGGCTTAATTAATTTTGCTCGCTGATTTATCCGAGTGCAAATTTTTGTACGGGAATATTTGAAGTCGAAAGTGTATGTAACTAAACCTCGGGACTAGGAAGAGCTCCATTTCGTGAATATTTTGCCAACATTGGAACGGTTATTTTAAGGGAAATCTGCGAACATTTTGTGTGACTTTATCATCAATGTATAGAAAATCAAGACCGTTATCTGAATGACTTTGTTTTTAGAACCTACAAGCTTATATAATAAATGTATGCATCAAAAAATTGTAATTCTTCTCAAGGCCACAAGACTTGCTCTTCAAGCCGCATCCTGACGCATCCTGTATCAACATCTGATATCCCAATTTTCTCAGATAGTTGAGTCGCTATTCAATCCATAACTATATATAGTCTCTTCTAAAGATGTCTCAGCAGTTCAATATTCGCATTTGTTCCGTGCTGGGCCACAGGAACATTGCTGGAAATTGTAAAGCTGATAAAGTGGATGGTTTCAAGTCTGAAATTCATAAAATAAATGCTGGTGTTCACCAGAGCTCTGTTCTGTTGCCAAAAATCTTTTTTATTTTTATTAATGATCTCCTGTCTGCAACTTCTAATCCCATACTTTGTTTCGCTGATACTACTTTTCAGACTCATATCCCTTTTCTTCGGAACTAAGGCCGCAACGACAAAATATGATTAGCTCAAAAAATTTAGACCTTAACAGAATTGTTCGATAGGGAATAAAAAATACTTCAAAAACCCAATGCTGTCATGTATTTAAAGCTAGATGGACTTCCATCCGATATTTTCGGTACCACCTTTGTGAAACGAGGACATATGCGGTGTCGCCAAAAATGCCACAAGCTGTTTGGGTTTCCTAACTTCATGCAAAAAGTCCTTATCTCCTTCTGATCTGACTGTTATCTACAAGACTTACATACGTCCAAAGCTTGAGTATAACTCCCTACTGTGGGCTGGTGCTCCTGCAACTTACTTAAACTTCTTAGACAGTATTGAATGTAGAGCATATAAATTAATTGGTAAAAATATCATCATTGGTTCATTAAAGTCGCTTTAACATCGTCGTAAAGTTTCTCGTCTCACCCTTTTTTAACAGTTTATGGTCTAGAAAAATTGCCAGATGAATTCTTCCCCTTGAACAGTTCAACCGTAATACTCGCGCTTATAGGAATGCTCATCAGTATACCCTCGAGCCTAACTTCGGCCGTACTATCAAATACAGAGATTCGATCTTTAGCCGTAATAAGCGAATGTGGAATGCCTTACCACACTAACTCTGTCTTTCTCAATCATTGCAATATTCAGGAACTCAAAACCTATGTGCACTGACACGTCCTTTCAAACCCTCTTTCCCTTTCCTAGTGATCACACTGTATCTCTGCTTAGTATAATAAAAAAGTACATGCTTAATTCTATCCCTTGTAGCCACTGAATTCTAACCTAACTTGTATCTACAGCTATGAACAGAGAAATAGCACACTCTTTGTTTATTTGCAAAAAAAGTATGTAGTTTTTTATTTATAAATAAAATAATTTAATTTTCTTATATACAGTGAACAAAAAGGCAAATTCAAACTTATTAAAGTATAAAATTGAAATAATTTCCTTCGTAGGAAAATCAAAAAACTCTTTGATGACGTATTTTGTCCTGGACGTAGAAATAGCACACATTCGAATAACAGATGAAAAAAGTAGGGAAAAAACAAATACTTTCAAAATTTATTTTGACCAAACTAGTATTTTGTTGATCGACCAACATTTTTTAACGTTGACTCACATCTTCGAGGTAAGCTTTCCACCAACTTTTGGCATCTACTCTGCGAATGGAATTCAACGCTTTTTGAATTCAACTCCACAGTTCCTCTGAATTTTTGAATTTTTGCCGGATCTTAACCTTAGCATCATTCCATATATTTTCTACGAGTTTAAGATCTGGACTTTATGCCGGATAAGTCAAAACATTGATGGATTTATTGGTAAGCCATTCCTTCACGATTTTTGCTGAATGTTTTGGGTCATTATCAATCATGAAAATCCAGTTAACTGGCATTGACTCAAATGTAAATGGTTCTATATTGTTTCTCAATATGTTCACATATGAAAATGTGTCCATCGTACTTATTTATTCTTACTAGCAGACCCACAACAAAGCAATAAAACGCTCCCCAAACCATCAGGCTGCCTTCTTCGTGTTTGACCGTCTTGGAAGTATACAACAAACGTTTTTTCTTCAGTTCCGATGCGGTTTATCTTTGTTTCATTGGTCCATAAAACTTGTTTCCAAAGGTGATCATCTTTTCTCATTGGGCAGGTTCAGCCGACATAAGGGACTTGAAAGTAAGGCAAGTTTCAAGCATTTGATTGGTCAGCTGCCAAAAAATTGCCTTCCAATTAAGGCAACTTTAATGGAAAGTTGACTGGAAAGTTAGTCAAGAAAAATCTTAATAACTATCAAGTCAAGTCAACTTATGTCAAAATGACAATAATTGATCATGTTTCTTCAATCAACGGAAAGCTGAACTTTATGACTGTATGATTTATTTATTTTCTGCACAACTTCATTTAATGCTTTCTGTAAAAAGGTTTTTTTTGGAAAAGAAATAAGTAATATTTATTTACAATACAAAATACAAATCGTGGTGGACTTGTTGCTTGTTTGAGGAGTGTTTTGTAAACAATAATAATTTTGGTACTTTTTGTACTATGAACTTAAAGTAGAGGTGTGTGAAGTAAAGTTCTGAATTTGAAATTCATGATACTTGAAAAACTAACTATAGTTGCCTTGGTCAAAATTTACGTTCAAAGAATGAAGTTGACTGCAAATGAAGTCCCTTATGTTGTCTGAACCTGCCCATTTTCTCACGAAATCCAATCGAGCCGTGATGTTCTTCTTAGATAGCAACGGTTTTTTCCTGCTAATGCATCCAAATATTTCAGCATCATTGTGTCGCCTTCTAACAAGCCTACTCGAAATGTTTAAGTTGTTGTTTTAAATGGGTCGATATTACTCTTTCGCACGATGGTTATAGTAACAGGAGCAGAAGTTTTTTCGGAGAGAGGATTTTTTGAATTTTATTTCTTACTTTTAACTGAGGGTCAGCTTTAACTGCATTAATTGCATTGTATACACGATTTTCCTTGACCATTTCAACAATTGCGAAATTTCAGTTGGAGTCTTACCTTGTTCACTAAGATCAAAGATGAAACTTCTTCCTGGTAAACAATGGGTCCATATTTTGTATCAATCTTCTTAATATTCGTAAAATAATCAAAGTGCACAAGTTTCTTGCGTAACTAATGAAAATTTATGACATACAAAAAACTGTGCTATTTATCTCTCCATACCTTAGCAGTAAAAGGTATAAAAAGGCAACAACAAAAACCCCTAAGTGATAACGTGCTAAATTACATGTTTAATTGTTCTTTCAATTACTGCCAACATAACACAACAAACAAAATATTCAAAAAACATTTACTATGACGGAAATGTTTGTTTCAATGTTTGTTGCATTAAATGTGCTTTTTCTCTGTCGATGGGTGTATATGCTCTAGGCATTCAAAAGAAAAATCGTAAAGTTTCACAAACGAATCTGTGCTTACAATACGTGTTTTTAACAACATATTCAACTGAGGTTGAAATGTAGTTCAATTAATATGTAAATCATATCTTAATTACTGTTTATTTCGAATTTCAGTTGCAGCACTTGTTTAATATACCAACAGGTTTCGTACCCGTTTTAATAATCACGTTTTAAATAGTATCAATGTTTATAGAATATCTACTATGGGCCTAATTCCATAGTATGGTCCCCTGTCCCACCTCATTAACCTCTAATAGCGAATTTTTATTTAAAATCTAATTGACTCCAAATCCTTCAACCATTCGAATCATATTCTAATTGAAGTTTACACATTTCTAATATCTTTGAACTCAAAAATTATAAATAACAGAAAAAAAAAATGATAAGATTTTAGCTGAAAGAACGATAACTCTGTTATTTTTCTGTCTGCGACTGTACTCGTGTACAGTGTTCACATTTTTGTGTACATAACAATCCAGTAAACAAGATCAGTAAACATTTTCAATTCTATTTCTGTTCTACTTCGCCAACCAAACTCTTTGGCTTTAATTTTGGTGCAATATTTATTTCACCGCTCGTTTGTAACACGAACATGCTAATAAAAAAGAAATAAAAATAAAAACAAAAACAAAATGCTCCCAAAGCACAATAAGGCGCGAGACCACCGCCAATGCCACGCCAGAAAGAAAAATAATAATCTTTGATCAAGGTCGAAATCGAAAGGACAACTAAGTCCCCCAAACCAGGTGTACACCACGCCACGCCGCGCCGCAACGTACAAACACACAATTTGTTTATATAATCCCACCTGCCGCCCGCCAGGAGGAGGACATAAAGAGGCAATAAAGCATAGTAATACTCAACACTCAAAAGCAAAACCCATAGAAGCACGAAGAAAAAGAAAATAAATAGATTTTTCATCAAGTTTCCTACGAATATGACGAATCCGACTCACAATATTGGCCACAACAAAAACAGAAAAAGAAAAAGTAGATACTCTACTCGAGTGTGTGGTGTCGGTGTGGTGTTGTGTTGTGCTTTTCGACGTGTTGTTGAAGTGTTTCTGCTTGTTATCAGCTTATCGTAGATTACCCTCTTCCCCTTTTCAAAGCACGATTACGACCAAGATTCCAACTAACTACAAGAAAATCATCGAAACAGCGTTATATAAGTCGGTTATGGCTGACATCGGGTTGGAGCTGGGGCTGGGAACTGTCCTACCAATTGGTTGGAATGATTCAAATAGAAAAATCAAAGCTTTCAAGGTTCACTTCAGCCACAGCGGCAACAGCAGCAGCAAGGGAAAGTGAGTGGGCGGAGGCAGAAGAATGAAACGATATAAAATATATTGAAGGTGAAAAGTCATTTCTATTTTTTCTTTACACCTCGATGTGAACACGACAAAATGAAAAATACCAAATCAATCGCAGTGCTTAGGTTCGTTCTTACGTGATACGAACGAACTAAAGACGAAAGACCCCCTAAACCCTGACACCGACATCGAATCCGACTCGAGAGACTGACTGAGAAAGAGCAAAGGCTATAGAAGGCACCGAGACCGTACTGCCGCCGCCGCCGCAGCCGCTGTCTGCTTAGCAGCTTAGTTTTATATTTTTCAATTTAAAGCGTTCTCTTGTGGTGGGCTTCAAAAAGGTGTGTGTAGCTTTGAATTCAAGTTATGCAAATTATTCAAACGAGTAAGATGAGAAAAAACCTATAAATTATAGGCTAATGGTCTGAGAAAGTCGAGGAAATGTTTTTTTAAAAATTTCTTCTTCCAAGAATTTATCAATCTATTTATAAACTTTTCAAAATATCAAAATGCATGCAAAGGCCAACGACAAGCGAGTGGCGGCGAAGAAAAGACGACACCAAGACGAAAAAGTAAAGAAATTAAACGACTTTTGATTGACGCAGTCTATTGTTGGGAACAAAAATATTGCCAATTAAATGAGACATTGTCAAACAAAAGTTTAATTATTAATTGTTTTCAATAATTCGAGTAATTAAGTAAAGATTTTCTCACCAAACTTGTCCGTAGGCCCCGGAACCTACTGGTTGGAGTTGTTGGTATCTTTCTGGGATTTCCCATTCCGTGCGATTAATGTCGATTTTATAGAATGTTCCCATTTTGTTTTTGTATTTTTCTTTTCTTTTATTTTAACTCTTTTGTCTTTATTTTTAGGGATTGTTTTGATTAATTTATAATAAAACACACGATTTAATTTGTTCCGCGAGGAGATATAAAGTTTAGTTCTTATTTTTAAAGATTTCTTTTTTCTTATTTGATTTTAGAAACACGTCCGCGGTCCGCCCGCACAGTTTATTTGAGTTGGAAAACTGCCTGTATTTCTGAAAATGAACGACAACCGACAACGAGTGAAAAGAATGAACCCCAACCGAATCAGTCAGAATTTGACAGTGACAGGAAAGGTGACATTTCGAAAATGGTTGTTGTATGGGGTGGAAAAACATAGAATTTTGTTTCGAATATAGCGTAGTGATGGGATTTCGATGATAATTAATTTCGACATTTGATTTAAGTAGCATTCACATGAGCGCGACCAACGAACGACGAATGAATTACAAAATGTGATTTTATATACGTTTAAAGACATATTTGAACACAAACTCTTAACAAAACGATAGCAATATAGTTTCTATTTGATTTATGATGCATACTTTTACTTTTCAATATCATTATATTAATAAATTTAAGAAAACAAATTTATTCGTCGCGAACAAAATTCTAGTTGATACGAACTGTCAAACTTTATTCGCGTCCCACATACCATCCACACTGCAACGAATAAATTGATCGCGTTCCAAATACCATCCACACTGCAACGAATAAATTGTTCGCGCCCTACATAACCTAAAAGTCAAACTTCATTCGCGACGAATTAAAAGCTCTCATGTGAAAGAAATGTCAAAATCGACGAATATTCGTTCATTCGTTGGTCGTTGGTCGTGCTCATGTGAAAAGTGCTTTAAGCTGGTGCTCATTGACATACTAAATGTGGACTTAAATGTGTATCTGGACAAGAAATTAAAATAGATGCGTTTTATTATCACCATGATCTGATCCGTATCTTGGATTTATATGCATTACAACAACAACACAAGATCCTGCTTTGGGTATGGATCTCAATTTGAGATCCAAAATTTAATTCTTTTTTTTTCACACAAGGACGGCTTTATGATTGTAATTTCACATCTAAATGTTGGCATCATTTCAAAAAAATTAAATAAAACCTGTACCCATGTTCTGTAACTATCGCATCGATAAAATTCTTCGAGAAACGGTGAGAATCGGTACAAAAATCAATTTATCGCATCATCGGGTTTCTGTATCTTTTGACAGTCGATAACTTTATCGACTGAAACAAACGGAACAGAAATACTGGAAAAATGTGATAAAATGGGTTTCTGTATCTTTGAAAGTCGATAAGTTTATCGATTTAAATGTCAGAACTTATCACTTACCATCAAGCAGGCGAATAGAAACAAAATAAAATGTCTGAAGCTAAAAAGGTAAACAAATAAATAAATAGTTAAAAGTTCTATTTTGTACATTATTTTATTCAAATTTTATAATTTAGAGATCCTCCCGAGTTACCGGTGGCCAGAAAACCACTTTAATAGAATTTATGGCCGAAAACAAGCCCATACAAGCACATACCTAAAAGCAATTTTCATTAAAACTAAGATTTTAGGTCCTAAGAATATATTTACCAACTGGACATTCTTCGAGTGGTATCCTTTTCTGTTGAGATAGCATGCTTCGATTTCAATGTTTGGTTTTTGGATCCTCACATGGGTGCAGTCAACAGCCCCAATAACTCCGGGAAATCCGGTCTCATTGAAAAATCTAATAATAATTTACATATAATAATAAGTTCAAAAATATTTTCCAAATTTACCTTTGCTTTATTGAATCGTATTCCTCTTCTCTGGGGAATTTTATCCACTTGCCTGCTAGCTTGTCCTGAAGTATTTTGGATACTTCGGCTACAATGCGGGACACCATAGTTCGGCTTATTGCTGCTGAAAAGTCCTGCCCAACGTCCCTTTGGTAGGACCCAGACGCAAAAAAATGCAGTGCCGCACAGATACGAATAGGGATGGGGATAAAGGTTGTCCTCTGTCCCTGCCTCATATGTGGACGCATTTCTTCGACGAGAACGCGAGCTGCATGGCATCCCGACTAAGTCGGTACAACTCCCGAAATCCCTCTTCTGGCATTTCAATTTTCAAATGGGTTAGTATTATCCCGAAGTCTTCTCCTGTGTATACGCATTCTGTTGCGTCGTTGGTCCATTTCCGACAATAAAATTATTGCAAACATAGTTATATTTTATATATTAATCTTTCTTCGCTTTTATTCAAACTCAATTATTTTAGAACTTTCTTTTTTTTTATTTGACAGAAGATTGACAGTTCAACTTATCGCCTTCCAATGGATATTCCAGTCAGAATAGTTTGGAAATTGAACTTATCGCGTTCAGTTACAGAAACCCGATTTTTTCCAGAAGCGATAACTGAGGAATGAGTCGTTTCATTTTTTAACGATGCGAAAAGTTATCGCCTGAGTTACAGAACATCAGTACTGTATTGCCATATAAACATTTCCATTTGACTGAAATAAAATATTTTTCAAATAGAAAGCGAGAAGCTTTATATTTATTTATTTTGTATAATTATGATCCACGAAATAATGAGATATTTTAACAAAACTAGATATAAATTGGTGAAATTAAAATAGTTATGTTCAAAAAAATATATATCTGACATAATTTATGGATATAATTTTTCCCAAAAAAAAGAACAAAAAAAAAGTCATTGAGCGAAATGTTCTTTGGGCAACACTGCTTTAAATGTCAAAAAATATAAATAAAATCGAGAAAGCTGCAGCACAAATGGGAGAAAATACAAATAAATTGTAAGTAATCTCTTAATTAAATTATTTAACCCCTTGAACAGAATGAGATGCAGCTGTAGCTAAAAAAATCGCTGTAGCACAAGCTGTCACTAAAATCGCTCACTATGTAGCAAAGGTCGCCCACAATGGTGCAGCGCATCGGGCATGTTCAACGCATATGAAATTTATATTTGAACTGAATTTGTATGATAGCCTACTATACAAAAGTTACAAAACCAGAAAAAATTCTCAAATTCATTGAACGTTCCAAAAAAAAAGTGAAAAGTCAAAGAATGAAATGGGTTTCCCCTATCTGTCATCTCAAATGTAGCTTGTAGCGCCGCCAAAAGTTAAAGTTGACTCAACTTACGCTGCAGCTACAGCTACAGCTACAGCTACAGCTTCTCATTGTGGCGATGTATAGTATTTTCGTATCTTTTAACTTTGACAGTGCTACAGGCTACAGCTACAGCTACACCATTCTGTTCAGCCAGTAAGTGGCACATTTATCAAGTTCAATTTTATTAATAGGTCAAAAAGAATCTGGACTACAGGTTAGACCAAAGCGTTCCTGGATGCTTACGGAAAGAGGCGCTTTGAGTTTGAGAGTGCAATGGTGCTTTGCAGGAACATTTTCAAAAGTTGTGGGGCTAGAATTAGAACTTGAATCAACGTCATCGAAAAATGTGGATACAAATGAATTGTTTGATTCTTCGCTTTCATAGCTCTCAAATAAAAACTGCAAATATAAAAGTTTTTAATAGAAAAAAGAAATACAAATTAAAATGAATACTTACATCAACCACAGCAGCTTCCATTGTTGGTATTTGTTTGTATTTTTTTTGCTTCGAAATGTCACTTTTGAAAAAACGAATTTGAAACTGCTACCAAACTTTAAATAAATAAAAAAAATCTGATGATCCAATGCTGTTTTACTAAACATGACCTATATTTGTATGTTTCTTTTAGTTACCCCAAACAGCTGGTGATTGAAAAATAGAATCCGAAAAATCTTTAATGTGAGTGGATTTCCACGTTGTCTTGGGGCAATTGATGGGAAGCACGTCGAAATACGGAAGCCCCCGAATTCAGGATCCTTTTACTTCAATTTCAAGAAGACATTTAGCATCGTTTTAAAGGCCATCGTTTATGCTAAAAGTGAATTTTTGATGGTGATGCTGGAGTTTTTGGGCGCACAACATTTTCCAAAATGTTAGAAAGCGGTTTGCTCCATTTGCCAGATGTTGAAGAACTTATCACAGGTGAAGAAAAGTTGCCATATGTATTCGTGGCAGACGATGCTTTCCCATTAAAAGACCATATAATTAAATCCGTATTCAGGTACACAATTATCTCCGCAAGAGCTGAATTTTAACAAATGCCTTAGCTCGTCAAGAAATCGTGTAGAAAATGCTTTTGGTATTCTTGCCTACCGTTTCCAAGTTTTGCTAAAGCCCATTGACTTGCGAAACGAAAAAGTGACAAAGATAGTCTTGGCTTGTTGTTTTCTCCACAACTTTTTGAAACGAAAGAATTGGCCAGTTTATGAAGCTCTATCGTCCAACGAAGACGTTCTAATATGTCTGGAACTTGCCACATCAAGAAACGCCTCGACTATCGCCAAAAACATCCGCAACAAATTATGCGCATACATAAACTCAAATATATCAAACATTTAATTCAATTTATTCATTTCCTAATAAAAAAAAAAAAACAAAAGTGTAGGTAACAAAAATGTCATTAACAAAAATTCTCTGTCTTCAAAAAGTTCCGATATGCTGGAATATTCGTCTTCTTTGTTTTGGGGTAATGAATCCTGAATATTGTTTTCTTTTCGTTCTTGACTTCTCAAGGAATTTTGATCTAAAATCAAAAATGTTAACGGTGATTGATGGTATTGTATTGGTGATGAACTGTACATAGAAGATATGGAAATGGGTGGCGATGGTGAAAAAGGTCACCCAGTTCAACTATATGGGACCTGGATGTCACCAATAGAATAAATAAAGCCCAATTAGTGCATTGGGAATGCTTTCTAAAGTGTGGAACTCCAGGAAAATAACGCTCCGAACCAAGTTATAGTTGTTTGAGTCCAACGTAAAATCCGTGCTGCTATATGCCTGCGAAACGTGGAAGTGCTCTGCTGACATCTCGAGAAGGCAGCAAACTTCTGTCAACCACTGTCTACGTTACATCCTGAACATCCGGTGGCCACAAACCATATCTAACGATGAACTGTGGCTCAGGACTGGGCAAACAAAAGTGGATGTTGACATCGCGCAGAGAAAGTGGCACTGGATTGGCCATACATTGAGGAAGCCGGACGACAACATAGCAAAGTAGTGCTTTCAATGGAATCCTCAAGTTAGAAGGCGGACTGGAAGGCCAAGAGACGCATGGAGATCATCTGTAATGAAGGAAGCTCGGTCTCAAAACTTGGAGACGTGGTCCCAGATGAGATATCGTGCTAGGAATAGAGTGAGATGGAAGGAACTGGTAGCCACCCTATGTTCCAGGAGGAGTTAAAGTGCTGCTTCTAGCAGCCGGAAACGAAGAAGAAGAATGAGAATTTCTTAAATGCTTTTTTTTGTATAAAAGCCGTTGCTCAGGGTCAATTTTCCTGAAGGAACATGCCCAGGACTTTGCGTGGATGGTTGCATCGTCTTCATCGTCATTTTTGTTCAGCGACTCAAGTTGGGCGCAGGCTTGTTGCAGAAAATCTTGTTTTGGATTGTTCTTGCAGCGTTTAGGCCGAATTTCCTAAAACAAATTTGAATTTGAAAAAATTTCTTAACTTACAACGAATAACGAGCGAATATAAACATCTTCTCCCCCAGCTCCAGATTTTAGGGAATCGGCTACTTTTTTTTAGCTCTCGACGGTGGCACGTTTTGATTTTAGTTATTTTGTTTTTAATTGTGGCCATGGTTTCGTCAGGGTCAATTTCTTTATACTTCTCTAAAATTAAATTCCATGCCTGGGATTTTCATTTTATTCAGATAGTCGGCGCTTTTTATTTTCGAAATACTAGCTGGATGGTTTTGAACTAAAGGAAAAATTTCTTTCCAAATATTCGTGTTCGCGATGAGAGTCATTTTTAGCAATAAATCAACTTGCTTTAAATTCAAAAATTCGACTGACGCTGTTTTGACAGCAAATCAACCAACTCGTCCACATGCAGTTCAATTCAGTTGAAGGACTTTATATTCAACTTCAAACAAATCAAAATCTTTTGATTTTTCTTCAACCAACCATTCAACTGTCAAATCGATGAAATGACAACGCCACACACAGGTTGATTTACATTTGATTTGATTCAGTTGACAATTGAGTTGAACTGTGTATGGAGCGCTTAGGTAGAATCATTGTGTAATAGGGGTGTAGAGAAAATAATTTAATAAAACAAGTTCATGTAACGCTGCCCCTATTATTTAAAAACAAAAGCTACGCCACCTATTGTCGAACACTATTAACTACCACTTAAAAAGTGACGCCTCTTGTGCAGTGTACAAGTTTTTCCATTTCTAATTCAGCGACGCCATTTTGAAAGTGTAGAAAAATTTATTTCCAATCGCAAAAGTCTGTTGCAACTTTATCAAAATATTTTCCCTCAAAAATCATCACAAAATTAATAAAAAATTAGTTTAAAATTTCCATAAATCAATTCTGCATGCCGTAGTCAATAAATTAGAATTCCAAATCAAAGCAAAGTGTGTGTTTTCGCGCTAAAATCCAAAACGAAAATTCTTCGCTTCTCCGCGTTTGGGCGCCAATTATACTTTTATACTGAGAAATTCCGTGTACCGTGTCCCAGTTCCAGAGCATTAACCCCCTTCGAGCAGCCAGCAGTACCGAGAATTAAGCATTGACAAATTAAATTGAAAAGAAAATCCCACAATTCCACAAGACTTCATGAACATTTACGAATCAGGGTCTGCAAAAAGACCCAAGCAATGCAGATAATCAGTGCGCTTAGGAATAAATTTAATTTTTTCTCATATAATTTATTTTTGCAAAAGAAGAACAACCGCCGCGACGATTGCACCAGAAAGAGTCAGCTCGTAGCTTTCATCTATCACCAGCCATCGAAAAAGAAAAGAAAATTCCCAAAATCTATAACTAATTAGAAAATATGTAATTTGTAAAAATAAAATAATTGTTTGTTTAAAATCAAAAATCAAAAAATCGTAAAAAGTTAAAAAAGCGGAATAACAAATACCTAAATTTGTATGTTTTTATGTTAAGTAATTTATTTTGTTTTAAAATAAAATACAAAGTTTGATTGTTGTAAAGAGAAGAAGAAGAAGAAGAAGTAACAGAAAGGAAGCACAATGTTTTACGCCCATATTGTGCTGGCGAAGAAGGGGCCGTTGGCCAGAATTTGGTTGGCGGCCCATTGGGACAAGAAACTGACCAAGGCTCATGTGTTCGAGACGAACATTGAGCAATCGGTTGATGGAATCATGCAGCCCAAGGTGAAGCTGGCGCTTCGGACGTCTGGTCATTTGCTATTGGGAGTTGTGCGCATCTATTCGCGCAAAGCTAAGTACCTGCTGGCGGACTGCAATGAGGCGTTCGTCAAAATTAAGGTAATTTAATATTTTGTTTTATTTTTGATTTCATAACTTTCTTGAATATTTATAATCATTTTGGAACTAAGTTGGAGAATATTTTGGTCTTGAGTTTTGACACGATTTTATCATTTTTTCAATAATCAGGACTATCATAAATTCTCTTCTCTGCAATTACACAAACAAAATACGATCACTAGAACCTTTCAGTGTACAATTTTGCATTACCAAAGGATTGTTCGTTTTTCGTTGTTTTTTTTTTTTTTACGTATTCGTTAAAGTCCATGGATTTTGACCATGTCTTGATATTGAATGTAACTATATCAGAATCCAAGGTACAATTTTCCTATTGCTTTTTATGGAAACGAGTACAGTGGCGTAGCTAGACCTTTGGGGGCCCTGTATCTAATTTTTTTTTTCTTCAAGATTACCTGCTTCTAATGATAAAAGTGATAAATCTAAAAACCTCTTCTGTCCCATTGAAGTTCTGAGATAATTTTTTATTATTTTCAGCTTGGAAAAAGATCTTTCAGCTGTTGCTGTGGTTACCGGAAAAGTCAAAAAGAGAAAGCATGCTGTTATTACTTCAGAAAAACCAGAAGCAAGATTATTAAATTCGATGACTAATTACTTAGCAAGTTCTTTTATGGAATGAATTTTGAGGATTTCGGATTGAAGGCATGTTTTAAGAGCAATTAGTTGATTGCAGAAATCACCTGATATGTCTGTATTGTACCTTTCCACTAGCTTTTTTGATACTTGATTTATGTCATCATTTGAGAACGATAAAAGTTTATCCGGTTCCAACACTTCAAACATACTACTAAGACTATGAAGCCTTTGAAATCTTTGCTGAGTTTGTCCAATCAAAATGTCTAAGCAGGAATAGTAAATATTGACTTTGAAGTAAATTTCCGGATCAGAAATTCTATGAACTTCTGCCAACTCGTCAAAAAAGCGCTTAGTTATTTTTCTCCTTTTATTTTTGTAGACAGGCGTCACTCCCCAATCATTGGCTAAATCCTTAGACTTTTTAAGTAAATCACTGAACTTTTTTTTTTTATTTCTTTCTTTTTCTAGACCGTCTAAAAGATTTTGAAGCAAAATACTTGCTTTTTGTAAGTCATTTTCCTCATCTTGAAGGGCTTTCGTCTCGTTCGTCTTTTTTTTGTTGAGGTCAAATTGATTTGGTGCAAGGTTTTCATTATCAATGTATGGTTTGATCTTATAGCACATAGTGCATCATTTCGTGACGACCATCTCGTAGGACAAACCTTTTTAAGGGTAATTTTATATTTTTCTAATGAATCGTTGTGCATGTGCAGCAAAGACCAGTGCTTCATACTGTTACCAAAAAATGTATATATTTTCTCTAAATTATCGAAAAATGTTGACACTTCAAGTATATTTTTTGCTGCTTCATTAAGTATCAAATTTAATGTATGTGCTGCGCAATGAACATAGTCGGCATTTGGAGTGTTCTCTTTTATAAGGGCTTGCAATCCTCCATATACACCCGACATAACATTCGCTCCATTATAACCTTGTCCTCTGCATTTGGATAAATCCAGTCCATATTCACTTATTGTTTTAAAAACTTCTGTTCTTAGCCCTTCGGCACTAGCATCAGTAATTGGTACAAACCCTAAAAATGACTCGCAGATTTGTATATCTTTATTTACTTTTTCATCGGTTTCTGCTATAGAAATATACCTAATAACAACAGACAGTTGGTCAATATTTGATAGGTCTTGGTTTGTATCCAAAACTATAGATAGATTATATATATAGAAGATATATTTTGAAAGCTCGAATAAAAAAGTGTTTGCAAGTTGAAGTTGTAGTATTGTTGGTTGGTAGGACAGGAAAAAAAGAAAAAGATACACAGGAAAAAACAATATTTGACGCATGTAAAAAAAGGATCATCGGAACATTTTTTGTAATAAAACTTTATTAAATATTTAAGTGAATTTTTGTACACACGTCTTGTACTCTGTATCTTTGGCGGCCCCTATATCTCGGGGGCCCTGTTACATTTATACAGCTGATACAGCGGAAGCTGTACGATTAACTCTTATGTCTCTTCTTTCATCTCCCCAATCATTCCAGCGTGGCTGTTAAATAAGTCCTTTCTGGGTCCATAAAAAAGTACTATCCATTATTGACAAAAGCATCAGTCTATCAATTCTTTGGCGTTAGGTAAATAAGTTTAGTCAAAAAATTGCATTTTAGGTTTCTGTTTTTGTGTATTGCCCTTTTTTGTCTCTCGTTTGATATTAGGTAAAAAAGTCTAGTCAAAAAATTGCATTTTAGTTTTCTGTTTTTGTGTATCGCCCTTTTTTCTCTTTCGTTTGATACTAACAATTTAAGTTTAGAACAACTGCTTAATATCACCTGTATGACAAGTTTTTGACTTAAGTCCTTTTTGCCTTAGGTCAACAAATGTACAAAGAGCTTAAAATTGTTGGGTCCGGGCCATAAAAACCCCATGAACTACCCTGCCTTTCCTAGCAAAAAGTTCTAACATTTACCCTTAATTGTATTAAAATATAACACGATAGAAAAAGCGAACCAAAGATGGACGAACCTATCAATAAAATTGATAAAAGACATTTGTCTTCACCATAGTTTCCCAGCTTATTCCTGTTCGGACCTGCTCATTGAAGTAATATCGAGCTTAATTTTGTTAAAATTGCATACATTTCAACCAACAACTCTCCAAAATGCGTTTTTCTTCTGAAAGCGTTTAAAATAATGGAGTACCGTAAAATAAGCGCTTAAGCCTCGAGAAAAGCAGAGGTTGTAGCGATGAAGAAGAGCGTGAAGACACTACTCACCACTACCTTGCACTCTGCAATACGAGACATACATTTTTAAGAAGTTAATTTTTCAAAAATCTTGAATATGTTTTAGGCTTTATCGAACCTTGTTAAAGGCTGGAAAATGGAAACACACCAATATCATAATTTAAAAAAATTATTTTCAGGGATTTACAATACTTCAGGGTATCACATTGATGTTAGTGTAGCTAACTTAAACCCCCGAGTTCACACAGGTATGTGAGACCATGGGTTTGTACAGCAGTAGCCTTAATAGACCATTGTAAGCTCTTTAAAATTTAATTAGGCCTTTGGTGTATACTTTTATGTTATTTGATGCTATTATTGAATTAAATTAGGTTTACTGTGAGTCCCACGAAGATATTAACATTCGCTCGCCCCTTTCTTGGTTCTAGGTTCTTTTAATAAAATGCTAGCACCTAGAGTCAAAAGTTATTGACTATTCCTTTAAGTAAAAAGTGTACTTAAGCCAATTGGCTAATGCTGAATTATTTTGTCTCAGGATCTACCAAATTTCCGTAAAATTCCCTTTTTTTAAACAAAATATTTGGTTTAATCTCAACAAAAATGTTGAATCTCTTATGAAAAAAGCCAAACAAGTGTAATTGTTACTCAAGAGCACAACGAAAAGTTCGTACATATATATTGTTAATTTCTCTTTAAGCCTGATAAAATTCTGAATGATTTATAAGAACATTTTTAAAGTGTTTCTAAATGATGGACACCGAAAACCAATATTTTTCTATTTTTACAAAATCCTCAATATTATGGTAAAGTCTGACACCGTTTTAAGTCCATAAATCTCCAAAAATTGCATTAAGGCCATTTTTTTTTAGTCTGATATGTATGATACAATAAATTCGGTTATAACGGCTGAATATTAATTTTTTGACATCCCTTTTTTTTCTCTTTTTAAAATACAAACAAATATTTTTTGAACTATAACTTGGTCGGCTAAACGAATTGCTGTCTACATTAACTCATTAGATTCTTTGTAAATAACAACACAAAAATTCAATCCTCAATGTTGTTGAAATTATTTTTTAAACTTCAATTTTAAAAACTTGAATATATAAGTTAGTTAATAGCTACCAGGAATCTCCAGGAAATGTCCTTGACAAATTTTATATTATTGTAAATCTTCCTCTTATTCTTTCTTTTGAAATTTATTTAGGTTATCAATGATTGGGATTTAAAAAAAAAAATCACCAGAGACCGTTTTATTCGTAAAAACCTTTAATGAGAGTCTGAGTAAACATAAAAGATTTCACATGCAGGAGTTCTTCAAGACTTAAACAAACAAAAATAAGAAAAAAAGAAATATCTCAAAGGGTTCTTCCAAAAAAGTCTTAAAACTTCTTACATGTTATAGAATCAATCAAAGTGCATTGCTATCTTTTCTTCCATAATTTTTCAAATCTCACTGTGAGACCAAAAACCCTTCGAGTGTGCGTACTACAAGCTTAAATTATAACAAAAAGTCAACTGCCGACTTACTGCAGCTGAAAATTCAAAAATAAATAATATCAGTTGTACCTACTTCAAAAAAAGCCCTAATTATTTTTATAAAATTTTCTTGTATACCTTCAAGGTGTTTTCGTTCACACGTTGTTGCTGATTTTGTAGAGGAATATATTTAGGTAGGTATAATTTCTTGTAACGGACATTTGGAATGTCCCAGAAAAAGACATAACAAACCAAAAAAAAAGGTTCCAACATTTTGTGTGAATAGATTGCAATAACTTGAATTAATGGGAAAAAATATTTTTCAAAAACGAACAGATGGCAAACCGGATAGATTGGAAAAAAGAAAAACAAACTGAAAATGAAAACGTTCATCCCCTAACAGTCCCATGCCAGAAGCATAACAGTGATCTTTTCCAATTAGAATTTTTTCTGCTATCTAGGTTCAAGGATACTACACATATTTATGAAATTATTGTTCCTGAACAATTAACGGAAGTTTCTGAAGTAAACGCAACTAGGAATTCTTACCCAATATTAT
This sequence comes from Eupeodes luniger, assembly GCA_951509635.1. Classification (NCBI taxonomy): domain Eukaryota; kingdom Metazoa; phylum Arthropoda; class Insecta; order Diptera; family Syrphidae; genus Eupeodes; species Eupeodes luniger. The sequence continues at coordinate 231,616,902 of OX608073.1, read as the reverse complement.
TTTTATTTGTTTTTGCCAAATTCATCCAGCGAAGCTTACAACATTTAAAATTTCAAGTTACAACCTTACATGTATTCTATAAGGAACACAACTTTACGAAAGTTACCCCGCATTTTCTTAGAATTCAGCAAAATTGAATGTTACATGATCCATTCATTGTTCAGAAAATTAAAATTTTGTATGAGACCCCTTGTTATCTATCACTGCATTAAGACTTTTCGCAATTGATTCCATCAGTTGTTGGGTGGTTTCTGGAGTTATCTTGCTTCACTCATCCAAAATAGATTTCTTAAAAAAATTTGTGCTTCCTTATGTTCCTGTCTAGCATTGCCACATATTTTCGATTAAATTCATATCCGCTGACTGTGGGCAGTTCCATATCAACCAGGATTGCACAACATCTGCTTTGTGCTTTCGATCGTTGTCTTGGTAGTATCGAAAACAATTGCGTACGCCCAACTTCTGCGCGTTTTGGATCGGTCTAAAAGAACAACAGAGTTCTAAAAGTTAGAGTCCTTAGAAAGATTTTCCTTAGCCAAGCTTAGATGACTTATTTTTTGTAATGGATTTTTACGAGTAACTCGACTATGAAGGTCATGGTTATGAAGCACGCGGTGTCTCAAGCTGAGAAGCTATAATTGGAGCTGATAACATTAGGTTTTGCTGCATGTTTCGAATTATCTTGCGTTCACCTGCTGGAGTGAATATTTTATTCGGCATACTTCTTCCTTTGTCTTCCAAACGATTTGCTTGCAAGATTCTATTTATGGTATGTTGCCGGACTCATGTTGCCGGCCGGCGGCGTCAGGAATTTTCCGCCGCGAAACACCGTTCTTAAAATGGTTTATAACGAGTTTTCGGTACTCAGTCTTAGTTCTTGGACTCATTTTAAAATATTATTTATGCAAGGCAATGTTTTTACTTATCTCAAAAAACAATAAGGAAAATAATTTTAAAAACTGTTGCCTTAAAAAGCTTTATCTTCTACCGTTAACGCTTATAAAATTAGCTGGATCAAATAAGCTGCAATATTAAATTTGACTGTTATGTACTCTAATTTATTTGCATTTACTTGTTAACATTCTAAAGTAGCATAAGTGTTCAAGATATTATAATTTATGATACATGGGTTTAACTGAGTGGATATCTCGAAGATACTGAGCTTTAACTTTTCAAAAATTGAACGAGTTACATAGTCCACTCGATGAGTCCCATTTTTAAATAAATCTAGGCGTATGGATTCAAAGGTGGTTTAAATATTTGCTGTTAATGCTTTAAGTTGCTAGTTTGTCGGCGTAAACCATTTTTTTTTTTTTATATTATACGCGCACTCAAGGGGATATGAATACCCTTATGATGATTAATCACAGTGCGAGCAATTAGGAAGGGAGGATAGAATTAGAAAGGAGATACCGATGCACATTGGTTTTGAATGTCTGCACATTGTAATGATTGGGAAACATTGAGTCTGGTAAAGCATTCCACATTCGTGTAGTGCGACTAAAGAAAGAATCTCTGTACTTTACAGTACGTCCGAAATTGGGCTCAAGGGTAAACTGATGAGCATTCCCAGAAGAACGGGTATTACGGTTGAATTGTTTGAGGGGAGGAATGCAACTGGCTTTTTCATTAGAGCATTGTTTATGAAAGTAGCGATAAAATAATGACAGGCATCAAACCTTACGACGGTGCTCGAGAGATACAAAAGTTTCAGTTAGAGAACGGTCACCTATCATTTTTAGAGCTCTCTTTTGAATTCTGTCTAGGAGACTCAAGTAGGTTATAGGAGCACCTGCCCAGATATGGGAATTGTACTCGAGTTTCGGACGAATATAGGCTTTATAGATTATAGCCAGATGAGAAGGGGTAAAAAACTTCTTGCATCTTCGGAGAAAACCTAAACATTTAGCAGCATTTTTGGCGATGTCAAAAATGTGATCACTCCACAACAAGTGGTTTGTTATGCACATACCTAGGACCGATAGCTGTTCAGTCTCCTCGATACAAGTACCACTCATGGATAGTGGCATTGGGGGAAGGTTACGCTTTTGTGACAGTAGACAGCATTGAGTTTTCGAAGCATTAAATTCTACACGGTTTTTGATTCCCCATTGGACAATGCTGTCAAGATCAGAATTTAATGAGCTTATCATACACTGCCGTTGGTAGTCCACATCCGAAGAACAAGGATGAGAATCTAAAAACGAATATGAGAAGCTGAGGGTACTGTCATCAGCGAAACAATTAAGCGGGTTAGAAGTTTCAGACAAAAGATCATTTATAAAAATTAGGAAAAGTGTCGGAGACAAAACGGAGCCCTGGGGCACACCAGCGTTTATTTTGTGGATATCAGATTTGAACCCGTCCAATACTACTTGAATTGAACGGCCCGAAAGGTAATTTCTAACCCAACGAAGAAGGGACTCATCAATACCAAATGCACGCATTTTCGATAAGAGAGCTTGGTGCCAAACTCTATCAAATGCCTTTGAAATATCAAGTGCAATAATCTTACTTTCTCCAAAACGATGTAAAGATTTGTTCCACTGTTCGGTGAAATAAACCATAAGATCACCAGTGGATCTATTGCAACGAAAGCCATACTACCGGTCATTAAGAAGCTTCCGTTCTTCAAGATATTTCTTAAGCTGAAAATTGATCAGCGTTTCCATGACCTTGGAAAGAAGGGGCGTAAGTGCAATTGGACGATAGTTAGATGGTGAGGAGGATTCGCCTTTTTTAGGGACAGGCTGGACAAATGCAGTTTTCCATCCACTCGGAAAGAGACCTGTAGAATAGGACAGATGGAAAAGCTTACGCAGTGGTTTTGCCAGCGTTGAAGAACACCTCTTCAGAACAATAGCGGGGATACTATCCGGGCCAGCGGATTTGTGAATGTCAAGATTTTTAAGGACTCTAGTAACTGAACGAGTGCGAAAGAAGATTCGTCCCATAGAATCGTTTACGCTTTCAAGTATAGGCGGAGTCATGTCACTCATTGGCAGCATCGAATTAACAGCAAACTGTGCTGCAAGCAAATTGGCTTTATCAATCGAGCTTACGTAGGGAGTGTCATTGAAAACGAGCGTTGGAACTGACGATGACGTAGTGTTTCGCACATTTTTTACAAATGACCAGAAATTTTTACTACTATTGGGACATTGTAGTATTTTTTGCCGTAATTTCTGATCATGTAAAAATTTTATGCGTCGTATATGTCCGTTACAGGTCTTTCTAGCTTGTTTAAACTTATTCCGGTTTTCCTCAGTTGGGTTGGCTTTGTAATTCCGGAAACTTACATTTTTGGTCCTATTGCCACACGGTTCTCGTAGGTGTTTTAACTTTAACTGGGGTATTTTGGCATGAGAAATTAGCAGATATGACACAATGGTCTGATGAGCCTAGAGGCGATAATACACTGACAGTATATTTATTAGGATCAGAAGTAAGAAACAAGTCTAGAGTGTTGGCGGACTTACCTGCAACGTCAGGAATCCGAGTTGGCTCGTTAACTAACTGAGTCAGGTGGTTTAACTCAGCAAAAATCTCGACGTACCTTCCTTCGGATGTTGTCTGACCAGAATAGCGCAGCCACGAAGAATTGTGTACATTGAAATCGCCCGTAACAACGATCTCACTGTGCGGAAAATGGGATACAATTCTCTGGATAGAGTCGGACAGCGCATCGAATTCGTTAGAAGTCGAATTGCTATCCAGACTTGGGCTGCGATAAATAAAACACGTGTGAATGATGCGCCTTTGGACGGTAAATTTAAACCACATATAATTAAAGTTTGTATTGGTGCACTTGACCATACTGTGGTAGAAGTTGATAGGCAACATCATTCCGTACATAAACGGCTAGACCATGGTGAGAAAAGAATAAAGGCACTAAGCTATAACCGAAGAGGTTAAACTCAGAGTGATCAGTGGTTTCACCAACCTGAGTTTCGCTTAGTGCCAAAACAGCTGGCCTGTTCAAAACAGTATGAACGTATGCAGCATTGAAATTTTTTCTAAGCCCACGAATATTGCTATACTGAACTATTAACTTAACATAGTTAAGTCAAACAAACGAAGGGGCCTGTAAATAGGACCACTTCAAGAAATAAATTTGTCACCAAATAAATTTTACATTAAATTGATGGTTTAGAGAGTTGTTTGTCAAGTTCCAGCATCTTGTCAATGTTTAGGTGTAATTTTTGGAAACAAAATATTTAAGTCAGCATGGCTAAATATCGCTCGCCATTCGCAATAATGGCACCTCCTTCCGAACAGTAAACTTTAATGGGTATAATGGTGATTGCTTAACAACTTGAGGATTGTCTTCGATAATTTTTCTTATTGACGAAGCGATCTTACAAGAAATGAGCTTTGACTCTTGACACTGAAAAAAAGACGGAGTGCTTTATGAACATCGAGAACAAATTTACATATTTTATTCGAAGTAAATTACCAAATTTCCACAATTTGGAGGTGTTGTTCAAATGTCAACACTGGTTGATATTCTCAACTGTGAAACCATAAACAACAACCAACGAAACTTCAAAGGCATGTCAAAAAAAATACACCTTTTCCTTTTTATTTACAAAACTATGAGGATATAATTTTAAGGTTTCGATTTTCGAAATGGAAAGAAAACAAATACCTAACCCGTTTGCCAATTCTGCTCAAGGCCAACGGAGAAACTTTTCAGAAAAATAAACTGTCCAATTGTTGCTTATTCCTTCGCTTAGCCAACTTCTTAGGGGATGGATACTTTGTTTTATTTGTAACATTTTGCAGATAGTTCCAGGAGAATCAGTCCTAACCTAACCCTTCACTATTCTGTTTTTATTAATTTGGCTGCTTAACAAAAACAAAGTTCTTTCCTTTGCCCCACATTTGATTGAAAAGATGATGCCTTAAATTCGATGACTGGGAAAAATAATGCATGCAACATAATATAAACAATGCATTGATACTTGTTTTTAAGATGCAACACAGAATGTTCCCACAGTACCCCCTGGGATAATGTTGCATCGGTAGCAAGAGTTCAACCCTTGACTTGAGAAATTATCAAAATTTTGCACCATAACAAAGAACATTCCCTCTGGATGCTGTAAATAAAAAAAGACAATTAAAGCGTAGTTGCGGCTAGGTAGCTCGGGTAAACTATTTTGTACCCTTTGAAACTCCTTATAAAATGTGCAAGACTGGTTATGACTGAATACGCTACAACTACGATCGATCGTTCCTACAATTTCTAGTTATGACCTCAGTAATAAAGCTTATGTCCTTATTAAGGATATTAAGTACTTTCAAATCTTTGAAGAATTTTGGATACTGATTTGGGCATTAGTGGAACTATTGTTCTCTCATTTATGGAGGCGGAACATGAGATGTGGTCATAGAAATTAAGCTCGATAGAACCTGGTGGATAGGACATTTAGATCACATGAGGGAAAGCGAACCAGCTTAGAAAGTCTTTATTACCACATTCCATAAAAGAAAACAGCATGGTTTGTATTCAAGTCTTGCGATCAGGATAGATAGGTATATTGGGTTTAGAAAACTTTTTTTTAATAAAACGCAAATCATTAGAGATATTTAAAAAACTTTACTATCGGCTTGAAGTACAATCAAAACATTTATGAATAGAACTCGAGGTCGTTTATATGCCACGGTTGATTTGCTGCGATCGATTTGTTAGACCTAATTTTCGGTGATTCAGCCACACGGCCGCTATTACGCATTCAATGTTGGCTCTGGGCTCTCTAAATGACTTAAAACATCCCCACAGCTTCTGGCGGCATCTTGTTGAAACCACATGTTTTCCATATCTTTATTCCGGCCAAAAATAATCGGTAATCATGGTGCGATAACTTTGGCCATTCACAGTAACTTGACAATGGTTATCGTCTACGAAAAAATATTACCCAATAACGCAGTTAATATGCTAACCGCACCAAACTGTTAATTTTTTTGGATAAAGTGTGATTCATGAAGCAAATGTAAATTTTCTCCAAATGGTCCATCGCCTTCAATTTTTTTGTCAGCTTGATCTTGTAAATGTTTGGACCAAAAACGAGCGATGCCCAATTCTTGAGAGCACCGGTCGTGAAATTGAGTGATTTATATCGTTTTGCTACGGACGCCTGAACGGCAGCGATATTTTTGAAACTTCGACCAACCCGTTGTCTCATTGGCACTGCAACTTCACACAACGAAGACTCAAATTTTTCCACTAAACTTGTTATTGTCGTTCTACAAGAGGAAGAACTACGACCGGAAATTGGATTAAACGCTATGGAAGTTTAGGTCAACGACTGCTAGTTTTAGTAAAAAAAACTTATAATTTGCAGACAGTGCTTGTTGGTGTAGCTAACCATGATGAAAAGGTTGATTAGTGAAAGGGTGTGTTCATAAAATAATTTAAAGTTGTCAAGTCCCTATTGGAAACACCTTTACCAAAAAGGGAACCCAGTTGTAGAACCTGTACTGCGTTGAGCTGTTGACAAATCAGGGGTGCCAGCACGTAACTTGATACAACCGAGTTTAGTCGATACAATCGAGCATTGGCAGCACACATTTTGGTTCAATCGAGTGTCCTCGATTGTTTCGCCAGATTAGGTAGCAAACAAACTTCAAATTGACGTTTGAAAATTTTTCACTCGACAGAAATTAGTTATCGTCGGCAGTGATTTTTGTATGAGAATAATGGAAAAACAAAATAATATGTCAATAAATAAAAAACAGACTGAGATTTTGACCAATTTTATGAGTTGTCACGTTGATTTAGCGAGGGGAATTCTTAATATTTCTTAATATTCTTAATATTTACTCATTTTAACTCAATTTGAATGGGTTGCTATTATCTCTCAAATATCTTCTTTTGATTTTAGCACAGGACACTTCTTCGCCTTCACTTTCACTCTCCAAATAAAAGAAAAACATTTCGAAAAAAACTTAAAATTGAAACTAGAATGAAATAATTTCAAAGAAAACTCATTTGACATTTCATTTTATAGTTCACAATGACTTTTTTAAGTAAAAGTCACAATGGAACTCGTTTCAAATTACGTGCTGTCAAAAATAATTTGTTTCGAGTTGATCGACGATCGACAATCCTCGATTGTATCAAGTTACGTGCTGGCACCCCAGGTATAGATAGGGTGCGTCAAAAGTGACTTCCTAATTTCAATAATAAAAATTACAAAGTATGCTTTATGGAAGTAAATGAAACTTTCTCGAGGATGTTCTGTCTTTTAATTGTTGCTCAAATTGGAGTTTATATAGAAAAATCTGCAATTCCTTCCCTGAACTATTCGAAATGAACTGCGGGACACACATAGTTGACCAGAGCGCTTTAGGTTCGATGCTTTAAGGCCCTCCCCAACACTTTCAAGAATACATTCAGTTCGAGCAGTGCCAGGACTTCCAGCTCTTGGAAGATCAACGATAGCTTCTTGTTCAATAAATCATGCTATCGGTGCCATAATCATGTCCACAGAAAATGGATTTCGAACGTTAAAATGACTCCGATAAGCTCTTTGGGTTAAAAAATCGAGTGATAAAATGTAATTAGTTTGGTCCTCTCTAAACGTTGTAGTTCATTTTATTAAATTTCCTAAGTTTGTTTGATACATAAGTAGAAGTAGAGGAAAAACGCTCTCATTAATTAATTGTATTTGGACTAAGTGCTGAGCAACATAAAGATAAATATTGCTCTGCCTTAGCCTGGATGAGGTTATTTTCTTACAGGTCTTACTCTTAATTTATTTCTTCAATGCACCTGAGTGTTCAACTTACCATCAGGGAATTTTGTTTTCTTTCTCAATTGTTATTCTTTTGGTGCATGAGCTTCTTCACATTTTCCTAATATTTGAACCCGCGTTTTCTCATGGGTGCCACAACTAATACTGTTGGTATGCCCAACTAAATCCAATAGAAACTTTCATATCATACTTACTTTGGGAGCATAATGGATTCACAGAGATTGAAGTGATCTGCATTTTGACAATTGATGATGCATTGAAGCGTCTTACTCAGCTTACAGTGGTCGGTGAGTAGGCTCAGCACTTTTCTTTGGTCGTTCTTTCTACTTGAGGTTACACACTCTGTTTCTTCAGCTTTAATTTTACTTTTTTAACTTATCTAAGTTTCTTCCTCATGCATATCAGTGAAATCTTATTACAATCTTTTTACATTCTCAAAGATTCATACAAGAGCTCAAGGTCATTGCCTCTGTACTTTCGTTCAATGATCTATAGCTGTAAATTGTACAAGAAAAAACTTCTCGTTTCATTTAAAATAACCATTAAACTTCAATTCTTGATATTGTAGATGGCATTCCGCCCTGGTATGGTGGATTTGCCAGAAGGACATCGGGAGGCGGCTGTAAATGCGATTACATTACCCGAAGTGTTCCATGATTTTGATACGGCCCTCCCAGAACTCAATGACATCGATATTGAAGCTCAATTTTCCATCAATCAATCCCGAGCCGATGAGATCACTATGCGAGAAGACTACGGAAGCATGTCGATGTCTCTGCATGATGATGGATTCGGCGATATGGGTTTCGATGCAGATACACCGGATCTTGTCCGCGATGGAATGGATCCAAATATTGATGTAAGTTTTTTTAAGCAAGATTTTTACAATAAAACAAAATCATAAACTTATTTGTTGCTCCTTATAATAATAGGAACACTTATTTGCTGAAGAACTCGGAAAGGATATTGATCAGACTAAAGAAACATTGCCTGGATCTTCGCGTGATATTGTTGACGACATTAACGACCCGAATTTGGATGGTGATGGCTTTGGCGATGAATTTGGACGTGAGTTTATTTGTTTGTAGTATGATTTTAACCCCCAGTTTGTTGTATGCCTTCAAAATAAGAAATCTCAATATTTATGGAAACATGAACATTTTGCAGAACCAGCTGTTGGACTTTTCGAAGGAGATCTATTCGGAGAGCCAGCATTACCGGCACCAGCCGAAGCAAGTGTTAATCTACCCGCCAACGAAGATAACTCCGACGATGATATGGATGATCATTTCGACACGGGGGCACCATCGCCGATGCCAAGTTCAATTGGATCGCGACCGCCATCAGTGTTGGGACAAGACAATGTGAGGGCGCCATCGACGACGCAACATCAACAACCATCTTCGCCTCATCATGAGCACCAAGATGAGAATGAGCACCAACCCGAACCGGATCTTGAATCTGAGAACCCAGAAGCAAATGGTGTTGAACAATCCACCCTTCTGCACAACGAAGAAGAGAGTTTCGCTTTGGCACCCGTGGATGCATCAGCATACCGAGGTGTAACCAAAGCCAAAAGGAAACGAAAACTCATCGTTGATGAGGTAAAGAATATTTCTGGGGAAGAGATGAAAGCTCAATTGGCGAATACATCGGACATTGTCACAACATTAGATTTGGCGCCCCCGACGAAGAGGTGGTGAATCATCTGTGAATTATTTATGGAATGAAGTTAACCTTGCTAATGTGCATTCTATTTCTTTTCCCCCTTTTCTAGGTTAATGTACTGGAAAGAGACGGGCGGTGTTGAGAAGCTGTTTTCCCTGCCCTCACGTGATATCCCTGCCAGAGGGCTGTTCGCTAACTACACGAGGCATATTGTGTCACGATTGGGAGTGTTGGAGGACTTCTCTATGCTTGGACCAGCGGATCTGTTGGCCTTAGACCAAATCCAACAGGAACACGAATCACCGACGACGGCGGCGAGTAAACGTGGTCGCAAACGCAAGGGAGCCATTCAGGCTGAAGTCGTTGCAGCGCCCACACTCATGCCACCACCTCCTCCTGCGATTGTGCCTGCTGACGAGACACTAACCCACAGTTTGGCCGAACCAGATTTGGTGCGAGATGCCGAACTTAACCCACGTGTGTCCGCAGTGTCCCTAGAATTCAACCAAAACGATTCGTTAATGCCTCCGCCTCCGACGCCCGGATTCGATTCGCTCCGAAGCCCCGGCCATATGTTCCCCATGCCAGAGCTGAGTGGATTGGATCCTATGACGCCGTTGGGTGGAGTTCCAATGACGCCTGGCAATTTGCCGCATGGCATTGTCGACATCCACGACGATTTCCATCACAGTGGTCTGACTCCGGCCGACTTGCACCATGGTGGCATGACGCCGCATCACTCGAGTATGGAGAATATTGACGCTTTACCAAACCTGCCAGTCGACCAAGTCTCGTCGATATTGAACGAGGCCGAGAACATGCCCGATACTTCAACAGACAATGTTGCAGACAATATGGCAGACAACATGGCTGACAACTTGGATTTGGGTGATTTGACGTTGGTTGCACCAGCGAATAAGTCAGCCGACTTGGCGTCTGAGTGGAATACAGATTTTGAATTCCCACAATCTGTTGGTGTTCATGTAAGTAGAGAGAGCGAGAGTCAAAATAAACTTGCTCGAATATGCTGGTAATAACAATTTGTTATTTAATTTTAGCAACCTGGTGATGAGCAAATGGAAAATGAAACCGATGAACAGTTCGAGGAACGAGTTTTGAACAAAAGAGCTGCACAAATGTTCGTCCAAGTTCGCAGTCGTTTACAAAAGAATGATACTCTCATGTTGTCCGATATGACACACAGAAATACAAGAAAACAGGTAATAACTTTTATTTACGACAAATCAAAAACACAATTTAATATATTTTGTGTTTATTAAAAGGCTGCACAAAAGTTCTACTCCCTCCTGGTACTTAAGAAATTCCGTGCTTTAAGCATCACCCAATCGGAACCATATGCCGACATCTTAGTTGAAAAGGGACCCATGTTTGATAATCCAAAACTGTAAAAAGCAAACAAACAACAAAAAAACAGACACAACCATTTTTATTAGGTTTTCTTTTTTATTGTTCTTTTTATGTTAAGCATATAAATTAAGATTAGAGTTTTAAGAAGAAACAAAAAAAAACACTAACTGTAAGTTGTTACCTATGATTAAAACAAAACACAAACAAAACTAAAGTCAATCAAATGACACAGTGAAAATTACCTGCATGATGAGATTGTACCAGTATATAAAACAGAAAACACAAAAATCAAATCTAGTTTGCATGTAAGGGAAATTTTTGTAAATCAAATTTACACATTTTTATGTAAATATCTTTAAAAAAAATAACTTAAAAATTATGAGTAATATGTTAAAAAAAAAGAAAATAAAACAAACGTAAACATTATGATAAAAAACAAAATAAAATTTCTAAAAATCTAAAAAAACAAACAAAACAAATTTAAAAAAATTAAGTACTGATAGCTCTGTCGCTTTTAGTTAATTCAGACATCCAAATGAAAGTAACTTATTTTTATTGGTTAATCGATTAAGTCGTAGAAGCTGATAGTTGATGGATATGACTTTGTACAGAGTCCGGCAGCGAGCTATGGAAGATTTGAAAAAATTGTTACACTCTCATTTTTTCAACAAAACTCAGATTACATCAGTCAAGACTGTCCATTTTTGTCAAAACACTCCTGCAGACGTTGTGAAAAGTTCTGCATACTCTTCTGAAGCATTTGATGTGGAATTGCTCGAATGCCTTATTGTTATTGTCTCACTTAAGGCTCCGAGTACATGTGGTTTGTTATGTATACTCATGTTTTGGGAAACACAAATCCGGTGATCGAGGTGGCCACTTCACTTCTCGCAATGAAATCAGACGTCCTGTGAATGTTTTTCGTTGAAAAACGCATTGCTGCTCCTGATGTATGGCAAGTAGGCCCATCTTGTTGAAACCATACAGTTTACAAGTTGATACGTCATCGATCTATGTTGACAAAGGCAGTATGACCACTTTCACGAAAAAATTACGGACCAATAATGAAGTTTCGACTAATGCCACATAAACCAAAAAACAGTGTCATCCGTCAAAATTTTCGACATTACTTCTGCAAATCTCATCCTCCAGCCGTAATGGTTTTGCTGCAGTTCTTGAATAACCATCATCTTGTATGGAGGGAAATGCAAATTAAAATAAAAAAAAATTAAGAATGAAACAACAACAACAACTTGTGTGTGCTACCACCAAGTTCATAGGCTGGAGTTTATTTCACGGGGGCCAACCCGATCAGACTCCCTATGAACTTGGTGGTAGCACACACAAGTTGTTGTTGTTTCATTCTTAATTTTCAATTGTAAATTCGGCAAGCAGCTGCCTTAAACTGCGAGTATAAAAATTTCATACAAAACCCCTTAGAATTGTTAAAATTAAAAATCTTGACCAGCGTCAAACTCTTTCGTCTCATCTCCCTCCTCATACGAATCCAATCGAATTGTTGGCTTATGAAAAAAGAGAGGAGATAATAGAAAGAACCTTAATAAAACAACAACAATTACTTGTGTGTACTTAGAAAAATGCTAATCGGTTCAGTATAGTTCGATAGAACGAAAAAACCTGTAATTGGCTTACAACTTTCATGTGGGTGCGGTGGCGTGGTGCGTAGTGCACTAGCTCCTCACACGCTAGGTCGCTTGTTCAAGCCCAGCTCGGGCAAAAGTTCTTCAAAAATTAAATTGAACATAAAAGCGATTAAGCACCACTAAAGGAGTCTGATGATCGGGTTGGCCCCGTGAAATAGCTATAACTCCAGCCTATGAACTTGGTGGTAGCACACACAAGTTGTTGTTGTTTCATTCTTAATTTTTAATTGAAAATAAAACATTTCATTTCGCAACGAAGTCGATACTACCCGTACTCATAACTATACGGTTTCCCCCACCACTCTTGACGCCCCATTCAAATCTTCATCATACCTCGCTTCCCTGTATTTAAGGATGCCTTTGAAATGGTATCAAATTTAAGCTTGAGTAGGGTTAAAAAAAACAAATGCCAAGTACTTTTTAAATCATTCTTGAGATATTTGATCTTGAATTTGGAACTCAGTTCATGCATAATTTCGAACACCTAAAATTTTTCAGCTTATTGAAATTGAAAAATATTTGACATAAGCTTTTATTTGCTTTCCATTTCAAAGGTGTACACACACCGGTATTTATAGAAAAGTGGGTCATATCCTTTCAGCATTTACATCTGAGTCAAAAATATGCAGTTTTCGGTTTATAAGTTTGTTCGCCTTCCAATCAAATAGAAAAGTGTGGGGATTCAGGGTCCAGCACGTAACTTGAAATGTTATGAAAATACAATCTAGAATGTAGTTTTTTCATGTAATTGAACTCGATCCTATCAAGTTACGTACTGAAACCTTAGTCCTTTTTCGATATAATCTTGGGGTTAGGGTCTTTGTTATATTATGATTTATATTTGTTTTTTTTTTTTTAGCGACAGAATACCACTTAAAAAATGGTGCTCTTTCATTTCTTCCCAAACCCCAAAAACTTATTATTATTATTATTATTATTATTAAAAAAGAAATCGATGCACCTGCTATTTCAGTGAAAAAACAGGTGGAACTGGTTAAGTGATTTGAGATGAATGACAAACAAATATCAAATCGTTGGGTGCAAGGTTATGCTCACTTATGATAGCTGAATATAAAATCGCAACAAAAATATGATTATCTTACTTTGCAACAAAGTTAATCACGCTTATTTTGACATTCTAATGAATAGCCAATTCGTTAGAATAGATCTATTCATTAGAATGAAATTTCTGTATTTTGACATTCTAACGAATAATGTTCATCGTTGAATGAATATATTAAATGAACCGGAATGAACTCGAATTTAAAGTCAGCTATTTGAAGTTTCGATCTTATTTAGTGTGACCAAACTAACAAAATTTAAAATTTAATTTTTCTTAAGTTAAGGTATTTTTTGTTTTCCATCCAATTGTTTCAATGAAATTGAATCCACAAACTTTCAATTTCATTGAAACAATTGGATGGAAAACAAAAAATACCTTAACTTAAGAAAAATTAAATTAATAAAGTTCTAAGTGCTAGTGATGTTAATTATTTAAAAACCATCAATGACACTTGGAATATGGGAACATAAATTTAAGTTTATTGATATGAAAAGTAAAAAAAATACATTAAAAAATTTTGTGCAGCTAACTCAGCACCTAATAAGCACCTCTAATAAAATAATTAATGTACTTATAATTCGATTTGCTTTTGTCCCACATACATTACCAAAAAAATGTAACTTTAAAGTCTCTTTATTTGAATCACACCTGGTCACACTTCACAATTGGCAACAAGAATCAAAAAGTAACACAGTCGTTAAAATCGTTTAAATTGTCTTTCAAAAATTCAAATTGTTTTATTTATGAAAAATCAAAACAGCATAAATAGAAGAAGAATTATGGATGCATCAACTCCATTGGGGATTCGATTTGTAAGAAAACCTCTCGCGATTTCATGGTTTTCTTCCATTAATTTTATAAGAACTTCCTTTTGTTCTCTAGTTGTCCAATTTGAGTGTGACTGTGACCTTTAATAAAAACATCAACAGATTTTCATAAAAATATATTCCATTTTCTTTCTTTTTCGGAAAAAAACAGAACTTACATGTTTTTCTTTTAATTCTCTCATCAAGATGTGAACGCTTAATAAATGACGTTTGTTTTGAATGATTAGAAAATCAAAGTTTGCTTTAGTTTCGAATTAAAATGAACTTTCGAATCGTTAGAAAGTGAAAATACGTATCATACGAATTCGAATAACTTTCGAACGAAAGAGAATGTCAAAATAAGGGTGAATGATTTTGTTGCAATATGATGAATATTTACAAGACGCTTATAAAAAGGTACATTTTCTTATTTCGGGAGGAATACAAAAACGAATACATCTGCAAAGAAAGTCAACTTAGTTGGAACCACTTGAAAATATCACATCAAAGGTGTTTATGATTCCAATCCTCGGGGTGCAACTAGAAAAAAGTGATAAATAGTTGCCACATTCAGCCCTATCACCAATTCCATCGTAGTAGGAAACGTTTAAGAATCCCGATAAAACTATTATCAAATACTTTCGTAGTGGAAAATCTCATTTCATTTTGCACTACGAACGGATTCCGGGATACGGTTTTTCGGTATTTGTAAAAGTTTTCGATTAGGATGGAATTTGTGATAGTCCTGATTATCTTTAAGTTAAATGTGATACTCAACGAGCTTTCTGACGCTTGAACAATTTTCAACGGAAATTTTCAAAAAGTCCCAGCAAAATATCGAAAGCAATGATCGTATTCTTTGTGATAATATTGAAGTTTTTCATTTTTTTTTCTATAGGCGTAAGTTTTTTCATGTCGAAAGAATTCAGGAAAGTTGAAAATTTTGCATTTTTATAAACGCCTTGTAGCTTTTCATATTGCAACAAAATTGTCTAAATTTAGATTTGTTATTAAAAGCTTACAGGCTTAGAAGTGAGAATAATCTTGTCGACTTGAATTTTGTACGAAAAAGAAAATTTTATTTATTCCAAAAAACACAACTCAAAATTAAAAAAAAATGTCACCTAACAAGAACATACACCTGAGCTATGTACGTATCAAATGTGATTATAACCTTGCACCAATTTGAACTGGTCGATTATGATTGTCGGTCTTCAGAGAAGATTTGTATTGGAAATGACAGTTGAAAAGTTTCACATTTTCCTAAAAAAAACAAAAATATTTGTCTTGAAATTTAGAGTTCGTGAAAATTGGTATCACTTATCTCGAATTTGGAGACAATTTTTATTGGCTTAGGCTATGATACTTTCTTTTTGTGATTCGTAGTGCAAATCTTTTCCGAAAAGGTTTGTGAAAAATAACAAAAATAAACCATTCCTGTGTGCGAGTCATTTCAGGGATGGAGGGGACCTACATTTTGTATGTCGAATCCGAACGGCAAATTTGAGAAAGCACTTTTCATGACAAGGTCTGTGGTAAGACCCATGTCATTTATCACATCATATCAATTTAGCCAGTTCCATTCTAGGCTGTTGTAGGCGAGTGCATCTTGATATCAAATGCGAATGTTCTTTTATGACAAACAAATTGAACATTCGAATTAAGGCGGACAAATATCAAACAACAACTTCCGAATAGGTCGAGATCTCAATTTAAAATATTTATGACGTTTTGGTCGAATTTACAGCTCTATTCTGCTAAACATTCATGGTTATTGCCTAGAAATACAGTCTAATGTATTATTTCGTATTTTATTTCCCTCTTGATTGTGCAATAAAATCCCAAACAACAATTCATAAAATAAAATAGGCTATTCTGACCTTTTTTGGGTTTAAACCCGCTACTGTAAATCTGCTTAGGGCACGTAAGACTTGTTGTATTTGTAAAAAAAAGAATTAATAACACTACATTGATTAAAAAACATAATTTGGTGTAGTTTATTTGTTCCAAAATAAATAGAAAAATGCAATAAGGGGACCTAATGATTGATTGCACTTTCAAATGCTAAATAAAATTTGAAATAATTTTGATTGTACTCGTAAAGCGTCAAATAAAGCTTTGTTTTCCAAGTTTATAATTTCAAGCAATTTTTTGAATCGAATAGCAGAATATGGCTGTTAGTCCATTCACATTCGTCTAGTCTTTCTGTTAATTGATCAGATCATACGATGGGTCTAATTTCTGGCAGGAGGCGTTTGGATTAATATCAATGCGACAACTATTAGTACACACACACGGAAATAATTGTTTAGTCAACTTTGATGTGAAATTATAAAAAATAAAAGAAATAAATATCTCCAATGTTTGGCCTTACCTCAAAAAAAAAATCTGAATTAATAAAGACAAAATATGTAAATAACGATCAATTTAAAATGTTCAACTGTGAAGTCGAAAGATTTCTCTTCAAAAAATAAAACTTTTATATAATTTAATAAATTTATACAATTATGAATTTGTATGGCATGCACTAAAATTCAACAATATTCAGCCTTATTCTGAGTGTCACCAGAGATCATATTCCACTCGGAACTTTTTTGTTCACCTGGAAGTTTGAAATCTTTTATGAGTTTCACCTGAAAGAAATTTCACTTTGAATTAGAAATAAGATTTTAAAAAACTTCCAAAAAATTAAGTAAATTTGTTCGGCTTAAATTAAAGAGCTCATAAAAGACAATTTATTGAGAATCAATTGTCTTCTGAGTGCAACTTAAACAAGGGGACAAGTGAAATGGAATTTTTTCCTTAACGCCTGGAAAAATTGTTATATCTTTTCAATTATAAGCCGTATTACAATTACAATTATGCTCAAATTTTACTTCTTTTGTACTTAATTATTGATTCATTTTACTTAAAATAACCCAAATAATTAATTAAAATACAAAATAATGATGAAAAATCAATGGTCATCTTTAAACGCGCTTAATAAGTGCCATACGTCTCTGAGACGTATGATTATATTTCACGCGCTAAAAAATATGATTATCTTTCTAGGGTTAAGAAATATTCGTCGGGTGAATCAACTCATAATAGGGCTGGTGTGTATTTGAGTTTTTAAATCAGTCCTATTATAATTTTCACTGTAAACGAAAACATTTTCGAATTGAATCAACTAAATTCCAAAAAAAAACGATTACAAAATACGTTGTGCAAACCGATTTGTTTATTCGTAAAAGTTTATCGATTACGACGGAAATCGTGATAAAACCCTGATTACACAAATACAAGATGAATCTTGTGATAGTTTTTGTCGGGATTCGTAGAATATTTCGAATTGCAATTAAATTTGTGGAAGAGCTTATAGTAATTTAATTTTTATCTAATTTTATTAACATTCTTATGTCCGATATCATAAATAAACACTAAAATCACTTTTATCTAAAAGCTTTTTAAAATTTATCAGGCCTTTAAATTTTTTCAGTTTCACCAAGCTTGAAATGGGAAATTTCAGGGATATTTTTGTTAAAATAGAGTTCTCTTCACAACCCTGCAAAAATAAAACCCCTTTTCTCTTTCTATTAAGCGAATTGTGTGAGAAAAAATGAGAAAACATTATATGTTGAATTAAATGACAAGAATCGCAAAATACAACAATGTAAACTTCTTCAAAATCAAAAATCGTGTGTCGTTCAAAAATAAAATATGAAAATCTTCTTCAGATGAAGATGACCAATTTTATATTCCAATTAAAAATTAAAATCATAAAAATGATATTATAAATGCAATGTTGAATTCATTCTGTTATATTCATTCTGTATCTACAAGTATTGAGAACACAAATTTTACAAAACAAAATATCAGCTGTCAATCTGTCATATTAATTTTTTAATGACACTTTTAAAATTTAATGAGCCAAAAATGGGCATTTAGTTTTAAAAGGTGTTTAAAAGCTTGTTTACTTTAAAAACGCTTGGTGAAACCGAAATATCCCATTTTACAGTTTAAAATCCTGTTAAATGTATAAAAGCTGTTTATGAAATTGGGTATTAGTATTTTTCTTTTAAATTTTGATCTTACAGTTGAACATAGTATAAATTTTCCTTGTAAAGTATTTTCGTTTCAATTTGAAAATTTTAATTATCAATTACTAAAACAAAAATGCAAATAGAGAAAATGTAAATAAAATTCACTCTTATCACAAAAAACATATCAATCT
This sequence comes from Eupeodes luniger, assembly GCA_951509635.1. Lineage (NCBI taxonomy): Eukaryota > Metazoa > Arthropoda > Insecta > Diptera > Syrphidae > Eupeodes > Eupeodes luniger. Next base: position 231,598,363 of record OX608073.1, on the reverse strand, counting down.
GAATTTTTCAATGTACCTATCGGGGAAAACAAAACAAAAGAAATAGACGAAGCTCTTAATTGTAATTAAAGGACACTAAATTCAGTGATAAGAGTGAATATTTGTTAATAATCTCTTACAATAGATTTTTTGTATATTTGATTGAAATTTATAAATAGATTTTATAGATGTGATATAAATAATAAACTTAAAAAAAAAAAAAAACAAATTTATTATGTAATGAGAAAGTTTTAAATTTTATTTAAAATATTTTGTGAATCATTTTTTTAAAAAGTAATATGGCACTTAAAATTGAAATTTCGACGGTAATTTTGTATGAAACGTTTTATTTCACAATTGTTTTTATTTATATTGCAGTTCTGATTAACTGTAAAGATCTATTAGCCTTATTATGAGTTCTGTCGAAAGAACTAAAAATGTTGTACAATTCTTCTTGCATGTGTGTCAAAAATGCAACTATAAAGGGTCTTTAACGTCTTTTGTAAAGAAGTGACTAAAAACTGCCAATTTAAAACGGTTGAACTTTATCATTCCGTTTTAGTCCTATGGAAATGTAGATCAAAAAACCTCTTAAAAGGAATGCATTGTATTACTTAAAACTGTTATTAACCCGGTATGTTTCTAGTCTCATTCTAAGGTAATCTCATACATTTTTGCAGTATCTAAATTTGTAATCTTTATTTTAATCTTAATTTTCTAAGCATGTATGTATTTAAAAAAAGACCAATTGATAACCAAAAATAATTGCTACATTCTTAAAACAAACATAAACAACAACTGAAAATAAGGTGATTTGTTTTTAATATTTGATTTAATTTAATTTCCCTGAATTATTTATTCATAAATTATATATACTTTATTTTAATATATTAATTTACTAATATGTTTTATATTTTTTATTGTAACAAAATTATATTATATATAATATTATATATAAATATTTTTTTTATGAATAAATAAAAATAGGTTTGTAAGCGCCTACAACAAAAATTTTATAATTTATATTATATTTTTTTTTACAAAACTTTACAAGGTTAATTAAATGATGTTTGTTACACCAAAAAAAAAAAAAATAAAAACCTTTGTAAAAATGTAAATATATTTTTTGAAAAAAAAAAAGAATGAAAATTTAAATAAATGTATTACTTATATTCTTTTTGTTTTTAATTTCTGAATGTTATAAAACTGGTAAACTGGTATACCGACATAATACACAAGTTAAAAATCTCCAAAAAACAAAATCCTCACACTTTAAAAAAATCCATAAATTCGTTTTCTGCAAGTACTAAATCTCTTAAAATAAAATCCCAAGGATCTAAATCCCCATGCACATAATCCACAACCTTAATCCCCAAATCTAAAATTTTCAAACGCGCGCCCGCCCGTCAATACCTGTTGGTTTTCATCATTATGTTTGATAATAAAATTTCTTAGATATATTCGAAATATGGTGAATCTGTGCTTACGGATTTTGATTTTGGGGAATCTGGATTTTTAAATTTTGGTTTTGGAGATCTTAGGTTCGGGTATTTTGTTTTGGGGATTTCGTGTTGGAGATTTTGTTTTGGGCATTTTTGCTTTGTGGCTAGCGTACCTAACCCTATAAGATTATATTGGAAGTATTCCAAAGATCAATGGGCTTGGGAATGTTTCATCTTTTCAAACATTGAATGACGTTCGAAATTTGTCCTAAAAATTAATTGGTAGGTATAACAATAGGGAATTTGGACAGTCACTACCATTTGATTAAATTGGAAAAACTTTCAAAGAAGAACTTAAATGTTTTTGAGGATATAAAGAGATTCCAGAAACATAGGTACTCAGGCCTTTCACGAATTCCAAAGTAATCGGAAACTTTTACGAGTTCTGAAAACCCGTATGATCAAAGATTTTCTACTATGAACGTATTCGGTATTCATTTGGCAGGTGAATAAGTTCTGCGAAATGAAAGAGTTTCCAAACGTGCTGGTGAATTCATATATTCAGGAAATATAACTTAAATGTAAACTTATTGATTCGTATGAAGGTGTTTAGTTGTTTGTGTAAATAACGCTCACAAAGAAAATTTTATTGCAGAACTTCTATGTTTGTCTCCATATTTACTCTCCAAGTTATTTGCGGTGATTTTTATACAAATCTCTTTTTTAATAATGGCATTTTTCAATTATGTGGTACCCGTGCCGTGGCATGATGGTTAGTGCGTTGGACTGTTTTAACTTAGAGTGTCCATATGGGACCAGTAAGTTAGTTGTAAGTTATGGTTGGTTAATTAGGCTAGTTTTATGAATTTTTGTCTAGCTTTAAAATAGGTTTAAGATTGAAGTAATAAAAATGAATTTAAAAAAAAAAAAGTGCGTTGGACTGTCATGCCAGAGGTCTTGGGTAAGATCCCCGCATATGTTATCTAAAGTTTTTTTTTTCACGGGTACTGCCTCTTGCGAGGAATTGACAAATTCTTCAAGAGTAATTCTTGTCATGAAAAGTGCTTTCTCAGATCAGCCGTTCGGATTCGGCTTAAAACTGTAAGCCCCCTCGATCCTTGACAACAGTACTCGCACACAGGAATGGTTGAGAGTTGTAAGTCACTAGGCCCTAGCTCTCAACGGACTGTTGCGCCACCCAATTTATTTTTATTCTCTCAATTATTCAAAAACTTTAGCTCTTTGATCGATTTCGACTTTGTCAAGATATGTACTTTCGTCCTAATCTTGATCTAGTTTTAACATCAGATATGAATCTCTATTATCTGGTGTCCCACCATGACCTAATATTTGTTTCTTGTGACATATCTTTTGTTTCGCAATCTAGTCTAACTGAATTTGTGTATATAGAGACTTTAATAGCGTAATTAGTTTGAATTATCTTAAGCTGCTACTACCACCCCTGTGTTGGAACGTGCCCGTAGATTTATTAAAATGATTTTGCCATAATTAAATAGCTGTGTTATGAGATCTAAATTTCCAGCAACGTGTAAATATGCTAAACTTATTCCAATGCCCAAAAACTCTTAACAGAATTAGACCTGAAGATTTTAGGCCAAAAAGAATCTTACCGTGTCTTCAAATATAACTCATTGGGCCCTATCGCGAACGAGATTTCCCCGGAAATATTCCCCACGTTTGGAAAATTCGTATAGGGAAAGGTGTTGCATGGGAAATTTGTAAACATTTCTCTGGAGTTTTTCCGCATCTATTTTGGCGGAGAAATTAAGGCTGTTCACTGTTCAGTATTATGGAAAAGAATAAATATAAAGCGATTTACCACCTACAGGGAAAAAGAAGACTTAGCAAAATTTTGGAGACCGAGCTTAATAGTTTTGGTTTATCAATTCCTATTTGATTCGAAAGAATTTCGAAAAGCTAAAGAACATGAATTTTAAATTTTAGGGATAACGCGTTAATTCACCCAATTTCAAAAATATCCGATTTTGTAGAGATTGGGCAGGTTCAGCCGACATAAGGGACTTGAAAGTAAGGCAAGTTTCTTGCATCTGATTGGCCAACTGCCAAAAAATTGCCTTCCAATTAAGGCAACTTTATTGGAAAGTTGACTGGAAAGTTAGGCAAGAAAAATCTCCCTTACTATCAAGTCAAGTCAACTTATGTCAAAATGACAATTGATCATGTTTTTTAATTCAACTAAAAGCTGAACTTTATTACTCAATGATGTATTTATTTTCTGCACAACTTCATTTAATGCTTTCTGTAAAAAGGTTTCTTGAAAATTTGTAAAAGAAATAAGTAATATTTCTTTAAAATACAAAATACAAATCATGATGGACTTGTAGCTTGCCTGAGGAGTGTTTTGTAGAAAATAATGATTTTGGTAATTTTTGTACTATGAACTTGAAGTAGAGGTTTGTGAAGTAAAGTTCTGAATTTTAATTTCATGACACTTGAAAAACTATCTAGTTGCCTTGGTCAAAATTTACGTTCAAAGAATGAAGTTGACTGCAAATAAAGTCCCTTATGTTGTCTGAACCTGCCCATTGTTTTATCTATCGACATCTTAGCCAATGGAATGGAATTTGACAGTTTACTGCAAACTAACTTTTCTTTTGAAAATAGTCCAGTAACTTTGTCATTGGAATAGAAGGAGACCTTGCGTTAGATCCGGTATTTCTTATTTTTTGGTTACTTGTTTAACAAATAATCCAAAAATATAAAAAACGCGAAAATTTTGGTTATTAGTATTTTTTACCCTGAAGGAGAATTTTGTTTACATTTGTTTTTTAAAGTTGTGTCTGCAGATGTAACGGTTTTCAGAATAGATTTATTTAAAAATTATCTAAAATATGATTTTTACAAAAAATCGACGAATTAAGACTAAAATAACGACAATAAGCCAAAAGAAAAGAAAATGGTTTGGAATTCAGGGCCAAAATAAATTTAGCATGGTCTGATATACAGTATAGGACAAAACATTTGCAACTAGACGATTTTAATTCGGGCATTTTACAAAAAGACATTTAAAAAAAAAATGTAAATAAATCGTCGATCACACGAATAAAAAGCCGTTATCTCAAAACAAAAGAAGTGTCTGTTGTGCATCGCCGCGGTCGACCACGTCAAACAAGTCTTCGAACGGATGCTATGCTCATAAGAAAAGTCAAAAGATCCCTTCATATCTGCCACAAAATTGGTACAAGAGTTCCAGTTAAATGTTAGCACAAGAACGGTATCTCGTCGGTTGGTGGTTGCTGATTTGAGCTGTTATCGGCCTTCTAAGAAACCTTTAATTTCGTTCCGAAACTAAAAAAAAACAGACGAATCAAAATTAAATATAATGGGAAGTGATGGAATATCAGCAGGACAACGACCCAAAGCACACTTTGAGACTGTTTTAAACCTGGCTTAATGATCATAACATCAGTGTTATGAATTGGCCACCAGAGTCACCAGACTTGAACCCGATTGAAAACCTTTGGGAAATCGAAAAACGGAAAATTAATCGAAAAAATGTTAGAAAAGCGGACGATTTTTTCAAAGGAGTACAAAGTACACCAAACATCATTCAAAATTTAATTGAATCCATGCCAAGAAGATGCAAGGCAGTTGTCAAAAACAAAGGATTTGCTATTAAATATTTATTATTTTATAATGTTTATATTATTAAGTTGCAATTGTTTTGTCGCGGGTGAATTTGAAATTACTTGATACAATTAAACGTTAAGTTACTAAAAGTTTTTTTTTTAGTATTATGTATTTTTTTTTTTTATTAACTTTCTGAATAAAATTTTAATATTTTTAAGAAAATGCTTACTTTCATTTCTAGTTGTAAATGTTTTGTCCGATACTGTATATAGTTACTGGGCTAAAAGCTGTTGTAATAAATAATGTATACAAAAATAAATCGTTTTGAAGAATATTTTGAAAATGAAGAAGTTAATATAATAGTGACCAAAGAGTAGTAAAACCAAGAATTTATATCGACAATGATTTTTCGAAAAAAAAAGGTTTCCAATAATGAAAAGTATCACCGAATTTATTTTGCCGAAAATTGTATATACATACATAAACTACAATTAAATAGCCAAAGGACTATAGTGCAAAATTTTAAATAACCTGTTGTTAAGGGTTAAACGATTTACTAGTTAGCAATTTGCTAAATATTTAGCAATTAACTTAGGGAAACCAATATTTTAAAACTTTCTTTTCGTTTTGCTTATTGCAAAAAACGAAAATCCAAACATGTCTAAAAAGTGACACTTCGTGAAAATAAACAAAGCAAATACGCTTAAACGGACCTATTAAATGGAATTCCCAACTTTTGACTGGACCATTCCATCCACTGCTCTTATAAGAATAATATTATTTTTTTTATTTTTATTTTATTTTATTTTTATTTATTTATTTCATTTCATTTCGTATAAACTTAAAGTAAATATTTACAACGATTTTAATAAAGAATGTAAATTTAAATATAATAAAATGAAAAAAAAAAATAGTGACATTCTGTATTCAATTTACAAAGAAATTAAAATAGTGTTGAATGCCACTTCAAATTAATAAACTTAGTTAAAATTAATGGGTGGGGTGACCCTTAACATTAAAGTTTAGATAAAATTATAATCGAATCCTCTTGAGAGTACACAGAGAAAAAAAAAAATATGTTTTTAAATTACAATAATGAAAATAAAATTACTTTGTTACACAAAATCAAATACATTACACAGAGAAAATAAAGAACACATCGTGAAACTAAACCAGAGTACCAGAAACAATTAATTCCAAGTTTGAATAATCAAAATCTAAAACCCATAGTTTTAAATGACTTACAAACATACCAGGAGCAGTAATTGTTCTTAAAGAAAGTGGAAGCTTGTTAAATAACCGAAACGATGAAATAGAATAAAAATTCCTAAACGCAGTTGTACGGAATGTGGGTACGGTAAAGATGTTCGAAGAGTTTCCACGTAAACTATAATTTGAAATTAAACGGAAATTACGATTACCAGACTTCATAAAAAAGGATTTAAGCACTTTAAAGCAATACAAATGACGCACTGGAAGAATTTTCAGGTCACAAAAAAGAGGAAAACTCGGATATCTATTTGGTTTACGGCAAATTTTTCTAATAACATATTTTTGCAAAACTAATAAAGGCTGAATTTTGTTGAAGTAGATACCACCCCAACAAACAATTCCATATTGTAGCTTAGACTGGAAAATGCCATAGTAAATGGTTTTTAAAAGCTCAGTTGAAACTAAATTTTGCAAAAAGTAAAAGTGCCTCATTGTACACCTAAAGTACTTTCCCAAGTTATCCGTGTGAATTGAGAACTTCATTTTGGAATCAATTACAAGGCCTAAGTATTTAAAATCATTTACTTTTTCTATTGAAAAACAATTGGACGCACAGTTTTGGTTAGTATAAGATAGATAGGTATTGGTCCCTGTTAAAAAGTTAGAGTTAGGAAGCTTAAACTTTTGACATTCTGGGGCATGGTACTGAAAATCAACTTCAAAGTTTTGGAAAGATGATAAGCTGAACAACATTAGCTTCGTTTTCGAACTAATAACCAAATTATGTACCGAAAACCATATTCTCAATAACTCAAGGTCCCAATTTATATCTGAGACCAAATCCAATCGACTATTAGTGCCATAAGAAAACCCAACATCATCCGCAAACGCAGTTGGTTTACCTCTGAAATCAAGAGAAAATAGAGAGTTTATGTACATTTATCACAACGAAATGGAGCTCCAATTGATTCATAAGAAGCGGCATCATATGGATTAAGCAAATTGCTAAAAGTTAAAGTAGCCTTTTCGTGATTTTACCTTTAACAAATTGTTAAGGGATAGCGTTTAACAGTAGGTAAATCATCTAAAAATGGATTTAATATTTTACTAAATCGCTAAAAATCTTGCGCCATTGACTTCAAAATTATTCAATTCTATGCAAAGCATTGTTCCTAACAAAAGGAAAATCCAATCAGAGTATTTTTCATAAGATATAAAAAATAGTACCAACATTGTTCGACAAAATTACGTTTTTTTTTCTGGCCCAAAAACAAAACAATACTTTTCAATTGATTAAGATGTCCTAATTAAAATGGGGTTTTGAAGGCTAAGTTAAAACTCACAATATCTCTTAACAATACTATATTTGTTGATTTTGCAAAGTACACATCTTTCTCTTCGAGATACAATTTGATTTATTTTAGTATTGTACCTATATAATTTCTGAAAATTCGCATAAGTTATGAGCCTTTATTTGACTATAATATAAAGTTTTGAAAAAAACCTTGAATTTGATACTTTCTTAGTTTTGAAGAATATGTTTTGGACTTAATTTGAAGTGTTGATTTCCAACCTAACTTTAATTTTAACTTTTTGCCCAAATTTTAAAAATATACCCGTTTTTAACATTATTTTCATATTTTTCAATATAAATATTTCCAAAACTTAATTACTTAACTAAAACTGGCTTTTTCTGTTAAAATATGTTTTAGCGTTTCATTCAGATTTTTGTAAGGTAGGTGAAATCTAACTTATGAAGATTTTTCGAATATTATATAAAAAAAAAGACTGGGACGTGACCCACACTGATAACTTCCCATCTGTGCCCGTCTGTCGATTTTCTCAAAGTTCAACAAAATCTTAATAACAACACTTTGTGTGAGATGAACAATTTTGAAGTCAATAACTTTCTTTGGTCTCCTAATACTTGAGTCGAAAACCATTTCTTATCAATTTTTTGTTGTTTTTGTAGGTTTTCGTGTTTTTTTTTTTAAGTTGTCAGTTGAATTTTTCTAAAAAATAATTACAACTACGACAAAATTTTGCATATGATGAAACAGTTCGATTTCAAAAACTATTTTTGTTAAAGAGATTTTTAGTCCAAAACCAATTTTTACCAATTTTAGTATCATTTCTTAAAAATTTTTGTTTCTTATATAAACAAATACAGATTAGATTTTTTTAAGAACAATATCTTAGGTTTACAAAAAAAAATAGCACAGAATGAAATAATATTTTTATTATTTACGAGATATCGAGAAATGAATATCAATTTTTACCAATTTTGTACATTTAATTTTTTTTTTAATTTTGTGCATTTTAATTTTTACGAAAGAAACTGACGGTTGGATTTTTATAAAAAAATAACCGAATGTTAAAAACAATATTTTTAAATTTTCCAGATCTCAAAAACGTTATTCTTCGTTGCATTAAATTATTTTGGAGATAAATTCGTTTTTTAGTCGTAAAATATTCGAGGTGACAATTAGTTTGTTTCAGTTCTTTTTTTGATTTATAAATAAAACTGTTAGTTGAATTTATTTTCAAAATATATAATATACAATTTAATTTAAGTTGCTAGCATTATTTGTTCGTGAGATATTTTGGGTCAACCAAAATTTACACTTTTTTAAAATTGCTATAACAAAATTTATTTGAAGTCGCTATCTTTAATGGTTCTTGAGATATGGACGACGAAAAAAGCTTTTCGGGCGTATGTATGTACACCCGAACGCACGGACATCTCTCTAAAAATCTTGGTTTTAGATTCTAGGAACCTTGAAACGTCGAGAAATGTCAAAATGTTCAAATTGACAAATCGGACCGATTACAATAAGTTCCTATGGGAAGTTAATAATATAAATATTTTAACCGAATATTGAAGAAAAGAGTGATACATTCATTTTGAAGTAGGATTTGAATTTAAGGCCACTGATAACAAATGGTTTTCTACTAAAGTGTCTAACTTTTTTTTTTATCTTACCAAAAATTTTGTTTTTAAAATTTTGTTAAACTTTTAGAAATATTGACAAATAGCCACAAATGGAAAGTTATCAGTGTAAGTCACATCTCAGCCTCTTTTTTTGAATTTATGTTTAGAACAGCATTCTTTTTTCTATTTAGATTAACTTTCAATAATTTTGAATTCCTTTTCTAGGTACTTAAATTACTTAGGTCGAAATTAAGTACAAGTACTTAAAGTTTTTAACTACAGTAGGTAATAAATTAATTATCTATGTTAATTGTACTTATACTTAAAAATTCGAATACCAATTAATTGTACTTTAATTTCATTGCTAGAATGGTAAGCATCAATTCTCTTGGACTATAACTAATAATATTTTATGTGGATTGCCCTGGAGCCTATGATGCATTAAATTGCAGTTCGTCAGATTCTATTTTTTATTCTTACATACTCGCAGCTAGAACTCGTCAAATTGCCACGCTTTGCGTTGCGAGATAATCGCATATAAACACTCTCGTTATATTGATGAAAGACCCCAGCACCAGACCCGGATAATCACCATCAATTACAATAATCATATTCTCTAAGATGCGCCTTCCGTATGTAAATTTGTCAATTTTCGCACTTCCATTCCCCATTCTCATGTACGACCGACCGACCGACCGGACACATTTTTAAGTACAATAAGGTTAAAGAAAAGAGAAAATAGAAAAACCAAAACAGAACAGAATACAAATCTGAAACAAAACAAAAGATCAACCTAACCAGCGAGCGGCGAGGTGCACCTAACCTTTTATCAAAAAGTTTTGAAAAATGAATCAAAATAGAAGACCAAAGAAAAACAAAGAATTAAAAAACGTTGAACATCCAAATTCAAAGCCTCACAGCCCACACTACACCAAACCACGGCTAGGCCACACGAGCGCGATGAAGGCAATGATGGGATTATGGAAGAAAAGCTCCGGCGAAAATACTAAAACCTAGGATCGTGCAGAGATTCAAGCGCCGCTTTCCACTTGTTCCCGGCGTATTCACGGTATCACAATCACAGTCACTGCCACAGCCACAACCACAGCAAAAAAAATAGTAGTAAAAACAGATACACGGATTACGACGCGCGCCGCGCCGCACCGCAACGACACGACGTACTCAGTGGGTGGGAGATGTAGGGGAGCCCGGCGGCGCGGAGGGGCCTAGATTGATGGCCCACACGACAAAACACACAGCGCAGCACTACCCCACCGGTACCGACTTTTCAAATTGGTTTTCGGCAAAACTTTCAGTCCGCGATTAGGTGCGACACAAAACGGTTGCTTTTAAAATTGCCTCCAGTGCGGCGCATAGCTCTACTCTAGCTTTAGTAAAGCAAAGCAAACCCTACATTGTTCCTCATTGCATTTGAACTTAAGTACCTCTACCTAACCTATGTACATCTAATTTCATATCATCACCGAGACAAGATAGGTACGAGTAATTCTATCTGCTGTTCAAAATATAAAGTATCTAAATCTAAATTGAACGCGACACTGACGAGAGAGGCCAATAATTTCACTCTGTTGTCTATTCACGGGGAATCTTTCCTTTGCGGATTTCGGTTTTAATGTAAAGCGGATGTAAGAATTTGAATTGAATATCGAATAGTTTGGATTCCGATCGATTTAATTTTGAGCGTTTATCTTTCTGTCTATTGTGAACCTGTCCACGCAGCGTCGTTGCAGCAGTGTCCATGGAAAAGTGATCGTGGCTCTGTCCGGAGAAGAAAATTAATGTTTTAATTTCTGATCGGAATTTCCAATAGAACGCGATAAAGGAGCGGAATTTAAGTGATGCTCGTTTGAGGACAGGACCCTAGATTGAATTAACGAAATTAAGTTACAATCATTTCCCCGAGAACCTATAAATTAACCTGAGTGAATGAAAACTTAACTATTGTTTATAATTCGAGATCGAAAGTGAATTTAAGTACATTTGTTTTTATTTCGTTTTTTAAATTCGCTTAGATCGGAATATCGAATAACTTCGCGCAGGAATTAATTGAACACCACAGAACACACTTGTTGCATTTAACGGTAAGTAAAACTTGTATTTTTGTTTTGTTGTGCATTTTATGGAGAGATTTCCTTTTCCTTTCGATCAGAACATAAGCGTGTTTTATTTTTATTTTTATTTTATTTTGCGTCTAAGCGTGATTCCACACCGCACCGCTACAAATAGTGCTAACAATAGGCTGCTGGAAATAGAGATTAATTTAAAAATCAAACAAATTTATTGTGAATGGGTATTTTTATTTTGGAGGGGCTCCATTATTGTTAGGCATGTAGGCATGTAGAAGTACATACATACATATATCGAAACGGAAGATAAGTATGATTTAAATACGTTTGAGACGAGTTGTCATTCATGACATGTTGACAAATCTAAACATAGTTATTATTTAGGAAAGTTTTCAAACTTTAGGCACTATATTAAATACCATAGAGTTTGTGTTTTTGTTCTTGCGATAAGAAAGAAAAACTTTAGAAAAAGAACATTTTAGAGGTTCCTTGAAAAATATTGTTAAGTTCCTGAGTCGGTTTCCGTTTTATTCTCAGTTCAAAAGGTAAAGCAACTTTAGTCGTTTTTGTAAATTTTTTATTTTTATTTTAAGATGATATTAAAGGAGACCCGTTTTGTGTACAAACGTTTAATCTGATCTATAGATAGAGTTTTTATGGAGGCTTTTAAAGATTAAACAAACGTGTTAAAATAAATTTGTTATAACCTTTTTGTTTAACTTCCCATAGGAAGTACTTGTAATCGGTCTGATTTTTCGAATTAAAAATTTTGACATTTCTCGACATTTCAAGGTCACTAGAATCTAAATAAAAGATTTTTAGAGATATGTCTGTGCGTGCGTGTGTACGTATATGTACGTTCGTACGTCCGTAAGTTCGGAAAGCCTTTTTCGTCATCCATAACCAGTGGAGATATCGACTTCAAATAAATATTGTTATACAGATAATAATGCAGAAAGGACTCTCAAAAATATTGAGTGGGTGTTTTTTTTACTCACGAACCAATAACGCGAAGCGAATTAAATTAAATTTTATATTATAAAGTATGTCGTGATATCAAACTAATATTATTTTTCAAAAAAATTCAATTAACGGTTTTTGTCACCTCGAATGTTTTACGAGCAAATTATTATTTTATCTCCAAAATAATTTTAGGCAACGAAGAATAACGTTTTCGACATATGGGACATTTTTTATAAAAATCATATTGACAGTTTTCTTACAAAAAACAAAAAAAAAACATTACTATAAGTTGGTAACAATTGATTTTCGACTTAAATATCTTTTTAAAAAATAAAGATATTGGCGCAAAATTTTAAACAACTTATTGTTAAGGGTTAAACAATTTACTAGTTAGCAATTTACTAAGGGAGTCTTAAATTTTAAACTTTTCTTTTCGTTTAGCTAACTAGTAAATTGCTAATTAAATGAATAAATTGGGTGGCGCAACAGTCCGTTGAGAACTAGGGCCTAGGGCCTAGTGACTTACAACTCTCAACCATTCCTGTGTGTGAGTATACTGTTGTCAGGGATGGAAGGCCGAATGGCCAATTTGAGAAAGCACTTTTCATGACAATAATTACTCTTGGAGAACTTGTCAATTCCTCGCAAGAAGCAGTACCCGTGAAAAAAAATTAAAAAACGAACATCATGTCTAAAAAGTGACAGTTCGTGAAAATAATGAAATCAAATACGTTTAAACGTCAGAACTATTAATTGGAATTCACAACTGTTGACTGGACCATTCCATCAACTGCTCTTAGAAGAAAAATTGAATAGATGTCAAATGGATTTAGTAAATTCCTAAAAGTAGCCATTTCATGACTTTAACAATTGTTAAGAGATAGTAAGATGTTAAAGTTGTTTAAAATTAAAAAAAGTAGTAGTAAATCATCTATTAAGCTTAGTAAATTGCTAAATATAGCTTCAAACTAATTTCATCTTATAAAAAAATATTGCTTTCAACATTCAGTACAATTTTGAAAAAAATCGAAATGACATTTTTTTTACAAAAAATAAAAACCTAAACAACATTACTAAAAGTTGGTATAAATTGATTTTCGACTCAAATTTCTTTTCAAATATTGAAAATATTGGCTTCAAATCTTATGAAAATATTATCTTCGATATTCAGTAAATTTTGTATAAAAATCTATCAGTGAGTTTTTTCATAAAAAATTAAAATCTAATAAAAGTAGTACGCAAAATTGGTAAACATTGATATTCGATTATTAATATCTCTTGAATAAATGAAGGTATTGACTTTAAAATGATTTCATTTTGTGCAAAATTTTGTTGTTAACGTAAGACATTGGTTTTAGAAAACTTCAGTTTGCATTTGTTTATATAAGAAATAAAAATGTTCAGAAATTCTACTTAAATTGGTAAGAATTGTTTTTCGACTAAAAATCTAGTTAACAAAAATCGATTTTGAAATCAAAATATTTCAACATATTCAAAATATTGTTGCTTATTTTCAGTTAATTTTTTTTTAGAAAAATTCAACTGAAAACTTTAAAAAAAAACACGAAAACCTACAAAAACAACAAAAAACTGAAGAGAAATGGTTTTTGACTCAAGTATTAGGAGTGCAAACAAAGATATTGACTTCAAAGTTTTAAGAAAGGCAAATACGCGGACGGGATGAGAAGTTATCAGTGTGGGTCGCAATCCCATCTTTTTTTAAATTTTTCTACTGGCAAAGTGGCTTATGAGAGTTTTACTTATGTAATCATAATTTTACAATTATTGAGAAGGTAAAAGTTTAACAAGAAGAACTTTATTAGACATAAGACGATTGAGCAAACTTTTTTATAGTAATGAAATAAATCGTTTTTAAACTTCTGAAAACAATCTTCTAGACAGATAGAAACAAGCTGAAAAGAAATGAAGATTAATTTTCACTTTATTTAAATACTTAAAAAAGTATTGGCTAAAATTGGCCGTATTTTTTTACAATGTGCACACATAACTTAATAGCATAATAATAATAACAGTAGGAATAGAGAAAGAATACCACGAAGAGTTATCTTTACGCGGAATTTTTATTTTTCTTAGTGGTGCTATCAATTTTCAGGGGACTTATGGTTAGATCGAAACTGAAAAATTTATAGAAATTTTTTTAGAGATTGGACTTAGGGAGATTATTATTATTATTATGATTTAAAAATGATAAGAATAAGGACATGGCAACCCTGCCGTCTGCCTGATTTGACATTATATAATGAAAAAATAAAAACATACAAAGTGAAATAAATAAACTAAATAATTAATTTATAGTTAACAAAATTTAATAAGTTGTTGGAAAAAAAATTAAAATACAAAAATAAAATTTTATACAATTTTCCAATTTGAAAGTGATTTGAAACATTGAAAGTCAACAATTTTAGTACAATTTTAAACATTAACAAAAAAAAATTTTAAACTACAGTAACTGGTCGAATGCATTAAGTAAGAAACTATTTCGGAAATTTAAGGCATGTTTACAAAAATGTTATAGAGTTGACCATCAACCATAAAATTTAATATTTCGTGAAGTTTGTTTCAAGAAAGAATGCTTTCATCAAAATTTAGTCAAAGGATTTCTTGTAATATTGTGATGTACATCTTCGTTTTTCCTTCTTTTACATAAAGTGGAGATTGTTGGTAGATCAGCACGATGAGGGATAAAATTAAGTTTCAAGACTACAACTCGTGTTTTAAAGATAAGACTTATACGAGAAGCTTTGATCGACAATTCATTATTGAAATAGTTTGTTTCTGATGGAATATGGGTAATCGTATTCCTGAATGTTAATAGTATTGATCTGGAAAGATGCTGATTTAAATTTCTTTCGTCAATTTAATCAGTATCATTGGAAAACATAAGATTCCATTCATCCGCATTAGACTCCATTAAGTTTAGGTTAGATAGTATCATTGGAGATGGTTAGCGCTGATTCCATTCCTTGAAAGGAGAGGCGTTAGATTGAAGTAGCCTTACCATAAACGATTTGTGAAGACTTCTTTTATCTCTTTTCATCACTCTTTATTATGTAATCGTAGTTAAATTTGAGGGTGTGAGTATATATTGGCTAATGTCAGACTCCACATAGCATAATTCGGTGTTGAGTTTGTTCATTTAAATAGGCATTTGAAGAAATGCCTTTAAAGTGCTTCAAACTCCTCGAGGAGCAAGAAACCAAAAATTTGGGACCCATAGCTCAAGCATTTCTTGATACTAGATCAGTTAACTTTAGCTACATCAAATTCAAAGCTATCTTAGCTACATTGCTTTTATATTTGGCGTGCTCGAAAAGTTTAAATTATGCGTTACCAAAACTCCGAAATATTTAAACTTTTGCACTATCTCAGTACAGACATTGTTGAGGGTTCTTTTTTGGCGTGCCTCAAAAATCATTGTTTTAGTTTTGTTTGTATTTACATGCAAGCCCCATGTCTCAAGCGTTAAGCAAAACTTTCACTTGGATATCAGCGAAAAGTATTCCTCCTGGAAGTACATCACAAATATCGTCAATAAACAAAGCAAACATTATTGGGCTTAAAATGCAGTCCTGAGGAGCACCAGCTGTCGTTTCAAATCAGTCTGAGCCATCCCTAACCGAGGTGCTAAATGACTCCAGTAATTTGAAATACATTAACAAAAATTTCCGAGAGATTCCTAATGATGAAAGCTTGTCTGTTAACGTTGTTAAAAGCTGTTTTGAACTCTAAAAAACAAGCGTAGACTTTGTTCTTTTTTTCAATAGATTTCCTGGCAGAGAACTCCAACCGAAATCCTGCTTGCAACTTGCCAAGTTTAATGGTAAAAAACCGCTTAGTAAATTAAAAAAAACTGCCTATTCAATTAATTATGATCTATTAATATGTAAACTTGTATTTTATTTTATAAGTGTGCTCTTCAAGAGGAAATAAAACTCATAATATTTAATTGTATGGCCAAGAATTTAGCTTGATTGTAAAGAAAAAGGTTTGCAATTATGTTTTAAAAATGATTTCGAGTAAGTTACCGACGCGGCTGGCTCAAATAAATTCCGAGACGAGAGGCACATTTTTCAACTACTTTTTGCAGCAATTTGGGCCCTATAATGTCTCGAGCTTCGATGGTAATAAATTTGAACGATTTAAAAATGTTTTTCAGAAGTAAGTCTATTCATTATGTAATGTCAAAACAAACTGTCAAGTCAAGTTACAGCTGTCAAAAAGTCCAATTTCGAAAAAAGATTTAAAACCACACGTTTAAAAAAAACACACTTTAATAGAAAACAAAGCACCTCCAACATCATCTACAGCTTCAGCTTCATTTTATTGTTTTAATTTTATGTTGGTAAATCAAAGTGATATAAAATTAAACATACAAAAATATAGAAAGATAATTTAAGTTTCATGAGATATGAGAAATTCTAACCCCAAAGAGGGCTTGGAAGGTATAAACGTGTTTTTTGTTTATTCTTATAAAAATTCTTCGTCTAAGCTTTGTTCACATTGTGTTTTTAGAATAAATTGAAAAACAATTTAAAATGATGTTGAAAACGGGTATTTTTAAATTTGAACATAGATCAAAAATCAGATCTTGGATTTGGCGTCGAATCAGCGACTAAGAATTTACTCTAAAACGAATTTTCAAAATGGTTTTATGATTTTGAAAATTCGTTTTAGAGTAAATTCTTAGTCGCTGATTCGACGCCAAATCCAAGATCTGATTTTTTATCTATGTTCAAATTTAAAAATACTCGAAATTTTTCAAAACCTGACTTGAAATTGAAATACACATGTGTACAGTATAATGTTAGATAACATGCAAATATAAATATTTTGAATTAAAAGAAAATAGTCTACCAAATGTGAATAATGTCTTCCAGAAATAACTTTAAGTGATATTTAGAACATTTTCAAGAGCAATTTGTGACACTTGAATCTGAATTATTTGTCAATTTTAAATTTACTTCAAATTTAGGACAAGTATTGGGATCTTAAAAATTCTTGAATTAAAACAGATAAATTTCAAAACGTTTTTTAAATAAGTTTCATCAGTCTTAAGGAAAAACTATATTAACTTAAACTGTATTGGGATTTAAAATGATTCAATCTCAACGATGATTTCAAAATACATATTTGATAAAACTCATTCGTAACGTCAGTTGTGATTGAGCAACATCAACAAGACCGTGTTCATGCAATTAAATAGTGGGTTTAAATTTTATTATTTGAATTCCGACACATGTTTGTATTTTGAATAGAAACCAACTTAGCACAATTTTATTTTAATTCATTTCTTTGTAGATGCAAACTTTAAGTTGATAAATTCAAATTTGTTGTGGTTTTTATTCTTTAATAGAGAAGAAGAAGAAGATTTTTTTCAATATACAATTAAATTATGGGAAGTTGGGGGTCTTATAACGCAAATTAAAAACATACTAAAAGCAACTTCTTCGTTTATTTGGAAATTTGTGAATAATAATTACCTATTATTATTTCTTAAGCTTTTGCAACAGATTTTATAAAATTTAGAAAAAAATGTTGATTTTATGTTTTATTTGACTACAAAAATAAATATTTATAAATCATTTTAGAGATGATTAATTTTTACTATAAGGTTATTGTTGAATTGTTTTTAATGATAATAGGGCATGATATGGTTACAAAATTTATTCTTTGAGAAATGAAAGAAAAAATCTCATTGTTTGATTTGAGCTGTAAAAATGTTATAAGGATCAAAGATGTAAGTTTCCGGATTTATAAAGCCAACACCACTGAGGAAAACTGGAATAAGTTCAATAAGCTAGAAAGACCTGTAACGCACATATTCGACGCACTAAATTTTTGCATGACCAGAAACTACGGCAAAAAATACTACAATGTCCCAGAGGCAGTAAAAATGTTCGCACGCGTTGAGTTTCTGAAGTACTTAAAGATCTTCTTTCACACTCGTTCAGTTGCTAGAGTACTTAAGGATCTTGACATTCACAAATCCGCTGGCCGGGAAAGTATCGCTGCTATTGTTCTGAAGAGGTGTTCTTCTTTGCTGGCAAAACCAGTGCGTAAGCTTTTCCATCTGTTCTACTGGACTGGTCTCTTTCCGTGTGGAACAGCCCTTGTCCAGCTTGTCGCTAAAAAAGGGAATGCTTCTCACTCTCTTATTATCGTCCAATTGCACTTATTTTCCTTTCGGACCGCTCAAATCAATACAAGTAGTATTGGGCGGGTTCAAATTTGATATCCACAAAATAAACGCTGGTGTGCCACAGGGCTTCGTTTTGTCTCCAACGTTCTTCCTTATTTTTATAAATGATATTTTTTCAGAATTTTTTAACCCACTAAATTGTTACGCTGACATCAGTACCCTCAGCTTTTCATATTCGTTTTTAGATTCTCATCCTTGTTCATCGGATGTTGGCTATCAACGGCAGCGTATGATAAGCTCATTAAATTCTGATCTTGACATCTAGTATGTGCATTACAAAACAATCTCTTAGGGAGTGGTCACCAAAAGTCGGCAAAAACGCTGCTAATTGTTTAGGTTTTCTCCATCGATGCAAGACGTTTTTTACCCTTTCTGATCTGGCTATAATTTATAAAGCCTTTATTCGTCCAAAACTTCGGACGTACTTCGTCCAAAACTTCGGACGTACTTTTAAGTTTCTTTAGCCGCACTACACGAATGTGGAATGCCTTAGCAAGCTCAATATTTCCCACTCATAACAAAAACAAAACCAATGTAAATCGATTTCTCCTTTGGTTCTACTAAACATGGCTGGGAAATTAAATATGAATAAGAGCTGTGTTTATTTTACCAATAAGCCTTAAACTTTAAATCAAGAAATCAACATTAGTAATTCTCTTCCAATATGCCCCAATATGTTTTAAAAATAGTCTCTAACAACAAGTTAGCTTACTGGTGGAAAATATCAAACAACTTAAGAAATTGACGAAGCCATTTTATCAAGTTACTTAGCTAAAAAGATTTAAATTTTCTAACTTAAAACGACTATCTCTTAAAATTTAACTAAAATCTTGAACACAAAATGGCTGCTTTAACTTTTAGTGATTTTCTTAATACATATGACTTCTGAGTTTATGACATTTTGAATTAATGGATCCGTTCTGTTAATTTGGATTTATTTTATGAACTGTCACTCTTTAGAGTGCACCATTTTTAATAGTTTTTTTTTAGACTTTTTATGGAGTTGGTCGTTTTGACAGCTGTCACTAATATATACTTAGTTTGGTTTGCCATTTCACAACGAATAGACTAACTTCTAAACGGCCTTTAAAAATCGTGAAAAATGTATATTACCAAAATAATGGTTTGGTTCGCGCGACCGACGCACCGAAACAATAAATTTGTTGAAGGAAACTTTTGGTGAACGCAATATCTCGAGTCGCGTCGTCGTGGGCCTGTGGCGTGGCCTCAAAAATTCTTGAGATGTAACACTACTTGACTATTTTTTGTTTAGTTATGTGAAGTCGCTTTTCAACGCAGATTATCCCAAACGATTGAAGCTTTAGAAGAGAATATTCGGCACGTTATTGCTGACATACAGACCCAATTCCTGCAAACCATTGGTCGAAAAATGGTCCTTTCAGTTGGAATTTAACCGAGGCCAATAGCCCGAAATAATTTTTAAAACATAATGACAAAACCTTTAATTTTTAATAAAGCTAAAGTCTTGGACACAACATTATATTAAATGAGTTTTATTTCTTCTTGAAAACAACACGTCTAAAAAACACCCTTTATGTATAGGATGAGCTATTAACATTAATT
The DNA here is from genome assembly GCA_951509635.1 of Eupeodes luniger. Taxonomy (NCBI): domain Eukaryota; kingdom Metazoa; phylum Arthropoda; class Insecta; order Diptera; family Syrphidae; genus Eupeodes; species Eupeodes luniger. The sequence continues at coordinate 231,578,332 of OX608073.1, read as the reverse complement.
TGTTAAAGATTTGTTGTCATTTTCCTCATTTACATTTTATTCTGCAAACTTGACATAGTTAAGAATTGGTAACAATTCAAAAATAATTAACAACAAAATTCTAAAAATAAACAATTGCTATACAATATCTTGAGATCTAATATAATGGTTTGAGCTTCAGGATCATATAACATCTGGCAAAATAAAAACGATTTTTTACAACAAAATGAAATCTTCAAGATAATATAAATTGATGGTACCTAATTGTTTTTAGACACGAACAACAATATTGAAAATATTTATTTTTTTATTTGTACTTTAATGACGTCGTTAGTAACAGGTAAAATTAAAAACTAAATAGTTTTTGAATTTGTTAAAAAAGAATACACGCTTTTTGTATAAACAAACTTAAATTAATTCTTTTCATAGGTACCAATAGAAAATTAACAATGTGGGTCGTACTTCAATCCTATTTGTCAATTTTTACTTATTTTGTATATAGAAGAGATAGAACAACCAAAGTAAGGAAAGCGCCCCGATATTAGTCAATTTGTCAGCCCTGATTATGACAGAAGTCACATCCTATTTAAAAAAGTTACGATATGTGTAGTAATTTTAAATGTCAAATATTTACAAATATAATAAGTACATAGTAAATAGTTAAGTACAGATGATTGTAATATATTGTCAACTGTATCAATTTTCTTAGAATCGAATTTCTGTGACAATATTGACAGAGAAGTCATTGGGCAAGTTCAGGCAACATAAGGGACTTCATTTGCAGTCAAATGCAAGGCAACTAGTTAGTTGGCCAAGTGCCATAGACTTAAAACTCAGAATGTATTTCAATAATCGCTACTTTCAGTTGATCGTCCAAAAACTACCAAAAACATAATTGTCAACAAAACACTCCGCAGGCAATCTACACGTCAATCTATACTTTTATTTTGTATTTTAAATAAATATTACTTATTTCTATTCCAATTTGTTAAGGAAGCCTTTTACTCAAAACAGTAATAAAGTTCAGCTTTAAGTTGAATGAACAAACATGATCAATTGTCATTTTGACATAAGTTGACTTGACATTATAGTTATTGAATTTTTTCTTGACTAACTTTCCAATAAAGTTGCCTTAATTGGAAGGCAATTCAGATACAAGAAAATGGCCTTACTTCCAAGTCCCTTATGTAGACTAAACCTGACCATTCTCAAATATTGTAGTTTAAGACAAATAATTTTTGTGACTTTTCGTCTAAAGCGTTTCGTATAGGTATGACAATTATTAACAATTAGGTAAATGTTGTGGTATCTTAATTTCAAGACTTTCAGCCGTATGAATAATAAAATGTATATTAAAAGGTATTAGACTATTTTCAGCTCATTTGCAGCTATTGTCAGGGCACTGACTGATCTGAAAATCATCTGCACTCAGCTTAAGAGGTTGTTCGTACTTTCTGAAGATGTAGATTACAATATTGCAATTTTGTTTTTCAAAATAATTTGTGACTTTACAAATACACAAATGTGAATTATGTACCTCATATGTTTTTAGTTTGTTTAACTAATGAATAAACACAACACACAATTCAAGACCAAAATACCCATTTCTTAAATCATTAAACATTTATTTTTATGACTCGCAGTCATAGTAGTCGTAGTTTTAGGTTTAATAAAGCTAAAGTAGGGCAAGATTTAGACTATTTTGTTTAAAAAAAAAAAACATAAACCAAACTATAACTTAATAAAATTATTGGAGCTAAAGCTCACAGCACAGATGTCAAAGGTTGGTAGTTGCAACGATTCTGAATTGCTTTTACATGTTTTTACTCTTGACTTGTGTTCAGCTTCATAAAATATTGCCGTTTGAAATTTTGCAACATATCACAATTTATAGGATATTACATTTACTGATATTTGCTCTAAATTAAAAGATATTGGCGCAACATTTCGTATAATTTTAAAGCCATTTTAAGCAATTTACTAAAAGATTGTTTGATTAATTTTGAGCGATTTTAACATCTTACTATCTCTTAACAATTTGCTAAAGTTAAAATCACAAAATGGTTACTTTAACTTTTAGCAATTTGCTAGATCCAATAATAATTAACAATAAGTTATTTCAAATTTTGCGCCATTGTATCTTAATGAGTAAAACAATTGCAATGGATTTATACCTTAACTCTAAATTAAATATACACACGTCCTACATATAACTTTTATAAAAGCTAAAAGCCTGAAGCTCTGGATTATCTTTCTTTAAAGTAACATAAGACCACTAGTATATTTTACTTACAACAAAAATTGCCCTCTTGCTTAATTGACTTCGTATGTTTAAGTTTTTTTTTTTTGATACAGAAGAACAAGACTTCTTTTCTAACATTTTAGTTTGTAAATGAAACCAAGGCTCTTGAGAACTGTAAATATTAAGTTTTCAATAATTTTTTTGTTTTATTTCAAATCTCATTCTCTATGATAATGATGTGTAATATGTAAATGATGATAAAGATATAAGAAAGTGGGCGAATACCACGCCCTGAGTGTATAGTTTAAGATTCTCAATATTTGTCTTTATATTCACATGAACACCTTTCACTATGATAAATTTTATCATTCTCCAAGAATCAGAAGTGTTTCATATAAACTCAAGAAAAGTGGCTGGAAAGTACTTCAACTGAGCGCAAAATTGTATACGTAATTTTATTACACTACACTTTCAAAGAGAAGGGGTAGTTTAATTGTTATTTTAATTAATTCCTTTTGTATAGGAAAAAGGGTGGATACCACGCCCCTAAATCAAAAATTTCAATACTCTATGATTTTGTAAAGTTCTTCAAAATTTTGATGATCGGTCAGTCAGTTACGGTTTTATTGATTTTTGAAATGCAGTATCTTGGACACTACTAAGTCTAAGTAGTTTCTAAAGAGCATGTCAACGGCTAGCTTAGTAAGTGTAGTGTTTACAGTTTGGTAAATTAAGTCCCTTAAGTTAGAGAAATTAGAGTCAAAAACCGGCTTACTTTTTTCATATACATACATAAAATGGTAGTAGTGCCAGAACTTGGCTAGGCCATACCAATACATTTTAATTACATAATATCTCTGTACTCTAAAAAATTCAATTCGTCCTGTGCCCATCTTGCATTTGGGAAATCCATCTAAATGCATAAGTAGACATGTTAACATTTGTTGGAGATAAGATGTGCCCAAACAACAAAAGATACAATAAGTTTGCATTTACATTTTTTAAGGTAAAATAGACATACTCGTAGATTGTATAGTTCTATTCTTGATACCTTAATAGGTTCGTCAGACCTTTATAACCATTTCCTGGAATTGATATCCCTACGTGCCCCACCCAACTGACGGAAATGTTCAATAACTCTATACGAATTATGGGCATTATCTACAAGAGTCCATAAGAACTGATCGTCAATTTAAGGCTTAATACTTTCTTAGAGAAGATGCCAGTATCTGTTAACTATACCAAATTATATTGAATCAAGATTTCGTTTAAACCTTCGACGACGCGACGTCGAGAGATGAGCCTTTAATAACCTTGAAATTATACGGATATACAATTGTATGCATATATATTTATGTATGTTTACTTTGAAGATATTTTCTCTTCAGATCAAAGGAATAAGAAACTTTCTAGAAGATTATTCAAATAAAATAAATTGAAAGTGTATATACTTAGGTATCTGCTTGTTTTATATCCAACAAACGAAAACCTAGACAAACTGGAACTGAGCGATAGAAAAAAAGGTTACCATCTTTGTAACCATCGTTTGAAAAAAAACAATAATTTCCCTGAGGAGCCATTTTTAAATATGCTTTTTAACCATAAATTGAATTTATACGACATTCTATTTTTGTGGTTTGGTATTTAGTGGATACAATTTTTTAAATTATTTTGTGTGTTTTCGAACTCGTTTAACGTTTCAAAGCTCTTTATGATTGCCTCGAACTTTCATCTATTACGGGCGATTAATTAATAGAGTTTTAAAATGATTTATAATTGTTATTTTAGCTCTCGGTTTATCAAGGCCTTAAGATAATTAAAGAGTTCTAATTTTAACTTTAGCTAATATTTAAAATATTCGATGTTTTATTTTCTTTTACCCAACTTGCATTAATTAAGGATAAGTAGGATAGGTTAGAGTCCTATCCTACTAACCAGTACATTCTTCTGTACTTAAAGTTTAGCTCTTTCCATTTAATCTTTGCATCCAAAGTCTTTCCAAGGCATTGGGCAATATTGGAGTAAGGTATTTCTGTAATTTTTATAGAAATTGGAGCATTGTTTATGTTTTTCTTTGTAAAATTTGTATGCGTCGATTTTGCTTTGTTTTGTTCGATAAGCCATTTTTATGTCCAAAACGGATCAATCTGGCACCAATATTGCATCTGGCACCAATATTGCATCGGTATCTACTGAAATATCCCTTATATATAAAAGGAACAAGGTTGGCCCTAAGACACTTCCTTCCGGTACACCAGCTTTTATTTTCTTTAGTTCCGAGTAATTTTGGTCGTATTGTACTCGTACTCTAAAGAGTCGGTTCGTAACATAAGATTTCAGTATTTTGTAGCATTCTCTGGAAATGTCCCTATTAACAGTTTATACTCAAGTACCAAGTGCCAAACCTTATGTTAGAGTCTTGAGCAACATCTAATGACATTCTTATTTTTCTTTAAGTGCCTTTTCCTAAACATCTGTAATTCGATATATTTGGTCTATCGTAGAAAGTTTATTTCTAAATCCAAACTGATGGATCGGAATTAGTCTTTCTTCTATTATATTTCTAAGCTTTTGCCATGATTTCTTTTATAAAACTCTGAAAAATGTATGAATATTGCAGGAACTTAAGAAAATGTCAATAACATTTCGTGCATAATTAAAAAACATTATCTTAAAAAAGTTCAAAAACGATCATACAATTTCACTTTTGCAATAAGTCAATTTTGTCAAAATTGGTCTTAATTCATGGCATCAATTTCCATACCTTCCAAAGTCAACGTAATAAATAAGGTGGCGCTACAGTCCTGTGTGAACTAGGGCTTCACCCAAAAAACTTCTAGCTCGGTCCTTATCTAGATGTCTCCATTTGCGCACTCCAAGTTGGGTGAGGTCACTCTCCACTTGTGCACGCCAACTGATTCGATGAGGGTCTTATATAGCGACACTTTGGTCCCTTGAAAGAGAGCTTTACTACTCAATTGCTTTCTTAGCCCAAAGAAACAGCGCTTAGCAAGAGTATTTCTTCGTTTGATCTCAGCGCTGGTAGACAATGTCTTTAACTACCTAAAAGTTAAGTCTGTCGATTGTAACGTTTTGAACAAGACTTCGGTGTTGTAGGTCTTTTCTTTATGACAGAATGTACTTTGTTTTGCCCTCATTAACCGTTAAACCCATTTTTGACGCCTCTGCCTCAATATTCACAAAAGCCCCATTGACATCATGTTCAGTTCTTTCGATTATGTCAATATCATCAGCATATTCCAGTAATTGAAAAGACTTTTGAAAGATAGTGCCTCTAGTGTTGACCTCCTTCGTCAACACTAGAGACACTATTCTTTCAAGATCGATGTTAAAGAAAGGGCATGACAGCTTATCACCTTGTCTAAAGCCTTTTTTGACATCGAAAGTTTCGGTTAAGCTGTTTCCAACATTTGTAGAATAGCACGAGTTATCCATGGTCACCATGCCCAAACGAACGAGTTTAGCAGGGATGCCAAAACTAGACCTTGAAACTGATGAAGAGATGGAGAATGTCCATTTGATGTTCTTGGATTTTTCCATAATCTGCCGTAATGTGAATATTTGATCGACTGCGGACTTTGATGATCTAAAACCACACTGATAAGGACCTATCAGGTTATTGACGATGTGCTTTAGACGTTCACATATTACTGCAGAGATGTTAAGTATACTGATGCCTCTATAGTTGGTGCAGTCTCCTTTTTCAGTATGAGTATCGATTTCAAATTCCTTTATGTTTTTGAATAATTTGCTTAAGGGTTATTTTTAAGCGCTGATTCCGAATCCGAACTCCGATTTAAGCTATAATGTGTTCAAACTCAGATATGCGTTTTTTTGTTAAGAACCCTTGCTTCAAAGATCTTTTAAGTTTTATGTATGACAGTTGAAGACTTACCAACTAATGAGGATTTTTTAAAAAATAAATAATGTAGTGAATATTTTTAAACGGTATATTGGTTGTACATTTGGAAAATATTGCCTAATATAATTTTTGTTTTGGAATGACAACAGATTGGATCTCAAAAACCTGAAGCGAAAGATTAATTTTAAAGACGTATTTGAATCTTAGAAAAAAGTATAATTTGATTACCACCTACATAATCTTTTTGACCAGTGACGAATTCTTTATTATTGTATTCTGTTAAGAAGATAAAGATTTAAGAAAGTGGCAATCATACTTAATGACCAACTGACTCTTTGGATGCCACACAAAATAAGCATCCATCCATGTCGACTTCTAATTGCATTGTAAAAGCCAATAGTATGAAGATGATGATGATGATGGGTCTAACTCTGACTTTAACTTCTCTAGACTTCAACTGAAAATTGCATCTAAAATATATATACCCTAACACATTTATGTACATATGTCTATACCTACTTTATAGGATTATAGTTTGTGGTAACTTTCGTTAAAGTATAAGTAACTTGTTTATTATGCAAATGTGAAATACGATCTGTTCAATTGGAATCGTGCACCACTGATTATCATGGCAATCGATGTGGTGGCTATGCTATAGCCAGACTTTGGAATGCATCTACCTTTTCCTTTATATGCGACTATACTTATGTGGTTTCGAGTTTCAAATTCAAAGCATTAAGCATCTTTGATCTTATCAGACAAAAAACTTAGAATAGAAGATTTAATAATAGGTATACTTATTAGTACCTATGTATATACCTATTGCTAGAATTTCGAAAATCTGATAATAATAATTTTAAGAGGTTTAAAGTCAATAAAAGAAAAAGTCTCAACCAAAGTATTCTGTAAACAAAATTAAAATATGATGTGTATTATTGTTATTATCAGCTTTCCGGGGTGATTATTTGATTAAGAGTTTAAAAAAGAAGCATGAATCAGAGTAGGTACCTATTATTATTGTCAATTTGCATTTTGTTAAGAAATTTATCAACAAAAATAAAAAGGAACGAATAATTCCGCGACAGTTGTTGTTTACATACAAAAGTTCAATATTTTCCCACAAAAAGGTGAGATACTGAGCTCGAGCTGTCTGAGATTCTATCTACTCCTATAGACAGAGGTACCTCACCTACATTGTATTTCTTCATCAGAGTCTCGAAATGCCTAAAGTACACTTCTCGGTTAATGACTTGGTTGGTTTTAAGTATAATCGCGTGTACATTGTACTACACATGTGCGTATGAAAAACCCGAATAAGATTATAAAATGTATATTGTTGATAAATATATTTGTTTAAATGCATATTCAGTTATTATTTTATAATCTTTTTTAAAACAATTAAAATACATTTTGAGATTACAGGTTATGGCTGTTTGAATAGGATTGTTTCTGACTTTTTCTTATTTTTAATTTTCAATTCAAACTTAATTTTTTTTGTTTGATTATTCGTGCCATTTGATGCACTGATCGTGCAGATTAAATATCCATTGTTCCTTTAGCATGAATGTCAACTATAATTATTGTAACTTATCAGTAATCATACAAGAGTATATACACATAGGAACTGCAACTATGTTAGCATACGCTCAATTTCAATTATTATTACTTTTTTAATGAGCTACTGTTCGTCTATGTGGTTGCAGAAACAATGCACTAGGGATTCTTAAGGGGGGATTCACTGGAGTGGTGCATCACTGTGCACAAGAACGGATCCAGACTTTTAATCAGAGGAGGGGTTACATATACTTAACATAAAGATGAGTTTTTGAGCACCGCTTAAACACGTTGTTTAATATTCTCTTAAAAAAAATTAAACAACATAATGTGTATCTTAACCTTACATTTACATATTGCAAGGCCTAAAGGGACAACTTTAGTTGTTAGATTATTTTAGAACACTGTTGTCCAGCATTAGTATTTTTATCGGACTTAATTTTCGGGAATCGGTGATCAGTCTGCTTACTCGTTAATTGGTGCTGATGCTAGAATACAAATTCTAAAAAACTATTGTTTTGCGTGAACCTTTTGAAAATGTTCTTAACTTAAAGGAGTCAACAAAACTTACAAACTGAAGAGAGAAAAATGTTTGGTTCTTGAATTTAAGGAAATAGGTGCATTTAAGTACATCACTACATAGTATAAAACAAAGTCGCTTTTTCTGTCATGTGTCATGTTGTATGTCCCTATGAACGCTTAAATCTTTAAAACTACGCAACGGATTTTGATGCGGTTTTTTTTAATAGATAGAGTAACTCATGAGGAAGGTTTTTATGTATAATATCATCCATTAAATAGTGGACAAATACTGTTATTTTTGAGGTTTCTAATGTGATGTCGCAAATAATTACATTTTTTCCGCTTACATTGCAAACGCAGGCTGAATCCTACGAGATTTATCAAAATAATAATGTACTAAGTATTGTACACAACAAGAAAGCTGTGAACGTTGTATATAAAGATATTCTGTAATATATTAATTATTGTTGTAAAATAAATAGGTAAAAATGTAAAAAAAAAGTAAAAATGTAAAAAAAAGTGAAAATATTGTGTATAAAAGATATTCCAAAGATAAGGAAAGGGGAATTGTTTTAAGTACTCCAAAAACGCGTGCGGGCTACGGCCAGTAAATGAATAAATCAAATCTACTGGATTGATTTTATCATTTTTTCAGTGAGTTACATATTTTAAACCCGTGCAAAGCCGGAGCGGGCCGCTATGTTTTTTTATAAACAACGTTCACAGTTTTTCTGTAGCGTATTTAGTATATCAGCATTGCACCCGTGCGAAGCCGGGGCGGGTCGCTAGTACATAATAAAATAAAAACAAATTAAGGTGAACAAATAAGTTGAGAAGAAACTTTAGTATGCGGCACTCACAAATTACACGTTGCAGAATCTCTTTTAACTTCCCATAGGAAGTTATTGTAATGGGTCCGATTTGACAAATTGAAAATTTTGACATTTCTCGACGTTTCAAGGTCCCTAGAGTCGAAATAAAAGATTTTTAGAGAGATGTCTGTGCGTGCGTGTGTACGTACGTTCGTACGTCCGTACGTCCGTACGTCCGTACGTCTGTACGTTCGCGACGTTTTTTTCCGTCTTCCATAGCTCAAGAACCAGAAGAGATATCGACTTCAAATAAATTTTGTTATACAGATAATAAGGCAGAAAGATGCAGAAAGGGCTCTCAAGAAAATTGCGTTTGTGGTTTTTTTACTATAGCAGTTTAAAAAAAAGGTGAAAATTTTGGTTAAACCTAAATATCTCATGAACCAATGACGATAGAGACTTGAATTAAATTTTATATTATATATTGTAACGTAATACAAAACAAGTATATTTTTGGAAAAAAATCCAATTAACGGTTTTTTTATAAATCAAAAAAACTGAAAAAAAAAATTTGTCACCTCAAAAATTTTACGACCAAAATATGATTTCATCTCCAAAACAATTTTTTGCAATGAAGAATAATGTTTTTGACATCTGATAAAATTTTGAGAAAAATCTAATGGACAGTTTTTTTTATAAAAATAAAAACCTAAAAAAAAACATTACTCAAAGTTGGGAAAAATTGAATTTCGACAAGTTTTCAAAAACTTAAGACTAAGGCTTAAAACTTATTTTATCTTATAAGAAATATTGTTTTCAACATTTAGTAAAATTTAAAAAAAAAATCTTATTGACAGTTTTATTTACAAAAAATAAAAACCTAAAAAAAAATGTATAAAAGGTGGTAAAAATTGATTTTCTACTCAAATATCTTTTCAAAACTTTGAGATATTGGCTTTACACTACTTTAACCTTTAAAAAAATATTGTTTTCAATATTTAGTAAAATTTTGAAAAAAAATCTTATTGACAGTTTTTTTTACAAAAAATTAAAAATCGAAAAAAAATTTAACAAAAGTTGGTAAAAATTGATTTTCGACTCAAATATCTTTTCAAAAATTTGAGATAATGGCTTTTAAATCATTTTTACTTATAAGAAATATTGTTTTTAACATTAGGAAAAACTTTGAGAAAAATCGAATTGATAGTTTTTTACAAAAAATAAAAACCTAAAAAAACAATACTAAAACTTGGTAAAAATTTACTTTAGATTCAAATAGTTTTTCAAAAATTACAAATATTGGCTTCAAACTTATCTTATTTCAAAGAAAATATTGTTTTTAATATTCAGTAATTTTTTTATAAAAATCCAACAGTCCATTTCTTTATAAAAAAATAAAATCTACAAAAAATAGTACGCAAAAATTGATACATATAGACAAACTTTTAAGCAAGGCAACTCTACAGATGGGATGGGAAGTTATCAGTGTGGGTCGCATCCCAGCCTCTTTTTACTTAAGTTCTCGATAAATTCAAAGCTCTTATATTAAATTAATAGATATGCAACGTTCATTATGTTTTTCAATTAGCCATTAGTTTAACGAAAGTGCCACTTTGCTGTTGTTGGGAAGTTTATATTCTTGAAATTCGTGTTTAAATCTTAGTTCTAGAGCATCCAAAGCAAAAGTTGATTTCTTTAATTTTTTAAGATTTTTAAAGTTTTTGTATTTAATAGAAAATCAATTCCAAAGGAAAAACACTTTAAGGAAGCCTTACACCATTTATGTGTGTCAAAAAAATAAGATGAAATTAAAGACGAGTGTCATGAATTTAAAGACAACTTAATATCAAAATGGAGATCTCTTATTCAAAGTATCTTCTTAAGAATCTGAATATTAACTCTTTCTCTCAGAAAAGATCATTGCCGTGAAATAAGCCCAAGTGAAATTAGACCAACTTTCAAAAATTGGCCTTTTTGCAATTTACAAAAGTGAAATAAGACCAATTTTTTGCAGAAGTGTCATATTGCACTTTTACAAAGTTAAATAAGGCCAAATTATTTTGAGAAACAAGACAAACTTATTTGTATGGTGAGGTATGTAAGGGGGGCATGCCACCCCCTGCAACCCCCCCTGATTATGCACACTATAGGATTTGGGGTAGGTGTGAGGTTGAGAGTATAGAAAGTTTCTTTATATTTATGGCAAACCTTACTGTTGAAAGTGAAATAAAACCAGTCAGGCTTTATTTCACTTTGTTTAAGTGCAATAAGACCAACTGTTGGAAATTGGCTTAATTACAAAAGTGAAACACAAACAATTCTTACAATTTGGCATTTCTTCACTTGACTTTATTTCTCAACACCAAAAAGATATTATTAAAATAATTTAAAGCATTACTAAAGTTTTTCCAAATTCTAAAGTGTGTGAAAACAAAGATTTTAGTTGTTTTTGACAGCAAACCGCTTTTTGGTGAATATCGTTACATTACTAACATATCTTTAAATGGATCGTCCATTAAACAAAAGTTGATGAATTTGTGATGCGTGATTGGAATAAGGCAGAGTTTCCGGTTCATATTATGTTCTTTTGATCAAGTCCTCTTTTAAAAGTAATACTTTTAGCAACAAAATTTAAAGCAATAAAATACAAATTTTATTTTAATGTTTAAGAAATAAATCGTTACAAATATTTATAAGGGCGTTATATCCATTAACACATTACGATAAGTTTTGAATTCAAGGGAATTCCTACGAAAATTAAAAAAATATTCTCCCAGGGGGCTTGATCCCTACGAACCCCTCCCCCTACGTTGATTTTTAATAGAATATTATTACATTCTGTATTCCAATGAACAAAATTACCACCAACTAGAATTTCTTGTGCAATGTAAAAGTAGGTTATACTCGTGCCGAAATTGCATTCTCATCAAAAATATTTGTTTCCTTAAAAATTAATATTTTTTTTTCTCACTCAAATGGTAAAATTGTATAACTCAAATTTATTTTGAAAATTAAAAAATTAGGCGTAGCAGATTTCTGAAAACCTAGTCGAAAACGTACGTTGTCATTTAAGTAAGACTTTAACATTACGTGGATTTTACTTCAATTCTTATCTTGTTTTCATGACTAGGCCGTGCCTAAACAGAGTTCTAATGAAACGATTTTTTTGGAAAACGACCTAGAAAATATCTCACCAAAACTTTAAAAATGGAAACGCTGATTAATTATCAGCTTAAGAAATATTTCGAAGAACGGCAACTTCTCAATGCCCGGAATAAATCCTTACATCGTTTTGGAGAAAGTAAGATTATTCCACTTGAAAGAGTTTGGCACCAAGCTCTCTTATAGAAAATGCGTACTTTTAGTATTGACGAATCTCTTCTTCGTTGAATTGGAAACTACCTTTCTAACAGTTCAATATAAGTTGTACGTATTGGATGCATTCAAGTCTGAAATACACAAAATAAATGATGGTGATCCCCAGGACTCCGTTTTGTCACCGACTATTTTCCTGATTTTCATTAACCATCTCTTGTCTGCCGCTTCTAATCTATTAAACTGTTTCACTGACGACATTACCTTCAGCTTTTCATATTCGTTTCTGGATTCACACCCTACAACGCCAGCGTATTTTAAGCTCATTAAATTCCGATCTCGACAGCATTGTTCAATGGGAAATTGTTAACCGTGAAGAATTTAATGCTTCAAAAACTCAATGCTGTATCCTGACGTTAAAGCCTAACCCAATCCAGATTCCACTATCCATGAGTGGCACTTTCATTCAGGAATCTAATCAACTTTCAGTCCTCGGTGTTTGTATTAAATTTTTCACCCCTTCTGATCTGGCTGTTATTTATAACAGCCTTTATTCGTCCAAAGCTTGAATAAAACTCGCATATCTGGGACGGTGCCCCAAAAACAAGTTTAAATCTCTAGGATAGAATTCAAAAAAGGACTTTGAAAATAAAATGCAATAGAACTATAACCGAAACATTTAAATCACTCGAACACCGCCGCAATGTTTCATGTCTTTCAATGTCTTACCGGTATTTTTACAAACAATGTTATGTTAAAATAGCCACTTGCATTCCAGGAGTGCTCATCAGTTTACCCTTGAGCTCAATTTCGGGCGTACTGTCAAATATAGAGATTATTTCCAAGATATTAAAATAAGAAGCCCAAGTCTTCCAACATCCAGATTTAGAAAGTGATATTACAACTATTATTCTGAAGGAAGTGATAAAGGGAGAAATTAAAAAAACTTCCTTAAAATGCACGAAATTTCAATCTGACAATGCTGTTTTAGAATTGGTCTTTTTGACAGATGTCTCTTGATATATGCTTAGTTTGGTTTTAATTTTATAATGAATAGACCTTCTCTTCAAATCGTGTAAATTTATTACCGAAGTAATGGTTTATCAATTTGCTAAAAGACAGTTTTAGAGAGAGAGTTGTGGGACTGTGGCGATGGGCATGTGGCTTCCAAGATCGTGCGATTTAACACCTCTGGGCTAGTTTTTGTGGAGTTACGTGAAATCGATTACTTATGCAGATAATCCAGAGACGATTGACACCTTGGAATAGAATATTTGTCGCGTTATTGCTGACAAACTCTAATTTCTGTAAAAAGTGATCGAAAATTGGGCCTCTCTGATGGAATTTATTCTAGCAAGCCGGCGTCACTTGACAAAAATTATTTTTAAAGCACGATCTAAAACTTTATCTCTATAGTAAACCTAAATTCTTGACCAAAACTTCACATATATTGTATATGTTTTACTTCTTGTTGAAAACCATAAGTCTAAAGAAAATACGCTTCACCAAACATACGGAGTACGGAAGCTTTTTATTTTAACTTTTTTAACCAAATTAAGTGCACAACTTGTGATTCTCTGCCCACATTTTACTGATCACCTTTTTATCAAGTTGACAAAGAGTTATGAATTTTTAAGTGCTATCCTATGTTTTTATGAATTGTTTAAGTTCACAGTATATGCATAATATAAAATACTTATCTATAACTACCAGTCTTTTACATAGCAAGTACAAACAACAAGATTTTTTTTGATTTAAATAAATTATTAAATAATGGTGAAATTCGCAAAAGGGTCAAGATGCCACCGTGCTGGATAACAAAGCTTACCACTTACCATAAAAAACAAAACTCTCTCGAATCCATACATCTACCTACCTCTTTTTTAATGTCAACAAATTTTAATTTATTGCCAAAAATGGTGAATAATAATGGAAAAAAAAGGTGATCAATCTTTGTTTACCATTATTACCAATGGCAATGTCATCATTATGAATATTTTTGATTTCGAATCTCCGAATAGATTTCTCTTGATAATCATTTAAAGTTATTTAAACAAACAAAAACACAACAAAGCTATTTTGAATATGATTATTAGATTTACGAGAATAAACAAATAAATATATCTACATAAGTTATTTAGTTTTATTTTAATTTTAATTTTTTTAATTTTACAACTTAAGTTTTAATTATATTCTAATTCTACGACGCGTTTCGGAGATGTTTCTCCATCATCGGGTGGAATACTTTTATTCTTTATATGTACTTATTTATTTTATAGATGTACTCTAACTCATTAATAATTAAACATAAATCTATGTACATAAGTAAACACGTAAAATGTATTAAATATTATCATAATTGTATCGAATAATTACAATATTAGTCAAAATATTGGGATTTATTTACAAAAATGTCTATCAAATCGGTATTGACGTATAATTGAGTGAAGAATAAAGTACCTACAGACAAAACGAAAAAGGCACTTGGCAAGACCAAAAATGTTAAATTATTTTTGTGATGTTTAAAAACTTTTATATTTTACCGGCACTCAAGGGGTTATTAGTACCCTTTGTATGTTTATTTTTAAACACAGTGCGAGCGTTAATAAAATAGGGAAGAATTTATGAGGAGATATCGGTGCACATTGATGTTAAAGTTCTAAACATCAAAATAGGAGTACAACAAAAAGTTGACCAAAGCATTCCACATTCTCGATATGCGGTTTAAAAAAGAATCTCTATACTTGACAGTACGTACGGAATGAGCTCAAGGGTATACTGATGAGCATTCCTGGAAGAAGGGAGTATAGGGGCTGATTTCTTTAAGGGGTGGAATACAATTGGCTAAGTCGACAGAACATAAAATAAATAGATTAGGTGGCACAACGCAACAGACCGTTGAGAACTAGGGCCTATTGTATTACAACTCTCAACCATTTCCGTGTGCGAGAACTGTTGTCAGGGATGGAGGGGACCTACAGTTTAAAGTCGAATCCGAACGGCCAATTTGAGAAAGCACTTTTCATGACAAGAATTACTCTTGGAGAATTTGTCAATTCCTCGCAAGAGGCATTACCCGTACAAAAAACTTTATATAGCATAGGCAGGGATTGAACACAAGACCTCTGGCATAACAGTCCTACGCACTTACCATCACGCCACGAGCACTACAGAACAATATTTGTAAAAATATCGATAAAACAACGAAAAGCATGTAACATTGCAATGGTGTTCGAGGGATGTAAATGTTTCGGTTAGTTCTTTCGCCTATCATTTTCAAATCCCTTTTTTTGAATCCTTGTTTTTAGGGCACCTGCACAGATATGCGAGTTATATTTAAGCTTTGGACGAATGAAGTCTTTGTAAAAAAAAACGCCTAACGCGAATCTGCTCAAAACCTTAACTTCCAAGTTTGAACTCAATCAACCCAATGGTTTAGGCTGTAGGAGCGTGGACAGATAGACAAAATTTTGCACGAATGCAAAACTTGCCATATAGTTCCTATATGTCGCAAGTAATACAGCCAGATTAGAATGGGTGAAAAATTTCTTGCACCGTCCGTCGGAGAAATCCTAAGCACCTAGCAGAAATGTTGGCAATGTCGAACATGTGATCATTCTATAAGAGGTGAAGTATACTTAAAGCGAAGGGCACTAGTCTTGTAAAAGAACTTTTCAAACAGAAAATTGTTTTAATTGGTATTATATCAAGTTATTTCCTATTTCAAAAGCAATCCAGTGTTACATGTAAGAACTGCTGTTTTAGGTATTAGAAAATCATTTGATTCTTCGCATTGTAATTGTCTTACTCCTATTTATTGTACTTGTTCTTATCTAATAGTTTATTTATTCTTTGAATTATTCCTTAACGAAGTTTGATTGTACTCATGAAATTAAATAGCTCAACTTGGTCGGACGTACTTGATCTTCATTGTTAATTACTTTCTTACTTGCTTAGGTCTTGAGCCGGTATCAAAATCACAATGATTCTTCATTGACTTTTCTTATACACATGCTTTTCGGTCTAACGACTCCTCTGACTTCTCGAGTGACCTGCAAAGCTTACTGCGATTTCTTCTTCGTATCTACTAACTCAACATTTTAACGAAATTGTCGAAGTTTTTTTTTAAGCTATGAAAGTTATTTTTCTAAATATTGTACAACATGTGAAAAGCAGGCTTGGTTTCCCGCCAGCCGAGGCGATGCGATGTCTTGTTTGGTTCCTTTGGTAGAGAAGATGGCGCAAAATTTTAAACAACCTATTGGTAAGGGCTTAACATTTTCCTAAGTGGCAATTTTCTAAGTATTTAGCAAATTACTTGCGGCTAAAAAATATGAAACCTTTCTTTTCGTTTTGCTAACTAGAAAACTGATAATTTCGTTTCATGAAAAACGGACATCAGAACATGTCTAAACAGTGACAGTTCGTGAAAATAAACAAAGCCAACCAAATGTCTTATGGATTATGCAAGTTTCTAAAAGTTAACAAAATATTTAAAAAATAGCAAGATGTTAAAATCATTAAAAATTAGCTAAAAATAGTTTTACCATTTTACTAAATAGCTTAAAATTTTACACCAATACTTTTAAGATATTAGAAACTTTCTAATTCATTAACAGGCTTCTTGTGCAAATTCGTTTTGAGAGGATGGCTGATAGGTTCTGAGGATTATCATCCTCGTTTTTTCCACATTGGTTAAGAGCGGCACTTTAATTATTTTAGCTGATATGTATCCATGATCCTATTTTGGGGGGCAGGTTGTCAGAGTCAATCGTATTCCTCTGTTACCTGTCAAGACTTTCCCCGGTAGGTACAAAGCTGATCACCAAATAAATACAGTGTTTTCGAAAGTTATGCAGCCCTGTGTGACAAAATTTTAACTTAAGACTCTTTTACCTATTTCCGTGTAAGACGTTGTTTTTACAATACTGATGAGTTTTTCCGGAACATTCTTCCTCCGCGAAGTTATAGCAACTCTTTGGTTGTGTTGTAAGAATCAATTAAAGACAGCAGAAGTCGATATTCGACACACTATTCTTTAGGGTTTTGGTGTGACTAATGTAGGTAGATCAAGTATTAGGTTTTGCTTCGAGATGAAGAAATCCAAAACGTTTACTAGGTAATTTGGCAAATTCATATAAAACTCAAATCTTCAGTTCTTTTCGCACTTCATAAAGCCTCCTTCTCTGGGAGTTTCACTATCATTCCCGTTTTTCCGTATTTCAGGGAAGTGATTCTCTTTGTTAAATTAATTTAACTTCAAATACGTCTTTGCGAACAAGTTTTTAATACTTGTATGTGAAAAAATGGATTTCTAAAATCTGTCTTTAGATTGTTGAGCTAAAAATTACATTTAAAAATGTATTCTGAAAACATGTACATATGTAGATCATTTTTAAAATCAGTTTTGGATATTTATAGCTATTGAAAAAAATGTATATTCCGTTTTTTTTTTACGAATCCAAAAGATATCCTATAATACCTGTGCAATATCGAAAATAAAATATGTCAAACAGGTGCTTAAGTAAGGAAAGAAACGTAAAACTAGACGTTTATGATTTATTTATTAAATTACCTATACAAGGAGGTATCAATCGATTTTTAACTCTTAAGCGCCAGTTAAAGTTTTAATTAAATATTTATATAAAATGTAACCTAGGAAGAAGTCAAAATAATATATACGAATGCAATTATTATTTATTTATTACTAGATATCGATAATTTTCCATTTTAACGTCATTCAATTTTTGTGTTTTTTTTTTTTTTTTATTAATTTATGTAAGTGATGATTATCTTATAAAGAAAAAATATACAAAAATAAAGACCTAGGAGAAACAACTTTATCTTGGACTTATTACGAGACTTCATTTAAGTATAAATGAACAAGCGGTTTGAATCTTGTAGGTAAGGTAAAGGTTATTTATTATTATTATTATATAGGGTATACTTGTATACTTACTTTGTTTTATTAATTACCACATTCATTGTAGTGTTGAGAAGTCATGCCCTGATAAATGATTTGTTTTGTTTGATGGATGATTAAGCATGTCAATGAAAATCATTAATTTATTTTCTTAAAAAATAAAAAAAAAAAAACATTTAACTAGCAATTTGAATAAATATATTATTAATTGATTTTTATACTTATTAAACTTATTGAGGTTGAATAGGTGGAAATTCGAAAAAGGTTCATTTACCGATGAATATTGTTTTTAGATTTTTGAGTACACGATTTGAAAATAAATATGTAGTATGGTAAAGAATCCTAGCTTCCAGTAATTTAAATCCATCTATGCTTTAAGAGGTTTATTGTTTGCCTAATGCTGAAAAAAGGAGACCCTCTAACAGGGCCGGATTTAGAGGTCCAGAGGACTCGGGGCAATAAAGGAGCGGAGGCCCCTCGCCCCAAATTATTTTCAAAATAAAGTAAACCATATTTTTTCACTCGAGTTTTTCAATAAATAATTTATTGTGAAACCAAGTAGATTCCTTTAGTATTGAACAAATACATATATAATTTAAACGGAAAAAAGAATCATCTGAAATTAAATTTTAGGGTTAACGAACGGAACCTTTCGAGCTTTTTTCGCCGAAAAATCGTAGATGATTTCGTTGAAATCCAGTTCTCGGAGTAAATCGCTTTCAATGCTCAGGAGAGAAAGCTTCGATAGACGGTTTTGTCCCATCGTGCTTCGAAGCCTATTTTGTTATAATTTTCATTTTTGAAAATGAGCGCTCTCCAGTGCAATTTGTTACCATCAAAACCAAATACATTCTCAATGCAATTTCGAGGTTTGGGAATGTAGGTCTGAAATTTTGATTTTCGAGAATTTGGTAGTAAAATAGTTCCGGCGATTGATCTGTTCCATAGTCCTTTTCCTTTTTGTATGAGTCAATCAAAGACACAAATTGAACCAACTCATTACCAAGACTAGGCTCTAAATCATCCGGATACACTTTCACCAATGCCTCTGCTGCAGCGTGCAAATTTTCATTATCCATCTTCTCGATGTGATTCAGGTATCCAAATCTCGAACGTACAGCTTCATATGAATGCAATCTTTCAGTAAGAGAAACGGATAGCTGGTCAATCACTGGGATGAAGGCAGATACTTTGTATTTATCCTTGGGTGACAGATTTGCGTCTTGTGCTTTCCCGTAATCGAGCAGATTCAACCTCACATTTCTCGTTTTGGGGCGGGTGCGTGATTGTACATATTCATCAGTATGGGATATTTTTTTGGCTGCTTCCTCGCATTTATCAAAATCATTTCGTTTGGATTCCACGAATGATTTCAATGATTTTAGTGCACGCATTGCCGATTCAAGAATCATTTTCGGGTCTTGCAACATCTTGTTTGTAGCGTTGAATCGCTCCAAGATATCGTTCCAAAATGTTGCAAACAAAGCGGTTTCGAGACCACTCATCTTCTGTAGAAGATGTAAATGTCAAAGGAAAAGATGTTTACTAGTGTTTACTAGTTGGAATTTGAAACAAAAAATTTCCGCCCCAGTTGCCCTCCCCTCAATCCGGCCCTCCCCTCAATCCGGCCCTGCCCTCTAAACAGCACCAACTATAGAGGAATCAGTCTACTTAACATCGCTTGCAAAATCTTTTCCATCGTAATATGCTAAAGTTTAAAGCCCATCGTCAGCCCTTATAGGTCCTTATCCGTGTGATTATAGAGCATCAAATATTCACATTACGGCAGATCCTGGAAAAACACAAGAAGATCATCGACAATCGACAACCACAATATTTTCATTGATTTGAAAGCCGCATATGATAGCATCTGCAGTTACGAGCTGTATAGAGCCATGTCTAGTTTTAGCATCCCTGGATGACCATGTATAGAATTCACGCTGCTCAATAAAGGTTGGAAACAACTTAACCGAACTTTTGATGTTAAAAAAAGGCTTTATACGTACGGTGACCATATTTTCCGAGACAAAATAATGATCAGTACCGAAAAAATTAAAAATGTTGACCAGTTTTCAAGATTTGTTTTGTATTTCATTGAGTAATAGTAAATAAATATAATATAATATAAATTAATTAATAAATACAGTATAATAAGGTTAATGTATTTATAAACTAAACAAAAAAGGAACTTTCATCGATAATAAACAAAACAAACATAAAAATAACACAGATTTTTTCAGTCTTTAACTTATTTACAAAAAAAAAATAAACAAAACCTTAAATTCTTTTATATCATATCACATTGAATTACAATATATTAATATTGTTAAATTTTTTACTTTTCGGAAGAATACATTTTTTTAATTAATTCTGGCTTTCCTTTTTAATGATTCTTAAATTCGATGCAATTTAATTCGTAATTGCATTTGCAAATTAAAATGGACCTGATTGTTTCAATTTTCATATTGTTTTTTTCCTTTGTCCATTCATTGTTTAAAATTGAGAAAACTCTCTCTGTAGGGGCATTAGACCCAGGAAGGCATAAACAAAACTCTACGATTTTTGAAATGTTTTGATACTGTATCATTTTTTCATTGAAAAACTTGAAAATTTCAACCCAACTATCTCCAGCACTCATTTGGCTCTCCTTCCATTCAAATATTTTTTCTGAAGAAATATAATTTTGTACACTTGTCATGGTCAATAAAACTCAATGGTAAAATTAATTTCCAGTGGTGAAAGTCATCCTGTGCGAAAGTGTAAGCGTATTAGTATAACTTCCCCTGTATGATCTGATTTTTGTAATTGTGAAATTAGGAAGTGTTCCGAAAAAGAATGACAACGAATTATTATGCAAGGCTACGTTTTCATTTAACATTTAATGGTTTTCATGCTTAGGCTTTCCTCAAAGAAAAAAATCATAAAATTATGAACAAATAATGAGCAATTTCTAAAATAATGAACATTTTTATGTTTTCCGAAACACAATAATGCATAATGAACATTTTCTTCAAATAATGAACTGTTCATTATAATAATGAACGGATGGTCACCGTATTTATACGAGGTGATGCGCTGTCATGTGATTTAATTAACATTATCAACACTAGAGGCACTAAATTTAAAAAAAGTCTGTCCAATTACTCGCATATACAGATAACATTGATATAATCGGAAGAACTTAACGAGATGTTAATAGGGCTTTTGCAAGTATTGAGTCAGAGGCGTCAAAAATGAGTTTAGTGTTTTATGAGACAAAACAAAGTATACATGCTGTCAGCAAGAAAGGACTTACAATACTTACGTCTTGGTCAAAACGTCACCACCGACAGACTTAACTTTAAGATAATTAGGGACTTTATCTACCTCCGCTCTGAACACAGAAAATAACAACAGCGCTGAGATCAATAGAAGAATTACTCTTGCTTACCAATATTTCTTTGGGCTAAGAAAGCAATTGAGTTTGAGCATAATAAAGCCCTCTCTCGAGTGACGAAAGTGTCGCTATATAAGACCCTCATCATTCCCGTCCTACTATACGGTGAAGAAGCATGGACTATGACAAAAGCTGATGAAAACACCTTGGGTCATTTCGAGAGAAAATTTCTTCACGTGATTTACAGTCCCGTATGAATAGAATGTGAGTAGAGGAGAAGATGGAACGACGAGCTGTACGGGCTGTACAGCCAGAAGGATAAAAGTCCAACGACTGAGATATCTGGGTTACGAAGAGCGCATGAAAACCAATGCCCCGGCCCGGAAAGTCTAAAAAACCTGCCCATAGGACATCGCAGTAGAGCAAGACCTCGTATCAGGTGGCACGCACAATCGGTAAGTGACCTCACCTAACTTGGAACGCGAAACTGGAGACATCTAGTTGGGGACCGAGCTAGATCGAGAAGTTTGTTGGGTGAGGCCCTAGTTCACACAGGACTGTAGTGCCACCTTTAGTAAGTAAGTAATGTTTAAAATTAATATCTGGCTTTTAAAAGCTTTCCTGTCGGTCCAATTTTCCACCACTTTTTCGATCAAACCTGATCTAAATGATCAATCTTTGCAGTCAGTTTATCAGTATAGATTACAGATTTGACTTCACTGCACAAAGAGTGTTTTAAATTTAATAAATCACATGAACAGGGTCCATAAATTGAGATGATACGGTCACCAGATTGTTGACTTCATAAAGTGATAGTTGCATGCGCTTCTAGGGCTGGTCATTCACGGTAATGTCGGCACCAGTTTTCAATTTAAAGTCATATGTCAGTTCAATTATATTCCTCTAAAAAATATAACTGACGTATTAAAGATGTTAATTTGTCGGTTTTCGTAAATCAAAGTATTAGAATGTTTAGTTTCAAAAGGTATCAGTGATAAGTCATACCTAGTTCAGTACGCGTACAAATCTTTTCCATAATTTTATTCATCATAAAATACAAAAGTTGATATGCATGAGTGATACGCATAGATAACAATAGAGCTCACATAATTCAAGTTCTATGTACCTAACCTACTCCAGATTTATGATTAGATGACTGTATTTTGCGTTGACAAAACCAAATAACTTGACATTTAAATTCTGTCACTTCTAACTACATAATAATTATATCAGAGAATCAAAACAATCTTCCGAGAGTTTATCTCTGTAACCCATTAAACTAGACATGATTTTTCGCTATTTTTAATATTACGTAAATTACGAACGCAATGTTATGCATTTTTTATTTTCAATTGTGGAAATTCAATACAAAAATAAAACATTATTCATGTCAGTGAACTCGAAGATAAATGAGTATAAACATGGAGAACAGGTACACACGCAACATGTGTGCAGCTTACATTTTGCCTCATTATAGTTACTTAGTCGTCGACGATCTTAAAGCAACGACATTGACTAAATATTTGCTATCCTAGAAAACATACGTAAATGAATAGAGTTCTCAAACATAATTTTTATAATAAAGGGTTTTTTAAATTGTGGGTTAACAACTTTCAGTATTCATTGTGAATGCACCCCTCAAAGTAGAGACCAATCTGTCAATGTCAAAAAACTCAAAGTGAACTAGAAATTCCACAAGTCACACAACCGGTATAAAAATCGACTTATTGAAAGGTAAACTCTCCAATCGTGTTTAAAATTTTCAAAAACGGTTGTTTCTAGACCTAGACTGTGTAACTTAAGGTATGCGTTACAATTTAGAAAAACCACATTCACTGGTGATTGATTTTGTAGTTCAATGTTCTTTTTCGTTGCTTTAGCAAAGCAACTCCTAAAATTGTTTAAAGGTCTCAACTTGAATACGTCAATGAATGACTTCAATTAGGCGTAAACCAGTCTGACATTTTTAAATTGAAGCTTAACGAAATAAGAACTAAAGTAAATGGTTCGTTCGTGGATTATGTATGGTCTAACTACATAATGTGCAGACCTTTCCTTGCAACAGATGGCGCTTTTCGAAAATCAGGGTCAACTAATTTACTGGTGCAAACGAGTAGATGTATGGACAAGTTTTTAGATGGAGACTTCGGATTTTATACTTAAATTTTTCGATTGTAAATAGACTTTATGATCAGATGATGGCAACCCTTTTATCATGCACCTGAATTGGTCAAACGCACTGCACGCCTATATAATTATTTTTGTTTATAGTTGAAAAAGTTCAAAGACGTCAATCTATAAACATACTTTGTCGAAGACAAATTATTGCGGGATGTAAATGAAATAACAGCAATGGAAAATTTCTAAGTGTATACTCTATACGAATATCCAATACTATCTTAATTGGATAGACGCACGACTTCAAGTGTAAACATGGTTATAAGCTAAAGATTAATGTTACAATCAAAATAATGTCAATTTTAAGATTGAATCTATATGATACCAAAAATAAAAACAACCAAAAAATGCTGTTTTGGTAAAACCTACCCAGATACTCGTAGATAGGTATCCAAACTGGTAACATACTTTTCCTTACCAAGTTGTAGTTGGTCATGGCTAAAATAATTGAAGATTGATATGCAGCGGCGGCGGCTTAGACTTAGGGACACAAGTTTTCTGTTAAAGCATGCAACATGGCCATTTACAGAGGGACAAATCGACGACAACTCTTCGAACAAAGCACAGCACGCACATTATGAAGCTTCTTAAAAATGTTGTCTTAACAACTTAGTGAAAATTCTTTAGGCATATAATTATACAGTAACGTATTTCTCATATGAGCATTTGAATCAACCATTAAGGGCCCTTACATAATGAGAGCCTCGCTGTATTGTTTAGCTTTATTGTTCGTTTATATTAACGTATATTTAGCAGCACATTACAATTAAGAATTAAGTCAGAAAGACATTTTTTCGCATTCAAAAGTCTAAGGCCCTGTGCAAGCTAAGGCGATATGCGGTGGAGTCCGCGATTTAAAAATGGATAATTCTTTTCAGTTTCATAGTTTAACAATTTTTTATCGTGAACGTCATAGCAAATCGTTTAGTTTTTATAGGTATAATAATTGCTATACTTTTGGATTGTATTTAAAAATTAAAACCATCCGATAAATTTCAGCACAAATAGGGGCTTTAAACTTTATGCCTTTGCAACCTAGTATCTAAGACGACCCTAAATACGAGGGCGGTCCGATAAATACTAAGCCTCCAAAAGAAAAACGAAAACTTTGAAAAAGTTTCCATTTATTTTTCAACATCTAACACTTGACCTGTCTAAGAGTCCCCGCAGACTGCAGACTTTTAATCGGCCGATAGTTTGGTCGGGTTGGGCTGAAAGTGCACACACCGAGCCAACTAAACAGTTTGGTTGGTGAACAGGGCGCAGACTATCCAACAGTCGGCCGACTATTTCTACAATCAACAATTGTGGTTTGGGCGACGCCATGTTTAAAATACAAGCACACGACGCCAAATCACTAAACAATCGTCATGTATGCGCAGGCGTGTATGCGCCAATACTGATTAAACAGTCGGCCGATAGTTGGCCGACAGATTAGTTTGAATGTAATCGGGTAGCCCATCAAACTTTTTTATAGGCCGATACTGAATCGCTGTAGTTGCGCATATGCATTCCTCTCCATACTGATTAAGAAGCCGACCAAACTATCGGCCGATTAAAAGTCTGCAGTCTACGGGGGCTCTAAAAAATAGGATTTCTCAAGGCTTCCATGGCGGCAATGACCACCTCATTCGACGAAAGTTTCTGCCCAGCGAGTGACTTTTTCAAGTCGGGAAATAAAAATAAGTCGCACTGGGACAAATCTGGAGAATTACGGTGGATGGGGCAGCAGCTCGTAACCCAATTTGACCAATTTAGCCGTAGCGAGTTCGGAGGTTTGAGCCGGTTCGTTGTCATGGTGGAAGAGCATTTTTTTTCTTTGCCAAATGCGGCCGTTTTTCTACAATTTAGGGTCGAATGGGTCCAATAATTCGACATAGTATACAGCTTGTTTTTTCCTTTCTCTAGGTAATTTATATAGATCGCACCTTATGAATCTTAAAAAACAATGGCCATTAACTTTCCGGCCGATATGGCAGTCTTCGCCTTCTTCGGAGCACGTTCGCCGGGCGAAGTCCATTGTTTCGACTTTTGCTTGGTCTTTGGCGTGTACCACTGGATGTTTCGTCGACGGTCACAAAATTACGCAGAAACTCCTTCAGATTGCTCTTAAACAGTGTTTGACACTGCTTATTAATAATCAAATTTAGAACCCAAGCCTATCAACCACATTTTCCTAAGCCATAACTTGTTCTTAATGCGTATAGAGATCGAGAGCACTTACTTACGTAGCCCCACAGAAATCTAACGGTTTAAAATCCATGATCTTTGTGATGTCTCTAAACGTGAAATTTTGAGACTAGGAAACTTTTTACGTAAAAACCTATAAATTGGTCGTGTTCTGTGGCTCGTTACGCCATTCATGTCGTGATCTTGAATCATCAGCTAAAAAGAATAAATTCGGATAATCAGTTATACTTTACTTGCACTTGAATGAGAAATATTTTCAACTGATCGTGTGTTACGATGGTGCACAAGCCTTTCGACAACGCTTCCACTCTTTTCATTTTGTTTGCCGATTGTTTGCGTAGACGGTCGGTTAAGACGTTCAAAGTCACGACGTGATTTGTAAAAATTAGCAACGTTTGAATCAGCATTTTTGTAGTAAGTTTTAAAAATTTTAATTAACAGCTGAGTTTGAGAGGTGTCGAATGTCAGAGCTACCAATTTGAAACCACAAAATTAATGATCCTATGAATTAATATTTACCAATACTATAATTTATATTGATATGACCCGTTTCTAGCTAATACTGACATGCCGCTTATGAACAAACGTTAATATTGACGTTTCGTAACTATAATTATTTTCTATAAAGAAACGCCGAATTAATGACAGCTGGTTGATTTTGAGAAAACGTTTTTGTTCGAAGGGGCAAAATGGAATGTGCTTCGTGTAAGTAAATTGGTACATATCTCAAAAACACACATTTATTTAACTGTAAACACAATCACATTTACTTAGTCGCTAACAAAATGACATGATTTTTCAAAAGAATTTAATTGGCATATCGTTGATTAAATAAATAGAAAAAGAGGCTGAGATGTGACCACACTGAAAATTTCCCATTAGTTGTCAACTGGATGTTTCTTAAAATGTTACCAGATGTTAAAAACAATGTTTGGTTTTATAAGAAAAAATTGGTTTGAAATCATATCTTTATAATAATTGCTACCAAGATATTCGAATCGAAAATTAATTCTTACAAACTTTTAGTAGAATTTTTGTTAGGTTTTTATTTTTTGTAAAAAAATTGTTACTTAGATTTTTCTAAAAATTTTATCAAATTTCAAAAAAACGCTATTCTTTAGAACATACGATTATTTTGGACTTAATATTTTTATCTGTTCGCAAAATATTCGAGGTGAGAAATATTTGTTTACGGTTTTTTGGTTTAAAAAAACGTTAATTCATTATTTAAAGAATTCAATGATTTAGATTCAAGGAACCTTAACACTTCGCGTAGAAAAATGACAAAATGTTCAATTCGACAAATCGGACCGATTCTCACTGAAATCGTTGTTACGGACGATTTCACTGTACACAATTCTTCTTGGCTTCAACATTCAAGCCAGACAACACCCGAAGGTGATCACAAGTTTGGCTCTCCTGGGAATAAAAACTTTTATCCCGAACAGGGTTAAAAGCATCTAAGGAAAACGCATGGTTCGTAAAGGGGTTATTAGGGTCAAAAAAGAAAGATTCCGTTGCTAGAAAGTTCAAGCAAGCCAGGAAGGCCTGCAACGCCCATATTCGACGGACAAAATGTATACATGACCAAAAATTACGGCAAAAATTATTGCAATATCCCAAAGGCAGTACAAATTTTTGGTCATTTGTAAGAAACATGAGAATTTTCTTCTCCTTCCTTGGTTCCTACGCTCGTTGTTAATGATACTCCATTTGAAAGCTCTCTCGAGAAAGCTACTTACTTTGCTAAGCAGTTCGCCGCCAATTCAACGCTCCCAGTGAGTGTTATGACTCCGCCTGTCATTGAGGGCTTTAGTGATTATATGGGACCAATCTTTTTTCGCACTCGTACTGTGGCGAGAGTCCTAAAAGATCTTAACATATGTATATAAATCCACTGGCCCAGATGGTACCCCCCCCCCTACTGTTCTGAAGAGGTGTTCTTCAATGCTAGTAAAACCACTGCGTAAGCTTTTTCATCTGTCCTACTCCTTAGGTCTCGTTCCGAGCGGACGCAAAACAGCATTTGTTCAGCCCATCCCCAAAAAAGACGCATCTTCCTCACGCTTTAATTACCGACCGATTGCACTTACGTCCCTTCTTTCGAAGGTCATGGAAACGCTGAAAAATTATCAGCTCAAGAAATATCTCAAAGATCAAAAGCTTCTTAATGGCCGAAAATACGGCTTTCGCAGCAATAGGTCCACTAATCTCATGGTTCATCTCACCGAACTGTGAAGCAAATCTTTACATCGTTTTGGAGAAATTAAGATTATTGCACTTGATATTTCAAAAACATTTGATAGGTTTTGGCATCAGGCTCTCTTATCAAAAATGCGTGCTTTCGGTTTTCACGAATCCTTCTTCATTAGATTAGTAACTACCTTTCGAATCGTTCATTGCATGTAGTATTCGATGGGTTTAAGTCTAAAAACCACAAAATAAATGCTGGTGTGCCCCATGGCTCTGTTCTATCTCCAATACTCTTTCTCATTTTTATTAATGATCTTCTGTCTGCAACTTCTAATCCAATGCATTGTTTTTCTGACGATAGTACTCTTAGCTTTTCATATTCGTTTTCAGACTCACATCCTTCTTCTTCGGATGTGAAATTGAAACGTTAAAATTTGATAAGCTCATTAAATTTTGACCTAAGTAGCTTTGTTCAATTTGGAATAAAAAACTGAATGGTAAAGCGAGAATACCCCCCTTGCCATTGTCCATGGATGGGACTTGCATCCAGGAGACTGAACATCTCGATATTCTCGGTATGTGTGCCGGCAATCACCTCTTGTGGAAGGATCACATACGCGATGTCGCCAAAAACTCCGCGAGGTGTTTGGGTTTTCTAAGGCGATGCATAAAATTAGTCTCCCCTTCTGATCTGGCTGGCCCAACTTCGGTCCTATTGTCAAGTACAGAGATTCGTTATTTATCCGTACTACGCGAAAGGGGAATGCCTTACCACACTCTGTCTTTCCCAATCATTGCAGTATTATAGAATTCAAAACAAATTTGCACCGGCCGACATCTCCTTTCAAACCCTTTCTCCTTTTCTAGTATTTACACTTTATCTCAGGTTTTTTGGATACGGCAGAACTTGACTCATTTACAACATTTATGTTTTCCGTGTTATTAATATTTAAACAAATTAATATGATAAAAATTGTACATAAATTTGGTGTCCAAATATTTGTAGTACCTATTTTTTTTTTGTCGTAAAAGAATTTGATTAAAATCACTCAAATATTTTCTAATGTTTGTGAACTCTTTTTTTAACTTAAATAAATTTATTTTACGTACATATGTTATATTAAATTATTATTATTAAATTAACTATAATTTGGACAATTAGATCAAAAATGTTGTGAATTTTTGAAACTGTTAACAAAATCGAACTGATCACAAACTGGTACTGGATATGTAGACAAAAATAAATCAAATTACAGTAAGTAGTGGAAAATATTAAAAATCAACACCTTCAATAAATAAATTATACAAATGCACACATTATTTCTTAATTCGTAACATTTTTAAATGTCTTATCTTAATAAAGGGCAATAATAACTTTTAGCGGAATTTTTCGCTTATATTTGATATTTGTTTCATGTCTTGGGAGGTGAAGAGTAAATTTTGTGTAAAGCTTATAGAAGCATAGCATCGAAACAAATTTAAGCTTGACAAAAGAGTTCTAACAGTAAAACAACAAACCCATGTCTTAGTTAAAAAGTAAAATTATTACTTTTATAATAAAAATAAAAACGTCCACAAGCTATGTTTTTATAAATTACGGAAATTAGATTGTAAATAAATAAAAAAATAAATTAGGTGGCGCAACAGTCCGCTGAGAACTAGGGCCTAGTGACTTACAACTCTCAACCATTCCTGTGTGCAAGTTTTGTTGTCAGGGATAGAGGGGACCTACAGTTTTAAGCCGAGTCCAAACGGCTTTGCTAAATCCTTGCAAGAGGCAGTACCCGACACCCGTGAAAAAACTTTAGATGGCACAGACAGGGATTGAACTCAAGACCTCTCGCATAACAGCCCACAACACTAACCATCGTGCCACTGGTACTTAGTAATTGTTCGTGGCTTAATTCGTTTTGTAGTTAGAGGGGGTCGAAATTCCTTTAAATAAGTTGTAGTGTCAGAACTTGGCTATGCGCCACTAATTCGAACCTAAGACCATAAAATCATAACACCAGTCAATACAGAAGGCACGACCATTGCATACACATATAAAGATGCCGACGATATATGTATGGTATATATGTAGCTATTGCCATTCACCTCCTTTCAATTCACAATACTTTTTCACAGAATATTTCATATAGCACGGTGAAATTTCAATACAAATTCGTCTGTTGCCTTTATCTAGTTTGAGTACCAATGTCGTGCACATTAAAGGAAAGAATTCTTGAGCACAGTTAGTACCTCGAGTACAGGAATGTCTTCTAATTTTTGGATCCGAATACCTTTTTCCTTCCCCCCGTTTATTCCACAATCCACTTCTTCTAACTTTTTGACTAACTTTTATTCTCTAGTTTTCTGCTCTTTATTTCGTGGTAATGATGTTACGGACATAACTTGTCACCGCTAGACAAAGCACCGATTATCTTCTGGTTTGCTGCCAGGGGCATGAATTGAATTGTTTTATTCCCCCTTCTACTTCTCAGAGTACGACGGATAAGGACTAGGCCGAACGATTATTCTCTAGTTTCTCTAGTTAGACAGGAGACGCAATCCCAACCGATTATTCCGTGTCAATGTCTAAAGCGGCCCATAGACTCCAAACTTTTCTTCACATTTGTTTCGGTGAAATGTGTGCTGTGTGTGGGCTATAGCAGATACCGATTTTCGGTGTCAGACACGGAGCAAGTAAAATCAAAAGTTTTTGATTTTCCTGATTCATTGTCTCGATCGGTGTGATGTGTATGGGAATGCGCGTGCACATTTACTATTCAGTTGCATCTCTTTGAAATCTCTTTCACAACTATTTTGTGGACGATTTGGTGTGTTGTGCGTTGGGCAATGCCACACCACCGGTGTGCACACAAGTGTGGTTTCTATGGGTCGCTTAAGAAAGCCCCTGACAAGCCTAGTGTCGTAGCTAGTGCTCCGCTCAACTTTTTCTAAACTTTGTTAGGGACAGGTCAAAATACTCGTACCGTTGTTGAAGCATTCTAAAATTAGATGGTATAAAGCAACCAAATAAAGTTGGTTACAAATCGGAGCTTTCTTTGAGAAGAACCCTGGACACTGACGATTCGACCTCAGCTTTGTACAAAGAAGCATCACAGCACTACCGTACCCTTTGATTTGTTTTAAAGAACCAACAATTTTCTTCAAAATTGTTTGTTACAAACTATAAACTTATAAATATTGAGCCTTTTTTTAACGAATTACTTAATTTAAAAAAATATAACATTTTTAACATAATTCAAATTCATGTATTTTATCTGTATGATGTGCAGATAAACTAAATAAATATTTGTCCTATAGATCAAATACAAATAAATTAGTGTTCATACATAGCAGCATGTATTAAATAAAAGAGCAACAAAAAAGAAAAAAAAAACACTAACAAAATTAATAAACCAAATAAGCGTGTAGGTACATACCTACGTGGTGCCATACTGTTTAGCAACTTTTCATACGTAATTAAGTCTCTAATATACACAAAGGTGATGGACACAATTGTTTTTTCCTTTTTTTTTTATTATTTATTTTTGTAATTATATATGTTCATAGATAATTTTTTTAAATTATTGCCTTTTATTTTGTTGTTAGATAATTAAACAAAATGAATGTTTAAATATCCACATATGAGTTGTTTTTGTGTGAATTCAACAAAATCCATACATCGCATCGTCCAATTAAAGAAATTGGTGGTTTTAAAGTTATTATTTTCAATTTTTAATTTTACTGCATAGCTATACAAAATTAGAAAATGTATAAAGATAACCATTGTTAGAGTAGTACCTTACCTACCTAAGTAACCACACAAATTTCTGTGTTTAATTATCCACAAACAATGAATATAAAGAATTCGCAATGATTATAAAAGTTTAAATACAAAAACGATAAAAATTGCACTTTAAAGATACGAGTAGTTAGTTACCTGCATTTTTCTGAATTGAATGTGAGAAAATGTTATACCGGAAAGGCACGTATAGGAGTAAGAATTTTCTTTTAATTAGTTTGGAAAATATAAATAAAATAGCACAAACTGAAAGTACTTAAAATTTACAAAAGGTTTTGATTAATTTATTTGATTTTAGTTACTTTTTTTTCTCATTTTATTTTACAAGCATTTTTACAATTTGAAAGAATTTTTGCTGAAATATTATTCAAATGTATTAATTTAAAAAGGGAATTTTTTAATATTTGTTTATTGACGTCCGTTTAGGAATAATGCTTTGGAATTAAATATTACAACTGCTACTAGTCAATTAAAAATATTTTTTATTAAGAAGCACTGACTTTTACGTTAAAATAGTTGAAGTAGACTTGAGCATTCCTTAAACTCTTGTTATAGATAATATTATCTTGACTGCTTTATTAAACGTGAACATTGTTGCTTTTACTTACTTTCATACTTAAGTTGGCGTTATAGTCTTGTGTGAATTAGGGCCTCACTCAACAAACTTCTCCATCTAGCTCGGTCCCTAGCTAGATGTCTCCAGTTGCGAATTCCAAGTAGGGCGAAGTCACTTTATACTTATGCGCACCACCTGGTCCGCGGTCTTCCTCTAGTGCGATGTCCTGTGGGTGTGGATTCGAAGACTTTCCGGCTCTACGTGACCCAGCCATTTCAGTCGTTAGACTTTTATTCTTCTGGCTAAGTCTACGTCGCTGTATAGTCCGTACGGCTCGTCGTTCCACCTTCTCCTCCACTCACCTTCTATGCATACGGAACCGTAGATCACGCGAAGGTCTTTTCTCACGAAACGACCCAAGGTGCTTTCATCAGCTTTTGTCATAGTCCATGCTTCCGTGGGGATGATGAGGGTCTTATAAAGCGATACTTTGAGGGCTTTGCTACTCAATTGCTTTCCTAGCCCAAAGAAACAGCGGTTAGCATCTGTAATTCTTGGTTTGATCTCAGCCCTGGTGGAGCTTTCTGTGTTCAAAGCGGAGCCTAGGTAGACAAAGTCCTTAGCTATCTCAATTTTACGTCTGTCGATAGTTACGTTTTGATTGAGACGCCGCGTCAGTGTTGTTGTTCCTTTCTTGATAACACATGTACTTTGTTTTGCCCTCATTAACCGTTAAACCCATTTTTGCCGCATCTGCCTCAATACTCACAAAAAACCCATTGACATCACGCTGAGTTCTTCCGACTATGTCAATGTCATCAGCATATGCTAACAATTGGACAGACTTTTAAAAGATAGTGACTCTAGTGTTGACGTGGGAGCTCTGCACTATTCTTTCAAAAACGATATTAAAGAAATCGCTTGGCTCTTGTCTAAAGCCTTTTTTCCTATCGAAATGTTCGACTTAATTGTTTCCAACCTTTATAGAGCGTCACGAGTTCTCCCTGGTCATCCTACACAAACGATGATATCATATGTGGCCTTGAAATCGATGAAGAGATGGTGGGTGTCGATTTGATGTTCTTGGGTTTTTTCCAGGATATGCCGTTCTGTAAATATTTGATCGACTGTGGACTTTCTTGGTCTAAAACCACACTGATAAGAACCTATCGGGTTGTTGACTACGGACTTAAGACGTTCACATATTACGGCAGAGAAGATTTTGTAAGCGATGTTAAGTCGACTGATTCCTCTATAGTTGGTGCAGTTTAGAGGGTCTCCTTTTTTCAGAATCTGGCAAACAATACTGAGGTTCCATTCATCGGGCATGCTTTCTTCCGGCCATATTTAACAGATAAGTTGGTGCATGCTGCTAACCAAATTATTTCCAGCTGCTTTAAAGAGCTCGGCATTGAAGCCATCTGCTTCAGGGGCTGTGTTAGGCTTCAGCTTATAGGGCAATCTTTACTTCGTCTATGTGGGGAAGACGGGATTGTTGGCTTCCGTCGTCTGTATTGAATAGATCATCCTGCCTGACAGTGGAATTCGGTTCGTCGTTGCCGTTTTACTCGTACAGTCTGTAGAAGTGGTCCCTCAGCATTGACTGCGGTTCCACTATGATGTTTCCACTTTCGTCTTTGCAGCCTTCGGTTCGAGGTTTATGTACTTGTGAATTTCGTTTCAACTCATTATAAAACTTCGAACTTCATTTCTGCTTTTGAACCTCAAAACATCATCGACCGCATAGACATATTTTTTAATTTTGTTTGTAAAATGTCAGAATTTCGAGTCCAAAACAAAAAACACGTTAGAACTCAGTTCCATTTAACCGAGATCTAAAATTCCTAGAACTTAAAAATGATTTTAAACCGAGTTCTACAGACATGATGAGATGTGAAGGAATGCTCAAGTTCTAAATATTTTTAAAATGGCGTTCCATAGATTAACCGAAAATTACTAGATCGAGCTTTTATTAGAATTTCATCAAGAAGTTGACTGTTAGAAAGATAAACTGGTCAATTGATAAGTCTGACTTAATATAGCTTTGATTTTTCGCAATAATCAAAAAATTGCTATTTAAAAACAATACTGCATGAGAAGATGCTTGCGACCAACATTTTTTAGTTCATTAAAAAGCTAGCAAAAGTGGCTAAAATTCTTAAATTTTGAACCGCTTAACAGATGAATTAAGAGCATTGACTTGTATAGTGTTCACTCGTATATGATTGGGAAAACAAGTCGCTTTTTCAAAAACAAAAAAACGTGTATTTTAAAATCATCTCTCTCATTGCAGTTCATCTGAGATCACAAAAATAATTGAAATAATTGCCTCTGAACCTATTCACTGAACCGTGCTTCAAGTTGTCATAGCATGAAATAAAGTTTTTATTTTTCTTATTTAAAATTCGTTATATTACAGTCAGTCAGAGAGGAAATTAAATTGCTGTTGATAAAATTTAAAAAAAGAAAAAAAAACACTCAAATGGGAAGTCCAAAAAAGTATCTATCGAATTGTAAAAAGAAAAACAACAACAACAGAACACAAAACAAGTGAAATTCTAACCTCCAATTATTTCGTTGTATGCATAAAACTATGCATGTTCTGTTCTCAGGTGCAACCATTTACATCACTGTTGAAAAATAAAGTACGTATTTCGACATAGAGCACAAGACGTCATACCTTTTAGACAGCTGAATACAAAAATGAAAACAGAAATACCTACCTTTACAAACAATTGTTGTGAAGTCGAACTGAATGGTCTATTGATCTTTTCCTATAGCTATAACTACTTATAATATAGAGATATGTAGGTAATTTTATATTGCATAATTATTATAGAATCAGCCGGCGGCGGCGGTAAAAGCGATTATTTCCATGAATGAAATTATTCTAGGGTAAATTCACAAGTATCTATCTTCTGAACAAGTAGGGCCTTATCATCTAAATGCTTTCAGAGCTCTTGTTGATCA
The DNA here is from genome assembly GCA_951509635.1 of Eupeodes luniger. Lineage (NCBI taxonomy): Eukaryota > Metazoa > Arthropoda > Insecta > Diptera > Syrphidae > Eupeodes > Eupeodes luniger. The sequence continues at coordinate 231,542,849 of OX608073.1, read as the reverse complement.
CACCGTTTTTTTAAATTGCTCCAATATGAGAATGTGTTAAAATATCAAATCACAATAATTGATAATTAAAATAAAATATGTTTTTTATTCTATGTCAGCAGATTGACATTATTCTGACTGAATAAAATACCTGGCTATTAAATATTAATGGAAGAATCAATTAACTTTAGGAAAATAATTTCTGTTTTCTGACAGAAGTGAAATGAAATAATTTTGCAAATTGTTAGAAAAATTATTTTCCTCACCTATTCGCAATTTTCGTTTGACAGCTAATTTCATTTTAATTTCGATATTTATGGTAAATTGTATTTATTTGTTTGTGTATTTCATTCTGTATTTCGTCCAATTTTGATATTTCCGCACAAAAGATTTGTATGTTTTTTGCAAATTTGATTTTAATTATTTCGCATCGAAATTTATACTTGAATATGAAGTTAGATAATTTCGATTCGATTTGGAAATAATTTTCAATTCATTTTATTTTGTATATGTACCTACATATAATTAAATTGCAGTAGTTAAAAATAAAAACGTACGAATTTTACTGAATTTCGAAAACAATATGTTCATCGAAAATTCGAATTAACAGTTTTTTTTTTTTTTTCAAAAAATAAAAATCTACAAAAAAGCATTACTAAAAGTTGGTAAAAATTGATTTCCGACTTAAATATCTTCTTAAAAATTAAAAGTATTGACTTCATTTTGTTCAATTTCAATTTCATCTTATAGAAAATATTGACATTACATAAAAGTTTTTGTAAAAATCCAACTGTAAGTTTTTTTCATAAAAATTAAAATCTACAAAAAATTAAAATTGATTTTTGACTCTCGATATCTTGAGAATAAATGAAGTTATTGGTTTCAAAATGATTTCATTTCGTGTTCAATTTTCTTAGAAATATCAAATCTGTAATTGTTTATATAAAAAATAAAAACTTTCAAGAAATACAACGAATATTGATACATTCGTTTCGATAAAACATTTTGTTAAAGTTTTAAGCAAGACAAATCGACAGACGTGATGGGAAGTTATCAGTGTGGGTTGCACCCCAGCCTTTTTTTAAATATGAGGGCGTCAATCGTCTCAGGGTGATATGCGTAGAAAAGCAAATTTACAGAGCCAACAAAAAATAGTACAGCCACACAACCCATGACACTCACCAAAAGTTCAATTCAAAAAAATGGTTGTTTCGATTCGAAAATTATTGTAATCGGTCCAATTTGTCGAATTGAAAATTTTGTCATTTCTCAACGTCTCAAAGTGCCTTGAATCCAAATCAAAGATTTTAACAAAGATGCCTATGTGTGTGCGTGCTTACGTGCGTTCGTACGTTATGCCCGTACGTTCGGAATACCCTTTTCCGTCGTCGAAATCTCAGGAACTAGTAGTGATATTGACATCAAATAAATTTTGTCCTACAGATAATAACATCGAAAGATGCAGAAAGGATTTTAAATACAAAATTGAGTGGTTGGCTATTTACTATATCAATTAAGAATATTAAAAATTTTGATTGACCCCATAAATATCTCACGACCCAATTGAATGACATCCAGGGGATTGGCTTGTAGTAGTCATGACCCCTCCGAGAGATTATTCGTAGGAATTTCCTTGAATTCAAGACTTATCGAATAACGTTAATTGATGTGACCCCCCTTATATTTTTAATTATTTATTTTTTGTATTTGAAAATAAAATTTGTATTTTACTCCTTTAAACTTTGTTGCTAAAAGAACTACTTTGAACTGAGGACTGGATCAAGAACATAATATGAATGGGAAATCCAGCTCTATTCCAATCGCGCAGCAAACATTCATCAACTTTTGACCAATGGACGATCCAGAAGCGATAATATGAGTCATAAAGCTTATACAGTAAAGTTTTATAGTACTGATTTCATCTAAAGATTTGTTAGTAATTTAACGACATTCACCAAAAAGCGGTTTGCTGTCAAAATCAATTAAAATATTTGTTTTCACACAATTAAGAATTTGGAAAAATTTATTAATGCTTTAAATTATGTTCATATATACGGAAAGGTCGTTGTAGTGAAATAAAGCCGAGTGAAATGAGGTAAAATTTCAAGAATTGACCTTATTTCACTTTTGTAAAGTGTACTCAAATTTTTGAAAGTTGGTCTTATTTCACACGGCACCAATCTTTTCTGAAAGAAAGAGCAAATATTCAGATTCTTCAGAAGAAATTTTTAAAGTGTTTTCTTCTTTTGAAATTGATTTTCTATTAGATACAAACTAAACGTGTAGTTGTTAAGTTTCTTCCCAACTTTTTTGTTTACCCTAATTTAATTTTGTTTTCATTTTTAGAACAATTATGTAAATTAAATAGTAAGACCAAATCTTGCTGGACAATAGTGTTCTTAAATAATCTAATAACTTAAGCTGTCACTTAAGCCCTTGAAATATGTAAGGTTATGATGCACATTATGTTATTTAAATGTTGTCAACTTTCGTAAGAGAACATTTAAAAACATGTGTAAGCAGTGCTCAAAAACTCATCTTTATGAACAATGAGACAAAAATTGTATCAAATTGCACCGTGGTGTGCCGTTTATTTATCTTTATTTCCAAAATCGAAAAATGAATTTAGTTAGTACATAAAAAAATTTACGTTGTTTTTGTCAGCTGCAATATCTTTTAAATGTTTCTCTTAATATGTTTATAAATCAGACTTTTGCTGATAAAGATTAGAAGTGTGAGAGAAATGATTGAAAATATTATTCCAGTCAATTTGGAATTTTGGATTATTTAACTAAGAATGATTTTCGAAACTTCTTTTTAATTTGATTTTCAACACAAAACAATTGTTTATTATAAAATTCAATGTATTCTTGTTTTACTCTATAAGCTCATTTCATGTAACCTATTGGGTTTTCTTTTAAATTACTTCAATTAAATGAAAACGAGGTAACGTAATGATTTCAAATTCACACGTAGCTATTTTTTTTCCAGCTGATGCGATGATAGTTGAATGCTCGGTATTGTGTGACATAATTATATGTAGGTATTTTTACAATTTGTAATTTTATGTTATAACTTGTTGGAATTTGTAGGATTTAAAATATAATAATTAAATAAACAAAGATACGTCGTGTTTTGAAAACTAACTTGTGTTATACGTCAAAATTCTTTAAATAATATTGAAAATTATTGAAACTGCAGACGAATGCACAGTTTGTATTTTTATTATAAACAAAACGTTGAAGAAATATAATTATATTATGTAGGAATCACGTACTGTACTCATATCCACATCAAAATTGTTATGTTCATTTCGTACCGGGCGCAATTCAAGGTCAACTGATGTACAAAGAAAAATGATGTCAATCTGTGATTAATACAATTTGAGCTCAGCATGAAATTAAGAGTGAAAAAAAGAAAAAGATGCAAAAGTACCTACATACTGAAAACATAGTAACAACTGGGATCGTCACATCTTTAAATGATTGATTGGTTTTCTTGACATACAATTTAGGTAGGTAGGTAAGATACTATCATACAAAATAAAAACAGAAAAAAATACAAATAATTCCACTTTAAGGAGAATAAACTGATGTTTAGAGATCTGAAAGACAAATAATGTTTATAGATACTATTTAAAGCATAGCAAGTTGATATTTTATATTCATGTGAGGCGGGTGTTAAAACAAATTATATAATACTCAAAAAACACAATAGTAATGCAAATTGCCATGAGCTATGACATAGATGAAGGCGACAATAAAGTTATTCAAAACATATGATAATTATGTAAAACCTAAACTTCCTACAAGAAGTCTCCATTCAATGGCAAAATATTGAAACCAAATTTGAAGCAGTTTGAAATGAATGAAAGATAGTTACCTGGAAACTCATTCATGCCATACCTTTTGTGTTCTGAGTATTGTGTTAAATGTCTATGTTATAGACCACCAAAGGTTGCGGGGAGAGCTGTTTTGTGATTATGTCCGTTGTTGTAACTCCAACGTTGTTAACACTTCTAGCATTAAATTTGCTAAAATTTTTATTTTTATTTTTTTATTATTTTTAGAAACAATCAACAGTTTGAGAAATGCAGCGCAGAGCGTGCTCATCCCTCAGGAATTTTTTGAGGTTAAAGTAAGTGACAAAAGTTGTGATCACCGAGGTTTTGTCTAGATCAGAACAGCACAGTTTCGTGAGAAACGTCAGATCAAGTTAGAACAGTCAGTTAAACGTCAGTTGTCAAAAAAAAAAAAAAAAACAAATTGCAAATTGTGTGAATTTTTCGTTTCTCGCTATTTTTTTTTTTTCATTTTTTGTGTTTTTACTGTGAAAAATATTATTTAAAATTATTGAAATTAAACAAATTGGCAAAATAACTTTATTTTAATTTTTTTAAATCACGAGAAAAAAAAAACACAAAGCACAGCCAAATCAAAACGTAAACAAAAAAATGACAACTTCGATTTTGACATTTCTCACGAGTCTGTTCTAACCTGATCTGACTCAAAAGCAAGAACAGAAAATCCTGTTCTAAACTGTTCTAGGTTTGTCAATGAACAGGAAAGTAGAACAGTTCAGCACAGAAAAAACCTCAATGAACAGCAAAAAGCTGTACTTTTCTGTCTAGAACAGTCCAGCACAGCGTCAGTGAACACATCTAAAATTAAAGTTAGTGAAAAAACAAATCTGGACTGTAGTGGTTCGGTACGGACATAAGTCGAAAAACGTCGAACACTTTTGTTGCAGGCATCCACAAAAGGCTGCTTATATCCATACCGTAAGCTTTATCAACATTTTCCTAGGAATGCCCTTACTTAACTTTTCGCTCTGTGAGTTCAGCATTGCATTAACCATAAATCAAATGGTGTTTTCAAAGATTTGACTTCTTCATGGCACCTGCATGTTTTTCTTTCGCCACAATATGGATTTTAATTCTTTCATTTACTCCATCTACCAGAGCATTGATTTCATGCGCTCTTAGTGACCCAGCCATCTCAGTCGTTGGACTTTCATCCTTCTGGTTAAGTCTAGTCACTATACAGCACATACAGCTTTTCGTTTCATCTTCTCCTCCACTCACCTTTTATGCGTATACAGGACCGTAGATCAAGCGAAGAACTTTTCTTTCAAAACGGCCCAAGGTGATTTCATTCGCTTTTGTCATAGTCCATGCTTCTACACCGTATAGCAGGACGGGGATAATGAGGGTGTTACATAACTACACTTTGGTTGCTCGAGAGAAGGCTTTACTACTCAATTGCTTTTTTAGCCCAAAGAAGCAGCATGAAAGCGCATCACCTCGTCTAAAGCCTTTTTTAACACCAACAAATTGTTTCCAACCTTCATGGAGCAGAGCAGTTCTCCATGGTCATCCTGCACAAACGGACGAGTTTGGCAGAGTTCTAAAACTAGACATGGCTCAATACAGTTCGTCCCTGTAGATGCTGTCATATGCGGGATGGAAATCAATAAAGAGATGGTGGGTGTCGATTTGATGTTCTTGGGTTTTTTCCAGGATCTGCCGCAATTTGAGCATGGACTTTTCTGGTCTAAAAATACACTGATAAGGCCCTATTAGGTTGTTGACGATGAGGGCTTTAGACGTTCACATATTACGACAGAGAAGATTTTGTAAGCAATGTTAAGTAGACTGATTCCTCTATATTTGGTTCAGTTTAGAGGGTCTCCTTTTTTTAGTGTCACCACAGCTATACATAGAAGAATTATGCATAAGACAATATTAAAACTATAAATATCAGAGCTTATCAGAGCAGTACCGCGTGGCGTGACGGTTAGTGCGTAGGACTGTCTTGCCAGAGGTCTTGGATTCAATCCTTGCCACCTAAAAACGAATAACAAATCCTCCAAGAGTAATTCTTGTGCTTCTAAATTGTTCGGGTCGGATTCATCAAAAAAAATTTACGTCTGCTCCATTCCTGACATTATTCGAATGGTTGAGAAAGTAACTAGGCCATGATTGTCTATAAGCTTAAGACGCATGGAAAACCCATAATAAAAGTAGTATTTAAGAGCTGAAATACATGAATTTCGAAATTTGACCTTACTCTTTGGAAAAAAATGTTTGTGAGTATTATTCCAGTAATTAAGATAGACGCCATCGTTGTTGAAGCCTATGTCTTCTAACTGCCATTGCTATAATATTTTTTACAGAAAATGTGTTTTGCTCATCTTGAATTGTGATTTATTATAGGTTCTAACTATTCTATACCCATTTTTTAATCTAGACTTCAAATTAAATGACTAAATATTTGTTAATAAATATTTATACAACTGATGTATACCTAGAACATTATACATTATAGTCCATATATGTACATATGTTATTTCATTAACTTCAGTAAATAATTGCTTGTGTGAACAATTATCAATTTTAACGAACATTCTCGTATTATAGACTCGTAGACTTTTTCTTTTTATTATTACAACGTATGTTTTTGAGTTGTATAAGTACAATTGAATAATTGCTTTCAATTTCTAAACAACAACAAAAAAAAAAAAAACAATTCTTTTGTTTAATTTGAACCAAAAACAAAATATACTTAGGATGTTAAAGCATGATACATTTGAATGATATTGGTATAATTTTTCAATGGCACGTTTTTTGGATAAAAAAAGTACGTATACCTATTTTTACTTTTTAACTAAGTAAACAATTATTCCTTTTCTTGCTTTAATTTAAGTTCAACTATTTAACTAAAAATGTTTTTGAAGTAAATATTCCCCACCATAAAATGACGTTGATAAAAAATAAGCCAAGAATTGGCAATGATATTGTTTACAAAATTCTTTTCTTAACGTAATACATATACAAAAAAGCAAAGAAATCACGTACATTTGATTATTTAATATTTAATTTAAACAAAATACTTTACAAACATATTATACTAAATTTTTTTAATGTCTCGAATATTTCTACAGAAAAACAGCTTAAGTTTCAATAATTAAACTATACTTTCAACATTATTAAGCATATTTTCTTTTTGGATTGAACACAAAAAATTCACTTATTAATTTCCAGTTCTTTAAACTTTAGTAATCTAAGTCCGTAAGCTAACAATCACGAAGTTCGTAAAACAGTTTAAAAATCTTAACTTGAATTTGTCAAAGACTGAAACAACTAAATGCCAAATAAAATTTTGTACAAAACTTGACTTTAAGGTTTGACTAACAACTAACATTGCGCGTTACGCTTTAAAATCTTATCTCGACAAAATAATGTTTTGTATGGTCTCTATAATTTTATAGCTTATACTTTACCAAATAAACAAAGTTAAAAAAAAGTAACCGTAATTGCATTTACAAATAAATCTCATTTATTTATTAATTTAACTATGTGCATACTAGTTTTTAAAAAATTAATACTAGAACGTTTCTTAACATTAGCTGTGTTTTTTTGAGATTCCATAAAGTACAGTGAAAAATTGCCTAAAAATAAATTATGAGCAGTAGCCCGATTCTGAAAGTTGAATGGACAATTTTAAAGAGGATGTGTTAAGAAAATATCAACAAATAATTTATATTAATTTTGTTCTCAATTTTTTTTTTAAATGGAAGCTGAATAAAATTTGAACTGAAGGAAAGGGGTTCGTTCGTAGATTATGGTCGAACTATGTGGAGATCTTCACGTGCAATGTTCTCTAAGGGAGGCTGATGAAATTTAAATAACATCATGTATATCTCAACCTTACATTTACATATTTCAAAGCTTAAAATGACAACTTTATGTTTTAGAACACTGTTGGAAAGCATTCCAAGATTTCAAAAGTTTTCTAAATATGACATTTTAAGGGCCAAAATACAATAGTTTAGAGGGGTTTTGGTGCATTTCACGAAGAACTGTTAGAAATGGTGTTGAAACGTAGCTTTTTTCCAAAAATATTTTTTTCTGTTCTTCTTGGCATTTTTATAAATGCGAAAAACACTACAAAATTATAGATGCAAAAAATTCACTTATTAATTTCCAGTTCTTTAAACTTTAGTAATCTAAGTCCGTAAGCTAACAATCACGAAGTTCGTAAAACAGTTTAAAAATCTTAACTTGAATTTGTCAAAGACTGAAACAACTAAATGCCAAATAAAATTTTGTACAAAACTTGACTTTAAGGTTTGACTAACAACTAACATTGCGCGTTACGCTTTAAAATCTTATCTCGACAAAATAATGTTTTGTATGGTCTCATGAGAAAGTTTGCCAGAAAAATGTGATCTTATTTCGTGGAAAAATAAAACGGAATCTTGCCTTTTTTTGGACTCAATTTTCGGGAGTCTATTATTACTATCGTTATCAGTCGGCTTTCTCATATCATAGATTGGAGCTGATGCTAGAAGACGAATTCTATGAAATTACTGTTTTGCGTAAACCTTTTGAAAATATTTTGAAATTAAAGTTGTCAACAAAACTTAAAAATTGTAGAGAGAAAAATGTTTGGTTCTTGAATTTAAGGAAATAAGAACATTTAAGTAATTTCTTTTAAAATTAAATAAAAAACAAATCAAGCTAAGCAAATAGGTTGGAAAGAAACTCTAGTGTGTCACTCACAAATTACGCGTTGCAGAATTTCTTTTTACTGCAGTTCTCGAGAGATTCAAAACTTTTATATTTGATTAATAGATATGAAACATTTAATATGTTTTTTAATTAGTCATTAGCATAACGAAAGTGTCACTTTTGCTGTTTTTGGGACATTTATATTCTTGAAATTCATGTTTAAATCTGAGTTCTAGAGCATTCAAAGCAAACTCACTTCAAAATGCAGATTTCTTTAATTTTTTAAGATCTTAAAAGTTTTTTTTATTTAATAAAAAACTAATTTTTAAAGAAAAACAAATTCATATCAAATTGGCGATCTCTTATTCAAAGTTTCTTCTTAGGAACCTGAATACTAAGATGCTATGAAAATTATTTTAAGCATTACTAAAATTTTTCCAAATTCTAAATTGTGTGAAAACAAAGATTTTTGTTGTTTTAGACAGCAAACCGCTTTTTGGTGAATGTCGTTAAATTACGAACAAATCTTTACTTATACTACTTAACTGTATAGGCTTTATAGCTCATATGACCCCCCTGAATCGTTAATTGGTCAAAAATGTTGATGAATTTGTGCTTATCGATTGGAATGAGGCTGGATTTCCGATTTATGTATATTATGTTCTTGGCCCAGTCCTCAGTACCTACTTTTAGCAACAAATTTACCGAATTATAAAACTCATTTTTAAGATATTCCAAAAATTAGTAAACCCAAATAATGGACAATAATTTATTTAAGCTGAGCATTTAAATTTAAATCCAATTATTTGTATTAACATTTATTTCGGTTTCTCCAGCAGCTTAAAAATATAAATACCTACAAAAAAACGTGTCTAGGTTAATTAACAAATAAAAATGGGTATACTCGTTTAATTAAAACATTATTGTTAAACGTGAAACATTGTTAATGCCGTTTAAGTTAAAAGCCTAAAAAATATGTATGTAAGTAGTAAAAATTAAAAAAAGAAATCGAACAATTTCAATCTATAAAAAGCTCTATTATAATTTATTAAAAACTATGTCATCTTTTGACAGGAATGCTAAGTAAACAAAACGTTGATAAATCACAGCTGATGCTGTTGATTTACATTTTACGACTTAAATTGTGTTATTTAAAATAAAGGGCCTTTTTTTTACGTATGGTTTTCAAGAAAAAATAAGACTTATATAATTGATTGTAATGGCTAAAAATTAAGTTTTATTATTAAAATGATTTTTGGGCATAAATTCCAGCAGAGAAGCCTAATTTTCTACCACTTTTTGCAGAAACTGGTTTCACACTTCAAATATTCTTTTCTAAGGCGTCAATCACCTTTTTTTTATTTTTTTTTTAATTTGTCGTTAATATTTTGTTACATATAAATACTAGCTGGTCCGGCCACGCGTTGCTGTGGCTAACGTTTTTTGTCATACTATGTACATTAACTATAGAAGAACGGTAGAAGAAAATCAGACATGGGCACCACCATGCGTTTTTACATAGATGCCATTTGTAAAAAAACATGGCGACCTTCATAACTGATTTTCTAATACCTCTTATTACAATAAAATGTTTACTAACGAACGAAGGCGGAAACTTTAAAGCTGGTATATAAATTTACTTATTTGGGATTTCAAGTGGAAGGACTTTGAACACAATTTATCAAAATTTTCGTACAGTTGATGTGAAGCAAAATGAATACAAAACAATTTAATTTAAAACGCATTATTATTTTTATTCAAATTTGTAACAAATGAGTATATTACAAAGTTTTAAATAAATAACATTTGATGGTTAAACTTTCTTATATGTAAGTAGGGTGCATAGTGTACAATTTTCTAACAATAATATTTATTATTTTGAATTATAAATACTTTTAATTTCAATTTAATTTAGCACTAATCGGTGCACAATATTTTTGGTTAAATCGTCTTTCACTAACACAAATAAGTTCGACGGTTTTCCTACACGTGAACACAGATTTTCGAAATCTAAACCACAAATGGACATTGTTTGGCCTTGAGACTTATTTATAGACATGGCAAAAGCTAAACGAATTGGAAACTGTAACCTTTTGAAGGGTAGGATCTGACGATAATATTGGAATACGTGGCAACAGGACCACTTTTCCTTTAAACTTTCCAGTTAAAATGGTTGCTTCAAGAATATTTCCGGTGATCTTTTTGATGACCAAAAGTGTACCGTTGAATAATTGAGGTGGATTCAAACTATGCAGTAGAATAATAGGTGAGCAAATCTTTAATCGAAGATTATGTATTGGCATTCCAGGTATATCTATAGTGAATTTAAAAATTGAATTGGAAAATGTACAAAAGTATCGATTGATTTAAAAGATCTCAGATCGCTTCGTAACAACTTTTGCATCTGGAAGTTAATTTCGTCAACATCAACATTTTTGGCTGCCAATCCGGAAAAAAAACTCTAAATCAATTCATGTTTTTTGTTGAAGAACAGTCATTAATTGTCTGGCAGTTTAATGCATTTCGTATTTGGTTGCACTACTATTTTACCGTTCCCAATATCTAGTAATTGTTCGAAGAATTGCTAACACCAAAAATTGAAAAAGTTAAACTCTCACTATATTTCGTTTACTACAAAATAAATGTAACCTACACTTTAGCCTCAGCAACATGTGGCGGTTATGCTATTAAATTGTAGCTAATACATATGAAATGTTTGGCAGTTTGACATAGCGCCATCTATTGAATAAATACTCAATCCAGTCAACAGATGTTGCCATCTGTTAGAATCGTTTGGAGCTAACAGATAATATTGTGACTTTCAATTAATAGACAAATAATTTGCAATAAAATAATATTGCGATCATAAATTGAGATGTAAGCTATCCTATCTTTCAGGTTGGATCAAACTGCACACGGTGTACAAATTTGATTAAAATCGGTTAAGTATATTAGGAGTCCATCGCGGACAAACATCGTGCCACGTAATTTATATATGTACATATATTATGAAGATGTAAATAAAATGAAAATTCCAACAAAAATGTATTTAAAAATTATTTTTGAATTAACAAAACAATAAGAATTCATGATATAATTTAATTTAATTTGTTTAACTTATTTCAGATATATTTTCAAATTTTGAAATATGGAGAAGAAGACAATGGACAAAAAACCATTGCAATGGCAAAAAATGAATTGGAAGGAAAAATTGAGTCATATATGGAACAATATTACAGTGGAACCAATGTTGGCTTGTTACATTATGCCAAGTGTTTTAGCTGGTTTAGCAACACAAAATCTTAATTTAGAAAAAGCCTGTAGAGTAAATATGGCATATGGAGATGAAGTTTGTGATGCTTTAACTCGGCGAGAAACTCAAAATTACACAATGTGAGTATAATATATCATTATTATAGAGTTAATAAAGAAATATAGCTTTAAGACTTATTTATGTACGTACTTGACTCTCCCTTCAAATATTTTGTTTGCAATCACCCAAATTTGTATTTGAGGAACTTTGAAAGAACATAATAACCAATAATTGAATTAAAAGCTGTTTTTTTTTCGAGATATTCGAGACGTGTGACATTTTTTTCAAGATTTACTTTTTATAGAAAATTTGTTCTCAAGATATTTGAGTCAAAAATTAATTTTTACCAATTTGTCGTAGTTTCTTCTGAGGTTTTAGTTTTTGTAAGAAAAATTGTCAATTCGAATTAACTTAAAAGAATACTTAATTTAAAAACCTTCTTCTTCGTCGCGTACAATTATTCTTGAGGTTGCACTCACAGTCACAGGCAAAGTTCTTCAAACCGAGGATTTAGATTGAATAAACGTATGGAAATGTCAACATTTTTATTTGACAAATGTTATTCGATCAAAGGCAACAATTCCTAAGTTGTTTTCAATTAAGTGCTTTTAACAAATGTATAAAACAAAAAACAATATACCTACATACATAAAATGTTAAATGTTATTTTTATTTTCTTCATCAAATAAATGATCCCTCTTGTGAATACATATATGTTACATATGTTAAACTTGGCTGTTATAATTCGTTAGAATTCTGCTTCCTTAGGTTTCCCTTGGGTTTAATTTTAAATTCTTAAATTCCTTGCTTTCAGAATATGGAATGAGGAATGAGAAATCATTCCATCAACATATTGGTTAAAGAAAAAAATCCTCTTTTACTTTGACATCATCTCTTTTCATTTATCTCGTAGATACAAAGAAATTTCATGCAACATTAAACAGAAAAAAAGGAAGTAAAAGTATCTTATGTGTTTGATCGACCCTAACGTCCTCCCTTCTTCATTATTCCGACTCCACAAGTGATTGCAATCACTTCCATATGATTTGCTGTGTAAAGAATCTGTTGCCATCAATAAAGTGTCAATCTTAACATTACATGAAATCACCAAAGTAATGTACTCTCTATCCTAAATTGCTTTGTAAATCCTTAAGTAAGAATAACTCAAGGAGTGTGACACAAATAACAAGGTGACACAAAGAACAAGATAGTGTTTATATGTGATACATCTGACTTAAACAAATTGGTATATGTTAGAGTTACGCTTTTTCAAAAGAATCAAAAGAAGTTTATAAACAATAAAAGAAATAGGAATGATATTTATTAAGAAAATTTAGTTGTTTACAGAATGAAGTTTAAACGAATAATGAGAATTTAATAGAAAATATTCTACAAATTCTATACAGTCATAGTATTGTTACTGTGATTAAGACCATGTCCGGATAAACAACTCTCATCATGATTGAGTCTTGGACGACCTTGGTGAGAATTGCTACAACCATCTTTTCCCTTGGTAAATATTCCAGTGAAATCGGCCAGCTCTTCAGAAGTTCTCGAATATAATTATATCTGATATCAATGTGTTTGGAGCGCGCATGAAAAAATGGATTCTTGGCCAGCTTTCCTGCGCCTTGATTGTCCTTGAACATTTGTATTTTGCAAAGGTTTTGAAAACCTAACTCCTTTAGAACCTTCAGAAGAAAAACAGCTTCTCTACTTGCATCACTGACTGCCATATATTCGAAGACAATGCGACCGTTCTCTGATTTCGGGATGATAACTAATTTCTTTTGTCCCAAATTGAACCATATGGACCTAGACGACATGTGGTTCCAGCAGGACGGCAGGCGCTACATGCAACACAGCAAACGCCACGACATCTACACACAACAATTACCCGTCTATATTGAAAAACCCTATAGCAATTGTTAAATTGGCTAAGACTACTATTTCTGAATGTGCTATATCGGGACGTGTTACTATTGCGAGATATATAAGAGCACCAGGTAGCTCTCGATAATAAACGTTACAAAATTGATGCTAAGGTACATCACATTCTTTGGAGAGTTTACAGTCTGATGCTATAGGAGTTGCTACATGTTTGCAATCTTCCATACCAAACCTCTTCAATATGTCATTAATGTATCCACTTTGGGAAAATTGTGTTGTGATAACTTATGATTTCTATCCCCAAACAGTAATTGGCTTCACCTTAAACCTCGGGTGTTAAATTCTTTGGATTTTTGCAGCTTTAATATTATTTGCTATGCCTCCATTACTTGACAAAATTAAAATATCATCGACGTAAATGAGTACAAATATTTTCTTACATTGGTATGTGTCGAAAACAGTCAGTCCAATAGTCTTTAATGGTCTGTCAATTTTTACGTTCCATTGACGTCCAGCTTGTCGTAAGTCGTAACCCATATAAAGACTTTTTCTTCCTTCTGGCCGTGGTTGAAGTTGATGCAGCATTTTGGTTTTCTCTATCCGACATATTCTTCAACATTTCTTTCAGCAGACCAAGTTTTTCCACATAAATGTCCTTTCCCTTCAGGTATGCTGAAGTAATGTCCATCTGATAGATTTTCAATTGGTATTTTGCAGCGAGAGTGATCACTGGTGCGAACGTTTCATGAAAATCTTTGCCAGCCACTAATCTTGCTTTCCGGCATAGTGTCTTCTCAGTTCGATTTTTCATGAAAAGTGCTTTCCCAAATTAGCCGTTCAGATTTGGCTTAAAACTGTAGGTCCCCTCAATCCCTGACAACAGTACTTGCACACAGGAATGGTTGAGAGTAAGTAAGTCACTAGGCCCTAGTTCTCAACGGACTGTTGCGCCACCCAATTTATTAACTTCCCATAGGAAGTTATTGTAATGGGTCCGATTTGTCAAATTGAAAATGTTGACATTTCTCGACGTTTCAAGGTCCCTAGAGTCGAAATAAAAGATTTTTAGAAAGATGTCTGTGCGTGCGTATGTCCGTACGTCCGTACGTTCGCGAGGTTTTTTTCGTCGTCCATAGCTTAAGAACCAGAAGAGATATCAGCTTCAAATAAATTTTGTTATACAGATAATAAGGGAGAAAGATGCAGAAAGGGCTCTCAAGAAAATTGCGTGGGTGGTTTTTTTACCATAGCAGTTTAAAAAAAAGGTGAAAATTTTGGTTAATCTTGAATATCTCATGAACCAATGACGCTAGAGACTTGAATTAAATTTTATATTATATATTGTAACGTGATACCAAACAAATATATTTTTTGGAAAAAATCCAATTAACGGTTTTTTTTATAAATCAAAAATACTGAAAAAAAAATGTTGTCACCTCGAAAATTTTACGACTAAAATATGATTTCGTCTCCGAAACAATTTTGTGCAACGAAAAATAATGTTTTGGACATCTGATAAAATTTTGAGAAAAATCGAATTGACAGTTTTTTTTATAAAAAATAAAAACCTAAAAAAAACATTACTCAAAGTTGGTAAAAATTGAATTTCGACTCAAATATCTTTTCAAAAACTTGAGATTAAGACTACAAACTTATTTTATCTTATAAGAAATATTGTTTTCAACATTCTGAAAAATGTTGAAAGAAATCGAATTGACAGTTTTTTTACAAAAAATAAAAACCCAAAAAAAAAAATTAATAAAAGTTGGTAAAAATTGATTTTCGACTCAAATATCTTTTCAAAACTTTGAGGTATTGGCTTTAAACTGCTTTTATCTTTCAAAAAATATTGTTGTTAACATCCAGTAAAATTTTGAAAAAAATCGGATTGACAGTTTTTTTTATAAAAAAATAAAAACAGAAAAAAAAATTAACAAAAGTTGTTAAAAATTGATTTTCAAAAATTTGAGATAATGGCTTCTTACTAATTTTAACTTACATATAAGAAATATTGTTTTCAATATTAGGAAAAATTTTGAGCAAAATCGAATTGATAGTTTTTTTTACAAAAAATAAAAACCTAAAAAAAAAACAATACTAAAACTTCGTAAAAATTTACTTTCGACTTAAATAGCTTTTCAAAAATTAAAAATATTGGCTTCAAATTTATTTTATTTCACAGAAAATATTGTTTTCGATATTCAGTAATTTTTTATAAAAATCCAACAGTATTTTTTTTCATGAAAAAATAAAACCTACAAAAAATAGTACGCAAATTTGGTAAAAATTGATGTTCGGTTCTCGATATCTCGTGAATAATAGAAGACATTGACTTTAAATTTATTTTATTCATCCAACTTGTTTTTGTTTATATAAGATATATATTTGGTAAAAATTAATTCATATATAGACAAACTTTTAAGGAAGACAAATCGACAGACGGGATGGGAAGTTATCAGTGTGGGTCGCATCGCAGCCTCTTTTCTTACATTGGTATGTGTCGAAAACAATCAGTCCAATAGTCTTTAATGGTCTGTAAATTTCGACGTTCCATTGACGTCCAGCTTGTCGTAACCCATATAAAGACTTTTTCTTCCTTCTGGCCGTGGATGAAGTTGAATCAGCTTTTTGGTTTTCTTTATCCGACATCTTTCTTTCTTTCAGTAGACCGTTTTTCCACATAAATGTCCTTTCCCTTCAGGTATGCTGAAGTAATGTGCATCTAATAGATTTTCAATTGGTATTTTGCAGCGAGAGTGATCATGAGTCGTAACGTGCTAAGTTTGGCCACTGGTGCGAACATTTCATGAAAATCTTTGCCATCCACTAATCTTGCTTTCCGGCCCTCGAGTGTTCCGTCTGCAGTGCATTTATTTTGAAATCCATTGTGTTCTTAAATTTTTAGGCATATCTTTGATTGTCCGGGTGTAACTTGGTTTCGCATTTCCGTGTACTTAGATAGTGTCTTCCTAGTTCGATTTTTCATGAAAAGTGCTTTCTTAAATTAGCCGTTTGGATTCGGCTTAAAACTGTAGGTCTCCTCCATCCCTGAAAACAGTACTCGCACACAGGAATGGTTGAGAGTTGTAAACCACTACGCCCTAGTTATCAACGGACTGTTGCGCCACCCAATTTACCTATTTAATTTTTTTTAATAACAGCGCTATGAGTAAATGGTGGCTTTTATTGCAAATTGCTCTTCTTGATTTGTCACTTCTTGATCATCTTACAGTTTATCAATGTTTTTTTGAATTTCCTTTTGTATTTTTTAAGGACGTCCTGGTTTTCCAGTTCTAAGTTTATCTGGCCTTCTTGGTCTGTACTTTGATTTTGTTTGGACTACTTCCCCTTGGATACATTAAGTTGCACTTTTTCAATCAGTTTTGATAGCCTTAATTCAAATCAGACTTCAAAATTACTCTATCATGTAAGGTTTTTGAGATATTAGTTTTTAAAATTCAGAAAAGAACATAATACAAGGCTTTTCATGAAGTAGTTTTTTTTTTTAACATCCCATAGAAAGTTATTGTAATCGGTTCGATTTGCCGAATTGAACATTTTGACATTTCTCGACGCTTCCCTAGAATCAAAATCAAAGATTTTAGAGAGATGTCTGTGTTGCGTAGGTACTTACGTTCGTACGTTCAAATTTCAAGAACCAGGGGTATCTCCCCTCCACACGACTTCAAATAAATTTTGTTATACAGATAATGATGCAGAAATATGTAGAAAGGGGTTTAAAAAAAAATTCAGTGGGTGTTTTTTTTAATATAACAATTTAAGAAAAAAAAATAAAAATTTTGGTTAACCCAAAATATCTCACGAACCAATAACTTCAGCGATTTGCATTAAATTGTATATTATATATTGTGTCTTGATATGTAACTAATATAATTTCGGAAAAAATTCAATAAGCGGTTTTTCTTATAAATAAAAAAAAACTAAACAAAAAAAAAAAACAATTTAATCTCCAAAATAATTGTATGCAACGAAGAATAACGTTTTTGACATCTGGTCAAATTTAGAGAAAAATCCAATTGACACATTGACATTTTAATATTCAGAAAAATACAAGGCTTCTTGAGGTTGACATATTTATAATATTTTTAAAAATGTTCGAAAAATCTTCATAAGTTGTTGGATTTCACGTGTCTCAAATTAATCTAAAAGAAACGCCATTTGTGCTAATGCAAAACGGATTAAAATTCATATATAGACTTCTAATTAAGGAGAATTTTCAGAAAATAAGTAAGATACTAAAATGATTAAAACTGTATCTAAAAGACAAAGATTTGTACTTTGCGAAATCATCAAACAATTGATTGATAAAGGATATGTTGAGTTTTAACTTAACTTAAAAAACAATTTTTTGGTCATCCATACCCCGTCCGTGAGTTTTACGCCCAGTTTTTTTTAAATATAATCCATGATTAGTTTGAGAAGAAGTGTTTAAGATTATTCTTTATATTCACTGGTCAAGAAATTTTTCGAGACTTCTTACTTCTTCAAAGGTTTTTGAATTACCAAGTTCAAATTCAACTTCAAAATCTCTCTCTTCCAATTTAGGTTTTGAGATATCACCTTTCAAATGAAATAGTACATATTTTCGAACAAAAATTTGAAAATAATCTTAGATATTCAGGTAAAATATTTTTTGTATTTCATTTACTTTATAAAAAAGTCCTCATTTATAGTAAGTCTTCATCTAATCTGCAAAAGCCTTAAAGAAACACTTAACCCCACTTGCACTGAGTAAATTAAAAAACTAAGTTAACTGAATTGACCAAGTGCAGCCAATTACTAGTTTTTTGGTTTGTTTTTAAATAGAACATAAATCCACTTAATTTAAAGGAAATCTAACAGAAGTTTTTATTTCTCTTCATCTTCCAATTTCATTTTATTGATTTACACAAATAAATATATGCCACTTAATTGTCATCAACCCATGAGTCATGATCAATGTTAATGGTTCGGCACATAATTTATGGCCAGCAAAACGGTTAAAGAAAAAATTAGAAATTTATAAACAAACAAATTTATATACACCTTGAAGTAGGTAAGGTACCTCACCTATCTCTTCACAAACGAGTATCTTATATCCCTTAACCAGAAACCTTAACAGTTTTCTTCATTTCAAATTTTATTATTCAACACTTAACGTACTCGTACAACCAATTCATTTTACTCTTTTTGTTTTTGTATGTCATTTTAGCCAAGAAGCAACCGTCCAACAACTAGTGGCCAAAATGGCTGCATGGAAAACGGTGATACAAAGTCTGCTACCTTGCCTGCTAATATTGTTTTGGGGCTCGTGGAGCGACCGTCATGGCAGACGAAAACCATGTATGCTGATACCTGTAATTGGTGAATTTATGGGTGCCATAGGTCTTATTTTGTGCACATATTTCGAGAACGTTCCCATGGAAGTGGCTGGCATTACTGAAGCCCTCTTTCCGGGTCTCACAGGTGGTTGGTTTACAATGATGATGGGCGTCTTTAGTTACATAGCTGATATAACAACCGAAGAAGAACGAACCTTGAGAATAGGCATATTGAATGTATGCTTTTCGTTAGGTGTACCTTTTGGAATGGCATTTAGTGGAATTTTACTGAAGTGAGTATAATCATTTTTGTTAAGCATTTAGACGTATGCTGTTAAGAGGTGCTTTAGTCTATGAGGACTAAGGAGATGTTATAAATCAATGAATATATTAGATGATAGTATACTAATGGTGTTCACAAGGAAGTAATCTACCAGAAATAGATAAGGCCAAAAAGGTGGGTAAGGTTTTTTGGTTGGAATTGGAAACCAGTTCATGAAAGTAGTTAACGCAACTAAAAGGAGGATGTGATGTACTTGAAATACAAGTGCTAAATAAATTTATACAGTGATAGCTGAGGCTAAAGCAATTGGTTTACTCTGTCAGTTGTTATGGTATGTAAGCAAAAATGGAGGGAGCAATAATTGCTGTGGAATTCCTAACAATCAGATGAACACAGAAGTAAAAGATACTTCCGGACTAACTTTTAGAACGCTTTTAATTTCTAATTTGCATTCTGCATTTTATTTTGAAACACCCTTTATATGATATTTCAGAGCAATAAACATAAACAAAATCTATAATTTAATCAATGAACAATTTTATTTCTTCAGGAAAATCGGATTCTATGGCGTCTTTACTACATCAGCTACATTATATCTTCTTTCGTTCCTTTATGGATGCTTTATATTAAAAGAACCAAAACGAAAGACCAAGGAAGAATTGCAGAAAACAACACAAAACAATATACTTACGGACTTCTTTGATAAGAAACATGTTGTCGAGACATTTCGAGTTGCTTTCAAAAAAGGCGAAAATCAACGTCGTCTTCGCGTTATCATGTTGATGATTGTTGTTATGGTTGTCATTGGACCAATGCATGGTGAGTTAATTTTTTGAACTTGTGTAATTTATACATTACCTTACTTATCTATTGTAGAATAAAGTAGACGTGTGTAGGTACAATCATAAATATTGAGTTGAGTTGATTTAGATTCAACGCATAATTTTTTGATGAGATTGTGAATAGCTATTTTAAATTTTGATAAAGAGGAAAATAAACTTGCGTTTATTTTGATTAAAGAGAAGCTATTAAGAAAAAAGGAAATAAATAATGAGAATGAGCAAATATTATAATATTATTTTAAGAATAACCTTTGAAACACTTGTAATAAGGATTTTCGATTGTGGTATTTATTTTCTTCCGATTAAAAAAGAACTAAGAGCGTTGGGATTCTTTAAATAATAAAAACTACGCGATTTGCTCGTAGGCTTCTCGATTACAATTTAATAATAAGTTTGCTCATAAATGTTCGAAATAGTTTGATTATGTACCTTATTTCTTATAAGATTATAAAGAAGTGACCGTCTTGTTGAAACCTCATATTCTCCAAGTATTCTTCAATAGCAGGCAAAAACAAAAGTGGATGTAATGGCCTCTCTTCAATTACTTGAGGATTCTTAGAACCCCAAATACTACAATTTTGTTTTTATTAACATACACACCGAGTGAGAAATGTGCTTCATCGCTGAAGAAAATTTTGTTCGAAAAATCGCCGTTCACTGCCTGTTGTTCAAGCACCCATTCGACGTATCTACTACGTTGTGAAGGGTCAGCTGGCTTCAGTTGTTGTGTGAGCTGGACTTTATATGGATGTAAGTGTAGATCCAAATGCAAAATATGCCATATTGTGCCGTAAGACAGTCCTAAGTCCTGAGAACGATGACAAATCGACACATTTGAGTCTTCGGCATCACTTTCAGCTGGCTGTGGCAGAATCACCATTTTTGTAGTAGGTTTAAACAATTTTAATGCGTTGTGCGATAGTTAGGCGATCCATTTTCGTAAATTTCAGACTTTTAACTGAACAAAAAAAAAATGCTTGAGCAACTTAGTTTGACAGATGTCGAATTCAAGCGCTATACTTTTAAAACCGCAAAATGGATAACCCGTTATTTTATATATGAAAATAAAATTTGTAGTTTACTGCTTTAAGCTTTTAACTTTTAACAGAGGACTGGACCAAGAACATGATATGAATCGGAAATCCAGCTCGATTCCAATCGCGCAGTACAAATTCATTAACTTTTGACCAATGGACAATTCAGGGGGAGGCGAGTCATATGAGCAATAAATCTTATACAGTAAAGTTGTATAAGTAAACATTTCATCTAAAGATTTGTTAGTAATTTAACCATATTCACCAGAAAGTGGTTAGCTGTATTTTAATAATTCTCTAAATTACATGCCAACCCAAAATGTTTTTAAAGTAAAATTGAATACAAAATTAATTTAAAAAAAATCACTCTAACGCTTTTCAGATACAAAATTTGAAAAATTAAAGTTTTTTGAGAAATCAAATGACGTTTAAATTTTTGAAAACTGTTTTGCAGGTACATTTTTAAATCTTAAAATACATGAATATTTTTAAACAGACTCTTTACATATATGAGCAAGTTCTTGCAATATATTTTGAACAAATTTCACTATTATAAAATACGGCAATTTTATATGTTTTTTCCAATACAAGTTCTACTTTTGTGCGAAGTTTCGCAATTCTGCTACATTGGGCACAACGCACTACTAAATACTACTAAGTAGATGAAAATGTGCCTTTTATCGACTTAAAATGTTAGGCACAAATATAAAAAAACTGAACTTTTTTATCATATCTGATGCTAACACTCAAATGCTTCACTGGAAACTAGGCCAAACGAAAAGCTTCAAAGACTTCTGAAATATTGCGAAGGAGATTAACGGAACTAAATAAAAAATAATCACAGCAATTTCTACCGAAATCTTTTCCACTCATTTTAGTCGCCTATTATCCCTACAGCTTCGCGTCGTCGCTGGGCCGAGACTAGACGTTATATGTTCATATAAAGATTGAAGAAGTACAGGATGTACTTAAAAAATCGAAAAATAAAAAAGCACCTGGTGAATATCCATTATTTCTGAATTTTTTAAAAATGCAACCCGTACGTTTTTAACTCATTTGAAAACCGTCTTCAATTAAATCTTTCGAATACCGACATACCCTCTTCATTCTAAAAATCAGTCATATTTCCAATACACAAAAAAGCTCTCTAAAGGCCCCTGAAAACTATAGAGGCATTTCGTTTATGAATGTATAATAGTGTAATTTCTGTTGCGCAATGGGGGACAGACTTGAAAAATGGGCCGAAAGAAATAATATTTTATCTGAATTACAGTAGGGTACGATTGATCAAATTTTATAACTTTCATCTATAGTCAAGGCATTTCAAGTCAGTAATCAAAAAAATCTATTAATTTTTCGTTGACTTTAAAACTGCTTTTGACCTAGTCAACAGAAATGCACTTGTACGCCGAAGACCTCGTCGTGCTTTCGGAGTCGTCATGAAATAAGGACTTACTATAAACACTGGAAGTTCCAAAATAATGGTCTTCGCTCGAACTTAAAATGGCCGGAATGTATTAAGATGAAGCTACAATGATACTCCACTAGAAACATCAAAGGAGATTAAATATCTAGGCCTGAAACTAAATCCAACATTAGATTACAGAAAACACCTATGTGAGAAAGCCAATAGTGCACAAAGCTTGGTAAATTTAACATAGAAATGTACATACCTTTTGAACAAACGTATAATTCTTTTAACTAAATTTAAAATGTTTGATTCAATTGTAAATTAACTTTCTCAAGTTTTGGGAGCAGATGATTATGAAGACATTACAACATTTTATAGGAGCTTTCTAAAGAAACTTTTTAGTCTGCCCCGAAATACGCCCAGCTATGCGATATAATTAGAAACCGGGCTACCAATAAAATTTACAAATACGCTTAAGTTCCAAGCTGATTACATATTATAATCAAAATCTGCAGCAACTATCCAAACGCAAGGCTTTCGAAAAAAAATGCTCTTGTATGAGTTAAGTTGTTTCTTAACTCATACAAGGGCATTTTTTTGGCATTTTTTTTACTACTTTGCAAGATGGCAGTCTATTACAAATGCGAAGCTCTCCGATTGAACGGCAACCCTTATAATGGTAGTAGAGGAATGTCTTCACTTCTCTTCAGTATATGCCCAATTTTCAAACCGCAAAGGCGTCCTTTTTTTCGCAAAAATATTACATCCTAAATGAGCACGACTTGATAACTTTAAGCAAGTATTTGAAAGTCATTTACACGCATATGTTATTATTAATTACAGCATATTCCTAAATTTAAAGTTTTTTTTTTCATATATTGCTCAGTATTAAAAAAGAAAAGTTATGAAACAATCAAACATTTTTGTCAACCTGGCCGACGGCATAGCCATAGCTTTAATATTCCAATTATTGTATTTAATTGTTCAGAACTGAATGTTAATAAATGAAATACTTGCTAATGACTTACTAACTATGACTGGAATTTAATCTTGATAGCCTATCCCCAAAATAACCCATAAATAATGATAAAATGGAGAAAATGAAATCTTGCACTCAAAACAAGTGCAAAATGCTCGTGAAATAAATACCATTTTTTTAAGAAATTATATACATACGAGTACAAAACATAGATGTTGAATAATTTCGAAAGAAATTCAAAATGTGTTTCTGAATATGTATCTTAAAACATCCATTTTATGTAATGTTTAGTGAGTGTGTTGTTGATATTATTTACTTAAATAAATACAAACATAAACATAATCTTTATCTTAAGTTATATAGTTTCATATCTAGAATCGTATAGTATGTCATATCAGGTATATACCACTTAATGAAGCCATTTTTGATTTGGAAGTTGGAATGTTTTAACTAAATTATATTTACCATAATTATCTAACCATAAGTCATAGTTGTTCAAATATCTTTTGTTTGCATTTTATTTTAGTTTTTATTATATTTGGACTTCAACATCATTATAATTAGACTAATGATAAAAAACCATGAACTTAAGTGATGTACCTATGGCACTGACAACAGAAAAACATGCCTTGAATCAAAATCACAATATAATTACACATTCAATGGTAAAAATATTGCCAAAATTAGTTTCTGCTTCACTTCCGATTTATTTAAACAAAGTTAACAAAAGAAAACAAATTATTTAGTTCCGAATTATAAACAAATAATAAATATTCCAAATGCATATAACGCCTAATTTTTAGCGAATACAAAACAAACAAATGACACAAATAGCATTCGTAAACATCTAACTAAACAGTAACCAGCCATTAAAAAAGTTAAACACAAAACACAATGCATATAAAATTATAATTAAATAAACGCACGTGACATTTAAATTTTTTAATACTCAAGTGCGAAAATAACTCTTAACTAAGGTCAAACTCATAAATAGTGATTGTCAAATTTTAAAAATGTTTGCTCTTTGTGTTAAGCTTCTAGAAACTTCAAGTTTAACTAATTCTAAGCCAATTTAATTGTATTTTTATTGAGCCTTGACAGAACATTATACCTTAGAAAAGTAATCTGTCAAAAGTATTGATATGAATGTAAGAAACGTCATTGAGTTTTCCTTTGGATAAAGTTTAATTTTCTGTTATATTAATAGATAGCTATTGCTATAAAAATATTTTTATGTGAAAAAGGCAGTTGACCCTCCCTTTTATCAAAGCTACCGTTATACTGGCACTTCTTATAAAGGCTATGGTGCAAAATTTTAAATAACCTAGCGCAAATTTTTAAAATAAAAAGGTGATTTAGTTAATTCTAAACGATTTTAACATCTTACCTTTTTTAACAATTTGCTAAAGTTAAAATCATGGAATCGCTACTTTAACTTTTAGCAATTCGCTAAATCCGTATTACATCAGTACAGAATGGCCCACTCAAAAGTTGGAAATTAAATTAAGCGTAGTTGCTTTGTTTATTTTCACGAACTGTCACTTTTTAGACATGTTTAGATGTTCGTTTTTAAAAAAAAGGAAATTAGCAATTTCCTTGTTACTAAAGGTTAAAAATTTTAGACTCATTTAGTAAATTACTAAATACTTAGCAAATTGCTAACTAGTAAATTGTAAAACCCTTAACAATAGATTTTAAGGGTTCAAGAATTTACGAGTTAAGAATTTGCTAAATATTTAACAAGTTACTAAATCCAACATTTTAAACATTTCTTTTCGTTTTGCTAACGTAACGTAAATTACTAATTGCCTTGTATTAAAAAACGAACATCCAAACATGTCTAAAAAGTGACAGTTCGTCAAAATAAACAAAACAAACACACTTAAAAGGACCAATTAATTGGACTTTCCCACTGTAGACTGAACCATTCTATCCACTGACTGCTCTTATAAGAATAATTGTACAAATGTCATTTTTAACTTAAGCAAATTGTTAAGAGATAGAAAGATGTTAAAATTAGTAAATAGCTAAAAATGGCTTCACATTTTACTAAATCTTTAAAAATGCTGCCCCTATAAGTTTATCCTTGAGCTGAATTTCCGAAGTACTAACAAGTATAGATATCCTTTTTTCAGCCACCCATCAAGAATGTACAATGCTTTACACAATTTTTTTTTTCTCTGCCATTTTGTTATTCAAAACCTTAAGACCAAGGTAAACCGGTAATTTATCTTAAATGCTTTCATATTTAACTTACGCTTGCCCTGTGTTTTAACTTTAAACATTTTAAGGGTAGTCATAACAGCTTTTGTGCGCCCTAAATATAAAACATTCAATTAAGTATAGCCAAAACATTATTATCAGGCTTGTCAGATTGAGCTATTTATCGGAAATTGAGCTGTGTTTTCACAATATGCCGACACTTCATTAAATTTGACAACCCAATCATAACAGGGCTTAAAATAGCCTACATCTTAATTGAAGCTCAAAACGTTAACGTTTATTTAATGTTGCATTGTTGTTTAAATAGAAATAAATTCAAGTTTTTTTTATCAAAATTGGACTACTTTTACAGCTTATATTTTGGGCTACAAATATATTTAAATTGAGCTATCGATTAAATTGATGATTATCACGGAAATATTTTGTTAGGCCGACATTCTTCTTACTTGAACTATTATGGTGGTATTTTAATTTGTTTATGGATGTAAAGTAATGTTTTGACAGTAATTTGAAACTCTAGTTCATAAGAATAATAGTTTGACAGATATCTTCTAAAATGAAGTAAAAAAATATTGGGCTGATTCAGACCAAATAAGGGGCTTCAATTGTAGTCAACTTCGTTTTTTGAACTTAAATTTTGTCCCAGGAAACTAGTAAGTTTTTCAAGTGTCATAAACTTCAAACTTGTAACTTTACTTTACGAACTTCTGGGTTAGGTTAAAGTTATTTCAAAGTAGCTGTTCCTGATGAAGTAGGACACACTTAGGCCAATTTAATGGCCCATTGTGATTTTCTAACCTTTACTCTCAGTTCATCTTGCAAAATCAAACCAAAAATATATGTAATTTTCTAAAAAAACACTCCTCAGGCAAGCTACACTTACAATTCCATATCAACCTGCATTTTGTATTTAAAAAAAAATATTACTTATTCCTTTTCCACTTTGATAAGGAAACCTTTTACATAACACGTCAAAAATAAATAAATCACAGAGTAATAAAGTTCAGCTTTTAGTTGAATGAAAAATTATGGTTAGCTGTCATTTTGACATAAATGGAATTGACTAGATAGTTAACTTTCCAGTCAACTTTCCAATAAAGTTGCCTTAATTGGAAGGTAATTTTTTGGCAGCTGCCCAATCAGATGCTAAAAACTTGCCTTACTTTCAAGTACCTTATGTCTTCTGAACCTGCCCATTGTATTACAACCATAAACAAATCAACTTGACAGTTGGTATTTGAAGGTTATGAGAATCTACATCTTAGGCCGTGTGTGAATTGCGTTAAAATTTGCGTTAAAACTTCTACCACGGTTAAAATTTGACGTCTTCTTTGAGGTGGGATCAAATTTAGCCATTTGCTGTGTGAATTGCGTTAAAACAATTATTTTAACCAAAATTTCTGCGCAGGTTAAACAAATTTCCCTCGATAATTTAAGAAATTTCCCTGAACAAAAATTGGTTTTCTTTTTCGCGGAAAAATAATTTCTCTTACAAAACATATTTTTAAGAAAACAGGGTTAATAAAAAGTCTCTAAAACTAAAAAAAAATCTTTTTTATTTATTGTTCTCGATTCTAATGTCATATTTTAAAACAACAGTCAAAAATATTCAAACAAAATTCCCATTTTGATTAATTGATTTATTCGGTGTGGTAACACTGAAAAATTGAATGCAAAAGCAAGAGCAAATTTCTATATCAATAGAAACGTCAAATTTTAACACACTTTAACCTGCTCCACAGCTCAATAAATTTTAACCCATTTTATTCACCTCATTAGTGTCAAATTTTAACGCTGGTTAAATTTTAACACACATTTTAACGCAATTCACACACGGCCTTAGAGAACTAGGTGTTTTCTATTTGAAAAATTCTCCAAAATGTTAGGAAAATTGCTTCATTTTAGAAAATCTAACACAAGTTAAGGGAAGTTAAATCTGCACCAAAGTATATCTCTATATCTGAGTTCAACCGTGAAATGCAAAATACGAAAATAAACTAAATAAAGAAAAGCATTCCTCTATTTTTAAGCTTTTTAACAGGAAATCAAATCGACATTGAATTCTCGTCTTCCCTCAATTACTACAAAGCTACTGGTGTTTAATTGGACAAAATCTACAATTATCATCATCATGATTGTTTGTAATGATTGTTCACTATGGGATGATGCGATATTGCGCAGCGCAGCAGTAGTCTGCTCTCGATAATGATAAGGATTTTGAAGTCATCATCGGACGGTTAATTTTATTTTATTTGTAGATACATAGATACAATGTTTAGTGGTAAAACGAGACAATGACCGCCATTATTAAGTTTAGAGAGATGAAGTTAATTAATTAACTTTTGTGGTTTCGGTGAATTGTTATTTTACTTTTCAACGTTTGTTTTTGATTTTGCATGTTAATTGTTTTTCGTGTGTAGACATTAGACACACGAACGATTTAAAAGTGATTTACATGGGGGAAATTCATCATCCTGTTTAGATTCAGATAAGTGAAATTGATTGGAGAAGGGAGGAAGTTTATCAAATTTTAAATTATTGAAAAAGTAAGATGGCTCGTTGCTTTTTTACCCAAAACTTTCAAGTCAACCCTCAAGATCTATGACCACTAAGTCTATCACCATTCCTTCTTAAGGCCTTAGAAATATGCCCTTGACATCGAAGACGCTTTTAACAACGTGGACACATCTGCACTAACATCTCTGAACGTAGGGGGCTCGCTTGGGGAGTTCATTCATTTAATGCTGACTAGCAGAATAACTTATTCAAAACTAGGCAACTCTTCTGCTAGAAGATTCGTTAGTAGAGGAACACTGTAAGGTGGTGTTCTATCCCCTCTCCTCTGGAACCTTGTGTTAAATGAAATCCTAACTGGTCTGGATGCGGAGGGTTTCAGAGCGATTGCCTATGTGGATGACGTTGCTACAGTGGTCTCAGGAAAGCATCTTAACAACTTAACAGAATACTTACAAAATGCATTAGACAAACTATTACCTTGGGCTGATCGGTGTGAACTGGGTGTAAGCCCACAAAAAACCGGATTAGTACATTTTCGAGGAAATACAAAATTCTATATGTCAATTCCATTTTACCTGTTTATAAGCGGATCGCTTCGCACGACCCCATCTGCGGCACTGGTCTTCAATTTGTGTGTTTTCGTAATGAAGAAAACGATACTTCCGTTCTTCCAATTTAAATGTCAAATGTTTCAGATGTTTTCAAAACTATGACAATTTTTCCAACAAAAAAGAAAATTGTTTGACCCAATTATTAACAATTTGCTGGTTCTGTTTCTACTTAGTTTTAAATAATAATCTACAATGGACTTTACGGGTGTTTTTTAAGTGTAGAAAGCGAAGAAGCGAGGGAAAATTTGAATAAATTGCGTATCCAAAGAAAATTACTAAGAAGTGGATCTTCCCCGCTTGATATTCATAATACCACATTTTAATTGTATTTAATAATTTTTGTTCAATAAGGTTTATAAAATTATTTCGGCTGTCGAGAGAAACATTTTTGAATGTTTTCCAAGAGATAAAATATGATTTCAAACTTTGCCTTCAATACTAAAGCTTGACGCTACTTTACGATTTTGAGTGGAAGGTAAAAAAAACAAAAGAGAAAATTTACACAAAAAACAATGAGTTAAATGAAGTAATTCAATAACCGTTAAGATTCTTAATTATTAGTTGTTAATTTTCGTATGTTATTATTTATATTTTGAAACAATCCGCCAATTCACACCAAGCGCTTTGAAAATTAATTGATTAATTCGGTCGAATGGAAAGCGAATCGCTTTTAAAAATAGGAAAACACAAATCCACTGCGCTTTTTGGAGTCATAATTTCCTTATATAGTAATAACTTAGAGTTCAAGAAATTATGAGAAGGGAAAAAGATTAGATATAGGATGCCGACGATGTTCAAGTGACGTAAGGGAACTTTGTGTAAATTCATTTTTATTAATTCAGTCTTAAACCTATCTTAAAGCTAGACAAAAATTCATAAAACTAGCCTAATTAACCATAACTTACAACTAACTTACTGGTCCCATACGGACACTCTAAGTTAAACAATAATACTTAATGCTAATGCCTTTCGGCCCTAAGATCTATTTAACTTCAATTCCATTTTATTTATTTTTTTATTCATTAGAAAATTTCAAAAAAAACCTTTTTTTATTTTTACTTAAAAACTACTTAAAATAAGGTCCTTAATATAAAACTTAAAGCTAACTAAAACTACCTATTCTACCTATAAACTACTTAAAACTAGAACAACCACAGCAGCAAATCTAACTATCTAACGTTTTTTGTTTTTCATATTTTGTTGTCTTTTTCTTTTTTTTTATATTTGTTTTTTTTTTTTTTATTCCATGTTATATTTTTTTTTTGTGTACCTATATTTTTTTTTTTTTTGTGCCACCATGCCTATTCTACTTAAAACAAAACCCTAAAACTATAAAACAAGTATGTAAGCCGGCCAAGGCTTAAAACCCCATCCCAACTACCCACTATCAAGTGCCAGTTCGGTCCCGTTCGGACACAGCCCTACTGAACCGAAGGAGCTCTGCTCCACCTTGTACCATGAATGACGTCCCGATTGTACAGGAGTCGCCTATCCAAGGTTTTTCGTCTGACGTGGTAGATTAGCGGAACTTCCAATCTATCCTGTATCAGACCGCATCTATCTAAAAAGAGGAATACCTCTGGTGGAATGAAGCCGCTCAAGCGTGCACTCTCAAAATACTCGTCGTTCGGATAGAACGCCCGAAAATTAAATTGTTGGTCGAAGACATAGCCCTTGCAATGTGACCTCGGACGAGTTTTATCACGAAATTGTCAATTCTGTTGATTCGAGCCCCGTTGTATAGGACCTCGTTGAAATAGTAATGCAAGTAAGAAGATTCGGCTGTTCGATATAAGCCGGTACAGCGTCGATAACACTGCCGCTCGAACACCCGAAACTTCTCCATCTGGGAAGGGGCAACGTTGAACCACACAGGACAACCATAAACAATCATCGGCCGTATGAGGGCCATGTAGCAAATTACCTTCACTCTGGAGTCAAGCCGACTGCTAAAAAACAGTCGTTTCGTCAGAGCGAAGGCTCCTCTGGCCCTGGTCAGAGCAGCATTTATATGTCTGTCGAAATATAAATACTGATCTAACCAGATACCGAGGTACTTCACTACACTTTTGCCCGTGAAGATCAACGATGACCATCTTGCGCCAATTCTTGCACGTATCCCTCGTGGCCCTAGCCAACGGAGTCCGGAACAGAATTGTCTCCGACTTCTGGACATTTATTTTCAGTTTCCAGTCGTCGCAATTTCGCTGAATCTTGTTGAAATCACGCTGCAAGAGAATTCTAATAACCTCAACCTTTCGGGCCGTTCTGTACGCTTAAATAAGTTGCAGGAGTACCAGTACAGAAATGGGAGTTATATTCAAGCTTTGGATGTATATAATTCTTGTAATTAACAGCCACATAAGAAGGGGAGACATATTTCTTGCATGGCCTTAGGAAACCCAAGCATCTTGCTGCATTTTTGGCGATATCGCGTATGCGATCGCTCCACAAGAGATGGTTGGTGACAAACATTCCGAGAATACCGAGATGTTCAGTCTCATTGGTGCGAAAGAGTGCTTGAGATAGAACAGAGCCCGGCACACCAGCATTTATTTTGTGGTTTTCAGACTTGAACTCATCCAATACTTTTTGTATTGAACAATCGGAAGGTAATTACTACTTACTAATCCAATGAAGGAGGGATTAATGGAAAACGGAAGCACGCTCTTTCGAAAACAGACCTTGCTGCCAAACCTTTGTGCAATACGATGCAAACATTTGGTTCCACTGTTGGGTGAGATGAACCATGAGATCACCAGTGGACCTATTTCTAAGAAAGCCGTACTGTCGGTCATTAAGAAGCTTTTGATCTTCGAGATATTTCTTGAGCTGATAATTAATCAGCGTTTCCATGACCTTGTTTTCCATCCGCTCGGAACGAGACCTGAGGAGTACACAGATCGAAAAACTTACGCAGTGGTTTTGCCAGCGTTGAAGAACACGTATTCAGAACAATAGCGGGGATACCATCCGGACCAACGGATTTATGTGTGTTAAGATCTCTTAGGACTCTTCCAAGAGTAAGAGTGGGAAAAAAGATCGGTCCCATAGAATCACTAAAACGGTCGAGTACAGGTGGAGTCACAACACTCACTGGCAGCGTTGAATTGTCGGCGAACTGCGTAGCTAAAAAATTACCTTTCTCTAAAAAGCTAACAAATGGAGTGTCATATACAACGAGCGTAAGTACCGAGGAAGGAGAAGAATTCCTCATGTGTTTTTTGAATAACCAACAATTTTTGCTGTCTTTCTAACATTGTAGTATTTTTGCCGTAATTTTTGGTCTTGCAAACATTTTTACCTTCGAATATGGGCGTTTTAGGCCTTTCTGCTGTTCTTGAACTTTTTCCGGTTTTCCTCAGATGGGTTGGCCCTAAAACAATATCAGAATATTGAAATTAATGCAGGCTAGAGCATTCCACATTCGTGTAGTGTGACTGACAAATGAATCTCTCTGCTTAGCAGTACGTTCGAAATTTGGTTCAAGAATAAACTAATGTCCATTCTAAGGAGTAAGGGTCTTAAGGTTGATTCGATTGAGGGGATGAATGCATAGATTCTACTTTGAATTATATCCAAGAGACTCAAGTAGTTAAGTGGGGCTGTGGCACCTTCCCAAATATGCGAATTGTACTCGAATTTCGGAATTGTCTTTGTTATATGTTAAACTTAAAACCTAAATTATAACAAAAATTAGAGCAAACCTTCAAGAGCTTTCTTTCTAAAAGTGTCATCAAAAAATGTATAAGCGAAATACTTATGAATCCGGCAGAAAGTATGCAACTTTTTAATGGATATTCAAAATGAAAAAGAAAATAGTTAACATTATTCATCACCATAAAGTTTCGAAACAATTTGCTCCTTTTCATTTATATAAAAATAAATCACTTTGTTTGAAGCTACAAAACCTCCCTCGTTTATTTTACTCTTATTCGCAAGGAATTTCATCTAAGTATATACATAGTTCAAAGAGGGGGTGTAAACGTATATATTTCCTGGTTTTATAGTCGAATGGAAGAAGCTAATTTTGTCGACAGTAAGGTATGGGGTGCTTTGCGAACATTTGAGCAATTAAGAATTATGCCTTTCTAGACAGTGAATAAGATGTTTACAATGTATAAGAGACTTAAGCTAAGATAACTACTCTTTCTTGACAATTACAATAACAATTCTTAACACTAGTCTGCGTTTATGTAAGTTAAATCGAGCTAAAGTTAAAAACTAACCCCACAAATTTTGATGATTCAGTGTGTTTAAGTTTACGAAAGTTTGAAAGTCATAGGCGCAAAATTTTAGACGATTTAGTACGATGTTAAATCATTTTTAGTATGATACTAGGTTAAAAAAAGGATTTTGATAATTTTAAACGAGTTTAGTATCGTACTATCTTCTTAACATTTTACTAAAGTTAAAATCACCAAATGGCTACTTTATCTTTTTAGTATCGTACTAAATCTGTATGACATATGTCATTTTTCTCAAATGTGACAAAGTGTTTTAAAATAGATAAATTGTGAAATAAAATTTATTTATAGATATCATAAAAAGTAAATTAATTTAAAATGTTTTCGGAGGAAGAAGATTTTAAAATGTTTGAGGATTCAGTGTTGTGTAGGAAAGTTAAAAGGTTTAAAACTCGAGCAAATCCTCTTGAAGAGCTGGACGATGGTGAATTTTACTCCAGGTATATTTTTGATAAAATAAAAATAAATAAAAAAATAATAAGGTACATATGTTTTTTTTGTACATTACATTACATTTCACACTACTCGGCACATAAATGTACAGAGTAGAGAACACAGCACCTTGAGCGACAAGACTATATAAGTCGATAACAACACAAGACATTAATACAAGACAGAAGGACAGAGGAGAAAGAAGAACGAACAGTTAGAAAGAACACATGACAACAGCACGCGGTAGGTTTCGAGTCGGTCCCCCATCTGACTACTAACTGCGCTCACTGATGCTTGATTTCGGTGATCGATGGGAACCGATGTTTGCTCCACAATCTGTCATTATTTAGATGTGTTCATGTTTTTTTTTTTAATAAAATGGGTTTAGCATGATACTAGTTAGCAAAACAATAAAAAGTGTTTAAAATTAGTGAAAAGTTAGTAGATTACTATGTATTTAGTAAATTGTTAACTAGTATCGTGCTAAGGCCTTAATAATAGGTTGTTTAAAATTTTGCGCCATAGATTTTAAGAAGAAAAAGAAAAGTATAATAAACACAACTGTAAAAGTATTTCCCAAAGCCTTTACACCTGTTAAAAACTGTCAGGACAAAAAACCTGAGAGGTCTACAAGTTCTGTTTCCAAATTCTCCGGATTTGAGCGAGAATCAAAATATATTGTAACTCTTGACAAATTTTAACTTTTTAAAAAATACAAGTTTGTAATAAGAACTTCTGTTTTATTTCTATTTTTAGGTGAAATGTCAGTTCTATATCTGTTCGCCCGGTACCGTTTCAACTGGAGCGAGGTTGAATTCAGCTTATTCTCCACATACGCCATGTTAACTGGTCTTGTAGGTAAGTAGTACCTCCAATACTTCATAATATATAATTTATGCAGATTCTAAAATAACATCTTTTACTTCTTTTTTCCTCATTATACATAACCTTACCAACCTGTCCCGCCGCATCTATCTAGGAGTTCTATTCTGTGTTGGAGTTCTCTCGCATTTACTCAAAGTTGACGATGCTTTGGTTGGTGTTCTGTCCAGTATGTCAAAAATCCTCTCCAGCATTGTTTATGCATTTGCAATCCAACCATGGCACATGTACGTCGCATCCGTTGTGGAAATATTTAATGGGACGTCTTTTATTGCGATGCGTTCCATTGCCACCAAATTGGTCAACAAGGATGAACTGGGCAAAGTGAATTCGTTGTTCGGTGTGGCAGAGGCACTTATGCCGCTTGTCTATGGACCAATGTACACAACTTTGTATGCTGCCACATTGAAGACGATGCCTGGGGCATTTTTCCTGCTTGGAGGAGCATTAACAACGCCGGCTGTAATAATTTTCTTGTAAGTATATACACACCAGAGAGGAAAAGATTGAAACTCGAAGGAGGTTCAGCAGGTGGGATATTCTTTTTGTAGTGTAGACACATAAGATAAAAACGAAGGTTTTGAGATATGTTGTGTGGTTTTATTTTACCTGGAAGTAGATTTTTGTTCTTTTATGAGAGATATCTTGATCCCTACGGTAAAGGTAAACATAACTATTCACCATACACCTGGGAAAGACTATATAAGCCATATCTATACTAGTTATAGGTCTTATACGAAGCCAAAGACAAACATACATTTATGTAGGTATATGTGCTGAAGAAGCTATAAAATGTATTGAAGAATTTTCCTGCCAGAGCTCGTGAATGTGTATTTTATTTACCTAACGTGAACTTGTGGAACAGGAAGAAGATTCTGAGCCCTAAAGTGCCAGCCTGCCCATCAGGCAGACTACCATTCTTGCTTGCATCCTCCTCG
Source organism: Eupeodes luniger (assembly GCA_951509635.1). Taxonomy (NCBI): domain Eukaryota; kingdom Metazoa; phylum Arthropoda; class Insecta; order Diptera; family Syrphidae; genus Eupeodes; species Eupeodes luniger. Next base: position 231,507,435 of record OX608073.1, on the reverse strand, counting down.
CCGATTAAGAATTATTGCTAACATATAAGATTTGTGGTCGATCCATCCATAGAGAAGGTACGAATGGGTACGTGCTGTGGGATTGGTCGTTAAATGCCTGAACGGCGCGGTGTGTCTTCCTTGTTGTATTATGCCATCATAAACACTCCATCTTGATGGCCATGACAGAAATCGAGGTTATATGTTGGAAACTATGTATATAGGGACATGGAGGTAGTTAGCACATTACTATTCATCTTTTTCTTGTTTGTTATAATAAGAGAGCTTTAGTTTTAATAACTTTTCTTATAATATATCCATTCAGCTAAGGTTGGACTTTTGGGACTTAGAAATTATTGTCTTAGGTTTCGTGGGTTTTTCTTTTTTTAAATTAAGTTGTTTAGCTCCTTTCCTTAAACATAATTAAAAATGGGCTGAAAACTCTTAAACATGGAAAAGTTTTACAAAATATTTGGTCAAAATTACCGCTTTGGGATAGCTCCCCCAACAACCTCTTACGGTGGCGCTTAAGTCCTGTGTGAACTAGGGCTTCAACCAACAAACTTCTCCATCTAGCTTCGTCCATAGCTAGATGTTTTTAGTTGCGCATACGGGATCGGCGATCACGCGAAGAACTTTTCGTTCGAAGCGACCGCGACCTAAGGTGCTTTTATCCGCTTTTGTCATAGTCCATGCTTCTGCACCGTATAGCAGAACGGGGATGATGATGGTGATAAGAGGTGAGCGACACTTTGTTCGCTTGAGAGAGGGCTTTACTACTCAATTGCTTTCTTAGTCCAAAGAAACAGCAGAGGTTAGCAAAAGTTATTCTTCGTTTGATCTCAGCGCTGGTGTTGTTTTCTGTGTTAATAGCGGAACCTAGCTAGACAAAGTCCTTAACAACCTCAAAGTTACGTCTGCCGATGGTGAAGTTTTGACCGAGCCGTCGGTGTTGTAGGTCCTTTCAATGACATCGCGCTTAGTTCTTCCTATTATGTCAATGTTATCAACATTGAACAAAATTTTGAAAGATGGTGTCTCTAGTGTTGACGTGGGAGCTCTGCACTATTCTCTTAAGGACGATGTTAAAGAAATCGCATGACAGCACATCACCTTGTGTAATGTGAATATTTGATCAACTGTAGACTTTCCTGCCCTAAAATTACACTGATAAACCCTTATCAGCTTGTTACCGATGAGCTTTAGATGTTCACATACAGAGAAGATTTTGTAAGCGATGTAAAGTAGACTGGATGGATGGCGCCTCTCCATTTTTTCAGTATCGGGAAAACAATACATTCGTCGGACATGCTTTCTTACGACCATATATCTTACATATAAGCCATCTGCTCAAGCAGCTTTGTTAGACTTCAGCTAAGATATTTAAAATAAATTAGATGGCGCAACAGTCCTAAGGCCTATTTAGAACTCTCAACCATTCATGTGTGCCACAGTAGTGTTGTTTTAAGCTGATTTCGAACGGCTAATTTAAGAAAGCACTTTTTAGAACAAGAATTACTCTTGGAGGATTTGTCAATTCCTCGGAAGAGGCAGTACCCCCCTGTGAAAAAAAACTTTAGATGACACAAGCAGGGTTTGAACCCAAGACCTCTGGCATGACAGTCCAACGCACTTTTTTTTTTTTTTTTTTTTTTTTTTTAATTCATTTTTATTAGTTCATTCTTAAGACTATCTTAAAGCTAGACAAAAATTCATAAAACTAGCCTAATTAACCATAACTTATAACTAACTTACTGGTCCCATACGGACACTCTAAGTTAAACAATAATACTTAGTGCTAATGCCTTTCGGCCCTAAGATCTATTTAACTTCAATTCAATTTTATTTATTTTTGTATTCATTAGAAAATTTAAAAAAACTAATATCAATATCCTTTTTTATTTTTACTTAAAACTACTTAAAATAAGGTCCTTAAATAAAACTTAAACTAACTTAAACTACCTATTCTACCTATAAACTACTTAAAACTAGAACAACCACAGCAGCAAATCTAACTATATAACGTTTTTTGTTTTTCATATTTTGTTGTCTTTTTTTTTTATTTTTTTTATTATTGCATGTTTTTTTTTAAATTTTTTTTTTTTGTATATTTTGTATTTTTCTTTTTTGTTTTGTTTTTTTTTTGTATTTTTTTGTATTTTTTTTTGTATATTTTTTTTTTTTTGTGCCACCATGCCTATTCTACTTAAAACTAAACCCTAAAACTATAAAACAAGTATGTAAGCCGGCCAAGGCTTAAAACCCCATCCCGACTACCCACTATCAAGTGCCGATTGAAGCCACCAAAACTGGTTCTCCTGCTTCACCCTATCAGCTCGGTCCCGTTCGGACACAGCCCTACTGAACCGAAGGAGCTCTGCTCCGCCTTGTGCCATGACGTCCCGATTGTACAGGAGTCGCCTATCCACGGTTCGTCGTCTGACGTGGTAGATTAACGGAACTGCCAATCTATCCTGTATCAGACCGCATCTATCTAAAAAGAGGAATGCCTCTGGTGGAATGAAGCCGCTCAAGCGTGCACTTTCAAAATACTCGTCGTTCGGATAGAACGCCCCGAAAATTAAATTGTTGGTCGAAGACATAGCTCTTGCAATGTGACCTCGAACGAGTTTTATCACGAAATTGTCAATTCTGTTGATTCGAGCCCCGTTGTATAGGACCTCGTTGGAATAGTAGTGCACGTAAGAAGATTCGGCTGTTCGATATAAGCCGGTACAGCGTCGTAAACACTGCCGCTCGAACACCCGAAACTTCTCCATCTGGGAAGGGGCAACGCTGAACCACACAGGACAACCATAAACGATCATCGGCCGTATGAGGGCCATGTAGCAAATTACCTTCACTCTTGGGTCAAGCCGACTGCTAAAAAACAGCCGTTTCGTCAGAGCGAAGGCTCCTCTGGCCCTGGTCAGAGCAGCATTTATATGTCTGTCGAAATATAAATACTGATCTAACCAGATACCGAGGTACTTCACTACACTTTTTCTCGCTAATGGGTGCCCGTGAAGATCAACGATAACCATCTTGCGCCAATTCTTGCACGTATCCCTCGTGGCCCTAGCCAACGGAGTCCGGAACAGAATTGTCTCCGACTTATGGACATTTATTTTCAGTTTCCAGTCGTCGCAATATCGCTGAATCTTGTCGAAATCACGCTGCAAGAGAATTCTAATAACCTCAACCTTTCGGGCCGTTCTGTACGCAATTAGATCGTCGGCGTACGCAATTGCCTTTGTAAGACTACCTATCAGATCGCTGGTGTAAATGCTGAAGAGAATCGGCGAATTCACCGCTCCCTGTTGCAGACCATTTTTAATTGAGAATGTTGTGGTAGAAGTTACATTGCCACTTTTGACAACAAACTTTCTACCGTTAAGCATATCATAAAGTATATACAAGAATGGCTTGCTTATGCCAAGCCTGCTCAGTTTTAGGTAAAGACCCTCTAACCATACGGTGTCAAAGGCCTTTTCCAAATCAACCAAAACAGCACCTGTGCATTGTTGTTTTGTTTTATTCCATTGGATATCAGAAACGAGTTTAGACGCAGCATGAATTGTGTCATGACCCGCCTTGAACCCGAACTGTTTTTCCGGAATTATTTTGTTGTCCGCAGCCCACTTAGTCAGAGCCCTATTGATGATCTTTTCGAAAACTTTGCTGATGCTCGGAAGAAGACTTATCGACCGAAGATTTGACGGGTTGGAGTTGTCCTTTCCCTTTTTCGGGAGAGGATGAACCACAGCGGTCTTCCAATGCACTGGATAATATGCATTATTCAGTGCATTATTGAAGAGTGTGGTGTAAATGTCAATTGCCTCCATCGGTAAATGTCTTAGTACAACGTTGGATATACCATCGACACCTGCTGACTTTTTATTTTTTATAGAGTTGAAGATGAGCTGAAGCTCAACCTTCGTCACTAACAAGGGACTTGGTCCCGTTTGCTCGGCGATTATGGCATTTGCCAAGGAATCGTCATCGAACCGCATAAAACCGCGGTTCTCAGATCGCCAATGTGTTATATCATTTCGAAGGTAAAAGTGATTAAGTAGGGCTCTGTTTTCCAGGTCGTGGTTGGGGCGAATGCTAACATTTACCTTGTACACTTGCTGGAAAGCAGCTCCCACCGCCTCCACTTTTTCCTTCGGATCTTCAATTATATAAAAGTCATCGTCAAAGATGGCTTCTTCTGGATCTATTTGCGCTGTCATGAGTACGTCTCTGTTCTCTTCAGTTCTTTGGAGTTTCAGACACGGAAGGTCATTGTCGTTCTTTTTCCTAAATATCTTGTTGATTTTAGGGAACATACTAGGGTCACTGGAATTAACTGACCGGATCTTGCGGTCCCAGTACTTGTTAATTGATAACCTGTAGTTCTCCTTAATCAACAGATTGACATTTTTTATTGAGGACTTCAGTGTCCTAACCTCCAAGTTGTGTGGGTCTGTGAGTCGTCTGTACAAGTTTTTGAGTCTTGTCAGTAAGCCACTCTTGTGCCTACGTAGTGCGTCAATAGTCGCGTTTCTGTAAGCGTCCATTTGGTCCCGTTCTTTGTACTTTGGTATTGTCCGTTCCATTGTTCGTTTTATTGTTTCGTCCATTTGTTGTAAATGTTGGTCAATTTCTGTATTTGTCAGGTTTCTGTTGTTTGGTGGGGCTATGTCACTCGAACGAAGTTCTCTCGCTAAGGCGTTGGTGAAACGAGGCCAGCGCATCTTACTGAAATTGTAAGAGTGCGTAGCAACGTATTCCTCCAACTCCACGCGTTCGTTCGGAATCTGCATTACAGCAGCCAGTCCGCAGTGATCACTGTCGTACTCGACTGTCTGTAAGCAGTTACGGGGGTGATTACCCACTTTGTCTGTAACTGTCAGTCTTGTGTCGTACAGCAAAAGATCCAGAAAGGAGCCGCTTCTTGGATACGATGGCTTTTCAGTAGCCAGCAGATCGACGCCATATTCAACGCTGTAAAGATCCATCAAATTAAAAAGATGGTTACCTCTGGGATTACTATGTTGATTTCCCCAATCTTCATGTTTTGCGTTCAAATCACCGGCCAAGATGAAATAGTTTTCTTCCAAGCTCAGTTTCAGTTCCCTAAAAAGAATCTCGAGTTCTGAAGCAAAGTAAGTAACCTGCGGAGCTCCAGCCGCATAAGCCGCAATCATATACATCCGCTTCCCTTGAGTGAGAGAGATGCATACAACGCAAACTTCTAGCGTCTTGAGCTTTCGCAATTCATTGTTGTATATAACCTTATAATTAATGCCTTTTCGTATAAAGAGAGCGACACCGCCCCCTTGAGTGGAGTCGGGCCGGTCTCTTCTTACGATATTGTAATTGTTATGAGTCAATTTGTGTTTATGGTTTAGCTTGGTTTCGCTAGCCATAAACACATCGGGACTGTAGTCTTTCAACAATTGGAACATATTGGCTCTTCGTTCAATCCTAATCAGTGAATTTACATTCACAGCTAGGACTTTTAGGCGCGTCTCCGGCAGCGCGCCCATTATGGTCTAAATTGCGCCAGGCCAGGCAACAAAGAGTAGAGATGGTCTACTCTTTTGCCTTGCTCCTTTATCTGACTTTGCAGTCCTGTAAGTTGACCTTGAATGTTCAACAACAAGGCTACAATGTCAGGCTGCACCTCTGGTGCCTTAGGCACGGGGGCCTTTGGGGCAACCGTTGGTGGAGCCTGTCTCGTATTCCCATTCCCTGACACCATTTGGGCGTAAGAGAATTTGGGATCCACGAATTTTTGTGTTGGAGCCTGTCGAACTGTTCGACTTACTTCGGCTTTTTGGCTGGCCTGTTTCTGTTTCATTTGTTGGACCTTAGGGCAGCCCCTATAGTTAGCCGGGTGCCCTTGGTTTCCACAAAGGACACACTTGAGCTGGGTTAAGTCCTCAACCCGCTCATTCCCCAGCTTACATTCTCCCTCGTTGTGGGTTTCGGAGCACCTGACGCAGCGCAACTGCATATTGCAGTTGGCTCCGGCATGGCCGAACCTCTGGCACTTGGTACATTGTAAAATGTCGTCGTGCCTTTTTAATGTCTCCCAGTGTATGGCTTGATAGTCGAGGCATTTGATTTCCCTCAGACTCTCAAGACTACTTTGGGGCGATAATGTTACGAGGAAAGTCCAACGCACTAACCATCACGCCACTGGTATTACTTAGATATAAGTTAAGCTTGATTGCTATATGCCGTGGCAAAATTTGTGTTTTAGATTTTTGTTTTAATTTGGGATGTTTATGTTTCATATGTACTGTATTAAGAAGAGTCTGGTCATACTATCTAATAATCTTCCTTTTTAATATCTGGAAAACTAAACCGCATTTGAGAAATCACCTTAAGAAACTTTTAGTAGCAAACATATTTTTCTACAAAAATTAATGATTATAAAAATGTTTTTGAAAAACTGAAGCATATAAAAAGTGTGACCATTCTAAATTTATCATTATGATTTCAATATTTATCTCACTTGTGTTTTGTGTTCTTCTTTGCAGCTGGATGTACAATGTCAATCGACGAGACCAGCTACGTAATTCGATTAAAGAAGAGAAAAATGAAAAATCTATTCAGGACATTACAGCCAAACATAGAAATGGTAGTATTGTGGGGGCAAATGCTGCCATTACCCTTGGTGTGACGGATGAATCGGCAAAAATAAATGGCCTATCTCTTATGGGAGCTGGAAAATTCACAAAATTGCCTCTGGATGGAAATGATACCAAGAAGACTGACCCTATGCGCGATAATGATCAAAAACCATCTCCCCAAAATGGAGGTATTGATAATAAGGCATTCGATTCTGATACTACCACCACTCCAACCAGTGACGGAACCGGCGCCGGCGGCGGCGGCGACGACGAAAAAGCAACACCGAAGAAGGCAAATTCTGAAGATGACAACTCAGGCTCAGAGTGTAAAATTCTTCAGGAGACTATAGCTATTGTTAAGGAATTGCCAACATTGAACGTTGAACATTGCAAGCTGTGATACAATTTTAATTAATTAAAGAAAATAATTATTAGCACTGTTTTAATCAAATTATTTTAGTTTTACTTTTTTCGATTATTTGTAATTATTTTTGTTTTAATTTGATCATCATTCCTAGGTTCTTATTTTTATTTTTATTTTGTTGTATACAATTTTATTATTTTTTCTTTGATGTTTTGCCTTATTTTGTAAAATATTTGAATGCATTGTATTTTTTTAGGTTTAAGATATTGAGTATTAAATATAAATACAAAAAAATAGATGTGTTGTAATTAATTTTTAGGAAACTGTAGGAACCTACGAAATTAAAATATTAATGTTTGTTTTTGAGTTAATTTTCAACTACTTTTTCGCGAATTTCTGATGGATTGTTTTCCATAATTTGATCAATGTTAAATTTTAAATGCATCTAGTGCTTAGGGATTATTCGTGTAGCTGTAGGTACGGTTAAAGGTGTCAAATCAAATGATTATGGTTGTCCATATAATTCGTCGAAACAGCAGCAATATATTTTGAACTCAGCGTGCCTTACATTACGATGTTTTACGGGCCCCACGACCTCAGTGACGCTTTTCTTCCCTTCAAATTTATTTCACAATTTTACCCTTGGTTTGCGTGAAAAGTGGGATACGTTCGAAACATAACTTAAGTAAAAGTTTTAATTAATTTTAACGACAAACGTTAAGTGTTATCGTAATTGCATACATTGAGTTTGACAGGTGTCAAATGCCAGCGCTACCAACTTGAAACCAAGAAATTAATTACTCTTTTAAAACACAAAGAAAGGGTGGTTTTTTAGCTTTTGTCTTTTTGGCAACACTGGGTTAAACCTGGTTTAAACAGCTGAGGCACGTTTCATGTTTTTTTTCACTGTCAAACATATTCAGATTGGTTTATAATTTAACCATGAATCGTCTTACAAACGAACAACGCTTGCAAATTATTGAATTTTATTATCAAAATGCGTGCTCTGTTAAGAAAGTTCATCGTGCGCTTCTTCCATTTTTTGGTCAGTTTAATCGACCCACTGAAGCGGCTATTCAAGCTATTTTGACTAAATTTCGCACCAAATTTACATTGTTGGCCATTAAACCACCAACAGGCTTACTTAGAGTGCGAACTGAAGAAAATATCGCAGCTGTATCGGCCAGTGTTAATGATGACCATCAATTATCGATTCGTCGCCGTTCGCAGCAATTGGGCCTCTGTTACTCAACAACGTGGAAAATTTTGCGGAAGGATTTAGGTGTGATGCCTTCCAAAATACAGCTGGTGCAAGAATTGAAGCCGAACGACCTACAACAACAACATACAATTTTTGGTGAATGGGCGGATGGACCATTTGAAGCGCGCAGTCAAGAAAAAAAAAAAGAAAAGTGCGTACACTGGTCTTTAGTATATTTTTAAGAATATTCTTGCTCATGCTGAAATCAAATAGGTTTGAGCTGATATTTAAAAGTTTAGACATGCGAGTTAATGGGTGATGCATGCCCTAGTTAGGGCGGAGTTGAGATACACGCATTAATTGGAAACTTCGGGTATTGTGGTTACCTCCATGATAGTGTAAACTTAAACAATTTAATAAATCACGTGCATTATTTACACCAGTTAAAAGTTGATGAATAGAGACAATATCATTATTAACCCTCCTTTGCGATAAAGGCTGCATTTGAAAAGCTGTATGTGATGTTCATAAGGAGGAAAGGTTATAAGAATCAGACTATAGTAGCCCTCTTATGCCGAAACGTATGAAGTAGCGTTGAACAGATTCCAGCGGACCAAAGTGTTATATATGCTACGTGAAATCGAAATTAGAATTAAAAAGAACTCTAAGATCTTTAAAATTATGAACCCGATGTATAGAGTGCTTACTTACTTACTTAAGGTGGCGCTACAGTCCGGGGCGGACCTGGGCCTCAACCAACATGCGTCTCCAGCCAGCTCGGTCTCTAGCTAGCTGTCTCCAGTTTCACACGCCAAGTTGGTTGAGGTCCTCACCCACCTGAGTGCGCCACCTGAGTCGCGGTCTTCCTCTACTGCGCCGTCCCTCGGGATTGGATTCGAAGACCTTCCGGGCATGTATAGAGTGCTGCGATGTTTTATAATCAATCAAACTAGAAGTACGTTTTTTAGAGAAAGGCATTGTCTGTCATTTAATTGGGTTAGGGTTTAGCCTTTAGCCCATTTTTTGCACAAAATAACAAAACTGTTTATACCCTCTTGGAGTTCTAATCGATCGTTTATAGATCAAATGCTTTTGAAGATTTTTATATTATCCGCATAGAATAAAATGTTACTGTATCGTACACAAAGGGGTGCATCATTGATAGCTAAGATAAAGAGTAGAGGTCCTAAATGACTACCCTTTGGAACTCATGATTTGGCAATGAAAGGGTTTGAGAAAGAGCTTCTAAATTTAACTTGAAAATTCTCATCTCTTTTTTTACAGGAGTGTCAATCAAATATTGCTGAAAGTTGTTAGCAAATGCGTTTCAAATTCTGGGTTACTAAATAAGTTTTCTTCATTACAAGTAAAATTTGCTTTTTATAAGGTTTTTCCAAGCCTAGTTTCTTTTGTTTCGAAAGCATTTTAAGCTCTTTTGTATACCATGGATGACAAAAGCTGAAATCTTTTATGCAGGATTCGAATACATTGTAAAAATATAAAACTGCAATGTCAACGTCATTTAAAATTGGTATATTCTCAATACCACAAGTAATTAGATGGTCAGAAACTTACCGAAAATTATTTTTCCGAAAGTCAATAGACTTAAAGTCCAGAAAAACGCAAAGTGGGATTTTCTTTATTTATATTCAATATAGCAGAGTTTGATTGCTTACTTATAGTATAGCGTCAGATTAAAAAACTAAGTCGATTTAAAGAATTTTTAATCCAGCTAACTTGCTGTAAATCCGTGGAGATAATATGGTATAATAATAGAAGCTCCTGTTGAGACGAACTCAATAATGCTTCTAAGTAAGACTTGTCTTCTGATGTGACCCACTTATTCTATATGGGAGGTTAAAGTCACCTAAAGGAAGAACATTGCTATCCAAACCAGCGATATCCTTGATATGATCAAGAGGATATGAGCAAGAGCAAGATAGAGTTCAACAAAAGCTGAGGCCGGGCTTTTTGGAGGAATGTAGACATTTAAAACGCACAGATCTTTTGACTGCAGCGAAAAACTCAAATAATTTCAATTGTCCAGCTAAAAGGGAATATTATGGCTGTCGTACAAAAATTATTTCTAATAGCTATCAAGAAAAAATATGGAAACAATTACATACAAGTATAGTCCGGGAATAAAAGCTAAAATACAACAAGATGGTACACTAAGTTAATAAAATTCTATGATTGGTAGATTTATGGCAGTAGGACCACTGCAGATAAAAGTTATTTTTCATTTTAAGACGTTGGTACGTATAATTCCTCCTTGAGACTCGATGGATCTGTTGACGTCATTTGTTGCACCTGAAGATCAACACATAGTTGGACCATAATCTACGAACGCATCCCTTTTTTCAGTTTTTATTTCATTATAAGCTTCAACCTACAAAATGGAAAACATAAAAAAATGTAGATAATAATAATTATGTATTTCTGATATTTCCTTAAAATTGATCATTTTATTAAGCTTAAAATTAGTTCTGGTCTAATTTTCGCTAAATTTGAACAAGTATGTCTTAAATTATTTTGACAATTGCATCAACTTTCAAGTACTATAAAAACTGGACTACTGTAAATCGTTTTTTGGCTATTTCTCACGGTACTATATATGAAATCCCAAAAAACACGGCTTATGTTGTTTTTTAAGTACAACGGGTAAAATTCTCTCAGAAAACCCGTTTAAATAATAAGGGTATTCATGTAACGATATAATTTTCTACTTTGTAGAAAAATATAAATTTCCACAAAGGGTTTACATGAACACCCCATTAGAAATATTTGCGGAAACGTTAGAAACAAACACAAACTTTATCTGTTTTTTTTCTACGATTTCTGCTTTAAATTTGAGAGATAAAAGTCTATATTTTGCAGAATATTTTTCCCATACAAATTTTGACAGTTGATTTCTACCGATAGAAAATTCTACAGTTTTTAAGGTTTCTATGGGTTTTCTGTGTTTGCATGAATACCCTTAATATTAATTTAATGTAACGTATGGAATATGTGTTAAATTATCTGTATGAAATAAGAATCAAAAGAGTCTTTACACATTTCTAATGTCATAGAGTGTTTTTTTTTTTAAGGGAAAGAAAAGGTGGTAAACTTCTATTATAAACTTCTTCCTAAAAATGGTATGTTTTTGAAAACTGGTTAAAATGTTTGCTTTCTCACAGATGTTGAAGTTGAAAGGCTTGTTTTTAGTATTTTTTCATATAATATGTAATTTAAAAAGTGATATATTTTGTCAATATCATCACCTCTGCTATAAGATTTTTCTTCAACAGTCTACAGTCACCTGGTTGACCACTGTGGATCTATTTAGTTCTCCGAGCACGTAGGTTGAATTTAACTACGTGCAATTTTTTGTAGTAGTAGCCTTCTCGTCAACAAAAATAATAAATTTTGATTTTTAAACTTCTAATATTAATAGTCTCTATGTGTATCAGAACACTTTCGGTGTTTTATATCTTCTCCATGATAAAATAATCACATTGGATTAATTTTATGGTGTTTATATTTAAACACTTACTTTACACAATAAAAGTTCAATAGGAATTTTTGCACAAAAAGAAATTCCGAAAAAGGTGAACTTTGGTGGAGAGCTTCATTTATGTTTCCAAAAGAGTACTCTAAATTTGGATTAGAGCAAAAGGTTTTTGAAGTGAGATTGCCAAAGGAGGGTGGGTTGAAGTGTAGTCTTATCAAAACTAAAAAAATTAGTGTAGGAAGTAAAATAATGAACAAAATAATACTTCAATTCGTTTTTTTTTATTCGAGCTATAGCGGTCTTAAATTCAATTTTTCGTTAAAATGATAGTTGGAAGACTTTGAATTTGTTTTGTGATATCTAAAACATGAGACAAAGTTTTATTTAATTCTTGAAAATTACTAAACATCGAAAAAGTTGGGTTGAAATGCGAAGATCTCTAGAGCTTAGAAGAAGTTTACAGTGCCGATTGCCTAGGCCAAAATCTTTATTGCATCTTTATTTATTATGACAATAATTTGGAAGAAGTGAAATGCCTCAATGTCTTTTAATAAAACTCTATAAAAAATGGTTCTTGTTTTATAACATTCATTATCATGGCCTATAAGTAAACATGTTTTTTTATTGCTAAATTTATTATATAAGAATGTAAAAATCAAACATGACGTGTAATTACATGAAAAAAAAAATACAATGTTTAAAAAGTTATGGTTTTATGAAGTGAATTGCTAAATAGCAAATTAATATTTATTTAAGTTTAGACAAACAATTCTTTTGATATAAAATTAAAAAAGTGTTTAAGTATTTAAGTTTTTATATTATTATTTTCTTGTTGAAAATATTATTGTTCGACCGTTTTTAGTTTTATCATTGTAATTTATTCTCTTAGTCTAAGAGCTCATAGCTAATTTTTATCGTGAAAGGAAACCAATTGATATTAAAGTTGTAGGTAGTCTCAGTACGAAGTGGCGCGTTTCTGAGAAAAAGTGCATCAAAAGTACAACTTTTACGAAAATTTAAATATGGAGGAAAACCAATTCAAATGCATTGCATCCTGACGTCTACGACTTGCTGATATCAAATATGGTTTCGACAAACTTGTAGGTGGCCGCATTTGTTCTACAAAGGTTGCCGAAACGCATTTTTTAGACTTTTGGGAAACTACTTGAATCGAATCGGAAACTCTTCGATACCAGAGTATAACTATATTTACAAAAAATAAGTTTGCCACCAACTAAACAGCTGGGAAGTGCGAATTTTTTCATTTTAATTTTTAGTAATGGGATTTTGAGGGAAACCACTTCTGTTATATGTTAACAGAAAGATATTAACTCTAAAAGCAGCAGAAGTTGAACTGATGTTAAACTCTTGAGTCTTAAGCACCGCGGTTGTATAAAAGTGTGTTATTAGTGTTTTAATTTTCCATTGTTGTTATTGTATCGGTCCGATTTGTCGAATTGAAAATTTTAAATTTTTGAGGTCCCTAGAGTTGAAATAAAAGATTTTTGGAGATATGTATGTGCGTGAGTGTGTACGTACGTTCGTAAGTCCGTACTTCCGTACGTTCGGGAAGATTTTTTTTATTTTTCACTACTTTTCGTCGTCCATAGCTCAAGAACCAGTGGAAATATCGACTTCAAATAAATTTATTTTGGTTAACCCAAAATATCGCACGAACCAATAACACTAGCGACTCGAATTAAATTTTATATTATAAATTGCAACGTGATACCAAATAAGCAAATGTTTGGAAAAAATCAAATTAACTTATTTTTTATAAATCAAAAAACTGAAAAAAAAATTATCACCTCGAATATTTTACGAACCAAAGATGATTTTATCTCCAAAATAATTTTCAACGAAAAATAACTTTTTTGACATCTGGTAAAATTTTGAGAAAATCGAATTGACAATTTTTTTTAATAAAAAATAAAAACCTAAAAAAACATTACTAGAAGTTAGTAAAAATTTACTAAAATATCTTTTCAAAAATTAAAAATATTGGCTTCAAACTAGTTTTATCTCACAAAAAATATTCAATAATTTTTTTATAAAAATCCAACAGTTAGTTTTTTCATAAAAAAATAAAATCTACAAAAAATAGTACGCAAATGCTACTAAAATTGGTTTTTGACTAAAAATCTCGTTAACAAAAATAGATTTTGAAATCAAACTATTTGATCATTATACAAAATATTGTTGGTAATTTTTAATTTATTTAGAATAATTCAACAACAACTCATTACGTCCGTTCGGTATGTTCGAAATATTTTTTTTCGTCGTCCATATCTCAAGAACTAGAGGAGATATCAAATTCAAATACAGTTTGTTATTCAGATAATTTCACAGAAAGATGCAGAATGGGCTTTCAAATACAAATTGAGTGAGTTTACCCAAAATAACTCACGAACAAATAACGCAAGCGACTTCAATTAAATTTTATATTATACACGATGTGATAGTATATTTTTGAAAAAAAAAAAACAATTACAGATTACTTTATAAGTAAAAAAACTAAAAATTAAATGCAGGACTGGGTCGCTCGAACCTGCTCCTGTATCTTATAAAATATTTAACCACATATAAGTTGTTCTTCAAAAACTGAAATGATATTTAAAACCTTAAATTTTTAATTTTTTTTTCGAAAATCGTAAGAGCGTTTTTGTTTTGAATTAAGTTTTTCTTAAAAATATTTTTAGTATGCAGTTTTGTAATGCTTATAAATATAAGTTTGTCATTAAAAAATGTTGAACCATTTTGGAGATATTGAATTTTGAAAAAAAAATGTTGTTTAAATCCAAAAACAAAGCAATTTAATTTGTGATCATCAATTACTAGTTAGACAGTATAAGAGCTTGTGCAGCAAAAAATTATTGAAATCAGTTGATTAGTTCTTGAGAAAACTTTAAATCAAAATAACTGTTATGGGGGGTACCCTTCTAGAGCAATGCCAAGATAAGAAAAAAATTTTAGAGAAAATTTAATATCGGTTCGTTTTTTAATTTTTGACCAACAAATTTGTATGGGGACAACTATTATTTTTAGTTTTAAAAAAATAAAAAAAAACGCCGAACGCTTAAAACCTTAATTTCCAAGTTTAAATTTAATCGACAGAATCGTTTGTGCTGTAGGGGTGAGGAGAGACAGAAAGCCAGACGGACAGAATTGGGTGACCCACTTTTTTTGTCTTCTCTGCTATCCTAATGCCATGTTTGATTAAAATCTCGAGTTCGAAATTTTTTATGGATGCAATACTTGCCCTATATTTTCTATATGTCGCAAATAGAAAATATTTGTAACCTCGAAAATTTTACGAATGATTTCACCTGCAAAATTATTGTTTGCCACGAAGAATAACCCTTTCGACATCTGATAAAATTTTGGAAAAAATCGAAATGACTGTTTTGTCACAAAAAATAAAAACCTAAGAAAAACATTACTAAAAGTTCTTAAAAATTGATTTTTGTCTCAAATATCTTCTCAAAAATTAAATATATTGGCTTCAAACTTACTTCATCCTATAAAAAAAAAATGTTTTCAAAATTAAGTAATTTTTTTTAAATCCAACAGTTAGCGTTTTCATAAAAATTCAAATCTAAAAAAATAATAAACAAAATTGGTAAAAACTGACGTTTAAAAGAATTGAATTGATATCTCGAGAATAAATGAAGGTATTGATTTCAATATATCTTCACTGTGGTAAATTTTGTTGTTAAAGTAAGATAATGGCAGTAGAAAAATCAAATATGTATTTTTATATATGTATAAGAAATAAAAACTTTCAAAAATTATAGTAAAATTGGTAAAAATTAGTTTTCGACTGAAAATTTCGTTAAAAAAAAAGGTTTTGAAATCAATCTTATTTTATCATATGCAAAATATTGTTGCTGACTTTTAGTTAATTTTGTAGACAAATTCAAGTGACATTTTCTTTTTTTACAAAATACGGAAAACAACAAAAACTGATTAGAAATGGTTTTTGACTCAAGTATTATGATGACAAATAAATATGTTGACTTACAATTTTTTTTATCTGACACAAAATGTTGATAATAATATTATGTTGACCTTTAGAACTTATCGACAGACGGGCATGGATGTACAGTTATCAGTGTGGGTCGCATCCCAGCCTCTTTTTTCTTTCTCCATAAACCACGAATGTATGAAAGACTTTCAGTATTTAAATTGAATTCAATCATAACTTTGAATCAATCAATTTACATTCATGGAAATCCTTTTGAAGAAATTCTTTTATTCACAACACAAGGTAATTAATTAAATTTTACCCTTTACAATCACGTTCTTCCTTAATTATGTACCTTTATAATATAAACAGTAACCATTTTCCTCTTAAAGCAATAGCAGTAAATTCAGTATGTATAAAATATAAAAAGTGTAATATTATTATTGGATGATAAACATGTTGTTGTCGAAGATTTAAATGTACTCATAGTCTCTTAAACTCTTTTCATACTTTCAGGCTCTTGTTGCTATACAACAATCGACAAAAATGAGTGTACATCATGACCTTAAGGTATGCAATAAGTTGATTAAAGTCGATAATGTAGTTCATTAACGTTAATACAAAGCAGCAAAACATTCAAAAAAGGTTGCTAGCCGGAAGTAAATGTAAATGCCTAAACATAAACATAAAGTAAACTATACATGTATTGGTCTATGTTCATATCAGGGATAAAATCTGAATACAGTCTTTTCAGCAACGGGTTTGTTTTTTAGACTTGGGGTTTTCAATCTGAAAATACTTTTCTCGTAGGATAGAGTCGCCAGTGGCCGGCCCCTTAAGGATTTTTCGTCATTTAACATAGCACAGTAGCAACAAATATTAACATTTTCGAATAATTCTTGAAATAAATTATTCTTTATAGATTTCTGCATCGATAATATAAAAAAAAAATATAAATTTTCTTACCGAAAAATGTTTTATTTAATTTTTTGTAAAAAGAAGTAATTTTTCCAGTGGCCGGCCCCTTGTTTCCTATTTCCGACCAGCTGGTGTCCCATTTTCGGCCACCTACTAAACAAAAGTCTTGAATTGTTTTATATTTTTTATTAAAACGTTTTAATAAAGAAAAGTTAAATAAAAGTAATTTATCTTGAAAAAAATAAATAGAACAAAAGTAAAAAAATAAGTTAAATTAATTAAATCCATTTTTGAGGCTCAAAAATTTAAATAAAAAATCCTTAAATTTAATTCAATTAGGAACATGTTTCTTAAAGCTAATTATGAATTATCAAAAAATTATAGGTACATTATGTAAATATTATTTTTTAAATACCTAAATGTAGGTATAAATTGCTTAAAAGTAACAATTTATTAAAATTTTTTATCACATTTTAAACAGGTAAAGTCTTGTAGCTCAGCATCTGCAAATGGCATGGTTGAAAGATTTGTGCATTGTAGATGAAACCAATTTTCACAGCTATTACAGCCTATATTTTTCAGTCCTTCTTCTTCCACGTCCGCAAGGACATCTTCATTACATCAAGGACATTTTGGAACAGTCTTTTTTCGCTTATTAGTTTTTTTCTTCCCTTCTCTTTTCATTCGTCGCTCAAGCTTCCTTTTTTCGACTTAGGCAGCTTTAAATTTTTGTTCGTCTTCTTTGTTTTTTTTGAAACGCTTTCCAGGCATAAGCTTTTTGAAGTATGAGGTTCTGTCAAAATATAATATAAATAAGTAATAATTTTAACTTTTTTAAGACCTTAAAAATGGAGCATAAAAATTACCCATAGTCAGTGTATTTTCCCTAATAATTTGGGAAGGAATTTCTTGCAAAATATTATCATTCATTATTTCCAGCTCCATAGTATCTTATAAAAAAAATCAAGTATTAAAAAAAGCAGATTCATAATTATAAGTTATACTTAGCTACCTATGACTGTTTCGTAATCCTGTGGAATTTTTTCTTGTAAGGATGCACTGTCTAGATTGGGTTGAGGTACTCTTAATAATGTCCCATCACAAGCAACCTCGTCCCTTCAATGTCTTCGGGTATCTCAGAAACTCCAAAAATGCTTTGCTTGGCCTGGCGAATAACGTCAAGCACAACTTGACTGTTGATATTTTTGCTTTCAAGACCATCTTTAAGGTGCAATATCACTCTTTCAGCTTCTAAGAAACTTGTATTTGAGATATCTTTATCAGCACCACCAACGTTCACAATGCGGCCTATATCGCAATCAAAGTTGAACACGAATTCCTCGTTATCACCGTTACCAAGATCACCACATACATCAACATCCATAATACCAATACCAGCATTAATATCAGAACCGCGAAAAGGTATACCAACAGGATCTGCATCAAGATTGCCCTTAGAATCCCCATCGCCACCAGAATGAACGCCAGAACAGTCTCCAGGTACACCAGCAGGAACTTCAACATTTGAACCGCGAACATCACCACCAAGATCGGAAAAAGTAGCATTTAAAGCTTCTAAGGCATTTTGTATACATTTCGAGTAGTCTACGGCATTAGGGTCGAATGGAAATAGTCCACATTTTTTGAAGGCATTTTGTATGATGGTAGTCCTGTCCTTGTAATTTAGGAGCTCTTCTAGCACATCACAAAAACTCTCCTTGTTCATTGTGCTGCCGTGACTACCTGGACGTTTGCGCCATTCATTTAAAATATTTTTATAGTCTGATTTTATACCTTTGAAAGCACCCACATCGGCCGGTTGAAGGATATGAGTAGTGTTTGGAGGAAGTGCATATAAAATGATGTTGTTGCTGCTGCAAAAATTACTCAAATCAAGGGACATGTGAGAAGCGTGTCCATCGACAAAAAAAAGAACAGGACGTTTAACATCATTCTTGGATATCCAAACGTTAAGACCATCTTTCACATATTGAAGAAAAGTTTCTCCCCGCATCCATCCACTCTCAGTCTTGCCAAAAACCCAGTCAGGCTTCTTATTTTGGACTGATTTTAACCAGTTGGGCGATCTTTTGTAAGGCAAAACAACCATAGGAGGAAGTGTTCTTCCATCTGCTGAAAACGTCATCAGAACAGTTATGTTATCTTTTTCATTCGATGCCTTGATTTCGTAAAGATTTTTTATTCCTTTTAGGGCAATGACATTTCCCGTTTTTGGAGCCATACTAAATCCCGTCTCATCGGCGGCGTTAAAAATTCTAGAAGATTCCTCAAGAATATCTAAGGCATTCTCTTCTGTCAAATATTCCTTCAGCTCTCTAAACCATTTTCGTATACCTTCTTCTGTTATTTGAGCACGGCTTTTGGAAACAGATTCAGCAGTTCGTAGGCTTAGATCGGGATGGCGTCGCATAAAGCCATAGTACCATTTCTTACTGGGTTTGTTGTCTTTGAAAGGAGTTTTGCGGCCGTCTTCTTGCAGAATGTCTTGGACCGTTTTCAAAAGGTTTTCACAAGTTTGTGGAAAGCCACATTTTGCTAAATTTACAAGCCAGTTTTTAAGCTTATTTTCTTCTTCTGCCTACAGCACAGGACAAGGACCAAATTTCCCTAGGTTATCTGATGTTCTATTGTGAATACGGTCCTGAAGAGTCGTCCTTGGAACATTAAATCTTCTTGCTGCTGCCCTGATTGGTAGTTTATTTTGACGTATTTCAAATAATGCTTGCTCTAAATCTGTGCCTTTATATGAAATGACGCGCTTTTTCTTGTCTTTTGCATGCTTCTCATTTACCCGGGTCATAGCTAGTCGCTTACAGTAGCGTAGCGTGGGGGGGGGCAGGGGGGGCAAATGCCCCGGGCGGCACTTGTTTGAGGGGCGGCAAAAAAAAAAAGGTTACCAAAACAAAAAACCCTGCACTTGTTTGAGGGGCGGCAAAAAAAAAAAGGTAACCAAAACAAAAGAACCCTGAAATAATTTTCGGTAAACAGAATTTCGTATGGGGTGGCATTCAATCGACCTGTACCTATACCACCACAAACGAGAACAGATGCAGGAACTTTGCTTATAGCAATGCAATCCTTTTCTTTTCTCTGCTTTTTGGGCTTTTGGAAACCTGTTCTTCATGAAATAAATGAATGTCAAATTTGCTTACAAACCGAAGGTCTTGACCTTTATCAGTGTGCAGCTAAAATCAGTGCTCTACTGACTTTTCTTGAAGACACATGAGAAAAATTAGTCAATGATGCACTTGTTTAAGCAAGGAATTTGTGTGAGAGCTTAGGCATTTCCTTGGATCCTCCCAGAAGGAAAAAAAGGAAGTACATCTTTGGTGATGGAAGCACAGATGTTGGTCTGTCTCATGACGAAGAGTTGAGAAGAAAATTGTTTTCTTCCTTAGATAAAATCATCGTCGAAATCAAGGAGAGATTTAACCAATTGCAAAGTTTGGCCAAAAAATTCGACTTTTTTTCAGCTTCCAAGCTACTGGCTGAAAATTTTGATTACGATTCGGAACTTGCATTCAAAGAGCATGATGTATCTCCCGATGATTTCAAAATAGAACGTGGTCGATTAAGAGCCTTTGCATCTTTATTGGAAAGACTTAACGATCTTGAAAGAACAAACCCGCTTGAAATATTCAATTTCATAGTACAGTCGAAGTTAGAAACAAGTTTGCCAAACATTACCATTATGCTGCGTATTTTTTCAACAATAGCAATAAGCAATGCCGGATGTGAGAGGAGTTTTTCAAAACTAAAACTAAAAAGAGGCTGGGATGCGACCCACACTGATAACTTCCCATCCCGTCTGTCGATTTGTCTTAATTAAAAGTTTGTCTATATGTATCAATTTTACCAAATTTGAGTACCATTTTATGTTTATTTTTTTGTTATTGAATATCGAAAACAATATTTTCTGTGAAATAAAATAAGTTTGAATCCAATATTTTTAATTTTTGAAAAGCTATTTGAGTCGATTTTTATTTTTACCAAGTTTTAGTATTGTTTTTTTAGGTTTTTATTTTTTCTAAAAAAAACTGTCAATTCGATTTTTCTCAAAATTTTATCGAATGTTGAAAACAATATTTTTTTTAAGATAAAATTAGTTTGAAGCCAATGTCCCAAAGTTTTGAAAAGATATTTGAGTTGAAAATCAATTTTTAACAACTTTTAATAATTTTTTAGTTTAGATTTTTAATTTTTTGTAATAAAACTGCCAATTCGATTATTTTCAAAATTTTACTGAATGTTGAAAACAATATATTTTGAAAGATAGAAGTAGTTTAAAGCCAATATCTCAAAGTTTTGAAAAGATATTTGAGTCGAAAATCAATTTTTACCAACTTTTATTAATTTTTTTTTAGGTTTGTATTTTTTGTAAAAAAAACTGTCAATTCGATGTTTTTCAAAATTGTACAGAATGTTAACAACAATGTTTCTTATAAGATAAAATAAGTTTGAAGCCCTTACCTCAAGTTTTTGAAAAGATATTTAAATCGAAATTCAATTTTTACCAACTTTGAGTAATGATTTTTTAGGTTTTTATTTTTTATAAAAAAAACTGTCAATTAGATTTTTTTCAAAATTTTATCAGATTATTACATTATTCTTCGTTGCACAAAATTGTTTTGGAGATGAAATCAGATTTGAGTCGTAAAATTTTCGAGGTGCCAAATTTTTTTTTCGTTTTTTTTTTAATTTATAAAAAAAAAACAGTTAATTGGATTTTTTTCAAAAAATATAATTGTTTTGTATCACGTTCCAATATATCATATAAAATTTAATTCAAGTCTCTAGCGTTATTGGTTCATGAGATATTTAGGGTTAACCAAAATGTTCACCTTTTTTTTAAACTGCTATGGTAAAAAAAACACAGACGCAATTTTCTTGAGAGCCCTTTCTGCATCTTTTTGCCTTATTATCTGTATAACAAAATTTATTTGAAGTCGATATCTCTTCTGGTTCTTGAGCTATGGACGACGAAAAAAAAGTCGCGAACGTACGGACATGCGGACGTACGTACACACGCACGCACAGACATCTTTCTAAAAATCTTTTATTTCGACTCTAGGGACCTTGAAACGTCGAGAAATGTCAAAATTTTCAATTTGACAAATCGGACCCATTACAATAACTTCCTATGGGAAGTTAATAAAAAACTATCTCAGGTCAACAATGAGTACTCTAAGGTTAAGTAACCTAGGAATTCTAGCCATAGAAATGCAAAAAACTGATGCGATTGACACCGAAAGAATAATAAAAGAATTTGTGTGTAAAAAACAAAGAAGACAAATAATTTAAACATTTTCTACGTTTTATAAATTATTATATATGGGTAACGTACATAAGTCAATGTCAGTTGAGTTGCTTGCCACAATGTAATTAAAAAAATCAAATTTGCTTAATTTAAAAATCGAAACAAATGTTCATTAAAAATAAAAGTATACGAAACTTTCCTTATTAAAATGAATACAAAAATTAAATTTTTGCTTAATATGTACTAGTAATAACCAAAATGAAGTGATTTAAAAAATTAAATATAATTTCTTAATCTTAATTTATTTTTTGAGCTTTATTTTATAGTGAGTATGCAATTTAAAACATTAACCAAATTTGAATGTTAGGTTCCTTAAAATGTGGTTACTTTCAATATGGTTATAATCGATATACATCACCTACAAATAAATGGATACTCTGTAAGTATAGTTCATTATGGAAGAAATGGTAGTGTTCACCAACATTGACAAACAAATTTGGGGCGGCAAAATTTGATCTGCCCCGGGCGGCAAAAACCCACGCTACGCCACTGGTCGCTTAAAACAAGAATTTAAATATTTGAACATCAAAATGTAAGTGGGAACCTTAAAAACATTTGTTTTAACCTTAAGATAAAAGAAAGGGCCGGAGTTAGGAGACTTGAGTCCTATATCCGGCCACGAAGACTTCTTGTTGAAAAGGGGGGGCCGAACATTGGAAAACTTTGAATTATAACGATGTTTGTTGCTACAAAATGATCAGAGTAGGTTTATTTATTATTTTGCGTACACAGTTAAGAAAAAAATATAAAAATTGAGTTGCCTATCTCCGGCCGGGGCGGCCGATAATAGGCAACCAGGTTTATTTGTGTGTCCTATATCCGGCCCCCTTAAAATCAACAATAAATTACAAAAATTTTCACATTTAAAAGTTAATTTTAATGAAGAATAATATTTTTTATAAGAAAAACAACCTTTGAAAACACTTACCAACAAAATGAACACTCAAAACACTAATTCCGACAGCAATTTCACTAACAATTTTGACAATAAATTAACACAAAAACCTTCCCCGGCTACATGACGACGCAAACCGAAAAGTTTAAGAGAACAATTTAAAAACCTAAAATTTGGAAGAGAACTAAACGAATTCACTAGTTACATACAATTACAACGACATTTCTGAGAGGTGGCCGGCCACTGGGGGGGGCCGCCATTAGGCTACTCTACCCTAGTTAGTCTTTTTGACAGCTGTCACTTGATTTATGACCAGTTTGCTTTGCCATTTCATTATAAACAGACTAACTCCTAAACAACGTTTGGAAACCTTGCAAATTTATTACCAAAATAATATAAAACTTTTAGTGAGAATATTATCAAGCGTCGTGTTCATGTGGCGATGTCGTGGCTACCAAGTATGTGCGATTCAAAACTCCTGAACTATACTTTTTGTGGGGTTATGTAATGTCGCTTGTCTACGCAGATAAGTTAGTCCAAGACGATTGATGCCTTGAAGGAGAATATTCGGCGCGTTATTACTGACACACGGCCCAAATTGCTGCAAAAAGTGGTCGAAAATATTACCTCTCGACTGGAATTTATTCGAGCCAGATGCGGTGGCCACTTGGCAAACCCTTATCTTTTTAATAAAGCTAAATTCTTGATAATAACATTTAATTACATGCGTTTTATTTCTTCTTGAAAATACAAGTCTAAAAGAACACCCTTTGAAATTTAAAACTTTTAACTTTTGCAATTATTAAATGATTGTATTTTAGTTGTTTAATATATTTACCTATTGCTATAGATTGCTTATATTAATATTTAAGAATCTATTAATTTATAGATTTATGTTTATCCAATTCAAATAAACAACAAGTTGGTGTCCTCTCTTTATGTTTTTAGATTAAAGAGAGCATCATAGAGACTCACTGTCGCTATGCTCTTAATTCTTTGAAACTCAATAAAAACTTGAGAGCAATATATCGTTGGGTGGCATGGGCGATTCAAATGATTTCAGCTTCACATGAAGCTTGAGGGTGGCAAAAGCAATGACGACAATTTGGAGTTAAAGGCGGAAGTTCTTGGCCAAATCGTTTCTATCATCGCTCGACCAGCGTGAAGTTAACTTCTCGTCTCGTTCATTGCTCGTTCTTTTTATTTAGACCAAAAATATTTCGCTATAGATACAAATTCCCACAGGATATAAGAATCGTGCTTTATCCAAAAACTAAACAGTTGCGTTCGTTATCTCGAATGTTACAGACGTTATCATTCAGTTCGTGTTTCTTACTTGAATATAATATCCAATATTTTCTTCTTTAAACCTAAGGAGTGTTTTATTAAAGGCATTGTGTTCCTTAAAGCCATCAAATTTCCGTATATGCCTCCAAAAGATTTCTCATATCTTATAATAGCTGTAAGTGCAGTATTTTGAAACAACAGCAATTAGTGTCTTGGGTTTTGAATGAAAAGTGTTGTTTTGTCCTAAAGAGTCAGTGATTGTGACTTGTGAGGAATATTGTGCACATAAAAAGGATTAATTTCTTTTCAGATAGCAGTCTCACACGAGGTGATAATCATCAAAGTTGGATTAATTTTAATTTCAGTGAGTATAAAGTTGGGAATTTTTGCTATTTTGAAATTGACACCTAAATTCTAGCTAGCAATTTACTAAATAACACGATATTTTATTTTAAAGGGTAATTAAAAAAAGGGTTATGACTATGAGTTACCTATGTATTTACCTTAAAGTCCTTATGGTAAAATGTAACAAAGATGATAAAATTAGTCAATGGTTTTTGAGGTTTAGTCTGTTAATTCTTTTGTGGTAAATTTAATTTTTGTTTTAAATTCTGGAAATATTTTGGCTTAAATTGGGTGATTTCATGGTTCATATCATTTTATCACGGTTATTCGAATATACTGAATTAATGTTGTGAGAAGCAGATGTTTTAATTAATATATAAATATGTAAATGCCTTTGCAATATCAAAGGGATGAAAAAGTTGGAATAAATTTTATACCGCCTGATTGATTTACTTACTGTGGCTTGTGGTGTGACCTAATTTATTTAACAATACATATTCTTATGTTAAACTAAAGATTTGAATGACGAGGTTGCAAGAGATATCTACAGTTGGTGTTATCAATTTTATTAGATTTGATAATTACTTGTAGCATGCATCGGTGGAAAAGGATTTAGTTAAATTTTAAATTGATTTTTAGAAATTTAGTAATACTCGTAGCTAAAATGATGATTTAGCTAATTTTTAGCGATTTTAACACTTTGCTATCTCTTAACATTTTGTTACAGTTAAACATTTCTTGTCAATTGTTCATGAAAAAGTTGTTTTGTGTCTTCTTGTAATTCCTTAGCAACAATTGCTTTGTTTTAAATTAAAATTGCCTTATCATGTTATGTCACTTTTGGCTTACTTTCACTTAGACAAAACAAATTATTGAAATGGGTTTATTAGTTCTTGAAAAAAACTTAAAACTAAAAAACGGTTCTATGGGGGGTACCCTTTTGGAATAATATGCAAATATTTTTAATTTCCCGTGGGAAGTTATTCCAAAAGTCCCGATTTGTCGAATTGAAAATGTTGACATTTCTCGACGATTCAAGGTCCCTAGAATCTATAAATAAAAGATTTTTAGAGAGATGTCTGTGCGTGTGTGAATACGACGTTTCACATCTTAAGAACTAGTGGAGATATCGACTTCAAATAAATTTTGTAATACAGATAATAATGCAGAAAAATGCAGAAAGGACTCTCGAGAAAATTGAGTGGGTGGATTTTTTACAATAGCAATTTAAAAAAGAGGCTGTGATACGACCCACACTGAAAACTTCCCATCCCGTCTGTCTATTTGTCTTGCTTAAAAGGTTAGTACGTTTTCGTGTTTTGTTAAAAAAATTTGTCAATTGAATAATTTTTAGTTTGATTTCAAAATCTATTTTGATTGACGAATTTTAAATTTATTGTTCGAGAACGAGACAAAAACCATTTTTTATCAATTTAAGTAACATTTCTTAAAAGTTTTTATTCCTTATAAATGCAAAATCGATTTTTCTAAGAACAATATCGTTTAAGTTAACAACAAAAATTAAGCAAAGAATGAAATCATTCTGAATTCAATATCCTTATTTATTCACGAGATATCGAGAACCCAACATCAATCGTTCATCGTTTTTACCAATTTTGCGTAGTATTTTGTGTAGATTTTAATTTTGTATGAAAAAAAACAGACTGTTGGATTTTTATTAAAAATTTACTGATTGTCGAAAACAATATTGTCCATAGGATGAAATTAGTTTGAAGCCAATATTTGAAAGATATTGACTTCAAATTATTTATCTCACAAACATTTTTGTTGTGAATATTTTGTTAAAGTTTTGAGCAAGACAAACCGCCAGACGGAATTGGAAGTCATCAGTGTGAGTCGCATCCCATCCACTTTTTTCATTTGTTTAAACACTAAAAATAAGAGTAGTTCTCATACAAATTTGTTGTTAAAAATTTATTTTTCAAAAAGGTACCGATAGATTTTTATTAAATTGTCTGTAACATTTTTTTTTTAACTTGGCTCTTAATAGGAAAAAAAATATATTTGTATTGCTCCAGAAGGATACCCTCCATAGAACCGTAATTTTTTTTTTAAATTTTTACAAGAACTAAGCAAACTATTTCAATAAATTTTGTTCTGCTCAAGCTCTTATACTGTCTTAATTATATATATTTAACGATTAAAAATTGTATTGTTCAATATTTGCATTCAAAAAAAATATTTAGTTTTTTTTTTCAAAATTCTGTATCACAAAAACGAGTCAACATTTTTTAACGAAATTAAAATCTAAGCACTACAAAACTAGATGCTAAAAATATTTTTAAGAAAAAAATTTAAAAAAATGTATAAACACCAAATTAATTACAAAAACCGCTCCAACGATTTTCTAAACAAAATTTTAAAAAGAGACATCCGGTCTATCGATTTGTATTGCTTAAAACTGTAACACGATATTTTATGTGAATTAAAAAAATTGATGTCCAAATGCTTGAGTCGAAAACAGTTTCTTACCTGTTTTTTGTTGTTTTTGTACGTTTTCGTGTTTTGCTCTAAAAATTCACGAGAATAGTACATCAATTTTTCTCAATTTTGCGTACTATTTTTTGTAGATCTATTTTTTTTTTTTAAATTGACTGTCGGATTTTTATAAAAATTTTACTGAATGTTGGCAACAATATTTTTATTAATTTTAAGCCAATATTTAAAATTTTTGAAAAGATATTTGAGTCAAAAATTAATTTTTAACAAAATTTAGTAATGTTTTTTAAGGTTTTTATTTTTATAAAAAAAAACTGTCAATTCGATTTTCCTAAAAATTTTACCGGATTTCAAAAACGTTATTCTTCGTTGCATACAATTATTTTGGAGATAAAATCATTTTTTGTTCGCAAAAAATTCGAGGTGACTATTAATTAAAAAACAGTTAATTGGATTTATTTTACAAAAATATATTTGTTTTGTATCATGTCACAATATATAATATAAAGTTTAAATCCAGTCGCTAGCATTATTGGTTCGGGAGATATTTTGGTTTAACCAAAATTTTCAACTTTTTGTTTAATTGCTGTGGTAAAAAAAAACCTCTCAATTTTTTTGAGAGTCCTTTCTGCATCTTTCTGCATTATTATCTCTATAATGATCCCGATATCTCCCCTGGTTCTTGAGCTATGTACGACGCGGACGTTCTTCACGTACGGACGCGACGTAAGAACGTATGTACGTACACACGCACGCACAGACATCTATCTAAAAATCTCTTATTTAGACTCTAGGGACCTTGTAACGTTTAGAAATGTAAAAAATTTCAATTCGACAAATCGGACCGATTACAATAACTTCCTATAGGAAGTTAATAAATCAAGGTTGTGTTTTGATTAATTAAATGGAATTTAAATTTTTGAATTAGATTTAAAAATATAAGTACTTTTAATAAAAAGGGTCCTTGGACACAGGATCGGGCCGAATCACAAGTTATCCCACTTAAAATTCTTGGCCGCCAATACAATGTATCGAGAACCAGTAGCAACATTGCTAAGATTCAATACAAAAAAAAACTATTTATGACGAGCTGGGCTTCAAACTGCATAATAGACAGCACCGACTGAGCGAACGTCGCGGTCAAAATATCACCATCAACAGACTTAACTTTGGGTTAGTTAACGACTTTGTCTACCTAGTATCCGCTATAAACACAGAAAACAACACCAGCGCTGAGATCAAACGAGGAATTACTCCTGCTAACCGCTGTTTCTTTAGGCTAAGAAAGCAATTGTTGTAAAGTCCTCTCTCGAACGACCAAAGTGTCGCTGTATAAGACCCTCGTCAACCCCGTCCTGTTATACGGTGCAGAAGCATGGACTATGACAAAAGCGGATTAAAGCACCTTTGGTCGTTTCCGTATGCATAGGAAGTAAGTGGTGGAGAAGATGGAATGACGAACTCTACGGACTGTACAGTGACGTAGACCTAGCCAGACGGATAAAAGTCCAACTACTAAGATGGCTGGGAGAGGTAGAGCGCAAACATACCAATGCTCTGAACTCGAAAGTCTTTGAATCCATTCGCACAGGGCAGATCAATAGAGGAAGGCCGAATATTAGTTGGAGCGCACAAGTGGAAAGTGATATCACCCAACTTGGAGTGCGCAATTGGCGACATCTAGCTAGGGACCGAACTAGATGAAGAAGTTTGTTGAGTAAGGCCCTAGTTCACAGAGGACTGTCAGGGCCGTCGAGAGAATTCAGGGCCCGGGACGGAAAAATCTCGGGCCCCCCCATATTTAGCATTTTTTTTAAAGTTCATGCCTACTGATATGGTACGTTCTAATTTCACTTACGAATAGCATGAAATTGGTTGGAATTAACGGAAATAATCATTTTTTTGTTTGAAAAATTAACCGAAAAAAGTGTTAATCATCAAATCAATCTTACGGGTATCATCCAGTTTAGTTGAAATGGAGGATGGATAGAAAATAATTCTACATGCGATTATATCAGAATCCGAACAGAATCATACATTCAATTCGATATTGCCAACGACATGTAAGTAACTGATAATACGGTCGATTAACTATTAAAAAAAATAGTATGAAGATCTATTACCTACTATGAAAATAAAATAGAGCGAAGTAAAAGTATTTGAAATTTGTCTTTAAAAAAAAACTAAATATTTTAAAAGTTTTACATTTAATACTCTTTATTATTTTTCTTTATATTAAAATATTATTACAATGTTTTATTAGAGTGAGTTTGCATTCAATGAAATATTTTCTTTTTGTGAACGAGCTTTCCTAGCTTTCTGAGCAGCAAAACAACTTATAATTGCGTCGAAATTCAGTTCCCTTGCCAAAGGTGCTTCGATGCATAGTGTAGCAAGTCTGGAAAAACGATTTTGTAATGAGCACGAACGATGAAAATTCTTTGTTCTGGCAAGGACGCTAAATGAACGTTCGGCACTAGCTACGGTTACAGGTATGGTAGAAAACACACGGAGAGCAACACAAATGTTGGGGAAAATCGTCTCCAAGTTCTGGGAATAAATAGCATTGAGCAAACTCATTGGCGGAAGTTCTGCTTCAAAATTGGCTTCATAAATGTGTTTCAGATGAATTACTTCTTCTTTAAACCCTTGATACACATGCGAGTTATACTTTTGGATGAACCTTGTAGCAGAGTTTTTAATCTCAAGTTCGTCCATCGTTGAAAACTGTCATAAAAATGAAAATGTAGCATTCAAATTTTTCATCGTATCGAACCGACGAGAAATTCCAGATATAATTGAATCAACTATGACGTAAAAGGTGTTTCTCTTGAAATTTATTTCTTCGTCTGTTTCTATTTGCTTTCCAGCTCCTCGGTTTTCTTCAAAATGTCTCTTTAATTGCCTTTTTCGGTTCGATGGAAATGATTCTGGAACATCCCCCAATCCAGTATTATTATATATAGAATTCCTTGCTATTTTTGTATGGCTGGTTTAATATACACACTTTGAAGTGACTTGATATGCTTCGAATCTTCAGTAAACAATTTATTCAAAATATTAATTAATTAATATTACGGAAACCACAATTGAAAAACGTTTGCGTGGGATTTTCCGGTCCCCCGAAACCGAATCAAAAATTTCGTTCCCAACAGAAACAAAAATAGAAGAAAAGAAACTTTATAAAACAGAAACCGAAATAAATATTTGTGTTTTGTTTTAAGTTGCCGGGCCCCTTATTTTGATTTTAAAAATTTTCAAAATAAAACAAATTTGAAATTTACGTTAAATTAAGTAAGAAAAGCGAAACAATTTATTATAACTTTCTTTCAATAGTTCAAAATTGCCCAATTTTTCATTAAATATAAACAAAAATGTACGCCAATAATAATCAGGGGCCCAGATCGGCAAGCTTGTGACTGAAAGATTGGTAGATAACATGCAAACAGGGGCCCGATTGCGGAAGCATGAATGATTTTAAATTTTCGGGCCCCTAGAAATAAGTGGGAATAGGTATATTGATGATGAATTTAGACTACCTATATTAAAAAAAAAACACTCTCCTCATTGCTTTTAATTTTACGGGCCCCTAGAAAATCCCGGGCCCGGGGGTTTCCCCCTCCCCCCCCCCCCTCTCGACGGGCCTGAGGACTGTAGCGCATCACCTTAAGTAAGTAAGTAAATTAAGGGCATACAAATGAAGTGAGTGTCTAAATTTCTTGGACTTTTAGCTTTAACCTCATACAAAATTATTCACGAGTCTAAAGTAAGTTAGCTTCCTCATCAAAATGCATGTTTTACGATGATAGAAGAACTTATTCCTGCAATATGGTTTTATTTATTTTATTTAAAAATAACACTTCCTAAAATATAATTAATGTAGATATGAATGAAGTATATACAGGTGTAATCTCTTCGGAGATCCGAAGTAATTGAAGGAGTTAGAAACTTGTCATTTTCATTGAAGCATCCTTGAAATAACTTTCACAATGTATTTCAATTTTACATACATATTCCTATGTAATTTAAAAATATAAAATAACAATTTCTCAAAGCTCAAAGTTATAAGGAGTGAAATGCAATAATGCTTACTTATCCTTCATCTGGACAGGACAACACCTTTTCAATTTTTCATCCTCTAGAAATACTACACAAAAGGGTTGACAGAAGATTTCCACTCCTCTGGTGGGAATTGTTTTGTTTTCTTGTGATACTGTCACAAATCTCTTTTCAATTCTATTCCCATCACACCAAGAAGAAAGAAGATCCCAGAGAAAAGAAATTGAAAATTGTTTCCATGCATTTTACCTGAACTTAAAGATTAGAACGTCTATACTATGAGTTTTGCAAAAACAACACATCAACAATGAATATTTTTGTACTTGTTTTTCAAAATCTCTTGTTTACAATAAATTTACTGTAGGGTAGGTAGTAGGTTCAGGTATCCTCTGAAATACTATGAAATAGTTACTTATTCAATCAATATTCAGAATTTTCTCATGTTTTGTAATATTTTTCGTCATTGAAAAATGCAGACAATATAAATATTTTCCTATATTCCCAATTATAGATATGCAAACAGGACAGAGCTAATAATCCTTTTTTTTTGAAAAAACGAAGAAATAACCTGAGAGTGGGTAGAGAGGAAATTGGATTTTGCAAACAGTTCACGTAACCAAGCAAACCGTGCAAACAGGGTGCTTGTAGGGGCTTACAGATCTATCAATCAATATTTCCCTATCACGTATCCGTATCCCACACTGGATGCTTTAAGGGAGTCATATAGATAGAAATATGCAATATCGATTTTGATGTAGTTTCAGAATTTGTGGATTGTCATTTTGATTATTCTTCGTGCTCTTTGTATTTGCATAAAAGTCTGGCCTGGAAGTTTTAGCCGACCTTAACTTAAGTTAAGAGTTTGGAGAAACATGAGAATAATGGAATGAGATATTCCATATCCGAACCCTTCAGATATTCGGATTGTTGAGTTATCCGGACAATGACGGATAACAGTATTCTGTTAAATGATACATTTATATTTCCTTTCCCAATATTTGTTAGAGTTTTGGTTCTAAAAAACTATTCAAATAGTGTCAGATCTTAACTGGCTCATTCAAAAAACCGGATACGGGATCATATCACACCGTAAAGTTCAAATTACCATTCACAATTCAAGAACTAAACACTTTAAGTAAAGGGCATTTTTTGGACGTGTGGTATTCAAAAAGAAAAATAAATTGCATATAATTTAATGTTATGGCGAAGAAGTTAGCTTTACTATAAAGATAAGTGTTTACCATTATAGTTTAAAATTAATTTCGGGCAAGTGGCCTTCGCGGAGTGCTCGAATAGATTCCAGCCGAGAGGCCCAATATTTTACCACTTTTGTTGTATGGGGCCACTTAAAGATCGTATGATCAATTTGTTACACCGAATCATTGTTGTTCAACAATGCAAACATTTTTGAGTTAACAATTTCTATTTTAACTTAATGTAGACTAAGACTTTTTAACAAGACTGTACCGGAAAGATAATGTTTACCTTAAAGGCGAACACAATTCAACCCAAAACTCACTGACCCAGAAGATTTTGCAAAGGGCATGACTGTGTTTTTGGATTTTGTGGAAGTTTCTTTTGTGTTCATTGTAGTTTATTATTTCAGTAACTTGTTTCAACGCAAATCCCAAGTACACAAAAATCCCATGGAAATTATAATTTTGATTTTGTCGTTGCATTTCAATTTCAACCCAACAAGTGGCTTATTTTCCTACGAAAAATGTTAATTTAGGCAAATTACCTATGATGTATTTTTGAAAAAATAAATGCTTAGAAGCAGAAACTTTAGATTCATTTCGTGAGGAACGGAAAATGAAAAATTATAAATACAAATAATGAAGTTTGAAGCAATATTCAAATTTAACCATATAATTGCCATAGAAATACAATTTAAATTTTCAGGAACAAATTTGTTTGCTGATGGCAAAAAGGAATACAAAGTTTTCTTCAATGGCGAACTCACCTGTTTCTGAGACGTTTGTCCTTTTCAATTTATTTCTCCAGGGAACTATTCGTACAAATTGATACGTTAATTGCCGTCGTTTGATTCCCCATCGTATTTTGATGCAATTTAAAGTTGAGAATGTACCAAAATATAGGTAGGGAAAATTTAGATAAGATAATGGAAGATTTTCGGAAGAGTTGCAAATATTTGTCCTTGCACAACTCTTCCACAAGCCGAGTTCACCGTGGAAGACTAAGAAAAATGATTTATTTTTAAATTCTTTGAGATCCCAGTGTGTTATTTATTCGGAATACGTTTAGAATTCAACGTGGCTTCGGTATTATGAATTAAGGCTTCCGGCGGGCTTCAGTGGAAGGATTTTAAATGATTTATGGACATATGTATATAAAAGCAAAATAGCCTTTAAGGTGATGGTTTTTACGCATAGAGGTTTTAACAGGAATTGGGAATAGACAATTACTTATACTATGTGGGATCTTCTAATGGAGGAACCTTGTCGAAAATGTTGGTAACAATTATTACAGGAGTAATAAATAGTAGTGCCTGTGGCAGGATGGTTAGTGCGTAGGACTGTCAAGGGTTCAATCCATGCCTGTGCAAAGTTTTTTTTTACAGGTGCTGCCTCTTGTGAGGAACTAACAAATCCTCCAAGAGTGATTTTTGCGATAAAAAGTGTTTTCTCAAATGGGCGGTTCGGATTCGGCTTAAAAAAGTAGGGTTTTCTGCACCCCTGACAACAATACAATACTCGCACACAGGAATGGTTGAGAGTTGTAAGTGCTTAGTAAAAAGCACTCCAAACTCTTAGGCGCATTCGAGAGGAAAGTCTTACGGAGAATTTTTGGCCCCAATATGAGGAATGCCGATTTCAATCTAGCTGGAAGCATATATCAATATCGTTACAAAAATTAAGCTCTGTAGACTCCGGAGACATAGCTCACATTAGCGAAGAGGAACCAGTCCGGAAAGCACTTTTTTTTGTACATTTTATGGTAGGCTACAGGACGCCAGAAGCCTTGGGGATGCGCAAATGGATACTAGCCTTTTGTTCATCACCTGCCTTGGGTTGTTGATATGCCTGGGATGAATCCACATTAATTTGTCCGATGATAAATTAAGCGTATGGGTCTTGTAGCCGGTACTCCACAACGTCATACATCTATAGTTGCTGCACGTTGTGACATCTCCTATATTCTGTGTATCATCTTGTGTGGAGCAGGATGATACCTTAGACTTAGTGTCCCTCCATCGAGCTTATCGAAGGCGAATCTTAGCGTATGACCAAATGTGTTACTGGAATTCTCATTGTGTCGTTTGATTTCGAAATTGATCTGCGGATGAAATTCGTCTTCTTAATACATTTCGTCTTGGGAATGCTATACATACAAGATAGTGATCGGTACATTCATATTGTCATCACTCGAGTAGTGGTTACGGTCTATAAACAAGTGGTTACGAGTGACTCCATTACGTAGTACTCAGGTGGCTTTTTAGATATCCTTAAGCGAGAATGCTCGCAACGATTAAGTTATTCCATTCTGACAGTTCTAAACGCGAAGTCCGTTGTCATTTGTGTTCTATAGGTGCCTGTGTATAGTACTTGAATACCGGCTACCACCCTATTCTTGCGTTAAAATCCCCTAGGATAAAATTACGTTCCATGAGAAAATTCTTAAGTCGTTGTCGTCGTGTAATCCGTAAATTTTAGAGGCTTGTTGTCTACCTGGTGATGAGACTATTTTTAACGGACAGGTTATGAGCCTGTCGCCAATCTGAGAAACCAGCCTGACCATACATTAGCCTTACCCTTGTGGAGTTTGTTTCTAGTGGCCACCTCAAAGATGCTATGGTTACCTACGCCTCCATCAGTTCCAAATAGTTAAGGCACGTGCATGTTTTCGTATGCCCTATGTTACTCTCCCTATCTAGATGATGGCTGTACGACATTCTGAACCAGAAATTCGTAATATTGCTGATAACAATCTTTTAGCTGACGAACTTTAAAACGTTAAAAATTTCTTAAAAATGAAACTGAGTTGACCCAAATTGTCTCCGACCCTAATGAAACTCAATAACCTGTCATTCTGTCACTCTGTCACTCTAAAACATGGTCGTCACTTTTTTTGGCATGCCTCGAGTAAAAATATTAATTAAAATCAACTATACTTCCGGAATTACGACATTTTTATAATGACAAGAAATCTATTAGAAAACTCATAATGAACTTACTTTTCCCTATGCGGTTGATGGTATTTTGGATAGGAAAAATATGTCTTAACAGGAATGGCTGAAGGTTTTTTTAAGCTGTTTAAAAATGACATTATGTAAGTAAAAGTAAAAGTAAAGGAAAATATACATGTACAATATTCATACATAAAATATTGTGCCTTTTTGCAAACGAAATCCTCTTTTGGGTAGCCTTATTTCATAAAAGAGCAAACAAATTTTTTTTCAGTTTAGATTGAAATAAAGGGTTGGATGTTGTGAGTTTTCTAACAAAATAGAAAAAAAGTAACCTCAAATACCAAGGTACATATGTTCTTTAATTTAATAAATAAACAAGGAAAGGAAATTAAATTTTAAAAGTTTAGGTTTTTTAAAAGCTGTCACTTGTTTATGTTCAGTTCGGTTTGCCATTTCACACTTTTGGTGTTTAGTTTAGTTTATTGGTAATTGTTACTAACACATTAAGATACATTTTATAAGGTAGTGAAAGTTTATGAATAAATAATATATGATAACATTTTAAATAATAAGTTACATTTGTATATAATATAAAAGTGAATTTAAATAGCCAAAAAAAGAAAAGTATAATAAAAATAAATAATAATATGTACATCTATGAACAAAAGAAAAAAAAAACTTTATTGTATCTTTACTATTGGTAATTATTAAAAAAAGTAAAAGAAAAAGAAAAAAGAAGGAAAAAAAAGAAAGAAATAGAGAATAAGAAGTGAGATGTCTGTAAAAGATAAGTTAGTCTTTTTGATTAGAAATTAAATCATGTACATTTTTTTTGAAATTTTTGTATGTCACTAAGTTCTCGCAAGTAAGGTGGGAGTGAGTTCCAAAGTCGGCATGCATTGATGAAAAATTGTCTCTCAGATGTAAGACACGTAAAACGAGGATGAATTAAATAGGTTGATCTGTTTGATACTGAAAACCGAAGTTGTTCATAAAGATATGTTGGTTTTCGCGTAGTTATAATTTTGAAAAGTAGTACCAGTGTTCGGAATTTGATTAAGTTATCGAAAGAAATTTTTAAAAAGCTTCGTCTCAGATGGGAAACATGGTCATATCTTTTTAATCCATAAACATATCGTATGACACTATTAAAGGCTACTTTTAATTTGTTTTTGCTATAGAAATCGCAATTGTGATAGATTTCACATCCGTAGGTTAAGATTGGTAAAACCAAAGACTTAGCAAGTAGAGTTCGTGTTTTAATCGGCGTAAAGCCTTGAGCAGTCCATAATGTTCTTAAAGTGCCATATGCTTTTCCTACTAAAGAGTTTATATGGTCATTCCATGTAAGAGTCCTATTGAAAACCACACCAAGGTTCCTAGAAGTGTTAACAAATTCTAATATAGTACCATTTAGCATGATTGACCGAAAATATGACAAATCAAGTTCTTGTTTGGATATCACAAGGCATTTGCATTTGTTTGGGTTAAGAGCCAAACCGTTATCAGCTGCCCAATTTGAGATCCGCTCCAGATCCTGATTGATATCAAAAGCACAGTTTTCGATAAGGCCTAGTGAACAACTTCTATAGATTTGTATGTCGTCTGCATAAAAGTGCTTTGAAGCGTCGGGAATAAGAGAAGCGATTTCGTTAATTTACAGCGAGAATAGCAGGGGTGAAAAAATATAACCCTGGGGAACACCTTTAAGTAAAGGTAGGTACTCAGACAGACTATTATTCAAATAAACGGCTTGTTTTCTGTTGCTAAGATAAGAAAAAAGTAATTTTATTGCATCTGAAGATACGTTAAACTCCCCACTCAGCTTATTCATCAGCACGGTGTGGTTCACCATGTCAAAAGCTTTGGAGAAGTTTAGAAGAACTAAATATGTTACGCTGTCCTTTTCCAATTCGGTCCTTATGTCTTCAATGACTTTAGGAAGTGCAGTTGTGCAGCTGTGTTGAGCGCGAAAGCCTGACTGAATTGGTACCAAATAATTGTTGCAGGTTATATAGCCGTTCAGTTGTTTTTGCATAATGCGTTCACAAACTTTAGACAAAAATGGAAGAATGAAAGAAATTGGTCTAAATTCCTCACAAAGTGAGTTTTTGGGAATAGGAATTATTTTACCCATCTTGCATTTCTGAGGAAAAATTCCTGTTGTAAGAACTGTGTTGATGATATGGGTAATATAGGGTAAAAGCATTGGCAAAATTGATTTCAAAAATACCTACAGGATTTACTTCATCAACTCCTTCAGCAGTGGATTTTATTGACAGAAAACTTTCAACAACATCTAAATTGCTCACTCCTGAAAAGCTAAATGCAGGGTCTATCAAAGGTAATGTTGAATCAGTGGATAGTTGCGTTGAAATTGCATAGTTTGGAGTAGATACAAATTTACGATTAATATCGTTTTTATCAATATTATTTAGAGTGTTTTGTCGTTGTTTACCAATTCCAAGCTTTCGAAGATTTTCCCAGAGTTTTCGACCATCACCATTAACGTTTAGTCGACTAGAGAAAAATTGTTCTTTAGCATTTCTAATTTCTAGGACAACTTTATTACGTAGGGTCTTATAAGCTCTCTGAA
This sequence comes from Eupeodes luniger, assembly GCA_951509635.1. Classification (NCBI taxonomy): domain Eukaryota; kingdom Metazoa; phylum Arthropoda; class Insecta; order Diptera; family Syrphidae; genus Eupeodes; species Eupeodes luniger. The sequence continues at coordinate 231,469,760 of OX608073.1, read as the reverse complement.
GTTCTTCCACCCGGAAAACTATTCAGCTTCTATAAGTTCGATCTCGTTGGTCCATTAATTGTTTAATTCTTTCACTAAGCCAGGGCTTCGATTCACATTTATACTTTTTTGTTTTCAAAGGCACGTGGCAGTTAAACAGCATTCTTAAGTTTTCATTTAAAAATTCCACTTGGTCATCTGGCGAAGGCAGAAGATAAATACTATTCCAAAAAATTGAACGAATATGTTGTTGAAGTGCTGACATGTTAACGTTTTTATAGTCCCTATATTTTATGATATTATTGTCGGAAGTAGTTTTAGTACAGAAGTCATAGAAATCAGGTCGTGTTTGGAAAAAACTGGAGCGGAGAGTTGAGTGTATGCATTATCTTGCGTCTTGGGGATGTGGCGTAGCCTCCAAGATCTTACGGTTTAGCATCGGTGGACTATTTGTTGTGGGGTTATGAAAAGTGGCTTATCAACGGAGATAAGCCCTAGACTTTGAAGTTGAAAGACGACAGAACTATAACCGAAACATTTACATCGCTCCGTAATTTTTACAAACATTGTTCAATCGAATTAGTCAGGTTGCATTCCACCCCTTAAACAAATCACCATTAATATTCGTACTTGCAGGAATGCTCATCAGTTTACCTTTGAATTCAATTCCAGATGTACTGTCAAGTGTAGAGATTCTTTTTTAAACCGCACACCGAGAATGTGGAATGCTTTGGCCAACTCTTTTTTTTCCTCCCATTTTGATGTTCAGAATTTTAAAGCCAATGTTCTACGGCATCTTCTCTTAAATCCTTTCCTATTTTCCTAACAATCGCACCGTGTATAAACATATTAAGGGTACTTATCTGCTTGAATGCCTGTAAATTTTAAGGCAGTACTGTAAGGGAATGCTGTTATTCCTCAAAAATTATTTCTCTTTCATTTTATTTTATTATTAAAAATAAAAGAAGTTTTTTGAGATACCACAAAAATAGTCCAAGAATGACATTTTATCTGTATTAACCTTCTTTTCTATAATTCGATTTTTTCCAGGAAAATGGTTTTAATTTTTCTTGGCTACGTAGTATAACCGTCACGTTTAGAATAAAAAGCTTAAAGACAAAACATAAAATAAATGAAAAAAGTTGGTTTCTGTGTTTATAAAGTTCCTTAAGCAATTAACGTAATTCCATATGTTTTGAAGACATACAGCCCAACAAAATTATATTCTTTTAAGACAATTTGGTGCTATTCAGTCGTGTGTGTATAATTTTTAGTTCCATTTCAATTAAAAATATTAATTTTTTTTCCATAAAATCTATACAGACCTAATAATTGAGTTTCCAAAAATGGGATCTGATGGAAATAATTACATTTCTGTTTCAACTAAGCTTATACCACATTCATAAGATACGTGATATAAAATTAATTATATGCAATTTCATTTCTCGTTTTCATGCCTTAGTGTAAAATACCTACTTATATATGTTTAGGAAGAAGTCATTGTCTAAATAAGTACGTGCTATAATATGTGACGTTATTTAAAGAAGATATTGAATGGAAATAAATTTAAGCAACAAACGTCCTTGATATGGAAGTAAAATATTTGCTTATAAGCACTACACTAAATTATAAGAAAACAGATTGTTGTTTTATTAGAGCAATTAAGATTTGCAGATAACGAAGCTGTAGTAAAACTAGATAATATAATATAATCTATTGATTAAGTAGGTTCTTATCATAAAGTGGATTTATAGAGAAACGGTTCAAAAACTACTAATGATTATTAAATAAATAATAAACTTTATATAACGATCGAACGAACTAACTCCTGTATTCAAAGAGTCTGCTTTAAAAACAGTATCAATAATTTATGTAATTTAGGCACATCTGACCTTTGTGTTATATCTGCAAATTTCTCGCGAAAAAACTCTCCAATTTAAGAAAGATCTTCAAAGAGAACCGTTTGGCAATACGAGAATGCCAACTAGGACGGTCTTAATAATTATTCCAGGATCTTTAACTGGTCACTATGCTTCCTCGATAGTGACGTTGACCGCTGATATGATCACAAGTTTAACTCTCCTGCGAATGAGAACTTTTATCCAAAACAGGGTTAAAAGCATCAGACCTAAAGAAAGCGTATGGTTCGATGCTAGCTTTAAGGAGGTTATTAGGGCCAAAGAAGAAAGTTTCCGTCGCTATAAAGCCAACCCTACTGAGGAAAGTAGGCAAACGTTTAAGCAAGCGGGTAAGTCCTGCAACGCCCATATTCGACGGACCAAAAAATAAGGCAACAAATACTGCAATGTTTCAAAGGCAGTTCAAAATGTTGGTCATTATCATTAGTAAAAAACATGAGGAATTTTTCCTCCTCCTCGGTTCCTTCGCTTGTTGTCAAAGACACTCCATTTGTTGGCTCTTTAAAGAAAGCTAATCTCTTTGCTAGGCAATTCTTCGCCAATTCAACGTTGCCAATGAGTTTTCTGACTCCGTCTGTACTTGAGAGCGTTAGTGATTTAAAGGGACCTATCTTTTTTCGCACTCGTACTGTAGCAAGAATCCTAAGAGATCTTAATACACAAAAATTCGCTGGTCCGAATGGTATCCCCGCTATTGTACTCAAGAGGTATTCTTCAATGGTGGCACCACCAGTGCGTAAACCTTTTCATCCGTCCTACTCCTCAGGTCTCGTTTCAAACGGATGGAAAACAGCATCTGTCCAGCTCATCCCCAAAAAAGGTGAATCTTTCTCACATCTAATTATCGACCGATTGCACTTACGCCCCTTCTTTTCAAAGGTCATGGAATCGCTGATTAATTATCAGCTCAAGAAATATCTCGAAGATCAAAAGCTTCTTAATAACCGACAATACTGCTTTTGAAGTAACAGGTCCACTGGAGATCTCATGGTTCATCTCACCAAACAGTGGATCAAATCGATACTTCGTTTTGGAGAAAGTAAGATTATTGCACTTGATATTTCAAAAGAATTTGATAGGGTTTGGCATCAGGCTCTTTTATCGAAAATGCTGCCTTTTTCATGAATCCCTCCTTTCATTTCGGATCATTCAAACCAAATAGTATTGAATGAGTTCAAGTCTTAAACCAAAAAATAAATGCCTCAGGGCTCTGTTCTATCTCCAACACTCTTTCTCATTTGTATTAATGATCTCCTGTCTGTAACTTCTAATCCAATGCATTGTTTCGCTGACGATAGTACTCTTAGCTTTTCATATTCGTTTTCAGACTCACATCCTTCCTCTTCGAAGGTGGAACTGCGAAAAAATATGATAAGCTTATTAAATTACGACCTAAACAGCATTGTACAATGGGGAATTCAATGCTTCGAAAACCAAACGCTTTCTTGTATCGTTAAAGCTAGGATGGATGCCTCTTGCATCAATGAGACTGAACATTTCGATATTATCGGTATGTGTCTCACTAACCATATCTCTTGTAGAACGATTACAAACGCGATGTCGTCAAAAATTTCGCAAAATTTTTGGGTTTCCCATCTCTGGGCTGGTGCTTCTGCAACTTATTTAAGCCTCTTAGACAAGATTGAACATAGAGCATTTAAATTGATTGGTGATAAAGATAACATAATAATTAGTTAATTACCCCGCTTGAACATTCTCGAAAAGTTTCTTGTCTAATCCTTTTTTACCCCTATTGTGACGGTTTATGCTCTAGAAAAATGTCCAGCTGCATTCCTCCCCTAAAACAGTTCAACCGTAATACTCGTGCTTTTAGGAATGCTCATCAGTATACCATACCGTCGACCTCAACTTCGGTCGTTCTGTGAAATACAGAGATTCGTTGTTTAGCCGTACTGCGCGAATGTGGAATGTTTTTTAAAACATATTTTTGCATGTTCTACTTTTATATTTTATCTTAATAAAAATGAAAAAAAACGTCTAACGCGAATCGCCATAAAACCTTTATTTAAAAGTTTGGACTCAATCGACCCAATGGTTTGGGCTGTAGGGGCGAGGACAGAAGATAGACAGACGGGTGCAATCGAGAACCAACTTTTTGTCGACTTCTTTACCATCTTAATGTCATGTTTGATTAAAACCTCGGGTTTGAAATTTTTATTAATGTAAACCCGGCCATGTATAATAAGGTAATCATTATTCACCCAATGACTTCTTAATATTTATCAGAATTCTTATTAGAGTTTTACATTTCTACTTAACTTTAAAGCCTAGTACATACTTCCTCGTGAAGTGAACGTTCGCCAGTGGAGAAAGTGAACTTTTGAAATTGCTCACTGGTACACACTTGTGAATACACGTTGTGAACATTTGTATTCTATTTCATATAAATGCATTTTAACTTTTTTTTTAAAACCACACGCAAAGCAGCCACAAACTTTAAATGAGGAATCAGTATCAGTATTCAGTACAAATTGAAAACTGTCCTTTTTTTTGTAACCAAATGTCAAAGCTTCACCAACAGTTCCCGTGCATTTTGCACGTGAATTGCCCGTGAACGAAAACTCTCCACTTTGTTCTCCACTCAGCTTCACGAGCACGTTCACGGGTGAACCAAAAACCGAAATTTGTATGGGTTCACGAGATGGTTCACAAGTATGTACTAGGCTTAACTACGTAGGATAAAGTGCAAAGATCTTTAGTTCTTCATCCCCCAAACTTACTTGTGTACATTTTTCTCTTATTTCTCTAGCTACATTATTAAGTTGGAAAGGTTTATAACTTCTTTAAAGGTATTTGCAGTAGAGTGATTTGCTTTCACTTACATTTTTTGTATTTCAGACGACTTTATTCTCGAGAAAGCAAAAACTCATCACCATTAGCTGTTTGACAATTTATTTTTATATTCTAGGCAAACATTTTTTCTTATGTAAGTTGTTTTGAGACTGCTCAAGGAAAAAGAATGTTAGATGATAATAATAATTTACAATGTTATACCTACCAACAGTGCATTATGTAATAAATTCAAAGATTTCCTCTTTTATGTGACATAATAGCTTTTACAAGGTTATCTTATATAAAAGAATTTCATACTCCATATATTACCTTTATGTTCATATGATTGTATCTTTGGAAAAAGGAAAGCTTCTTATGATGTGATTTAATAAGCGTATGTCTCTCATGTTCAAAATAGCATTGGAAATGGGTTATTTTGTGTAAATGAAATTCGAAACGAAAGTTAACAAAATTTTCTTGCGTAGTTTTTATAATAATATTGACTTGAACATTTCAAAACTTCTTTTCTAACTATACCTTTTTTAACTTCCCATTGGAAGTTATTGTTATCGGTCCGATTTGTCGAATTGAAAATTTTGACATTTCTCGACGTTTCGAGGTCCCTAGAGTCGAAATAAAAGATTTTTAGTATGTACGTTCGCGACGTTTTTTCGTCGTCCATAGCTCAAGAACCTGAAGAGATATCAACTTCAAAAAATTTTTATTATAGATAATGGTGCAGAAAGATGCAGAAAAGGCTCTCAAGAAAATTGCGTGGGTGGTTTTTTTACCATAGCAGTTACAAAAAAGTTGAAAATTTTGGTTAACCCTAAATATCTCACGAACCAATAACGCTAGAGACTTGAATTAAATTTAATATTATATATTGTAAAGTGATACCAAACAAGTATATTTTTGGAAAACATATCCAATTACCGGTTTTCTTCTATAAATCAAAAAAACTGAAAAAAAAATTAGTCACCTTGAAAATTTTACGAATAAAAAATAATTTCATCTCCAAAACAATTTTGTGCAACAAAGAATAACATTTTTAACATTTAGTCAAACTTTGAGAAAAATCAAATTGACAGTTTTTTTTATAAAAAATAAACACCTAACAAAAACATTACTCAAAGTTGGTAAAAGTTGAATTTCGACTCCAATATCTTTTCAAAACTTTGAGATTATGACTTCCAACTTATTTTATCATATAAAAAATATTGTTTTCAACATTCGGTACAATTTTGAGAAAAATCGAATTCAGAGTTTTTTTTACAAAAAATAAAAACCTAAAAAAACAACACTAAAACATAACACATTTGTGTCTCCTAAAATCAAAAGCAACGTATTCCACTTTTCTAGAAAACAAAGTTAACGACGCAGTTTTCTTCATTTTTTTGAAATCTATCTTTCAATGTGATTGAAACTTTCAAAAGTTTTCTTATTCCAAAGATATTTTGTTTTGAATACTAGGGTCAGAATCAAAAACAACGTATTCCGTAGGCATTTTTGAATCAAAACGACTCTATTCCTGTTTTGAAACAAAGTAGCTCTATTCCAGAGTAAATTCAAAATTTTTTTTTTTTTGTTATCAAAACATATGTATTCCAAGTTTTGGCGCGAAATCGATTACTGTCAAACTATTGTGCATGGATTTAATAATTATTTTTAGTTCGATCTATTAAGCTATTAAGTGCGGGTGCAATTTCATAAAACGTCAGTATGGAATCAATTGAATCACCTGTTCTTACAGCATATCCACGCAAAAAAAAAATAAATAAAGAAAGTACAAAGCGTCAGCTAGCTAAAGTAGAGCGGTAAGTAAATCTTTTAAGGCAAAATTAAGCATGTTTATCATTTTCTTCACTATGTAGGTACAAAAGAAAACAATTACCAATAATGCCTACATGCAACCATAAAGGTGGATCTTATAAATGTAGAAAATTGACAACAGCAGATGCATTATATTTTTCAAATGGCTTTTATACAATACCCTCAAAAGTTTCCCAGGATGCTTTTATTTTAAGCTATTGCAACATTCAAAAGCCTGAACGTTCAGACCGAAATTTGAAGAATGGGCCAAGGAAACAGTTCTCTGTAACTTATTTTGTCAGAACAAAACAAAAGCATACCGTTAAAGTTTGCCAGAAGACTTTTTTAAATATTATTGGAGTTACAGTCAGTCGAGTAAGAAATATTTGCAATAATCATTTCAAAACAGGATCAGTTCCTTCGGAGAAACGTGGTGGTGACCACAAAAGCTCTAAGCTAAGAGAGACGAAGGAACTCATAATTAAGTTTATAAAAAAATATAAAACCATGGAAGTGCATTATTGTAGGAGTAGAACCGCAAAACGACAGTACCTACCTGGCGATCTTTCCATTACTAAAATGTGGAAAGGTTTCAATCAGAGCCACCAACTCAACCAAGCTAAATTAAGCTTTTTTCGTATGGTTTTCAACACATGCTTCAATCTTGGTTTTAAACCCCCTTCATCAGATGTCTGCTCGACATGTCTTCAAATTAAGGAACTTTTAAAAATTGAAAGAGAAGATGAAGAAAAGGTTCAACTAATGACAAAACTTCGGATCCATAAGTTGCGGGGAAAAGCATTTTTTGACCTCTTAAGAGAGGAAAGAGAAGATTTGTTGACAATGTCTTTCGACTGTCAGAAAAATATGACACTACCCAAAGTTTCTGACCAAGCAGCATATTATAGTCGGCAGATATATCTGTATCTTTTCGGTCTCGTTGTAGGTAATTCGCACTCATCTCTAACCAAAGAAAATGTTTTTTTATACTATTGGACGGAAAACAACAGACCCAAAGGATCAAATGAAATTGCATCTGCTGTATTTCACCAGCTTTGCTTTACAAATTTGGAAGGCATTAAAACGATTCGATTGGTTGCTGATGGATGTGGTGGGCAGAATAAAAACTCGATTATGATAGGTATGTGTGAGTACTGGCTGGCAAATAGAGCACCACGTCACATTAACTCTGTCGAATTGATTTTCCCCATTCCTGGGCACTCCTACATACCACCTGATAGAGTGTTTGCTCAAATCGAGAAAAAAGTTAAAGCTAAGGAAACCATCGTGGCTGTTGATGAGTACTTGTCCATTTACCAGGAACACGGCACTGTACTGAACTTGGGATCTGATGAATGTCCGGTTTTAGACTTTAAAGATGAAATTTTAAAATTTACAAAACCACCATCCGCTTGGCATTTTAAATTCAACGCATCAAAAAGATTTATTTTGAAAAGAGGAAAACTAGGCCTAATTGGCGTTCGGGGTGAACCTTTTTATAAGTCGGACATTGGAGAAACAAAACCAAACACAAAGAAGGGCAAACTTTTTTCTTCAATGGCTCCAAAAAGACTTCCTCTTGGTGTAAAATTAAAAGATGCAAAACTTAATGACGTCCAAAATTTACTCCAAAAACACTTTGGATGCAATTGGAAATCCTTACAATTGCTAAATTTTTATAAGGATATTATAGAAGAAAATGAAACTCATGTTGAAGACAACAACGAAGCTGACCCTATTTGTGAAGCCCATGAACCGGATGTAGCCATCAGAATTTAATTTGAATTATATTTATTCTTAATGTTTTTCTTTAATCTTTAAATTACTTATTTAACCTGAAAAAATATAAAAAATTAACCAAATTATATGTGTTTCATTTTCAAAAACAAACTATTCCGAAAAGAAAATTTCAAAATGCATCTATTCCATTCAATGAATTTCAAAACAACGCTATTCCAAAATGCATTGTTAAATATTTCAAAGACGTTTGGACTGCCAAAGCCAAATGATAAGCAATAAGGATTGAAGATCTAAGCTGAAACATAAAAAGAAATCGATTTCTACTTTTACTAAGGCCTCGTCTCTACAAACGTTTATTTTCAATATCTCAAAACTAGAAAAAGTGGAATACGTCGTTTTTGAATCTAGGAGACACATTTTGCTTTCGATTTAAATACCTTATCAAAAATTAAAAATATTGGCTTCAAACTTATTTTATTTCACAGAAAATATTGTTTCCGACATTCAGTAAATTTTTTATAAAAATCCAACAGTCGATTTTTTCATAAAAAAATAAAATCTACAAAAAAAGTACGCAAATTTGGTAAAAATTGATGTTCCGTTCTCGATATCTCTCAAATTAATTTCATTCATCCAATTTGTTTTAGTTTATAATGGGTGATTTTTTTGAGGTTAGGATTTTCATGCATTAGTATTTGACAGATCACGCGGGATTTTAGACATGGTGTCAAAGAGAAAGATGCTCAGTATGCTTTGACATTTCATCATGAATAGACTTACTAACGAGCAACGCTTGCAAATCATTGAATTTTATTACCAAAATCAGTGTTCGGTTCGAAATGTGAAATCCGCTTTTTTATCGACAAATTTTGTTCAGCGATGAGGCTCATTTCTGGTTGAATGGCTACGTAAATAAGAAAAATTGCCGCATTTGGAGTGAAGAGCAACCAGAAGCCGTTCAAGAACTGCCCATGCATCCCGAAAAATGCACTGTTTGGTGTGGTTTGTACGCTGGTGGAATCATTGGACCGTATTTTTTCAAAGATGCTGTTGGACGCAACGTTACGGTGAATGGCGATCGCTATCGTTCAATGCTAACAAACTTTTTGTTGCCAAAAATGGAAGAACTGAACTTGGTTGACATGTGGTTTCAACAAGATGGCGCTACATGCCACACAGCTCGCGATTCTATGGCCATTTTGAGGGAAAACTTCGGAGAACAATTCATCTCAAGGAATGGACCGGTAAGTTGGCCACCAAGATCATGCGATTTGACGCCTTTAGACTATTTTTTGTGGGGCTACGTCAAGTCTAAAGTCTACACAAATAAGCCAGCAACTATTCCAGCTTTGGAAGACAACATTTCCGAAGAAATTCGGGCTATTCCGGCCGAAATGCTCGAAAAAGTTACCCAAAATTGGACTTTCCGAATGGACCACCTAAGACGCAGCCGCGGTCAACATTTAAATGAAATTATCTTCAAAAAATAAATGTCATGGACCAATCTAACGTTTTAAATAAAGAATCGATGAGATTTTGCAAATTTTATGCGTTTTTTTTTTAAAAAAAGTTCTCAAGCTCTTAAAAAATCACCCGATATAAGAAATAAAAACTTTTAAGAAATGCTACTAAAATTGGTTACAAATTTTTGTTCGACTAAAAATCTATTTAACAAAACTAGATTTTGAAATAAAACTATTTCATTATATGAAAAATATTGTTGGAAATTTTGAAATTTTTAAGAATAATTCAACTGACAACTTTTTTAACAAAACACGAAAACCTACAAACTTTTAAGCAAGACAAATCGACAGACGGGATGGGAAGTTATCAGTGACTTACCTAAAACAAAGACTTGTAAAATTCACAAAGTTTTTATTTAGCGCCATTTTTGTAGTTTTGGAAAAGTGTTATAAAGGGTCCGCCATCTAACTTTTCTTTCAACTAGTGCTTATTTGGTGAATGGTTACACTTAGCTCATGTCTGATTTGACAGATAATTAGTTTAATCTTTCCGCTGAACAAAAATGGTTGTGTATACGCTTGAACAACGCTGAAAAATATCGCGACATTACTTTGAAAATCATGATAATGTTGCAGAATGTATGCGAAAATTGCGTACGGATTTTGGAAGAAGAGAAGCACCGTCAGCTCCGTTTGTTTGTTATCTTGCGAAAAAAGTGAAAGAAACTGGCATCCTCATCGATAAATCAAAGCGTGAAAAGCCAAAAATAGTGCGTACAGGTACACCCGAGAATATTGCTGCTGTGGCAGAAAGTGTGCGTGAAGATCCATCAACATCAATTCACCGTCGCGTCGTTCTCAGCAATTGAACATTTCGGAGACATCATTGATACGAATTTTGCATAAAGACCTTGTTATGACGCCATACAAAGTCCAATTAGTTCAAGAGTTGAAGCCAACTGACCATGCAATACGCCGACAAGCCAGAGACAATTGACGCTTTAAAGGACAATATTCGTGAAGCCATGGGTGAAATACAGCTGCACACAATCGATAATGTGCTTAAAAATTTTACCGATCGTGTCTGCTACTGCATGGCCAGCCGAGGCAGCCATTTGAATGAAATTATTTTCCATTATTAACCGGAAGGATGGTACTTTCAAATAAAAAAAGAAATTTGAGAAAATATTCAGTAGTTTTTTTTTATAGCATTTTCAAAAAAAAAAAGTTATTTGGCGGACGCTTTACATACTAAATTTTATTTTGCTGAAACTTTAAGGCCTGGTTTCACACACAGACACAACTGACGGTTTCGTACGATTAAAATCTAATGGTCAACTGCTAAACATTAACATTTTTTCACTTTTGTAAAGTGCCAAAAGTCCAATTTTCGAAATTTGGCCTTACCTCAAATAAAACCTTTCTTCATCTATCAATCTTTTTTTAAAACATAAATGGGCCACAAATAACAGTAACTTATAGAATATCACACAAAAAATCGCCAAACTGGAATGTATTGCTCCAATATTAGATTTGTTCCTAAGATTTTTGGACATAATTTGTTGGTTTGTCAAGTTTTGAAGAGTAGGAATGAAATTCTTTCAGAGAGATTAAAACTGCCAAAAAGGTATGAAACAGTTTCTTGGCAAAAATTGTCTACCACTCAGTCTATGTCTAGCAAAGCACGTGGAGGACGCTCATAACAGTAAATTTACGTACCACAATAAGCGCTCTCTTCTGCCCAAATTTACCAAATTTGTGTAGTGTGGAAAAGCATTTGGGCAACAATTGTTGACAATTGGCAGTTTTGGTCAAGGTGGGTACATACCTATTATCTCCCTAGGCTATAAATTTTGCGGTACCAGAAATTCAGAGTTCGATCTAGTAATCGGAGCCTATTTAACAGAACTGCTTAGTATTTATGTATGTGAAGAAATCAGTTGGTCGATTTGAGTTCAAAATGCAATTGGTATAATAACTAGATTAGCTCCTAGCTTGTTTTGAGGAGTTGCTTAGGAATGAGTCCTAACAAATACACGGTTTAAAATTGATAGGACTAGGATTTATAACTTGTGTGAAGAAGTGAGTTGTTACCGATTAGAATACCAATTTAGGACTAGAAACGTCCCTAACATTAGGACTGTGTGAAGATATTGGCTGTTATAGAGTCCTTTTTTTATCTAAGTAAACAAAATCGAATTGGGTGCAAGTCAGATCCTATAGATGAATTGAAAATTGAAAAATTCCAGTATTATTTTTTCTAAAAAAACACAAGAGATATTTTTTTTTAATTTTTTCCCCTTTATCGTGAAATTCAATTTCAGAAAAACATCAAAAAATACCATATTGTAAATAGTATTACAAAATATCGATACATATTCAAATAAATTGCTTACAAAAAATAAGGTAATTTACATACATTTATGTACATTTTCATATAAATAAATAAACAAAAGCATTCTTCATGCGAAACAGTTAAAAGGGCTTAGGTACATCGAGAACGAAAAATAATATCAATTTAAAAGGTACTTACAACTGTACGTGTACATATGTCCTTCATCGTTCCTTTTTAAATAATTGTTTACTTGTTTTCATTGAAGTATTGGAAAAAAGTTTAAATCCTTTTTTACATAAGTAAAACCTTATTTGTAAATTAATGGTCTTTTTTATGATTTAAATTTAATTTAAGCGAACAATTTAATTTTATTTTTCTAATGAAACATTTAAAATCAAAATATATTTTTATATTTACATATTTGAAAGTTACTTTAGAGGCAAAACAGGTACAAAATGTAGTGGGGTAAAAGCAAATAAGACCTTGACGCTTAATAACGCTAATTAAATCGACACGACGAGTTTTCCAATACTTAAAATTTTTCTCTGAATCTAATAATATAGGGTCTACTGAATGATAGATTGGTTGATAAGAAATAAGGATTGAACATAATGTCGGAGTCAAATGATTGCATTTAAGGAGAATTTTGTATTTGCGAATGAGCTATATAGAATATAGATTGCTGACGCAATAAGTAACACTTTTAATGAAGAAAAAGATGCTTTATGTCAAAAGATAGTATTGACTTGATTTTTGTCTATGAAAGCTTTTAATGAAGCACAGTTCTTTTTATCCTCTACTTCATACTACTTGGTACTTAACTTCACTAAGATATAACTTCAACTTCAACTAGATGGGAACCCAAAAAACGTATGCAAACAAAAACTTTATTACCTACAAATATGAAATAAACTTGCTGGAACATCAGTGGGAACTAGTGCCCCATCCGGTGGGAAGTAGGATCCCATGGAGTCAATCCACTTCTATAAAAATGTATCTAAAACTAATGAGTGGTTTGGTGAAGGCGTGTACTCTGAACGACTAAAATTAAGTCTCTTATTCCATCTTTCCAATAACTGTAACGTGTTCCAGGCAGAACTAATGGAGATAACAGAAGTCTTGTCCTGGCTTAAAGGAAACGTGATATCAACATCTGATATCTGAATTTTCTCAGATAGTCAGGCTACCATAAAATCTTTGGACTCTTTTTCTACTAACTCTATAACAGTACAAAACTTGAAATTAAAATTCACTTTTGCTGCGTGCCGAGCCATAAAGACATATCAGGAATTGTAACGCAGACGAACTCGCCATAAATAGTACAATACTAGTACAATACTACTAGCCTATTCTAGATTTAAAGCGCTTGAGGTGCTTGATATCTCTAAGCAGGTTGCATATAAGCTCGGAAATCGGTCTTAGTGCTGTCTCAATACCCACGAAAGCTCCATTGACATTGCGCTGAGTTGTTCTGAATATGTCAATGTCATTAGCATATGCCAGTAATTGGACAGACTTTTGAAAGATAGTGCTTCTAGTGTTGACTTGAGAGCTTTCATATAAAAAAGTTCAATTAAGTTGTTTCCAATCTTTTTGGAGCAGCGTGAATTCTCCATGGTTATTTATGGCAGGGATGTCAAAACTAGGCATCGCTCTTTAAAGTTCGTTACTGTAGATGGTGCATGTCGATTTGATGTTCTTGTTTTTTTTCAGGATCTGGCGTAATGTGAATATTTGATCGACTGTTGACTTTTCTGGTCTAACGCTACATTGATAAGGACCTATCAGGTTGTGTGCAAAGGGCTTAAGACGTTCACTCATTACGGCAGAGAAGATCTTGTATGCGATATTGAGAAGATTGATTCCCATACCCATATAGTTTTAGTATCGGCGCAAACAAAACTAAAATTCCATGCTATACCTATTCTTACCATATTTTATAAATAAGGTGGATGCTCCTATGCAAGTTGTTTTCGCATGAGTGTTAATGGTTTTCTTCTTAAATTAAACGCATTTTTTACTTTTTAATACCTTATCAAGATACTAAGAGTTTTCTCCGGTAGAAATCTATATTTGATTTTAAACAATTTTTTAAGTTCTTAAAGTGGTTTGTTGGTTTAATAAGCACAACTTCTTGATTTAATTAGCAACAAAACACTCAAACTTAATTTTGCTCTCTCATAATCTTCATATTTAAACTACATTTCCATCAAGCTGCTCCGCGTTGCTTCTTCATTAGAAATTCCCAAGATTCTATCTCATTAATGAGTGTAGAACGTGAAAGATGTAATCAAACATGAAAATTCCCTTAAAAAAAAGTTCTGGGAGGAAGGATTAACTCCCGGGAAAAATAAATATTTTTCAAAAAAATTTATGATGTATCTACCTCTCAAAGCAGAAAAATAAATGCTGAAAAAATAAAGAATATTCTTGGAAATGTGATGGGATGTCCTGAGTGTGTTTATTTTTGGTGACAAATTTAATCATGAAATGCGGTGCTAGATGATATCTTTTATAACAATAAACAATACGTGCCGCATATTAAGGAGAGAAGCTTTTTTGTGTTTAGGAATTTGATGAACCAATTATTTTCCTTGGATGTGCGCTGTCATTTGTGGAGGTTTTAAAATAATGTCTTACATAACAAGAATACGATGATAAGTATTAAAAATTAAAATCAGGCTTTTCATCATTAAGGTCACCTCAAATATTTTACGAACAAAAAACGATTTTATCTCCAAAATAAAAAAAATCGTAAAAAATTATTTTCGACTTAAGTATGTTTTTCAAGTCATTAAAGGTTCCTATAGGCATAATCAAGATAGGAGTTCTTGAAATAATTAGAAGACAATAGCATTTATGTGTCCATTTCTATTTTAGTCGCCATTTTTGATAAAGTCAAAATAATTTAAAACATGCAATTTTACTCAACTAGGAAATTAAAATGTCCCAAAAAACTCAAAATCAAGAACTTACAAAATTTTGTCTTTTAAATGACTCAAAAATGAATTTAATTATGAAGCGCCTGTTTCCAAAATAAAAATCCGTTCAAAACATCTAGTGAAATCGGTTTTAATTGCGTTTAAGTGAATATTGTGTCTCCTTATCCTTTTGGAGGAAGTAACAAAAAATGTCTCTCTCTACACTTCGACACAGATGTTCTACGAAAGGCGAGGGTTCGATTTGAACGCAAAGCGTTTTGGCCTTTTCAAATTGAAAATTTAAGGATTCAATTTTGATTTCCATAATTGGATGGATATTAAGAGGAAGGGAAAGGAGATGGGTTGTTTACTGTTGCTTGATTTTATTTAAAAACTTCTTCAAGGATGGAAAAAAACAGAGTCAATTTTTCTTTTCGTATGTTAAACTTTTTTTTGTCAAGTGCAAAAGGACAATAGGTTCATAGAATGGATGATGTCTAGTAAAAGGAAAGCTTTGGCTTAAATGGGTTGTATTTTTTTCTTTCTTTTTATTAAATATAATAACCGTTGTAGCAACAGGGATGTTTTACATGGAGCAAGTAGAGTTGATAAGGAAGTCCTTTGAAATTGGTATTAAGGACATAAAGGAAAGTCCTCCTAAGTGTGCTTGAGTGTGTGTGTTTTGGTGTGAAGAAGATTCTTCTATAGATATCGAGAAAAAGGTTTAAATAATATTTAAATATTTATGCAATTTAGTTGGATTGAGTTGATGTATGAAAGGCAAGCGTTTGAAAACCCAAATGAATGAATTTTGCTTTTTATAATTTATAGAGAAGATTTACGAACAAAGAAATAGTGTTGAAGGTAAAAATTCCAAAACCGATTAGGAACCGAACTCGATTGATTTAACACTCAACAATTTGTTGTTAAAATTTTGTAAATCAATTTTTATTTATAATGTTGGTTTAGTTTTGAAAACCCAACGTATTTTCATCCCTTGTACACGAAGTTTTATTTTTCTACAGAATGTTTCTTTCATTTGTTTTGCGAATAAATCAATAATCAATAATATAATTAAATTATTTTTATTGTTATTTTGACATTGATATCTATAATTTTCAGTTAGGTATAGCTACTTCCCGAAGTAAATGAAATGAGTAAAACAAAACTGAGCAAAAACAAAACCAACAAAATTTGAAGTTATATCTTGAATTTATAATGTTTGATTAACTTTTGCACAAATGTGTTTTCTTTAATTCAATACAATATAATATAACTACTTTGTATGTCCACAAATGGATCAAAACAAATAATAATTTATAAATATAACTTCATGATTAATGGAAAGTAGTGTAGGATAGGCACATGCCCGAAAAAGTTCTCAATTATTCTGTTTTATAATAAATAGTTTCGTCACTGGGTGTCATGCGAATATCACAATAAAATAACCGGGTGCTTAATAAATCCATCTACACAACGAACTTAAATTTTTCTTCAAAATATATTTACAGTAATTTCCGCTTTTTTGCACCTCGCTTAATTGATTTTCTCGCTTAATAAACCGTTTTATTTTTGGTTAATTGAACACCCGTTTAATTGAATTACTCGCTTAATTGATCTTTAAAAAAATGCCACTTACAAACTGAAACTGGCCAAAATCAATAAATTTATTTATAATCGCAGTAAGTTTTTGTAACTTGGAAGCACTGAAATTGGCAGCACTCTGCTAACTTCATAGCAAATTACAAAATGACAGC
The DNA here is from genome assembly GCA_951509635.1 of Eupeodes luniger. Classification (NCBI taxonomy): domain Eukaryota; kingdom Metazoa; phylum Arthropoda; class Insecta; order Diptera; family Syrphidae; genus Eupeodes; species Eupeodes luniger. The sequence goes on along the minus strand of OX608073.1, from coordinate 231,453,041 downwards.
TCCCTGTTATTTGTTTTATGTCATTTGCAATTACAGTTTTGGTTGTCGCGTGTCGTCGTCAGTGGCATTATTTGAGATGAAAATTTTATCTTTTAAGTGACCAACTGGTACACTTTAGCGGTTTTCGCTTAATTGAACTTGACACGGGTTCCGTTTATTGAACCACCCGGATAATTGACCGATTAATCTGACAAAATGGCCAGTGCAATTAAGCGGGAAATACTGTAGTCCAGTGAAATAAGACTTTGAAGGTTACAAAAATTCCCATAGAGTTAAAAATTAGTATATGAATGTTCAGAATACTATTATAAATAAATTGTGAAAAGCCCCATCATTCCTCCTTGTGCAAACAATTTTATTGATATTGAAAGTTTACAAAAGTCGTTCCTAATTTATCGAATTGAACATTTTGACATTTCTCGGCGTTTCAAGGTCCCTAGTCTCTAAATTAAATACTTTTATAGAGATGTGTGTGTGTGTGTGTACGTTCGGGAAGCTTTTCTCTATGTCCATATCTCAACAACCAAAAGAGATAATGGACTTCAAATAAATGTTGTTCTACAGATAATAATACAAAAATATGCAAAAGGGACTCTCAAAAAAATTGAGTGGGTGGTATTTTAACCATACCAATTTAGAAAAAAAAGTGTACATTTTGGTTGACCCAAAATATTTCACGAACCAATAACGCTAGCAACTTGAATTACATTTTTTATTATAAAGTTTGCCGTGATACCAAACTACATAATATAATTTTGAAAACAATATAATAAACGGTATTTTTATAAATCAAAAAACTGTAAAAAATAATTGTCAACTCGAACATTTTATGAACAAAAAATGATATTATCCTCGAAATAATTTTATACAACTAAGAATAACGTTTTCGACATCTCGTAAAATTTTCAGAAAAATCAAATTGACAGTTTTTGTACAAAAAATAAATAACTAAAAAAACAACATTACTAAAAGTTAGTTAAAATTAATTTCCGATTAAATATCAATTCTCAAAACTAAAAATATTGGATTCAAACTAATTTATTCTAATAAAAAATATTGTTTTCAATATTCAGAAAAATTTGTATAAAAATCCAACTGTCAGTTTTTTCATAAAAATTAAAATTAAAAAAAAAGTACGCACAATTGGTAAGAATTGATGTTCAATTTTCAAAATTTCTTGAAAAAACGAAGGTGTTGACTTCAAAATGATTTAATTCTGTGCTAAATTTTCTTAGAAAAATGCAATTTGTATTTTATTATATATCAAATAAAAAATATAAAAATAAAAAAAAATGCTACTTAAATTGGTAAAAATTGGTTTTCGACTTAAGATTTCTTTAAAAGAAATAGATTTTAAAATCAAACTATTTCATCATATGCAGAATATTATTGGTAGTTTTTAATTAATCTTTTAGAAAAATTCAACTGACCGCTTTTTTTAAAAAAAAAACGTCAACATAGGCATCAAATTATTGGTCGCACACAAAATATTGTTATGGATATTTTATTAAAGTTTTAAGCAAGACAGACGGTATGGAAAGTTATAGTATGGGTCGCATACCATACTCTTTTATCGATTAAATATTGCACGATTGTACTTCGCAATTGGTACGTGCTAAAGAAAACAACAGTCCAACCTTTTTACAGCCATAAATAGCATTGCACCCTTTTTGCCATTGCAAAAAATGGTGTAAAGGAGTTTTTTGAAGTTGGAGTAACTTATGAATGGGTTTCAATGTTTTGTCAACTAACTTCCAACCCTAGTCTTCGGGATCCATTTTGTTACCAAGCCATACTTAAACTTGATAATAAGAGGTTGGGGGAAGACAAGCTAATTGTACTTGTTTTTTATTGGAAGTTATTTGTTTCCAAAGATAAGTATCGGAGTTTATCCAAAGTGGCGGACTAAGAGGCAGTGACACCCGGGGAGGTAAAGCAAACCCCTTGAAAATTTTAAGAAAAAAACACGAACAAAGATTTTATTTAAAGGTGCTTACGAGCTTTTATTGTGTGAATGTTAAGATTATATCATTAAAATCTATATATTTTGTGTGCTCCGTTTCGATTGAAAGTATAGCCAAATTAAGCATCTTGCACATGAGCAACGAACTGCGAACTGTGGATGTTCGCATATTTTGACTTTTCTTTCACATGAGCTTTATTTATTTTCGCAGGTAGCGACGAATTGTCAACCCTTTTCTCCATATTTTCCTTAGCCATCATCTTTCACACAAAAACAAAACAAGAGTGGTATAATTTTGAGGTTAAGTTGAGCGCGAACAATTTATTCGTTGCAGTGTGGATGGTATGTGGAACGCGAATAGAGTTTGACAATTCGTAGCAACCACACTGCGATTCGTTACTACCAAATTGTTTTTACAAAATTCTCTTGTTTTAGAGAACAAAATGCAAATTTTATTATCCTAATATTAGTGTCAATTGGTTTCTTATAATTTAAATGTGTTTTTGTGTGGAATTGACTTTTTGAAATGTGTAAAATCACGTTTGTTCGTCCATTCGCAGTTCGCAGTTCGTTGCTCATGTGGAAGGCACTTTAGTCAACCTATTTTGGCTCATCGTTGATCTTAGATAAGTCTTTATTAATTTTAATTTGGAAAAGCTTCGTTCACACGATGCGACTGAGACGCAAATTGTTAAATAAATTCTCATCGCCAATGACAAACTCGGTAAAGAGTCTGAACAATCCCACTTAACAATGAAGCTTAAAAATTCAAAGGCTTTCCAAATTTCTGCATCTTTTAAATTTATCTTTGAAGCTACCATGTGACACCGAATTCGCTGGATTTCCAATATGATACTGTTGTCTGTAAGTTCTGTAAATGTCGAGGTAAGGATTGGAACCACAGCCCGCAGTTCTTTTTCCGTTCCATACAGCAATATTTTCGGTTGAAGAGCTGAGATTACTGACGCAATATCTTCCATGGCCTTAGATTGATGCACAAGTTCAGTATAAAATATATCCTGACATTCTTACATGGCTCTTCGTGTTTCCTCTTCCAATGTCAAACCAGCATCTTGAGCCTTTTCGCCTGGCAGAATTTTCTTCTTTTTTCTTCTTCCCGCCTTTCAATTGAAATTTCTAGCTCGGTGCATTGTTCTCTTGCGTATATTACGGCCTTTTTCACGGATTCATCACGGTGTTCACGAAGAAAACTCGCTAGTGCCTTAAGTTTTATTACACTTTTTTCTAGAGTGAGCCCGGATTTTTTAAAGTATTTCTGTGCTCAATCAACTTCCAAAATATCGAACCAGAATGAAAGAAAACATAAAAACGTAAGGTCGCATACAGCAGATAAGAGTATGGTTGCAGCACCTCTTGTATCTTAATTTTCCTTTTCAGGATCACAAAGGAGTTCAAGAGTTGAAACTATCTTCACAAAATTTTCCTTCAATGGCTTAACAGCCTCGTGATGAGCGTGTAGGGAACGACCTAAGGTATTAACTATTATCAACAATGCAATCGAACATGCACCCTTGTGCATAAAGCCTAAACTAAACTCTTACACATTCACCTTAAAATGTGTTAACGAGTCTCGATTAAAGTGTGAGGTACGATCGGGACCCAATGTTTCGAGCCGTCCCGTACCGATTGACATTTCCTATTCTCTTCATTCCATGCATTCCACAAAAAGTTAAGTGGTATCCTCGTGGCGCAGTTCTCAACCCTCCATCTTTTCCTTTTTATCGGTCGACCGAGAAAGTTCTGTGGAATCCGTAGTGCCGGCACACAAAAATTATTGTAATTCCCAACATCCTGATTGAAGGAAGTCGGGTCGGTCTAATACCGAATCGCCCACCAAAATTTCCATTCCTCTAGGAAATTATTTCATAGGTATGTAAGAACATAGAAAAACAAAAAATAAATGTAATTAGTCACGCCTAACAAAAATTTTGGCTTGGTTAGGAAAAGAAAGGAGGACTACATAAAACGTACCAGTCAATGACCGAGAACTTGACCACGTTGCGTTGGACAAATCCATGCATGGTATAGTGCAAAAAAAAAAGAATCGGTGGGTCGCGATCTTGAGAACCAACTACAGATATATATATAGGAATCAGTACGAGTATTCGATAATCAAGCTGTATCAACACAATCAAGACCGACTTATGAATCAGTTTACTCTTCAGAATCAAAAGCTCTCCTGGCCATCAACGCAAGCACCGGCCAAGAAGAAGGAGACCAACTTCTCACGAATTGAAATACTTCGTTCCTCGTTGGCAGAATCTAGTTCCAGAAAAAACTTGCTTGTAGGTGGAAGCTGCGAACGAGAATAGAAGTGATAAGTGATTTAAATCTAAGAAAAAAAAAAACAATTTTAGTTAAAGAAAAGATATGCAGATTGTGAAAGAAAGTGCTGATTCCCCAATGTAGTTAGGCTGTGAAGAAAAGCGACATAAGGCTACACATAAAAAAAAAAAAAAAGAAAGAAGAAATTAGGATTAGAAGGAAAATAAAAGTAAGAATAAGAATAAGAATTTTTTTTTGTACATACATAGGTATGTACATAAGATCAAGAAAATAAGATTAATTACCTACGCAGTTCGATTACCTGGAAGAAAAGAATAGATTCATACGTAGATATAGGGTTAGAAGTAAACAAACGTTGGATGAGGACTTACCAAAGTTGTTTCCGAGAAGATTACTCACATATGTATGTACGTACCTATATGTATGTGCCTACATACATATGTACATGCCTTTTGTTTTTTAAATAATAATTTGTTTATTGGCAGCAGATTAAAATTTTTTCGATTCGATAGATTTTCTTTTTGCAAGGACGAAATAAAAAGCTCGATAATTAATTTTGACGTAGTCAACAAATTAAAACTTTTTTTTTAAAGTCAAAGCAAATCATATCAAAAATAAAAAGTAGAAAGTAGGAATAGAACAGGTAATCGACAGTGTTCAGGAAGAAAAGAATTCAATGAAATAGTTAATGTAAAGTTATATTAAAACACATAGTTAAGTGGGAATAGATAGATGATAAGATATAGTGCTATATATAAGGTGTAACATCCCATCCATCGCATTTTTTTTTTTTTTTTCGGGAATACATACTAAAAATAGGAAAAGAAACACAGAAAATTGAAATTTAATTAGATTCAGTGTCGCATCCTTCATCTTCGATCCCTTTCAACCACACGATATATTGTATGTAAAATTTAAAGAAAAATTTCAACAAACAACTAACAGATTCACCAGGTCTTCAAGCTGTTGTGCACACCACCTTGGGAGAACCGGTAAGTGAGTTTTGATTATTTTATTTTGTATGGTATTATCTTTATATATCTTCTTTATTTGGTAAATTATAAGAGAATAAATTACGGGTTGAGAGTGAAGTAAACATAAAGTAAACAAAATATTTTTTTTGTTTTCAACTCCATATCACTTCATTAGAGCTACGATTTTAAAGCTTTTGATTGAGTAGGGATGTAAAAGAATATATCGTATGGTAAAAGAATTATATATGTATATAAAAAGTAATATGAAAGGATAAGGCGAAGCTAATTACATTAAAATTCATTTCTTTGTTTTGGGAAATGTCATATATGATAGATAACTTTAAATGATAAAAAAAAAAGTCTAACACATTAAGTTGATACGATGAATGGTGATGAAATTAAGAAATTAATTATAAAGAATGATTAGATACTCTTAAGCCTTAATCGTAAGAAAAGACTTAAATTGAAACAAGAAAGAAATAAAGAAAGTTTATTTTTGTTATGCTAAGAGAAAACAAGGCAGTTGATTTTTTTTTTTGGTTTCTTTGACTTAACATTTCAGAGGAGAGAATTTCAGTACATTTTTTTGAATTTTCATGTTCTCGGGTTTGATTTACGAGATGAAATTGGCGGCGATTAACAAGATTATTTTTCTTGAATTGCAACTAGTATGAAAAATTTTCTCATGGAGGTTTAAGTGATGATTTTGGGGAGGTGAATCACTAGGGGTGAATATGAGACAGAGTCCTTAAGGACGTAATAAGGGAAAGTTAATAACTTTCCCCTTTTCGAAAGAGGGCTATTACACACACTCAGGAGCACCAGTAATAGTAAAGGAGTATTTGTTTTCGAAAATTATTTTTTTTTTGATGGAAATACTAAAGGGTGGGTAGAGAAAGCTCAGGGGACACGACCACCTATGTCCCCCCCTAAGTACGTAGAGCGGTTAAAATGAGATAAATAAATATCGGTTATCGAAGTTTGGGCCCTGCCTCTTTAAATGATGGAAATATCTTCGGTCAAATTCCAACTTTGACCTAGGCCTGGAAAGGTGACACAGTCCTTCGCGGGTAGCAAGAACCCCACCCATCGACGAGCTGAGCATGGCAACTAGCAGGCCTACAGCTACTATCGCGGTTGGACACCCCTTGCGATTCCTGCCTGGACGGGCCGATGGTTCTGTAGACATCGGTCCTAAAGGTGGGAAGAGTCGTGAGGGGGAACATTTTGGGAAGAAAAGGGAGTCTTTAAGGATCACTCTGGGTTTTTTTTTGTTAGGTCTTTTCTGATCCTAAGCTGAAGTTTAATTTGGCTAGATACGTAATTATTAGACGGAGTGGTTCGTAAAGATCATTTCTTTTTTTTTGAAGCAGATAGACAGGACGGGAAAAGTTAAAAGTAATTTTTTTTTAAAAACATTATTATCGATGCTCATACTGGTGTATACAGGTGTTGGGTACAGGAAAGATAGAATGGACATGCCTGCCTTCCCAAAATTTTGTTGTTGTAACGTTACAGATGGCGCCCAACGTGGGGCCCGAATTTCGTGACCGATTTTTTTTTTTTTGTTTTTCATATCTCAGGTTGGAGGAAAATAAAGAAAAGTTTTATAGTTTTCATTTTATTTGGAAAATTGTTTTGGCGTAGCGTTTGTTTGGAAGATTTTAGGTTTTGCTTCCTGTGGTAATTAACACCCGGTCCTACAAGTAGTCACCATTGTCCGAAGTGTTAGGATTTTTTTTTTTGACGCTTGTCTGTCGCAACGTGATGTATACTTGTATGTTCGGTACCACGTTCAACTTTCGTTTCGCAGTGTCCTTGCTTAGGAAGGTTCTCGAGCAGAAGATAGCACTGAGACTTGAAAGTTTTAGGAATACAATTAGTTGTTTTTTTTTGTGATTAGGCAACAAGTCTTCTGTCCGATTGATTTGCGGATAAAATTCTAGATCAATGACCGTTGCAGAAGCTGAAACCTAATTGTTGAAGAAAATTTTTCAGCTGTCAACCTTTTCAATCTTTAATAAAAAGCTAACAGCGTAATCCAACGAAATACAGTTCAAGGAAGAGCGAAAAGACTCTAGATGTTATCCGGTAGGCTAAGACCCTTAATTGTCCCGGCTTACGACCGATGTCTCGTTTAGGGAATTTTGTTTTTCAAGGATGAAGTTTTAATGAGACGCTATATAGTACGTAGAAGTAAAAATACTTATGTTTATACATACATTTTTTTTTTTGGAAGCCCATTTTTTTAAGAGGGTAACCAACATTTTTTTTTTGAAGGACAGTCTCCTTCACCACTTGTATTCACTTCCCCGATCCATATATGAGAAAAGTTCTTGTTTTTGATTAGAAGTAAGACCAATTATTTTTTTTTGGGACTTATTACAGTTTTTTTTTGTATCTTTCCCAAAAATATTTTTTTGTGAAATATTAGAACAGTTTAAAATTGCGACTTAAAACTTAGTTTTTTTTTGAATACCTTTCAGTTGTTCTTTTTTGTTTTGAATAAACATAGGAAATAAATAATAATATTGAATAAGAAACAACAGAGAGGAGTTACCGATTAAAAAAAAAAAAAAAAGAAAAATTTTTAGAAAATAGGAAATTAAGATTTTCGATTTCGAATCAATATAGTTTACTCGTACTTATCAAGATGGTTGGTAGAGGGCGTGGGAAAAATGCCCAGAGTAGACGCCGTAATAGTAGGCAGCAGTCTCCATTACCTGATGGTAATATAGATGATCAATCTCAAAGTGAAACTGAACCTGTAGCTTCTGGGTCAGGTTTTAATCCCAACGGGGGTGAGCAGCACAATGGTATTCAAGGATCAAGTTCAAATCTTAGGCAAGGTGGTATTACAGATGAGGGAGCACAATTTGAAACATATGTGGAAGAGGTAGTCACATCTAAAGTAGGTTTGAAGCGAGTTGAAGACCAACGATTTATACGCCAAGAGCTGGAACGGACTCACGCTGAGTTATTAGGTCAAGTAAGAGACATAGTGAGGGAAACTCTTGCTAATGTTACTCCAGCCCCACCTCCAAACGCTCAAACCGCCCGAAGCTTAAATGCTACCGCTACTCCAGTAGTTCGACCTACTGATGAATATATCCCGCAGAGACAAAACTTAAATAATCCCACCGCCAACATTCATCGTACCGATGAGCAAGCTATTCATTCAATAGATATGGCTCGTGGTTCCAATGTCGACAATTTCTTAGCTCAATTGAGCAATTTAAACATGAACATATCGCCCCCAACGGCGAATCAAGCAAATCCGGACTTGTCTCCATCGACATCAGTATTGCGTTTTCCACATTACCACAAATGGGGAATTAAGTATGACACTAAGAACATGACCATCGACGATTTTCTTTTTCGCCTGGAGCGATTAAAAGATAGTTACAATGTTACTTGGATGGAAATTGTTCAAAATTTTCATCATTTCGTCAGTGGTCGTGCGGAAACGTGGTACTGGATGTTCTTAAAGAGCAATCCTCATGCTACGTGGTCCAGCTTACGTCTAGCCCTTATCGAACAGTACAGGAGCCTAGAGACAGATTCTGAGCTGTCTCGAAAAATGTCTGACCGTAAGCAGTTACCGAATGAAACTTTCGATGACTTTTACGATGACCTAATTAAGTTCAATTCTCGGTTACGAACTCCAAAGCCCGTAAAAGAGATCATTGAGCTTATCAAACAAAACGTCCGTCGTAGGATAGGTGAACTCCTTGTTACTTTCAGTACGCATAGCTTACCTGAAATGGTATATGTCTGCCGTACGATCGAAAAGTTTTTGAACGGAAACGAGCCAACTACATCTAGGTCAAGGTACGTACCCAATAACCCTATTCAACCGCCACGAAGACAAATAAGCGAATTACACGATTCGCCGGAAGACTCTGACTTTACAGTTCCCGCGAAAGTTGAGGCCTACCAAAGGGAAGCCAATATACTTAAATGTTGGAACTGTAAAGCAGAGGGGCACACGTTTCGCGAATGCGATAGTCCTAAACGGAACCTGTTTTGTTTTAGGTGTGGTCGAGATAACGTGATAATGCCTAAATGCGAAAGATGTGCGGGAAACCGGCAATCGAGCAATCCTTCGACCGGGGGGAAATGCTCGAAAGCGGAGAACCCGGAGAACTAAAACAAAAAGAACCAATTATTACCAAAATTACTTTACTTAGACATTCACCGGAAGAGACAAAGCGTAGGGAAGAATCCAAAAGTAACATTGAACCAACTAAAATAGAAAGGCCGATCAAATCAATTCACCAACGTCTTAAAGAATACTACGAGGCCAGAAAAAGAATAGTGACTTTTCCCTCAACGTCAGAAAAAGTCAAAAAGCTACGAGAGAGGATGAAGAAAAAAAAAGATTTTCATAAATCAGTGGCAGCAACCACACTAAATTTGTCAACTGATGATCCCCGTCCGTATGTAAGTGTCGAAATATTTGGAAGGAAGCTACTCGGCTTGCTTGATTCCGGAGCGAGTGTGAGCTGTTTAGGAGCTGGGGCACTTGAATTTCTTAACGGAAACCAATTCCAACATAAAAGTTTTTCTTCCTCTATCTCTACTGCTGATGGCCAGAAACAAACGATTGCGGGAGTGATAACGACGGAGATTCATTACAAAGGCATAGCCAAAGTAATGAATTTACTGGTTGTACCATCACTGACCCAACCATTATATTTAGGAGTGGATTTCTGGAGGGTTTTTCAGTTAGCTCCACACATCATTTCGGAAATTTCTACGAGCCACGAACCACCCAGCAAATTAAATAGTGCGATCGAGTGCGATCTGAACGATTACGAACGCGATTTACTACGAGAAACGATCAATAAATTTCCGTCTTTTACGACGAAAGGCTTGGGGAAGACACATTTAATAGAACATGTTATTGACACGGGAGACGCGGCGCCGATAAAGCAACGTCACTATCCCATTTCTCCAGCGATACAAGCCCTGATGTATGAGGAATTGGATCGCATGCTTGCTTTGGGGGTCATCGAAGAGAGTTCAAGCGCATGGAGCTCTCCAGTCGTTTTGGTACGAAAACCTGGAAAGAACCGCCTGTGCTTGGACTTTCGAAAAGTGAACCAGGTTACAAAGAAGAATGCGAGCCCAATTGCTCATATAGAGGGACTGTTAGCACGGCTTTCAGAGACACACTTTATTTCGAGCGTGGACCTGAAAGACGCGTACTGGCAGGTACCGTTGGAGAAAAGTTCGCGGGAGAAGACGGCTTTTACGGTGCCGGGTAGACCACTCTACCAATTCAAAGTTATGCCTTTCGGCCTCTCCAACGCCGCTCAAAGCCTAACGTATTTGATGAATCTGGTAGTGCCGTCAGAACTACGAGACCAGGTTTTCGTCTATTTGGACGATTTACTCGTGATATCGAAAAATTTCGAAGAACATGTCAGAATTCTAGGTGTTATAGGGAAAAAGTTACTTGAAGCAGGCTTGACTATAAACGTCGAGAAGTCGAAGTTCTGTTTCAAGGAACTCCAGTACCTGGGGTATGTGGTAGGTCAAGGCTGTCTTAAGCCGGATCCGGCAAAAGTAGCGGCTATTATTGATTTTCCGGTACCGAAGACAGTAAAACAAGTACGAAGATTTCTAGGTATGGCGGGTTGGTACCGTAGATTCGTAGGAAATTTCTCAACTCTTGCTGCCCCAATGACAGACTCTTTAAAGAAAGGCAAAAAGTTCCAATTTGGAAAAGATGCGGAGAAGGCATTTGAAGCAATTAAGTCAGCCCTAACATCGGACCTTGTCCTGATAAATCCAGATTTTACCAAAGAATTTATAATCTTGTGTGACGCATCGGCCTCTGGCATTGGATGCGTGCTTTGCCAGAAAGACGAAAATGGAGCTGAAAGGCCCATTTATTATTATTCGCAAAAACTGAACTCAGCTCAACGCAACTATTCAGTCACAGAGCGCGAATGCCTGGCAGCCGTCAGAGGTATACAGAAATTCCGACCTTACGTCGAAGGTTACAGATTTACGGTTGTGACAGACCATTCAAGCTTGAAGTGGTTAATGAGTCTGCGAGATCCAACGGGGAGGTTAGCGCGCTGGAGTCTCAAACTACAAGGTTTCGATTTTGGGATCGAACACCGGAAGGGTACCCTGAATGTAGTGCCCGATGCTCTATCTCGAGTTTATGAGGTAGAGGCACTGCATTCAGAGGTATGTCCACCGGGGTCGATGTCAACGAGCCATACCGATGTTCTTCATATTAATTTGGAGGATCCGAGTTTCAAATCGGACGATTATCTCCAAATTATCCAGCACATCGGACAGAATAAAGACCAGCTTCCTGACCTTCTAGTCTCGGACGGTTTCGTGTACAAGAAGGTCAGGCATTGCACAGGAAATCCTCTCCAAGACGACCTAGTCTGGAAATTGTGGGTCCCAGCTGCGCTGACAAACGGTTTGATCTCGTTGGCTCATTGCCCACCTAGAGCTTCACACGGTGGGATAACCAAAACAATGTATAAACTACGAAATCAATTCTTTTGGCCAAATATGGCATCTCACGTCAAGCTGTTCATTGAAAATTGTGAAATTTGCAAGACAACTAAAGCTTCGAACGTGGTACTCAGGGCGGAGATGGGAAAATCCTTCTCCGTAGACCGGCCATTCCAACACCTTTATGTTGACTTCCTGGGTCCTTACCCCCGTTCAAAAAGTGGTAATACCCAAATAGTTGTAGCTTTGGATCAGCTGACAAAATTCGTCCTAATTAAACCCCTGCGAAAAGCAAATGCACAATCCGTTATCAAATTTCTTGAGGAAGATATATTTCTCATATTTGGGGTCCCCGAAAGCATTTTATCGGATAATGGTTCCCAATTCATCGGACATGACTTTGCTAAAATGATTAAGGCTTTTGGAATAACTCACTACCGAACCGCGGTATATTCACCGCAGGCGAATGCGAGTGAGCGGGTAAATCGCTCAATCCTTGCGGCCGTGCGAGCTTATATAGATCCCCGACAAACAAATTGGGACCTACACTTGCCGTCAATTGGGAGCGCATTGCGATCTACAGTACATTCTGCCATCGGAATGTCCCCCTTCGAAGCTCTTTTCGGGCAACGTATCATCGAACATGGCCAAGACTATAAGTTGTTACGTGGACTTACGGGATTGAACAACTCCGAAATTGATTGGCTCCCTAAATCTGCAAAAATGAACGTGTTACATACGTATCTGAAGTCAGCCTTAGAGCGGACTCACGAAACATATGAACGAACGTATAACTTGAGAAGTAGGGTTGTAGCTTATCAGGTAGGAGATGTTCTGTATAAACGAAATATTGTTTTGAGTGACGCGTCTAAACACCTTAACGCTAAATTGTGCCCAAAATTTATTAAGGTAACAGTCTGTAAAATAGTAGGCAATAACCTTTATGAGGTTATAGATTCCAAAGGTTATAAGTCAGTAACGCATTCCAAAGATCTAAAAAAATGAATTAAGATCAAACTATTCCTTAAATTTAAGAGCTATTTACCCGGCTCAACTCAGCTGTTCATGAGACTCTATTGCAAAAAAAAAGGGAAAAACATGAACCCACAAATTCTTTTCATATCCTTTTTGTTCGGGAAACCTGTCATAAAAAGGATATGTTGTGTAGGGAACGACCTAAGGTATTAACTATTATCAACAATGCAATCGAACATGCACCCTTGTGCATAAAGCCTAAACTAAACTCTTACACATTCACCTTAAAATGTGTTAACGAGTCTCGATTAAAGTGTGAGGTACGATCGGGACCCAATGTTTCGAGCCGTCCCGTACCGATTGACATTTCCTATTCTCTTCATTCCATGCATTCCACAAAAAGTTAAGTGGTATCCTCGTGGCGCAGTTCTCAACCCTCCATCTTTTCCTTTTTATCGGTCGACCGAGAAAGTTCTGTGGAATCCGTAGTGCCGGCACACAAAAATTATTGTAATTCCCAACATCCTGATTGAAGGAAGTCGGGTCGGTCTAATACCGAATCGCCCACCAAAATTTCCATTCCTCTAGGAAATTATTTCATAGGTATGTAAGAACATAGAAAAACAAAAAATAAATGTAATTAGTCACGCCTAACAAAAATTTTGGCTTGGTTAGGAAAAGAAAGGAGGACTACATAAAACGTACCAGTCAATGACCGAGAACTTGACCACGTTGCGTTGGACAAATCCATGCATGGTATAGTGCAAAAAAAAAAGAATCGGTGGGTCGCGATCTTGAGAACCAACTACAGATATATATATAGGAATCAGTACGAGTATTCGATAATCAAGCTGTATCAACACAATCAAGACCGACTTATGAATCAGTTTACTCTTCAGAATCAAAAGCTCTCCTGGCCATCAACGCAAGCACCGGCCAAGAAGAAGGAGACCAACTTCTCACGAATTGAAATACTTCGTTCCTCGTTGGCAGAATCTAGTTCCAGAAAAAACTTGCTTGTAGGTGGAAGCTGCGAACGAGAATAGAAGTGATAAGTGATTTAAATCTAAGAAAAAAAAAAACAATTTTAGTTAAAGAAAAGATATGCAGATTGTGAAAGAAAGTGCTGATTCCCCAATGTAGTTAGGCTGTGAAGAAAAGCGACATAAGGCTACACATAAAAAAAAAAAAAAAGAAAGAAGAAATTAGGATTAGAAGGAAAATAAAAGTAAGAATAAGAATAAGAATTTTTTTTTGTACATACATAGGTATGTACATAAGATCAAGAAAATAAGATTAATTACCTACGCAGTTCGATTACCTGGAAGAAAAGAATAGATTCATACGTAGATATAGGGTTAGAAGTAAACAAACGTTGGATGAGGACTTACCAAAGTTGTTTCCGAGAAGATTACTCACATATGTATGTACGTACCTATATGTATGTGCCTACATACATATGTACATGCCTTTTGTTTTTTAAATAATAATTTGTTTATTGGCAGCAGATTAAAATTTTTTCGATTCGATAGATTTTCTTTTTGCAAGGACGAAATAAAAAGCTCGATAATTAATTTTGACGTAGTCAACAAATTAAAACTTTTTTTTTAAAGTCAAAGCAAATCATATCAAAAATAAAAAGTAGAAAGTAGGAATAGAACAGGTAATCGACAGTGTTCAGGAAGAAAAGAATTCAATGAAATAGTTAATGTAAAGTTATATTAAAACACATAGTTAAGTGGGAATAGATAGATGATAAGATATAGTGCTATATATAAGGTGTAACATCCCATCCATCGCATTTTTTTTTTTTTTTTCGGGAATACATACTAAAAATAGGAAAAGAAACACAGAAAATTGAAATTTAATTAGATTCAGTGTCGCATCCTTCATCTTCGATCCCTTTCAACCACACGATATATTGTATGTAAAATTTAAAGAAAAATTTCAACAAACAACTAACAGATTCACCAGGTCTTCAAGCTGTTGTGCACACCACCTTGGGAGAACCGGTAAGTGAGTTTTGATTATTTTATTTTGTATGGTATTATCTTTATATATCTTCTTTATTTGGTAAATTATAAGAGAATAAATTACGGGTTGAGAGTGAAGTAAACATAAAGTAAACAAAATATTTTTTTTGTTTTCAACTCCATATCACTTCATTAGAGCTACGATTTTAAAGCTTTTGATTGAGTAGGGATGTAAAAGAATATATCGTATGGTAAAAGAATTATATATGTATATAAAAAGTAATATGAAAGGATAAGGCGAAGCTAATTACATTAAAATTCATTTCTTTGTTTTGGGAAATGTCATATATGATAGATAACTTTAAATGATAAAAAAAAAAGTCTAACACATTAAGTTGATACGATGAATGGTGATGAAATTAAGAAATTAATTATAAAGAATGATTAGATACTCTTAAGCCTTAATCGTAAGAAAAGACTTAAATTGAAACAAGAAAGAAATAAAGAAAGTTTATTTTTGTTATGCTAAGAGAAAACAAGGCAGTTGATTTTTTTTTTTGGTTTCTTTGACTTAACATTTCAGAGGAGAGAATTTCAGTACATTTTTTTGAATTTTCATGTTCTCGGGTTTGATTTACGAGATGAAATTGGCGGCGATTAACAAGATTATTTTTCTTGAATTGCAACTAGTATGAAAAATTTTCTCATGGAGGTTTAAGTGATGATTTTGGGGAGGTGAATCACTAGGGGTGAATATGAGACAGAGTCCTTAAGGACGTAATAAGGGAAAGTTAATAACTTTCCCCTTTTCGAAAGAGGGCTATTACACACACTCAGGAGCACCAGTAATAGTAAAGGAGTATTTGTTTTCGAAAATTATTTTTTTTTTGATGGAAATACTAAAGGGTGGGTAGAGAAAGCTCAGGGGACACGACCACCTATGTCCCCCCCTAAGTACGTAGAGCGGTTAAAATGAGATAAATAAATATCGGTTATCGAAGTTTGGGCCCTGCCTCTTTAAATGATGGAAATATCTTCGGTCAAATTCCAACTTTGACCTAGGCCTGGAAAGGTGACACAGTCCTTCGCGGGTAGCAAGAACCCCACCCATCGACGAGCTGAGCATGGCAACTAGCAGGCCTACAGCTACTATCGCGGTTGGACACCCCTTGCGATTCCTGCCTGGACGGGCCGATGGTTCTGTAGACATCGGTCCTAAAGGTGGGAAGAGTCGTGAGGGGGAACATTTTGGGAAGAAAAGGGAGTCTTTAAGGATCACTCTGGGTTTTTTTTTGTTAGGTCTTTTCTGATCCTAAGCTGAAGTTTAATTTGGCTAGATACGTAATTATTAGACGGAGTGGTTCGTAAAGATCATTTCTTTTTTTTTGAAGCAGATAGACAGGACGGGAAAAGTTAAAAGTAATTTTTTTTTAAAAACATTATTATCGATGCTCATACTGGTGTATACAGGTGTTGGGTACAGGAAAGATAGAATGGACATGCCTGCCTTCCCAAAATTTTGTTGTTGTAACGTTACAAGCGCTCCATCTAGTGTCTACAAGTCGCTTGACTGACACACCTACATTTTTTATGAGAATATCCCAACGATGCGTAGATGCTGAGAAAAATGTGTAAAGTCTTTCCACTGTCCCAAAAAACGTTGTACTTGAAGGAGTGCTTCCCAAAGAGTGAACTCCACAAAGGTTTAAAGAATGGTTTGCACATGGCGTAAACAAAGCTTTTGGATTAATTTGCCGAATTAATTTTTGAACTCCTCCATGAATACCCACCATAGTCGCAGCATTGTCATATCTGTTACTGATGGCACCCCCTATTAGTCTGCCACCCGGGGCGGACCGCCCCCCCCCCCCTTAGTCCGCCACTGTATCTAAGCAGGAAACAACTTAACAATTTATTAGCTAGCGATTTGCTAAATATTTAGCAATTTACTAAGGTAGTCCAAATTTTAAACCTTTGCTAACTATTAAATTACTAATTGCCTTTTTATAAAAATTGGGCATCCAAACATGTCTAAAAAGTGACAGTTTGTGATAATAAGCAGACCTATTTATTGGAATTCTCAACTTCTGACTGGACCATTCTGAAACTGCTCTTAAAAGAATAATTTTAGAAATGTTATATGGACTTAGCAAATTGTTAAAAGTTAAAGTAGCCATTCCGTGATTAGATCGTAAATTAAAATAAAAAATATGGATATCTCAAATATAGATAACTCTTTTTGTGAAAAATTTACATGACCTTTTTTATAATGCTCTCAGTACCGATTAACTCTCCAAAATTTGTATGAAGTAGAGATTTTTATTTTTTAATACAACAAAAAAAATTAAATTGAGAAGACTTTTTCAAGAGAGTTGGTAGGAAAAGCTGTTGAACTTCTGGAAAAAATCCTTTCCAAAAATAATCATTTTCTCAATAAAAGAAACAAACTAGGTGTCCAAAAAGCTCGTGAGAACCAGGACATAGTGACTTACAACTTTCAACCAATCCTGTGTGCGAGTAATGTTGTTAGGAATGGAGGGGACCTACAGTTTTAAGCCGAATCGGAACGGCTAATTTGAGAAAGCACTTTTCATGACAAGAATAACTCTTGGAGAATTTGTCAATTCCTCGCAAGAGGCAGTACCCGTGAAAAAAACTTTAGATGACATAGGCAGGGATCGAACCCAAGACCTCTGGCATGACAGTCCAACCCATTTACACCAGCGATCTAATAGGTAGTCTTACAAAGGCAATTGCGTACGCCGACGATCTTATTGCGTACAGAACGGCCCGAAAGGTTGAGGTTATTAGAATTCTCTTGCAGCGTGATTTCGACAAGATTCAGCGATATTGCGACGACTGGAAACTGAAAATAAATGTCCAGAAGTCGGAGACAATTCTGTTCCGGACTCCGTTGGCTAGGGCCACGAGGGATACGTGCAAGAATTGGCACAAGATGGTCATCGTTGATCTTCACGGGCAGCCATTAGCGAGCAAAAGTGTAGTGAAGTACCTCGGTATCTGGTTAGATCAGTATTTATATTTCGACAGACATATAAATGCTGCTCTGACCAGGGCCAGAGGAGTCTTCGCACTGGCGAAACGGCTGTTTTTTAGCAGTCGGCTTGGCCCCAGAGTGAAGGTAATTTGCTACATGGCACTCATACGGCCGATGATCGTTTATGGTTGTCCTGTGTGGTTCAACGTTGCCCCTTCCCAGATGGAGAAGTTTCGGGTGTTCGAGCGGCAGTGTTTACGACGCTGTACCGGCTTATATTGAACAGCCGAATCTTCTTACGTGCACTACTATTCCAACGAGGTCCTATACAACGGGGCTCGAATCAACAGAATTGACAATTTCGTGATAAAACTCGATCGAGGTCACATTGCAAGAACTATGTCTTCGACCAACAATTTAATTTTCGGGGCGTTCTATCTGAACGACGAGTATTTTGAAAGTGCACGCTTGAGCGGCTTCATTCCACCAGAGGCATTCCCCTTTTTAGATAGATGCGGTCTGATACAGGATAGATTGGCAGTTCCGCTAATCTACCACGTCAGACGACGAACCGTGGATAGGTGACTCCTGTACAATCGGGACGTCATGGCACAAGGCGGAGCAGAGCTCCTTCGGTTCAGTAGGGCTGTGTCCGAACGGGACCGAACTGATAGGGTGAAGCAGGAGAACCAGTTTTGGTGGCTTCAATCGGCACTTGATAATGGGTAGTCGGGATGGGGTTTTAAGCCTTGGCCGGCTTATATACTTGTTGTATAGTTTTATGGTTTAGTTTTAAGTAGAATAGGCATGGTGGCACAGAAAAAAATACAAAAATACAAAAAAAAAATATACACAAAAAAATACAAAAAAACAAAAAAATAACATGGAATAAAAAAAAAAAACAAATATAAAAAAAAGAGAAAAAGACAACAAAATATGAAAAACAAAAAACGTTATATAGATTTGCTGCTGTGGTTGTTCTTGTTTTAAGTAGTTTATAGGTAGAATAGGTAGTTTTAGTTAGCTTTAAGTTTTATATTAAGGACCTTATTTTAAGTAGTTTTTGAGTAAAAATAAAAAAGGATATTGATATTAGTTTTTTTTTTTGAAATTTTCTAATGAATAAAAAACTAAATAAAATGGAATTGAAGTTAAATAGATCTTAGGGCCGAAAGGCATTAGCATAAACTTAGAGTGTCCGTATGGGACCAGTAAGTTAGTTGTAAGTTATGGTTAATTAGGCTAGTTTTATGAATTTTTGTCTAGCCACGGGTACTACAAAAAAATCTTTTTTATTTACATTTTTTTATAATCACCACTTTTTTTTCATTTTTCCAAACTTAGGTCTATGCATTTTAACATTATGAAAAATATTTATAGTTTGGCAAAATAAAATAATTTTTAAGAAATCAAAACCAATATATTTACATGGACCTAAATATATCCAAAATTATTTAAATAAGCAAATCTTATTTCATCTAAATGAAAATTCCATTGAAATCAATCCAATTAGAAATGCATACACAAGGGCTACGAGGGTAGGCTAAACCATATCAAATTTTGAATTTTGATGGTGACGTTTTTCCCTCTTTAGGGAATACCCTGAGCAGTAGTCATCAACACCCATTTTTTAATGTTAATTTCAATTCATTCGTATTAAACATAAATCGAATAGTATCCCTTTTAATTTACTTTAAGAGCTTATCTCCCGCTTGAATTACTAAAAATATTCAAAAAGCTGAATTCGTTAATGTCAAAGAGATTACGGCAATGACGTTCATATCCTTTTGGATTTTTCTTATGGAATGCTATAAATTAGATTCTATGCACGGAAGGACGACATTGCCATAACGTCATACATATCTCATATCATATCATTATTCGAATGAATATGAATGCAGTCACATAATCCGGTCACTTAAGAGGATAGAAATGCATTTTTAACTATGCTATTTGTAATGTTAAACTTGCCCTGAAGTTAGCTTTGAGACTTTGACGTATGACTTTAATCCTTGATTCTCAAAATTGCGTGGATGATTAAGAATTTGTAATCCGATTAAAATTATCTACCAATTCAATTTAATTGGCTTAATTTCTTATTTTGTTTTGAATTTAAATTGCCACGTTTATTTGCTGTTGATTTATCTGGTATCTAGGATAGGAAATCATTTGCGTGATTAAAATATTGAATTTTCTTTCATTGAACTGTAAATCTATCTTTGACTTTAATTCACTTTTAATTGTTTATTGTTTTTCTTTGTTGAAGTGTAATTGTTGTTGTTAATGGGGTTTGGTTCTTATATTTGTCTGAAAATTTCCTTTTCTTCTATCTTTTCAGAATATTCACCAAGAAAGTATATATCAGTGTTGATCTAAATTGGTTGCGTGTTGAAGAATTAAATAAACATCAACAATAAATTAATTGTTTTAATCGAATTAATTAAACAAAACAAAAATATAACATCAGAGACAACTTCACCGAATCAACACCCCGAAGAGGGTGAGACACAAAAGGCCAAAAGTCGAACAGAGCTACGCCTTAAAGCAGCGATATTAGCACAGAGTTTTCAAGATGTATGGAATGCTATTGGAAAGTGTTCAGCATTACGTGCAGGTAAGCAGAAGCACGCGACGCGACAATTGATATGACGAGTGAGAGCAATAAGTTTATTTATCTTCGAAGCCTTTTTGTTTTTGCATTTGCGCGCGTGTTTCTCGAAATTGGTCTACGTCTATACGCAAACGATTACAGCCTAGCCAAACATGATTATTTGAATAATTAGGAGTTCCCTGCTATAATTAAAATATTGAATGAAGATAATTTATCTATCTGTCTAACTATCTATCATTTTTGTCGCAGGTATTGAACACTCGTAGGTTGTCTAAAGGGAATTCAAATTAGTTTATTTACCTGTTTTGGGTATGCTTATTATGGTTTATGGAGATAAGTCAGTAATTATTAACGTAGATATTATAACTACTTCATAAGACAATAAATATGACATGGATAATGAATATGGCAATCATTTAATAGAGTATACCTATAGGTAAACAAAAAGCTATGGTAGACATTTGGGTGTTAGAGATTGTATAGAAGTTTATTATGTGCTGCAAAGTTTGTGTTATCTGAAAATATTTTATCGGAAATGTATAAAGGAAGTCGTTTAGTTAAACTGAAGGACAATCGAATTCTCATCAAAGATTCCGCATGAATGATTTTGATAAATTTCAATTTATGACACGCAACAATAAATTCAAGATGGATGAAGAGATTAGTAATGAAATTTAGGTATCATAGAATTTTAAGTCTTTTTAAGCAAACAATAAGATTACGTAGTATAGGGATAGGCATGTCTCTATTTCTAATACCTATTCATAAACATATACCTTATATTCTCGTATGGACATTTTTAAGACTTCTATTGTGTCCCTTGTTAAGGAAAAACAAATATATAACATTTTTGATTTGAGGAAAAAAATCTCAAGAAACCAATTCAATTCATAAGAGGGATATACATACTTGTAAGATACATGAATGAAAACTTCAAGAAGTGTGACTAATTTTTGATTAAAAACTTTTGGTAGGTCTTTAATAGATTTAGAGTGAATTACTTGTTATTTATGAGATACATTAAATTAGCTTAAAAAGAAAAGAAGGGTCTTCAACCCCTAAGATATACGATTATATAGATGTTATTATTAAACCAAATGTCGAAAACTCTATGCTTCGTAGTATTAAATAGCTTTAAATACATTTTAATCTATTTTTTGGTTATCATTTAACATGTCTGCAGTCAGGGCCGTCTTTACCCTTTTGGGGGCCCTGGGCACTTTTCGAAAATGGGGCCCCTGTATGATTATATAAAAATGTTATGTTGTGTAATAAAGGTATACAGACAAAATCACATAACTTTGAATTGATATTTATTCTTTTAATTTTTTAAATAAATACATTTTTGTAATTCATTAAAAAAATAAATAGTTATTGCAGCATTTAAAACATACACATAAACAATGTAAAAAAAAAACAAAAACTAAATATGTCATATAAAATTCAAAAATAAACAAAATTTGAATAACAGACAATTAAATAAGTTATTGAGAATGTAATTTAAAGAACAATATAGTGACACAGACTATATTTTTTCAGGTAAAAGAAAGGAATATTTATTGAAGGGGTCTTTTTCTTGATTTGAGATTAGTAAAATCATTGATCACATCTTCAAAATCGATGCCTCTGAGGATGTCGCTTTCGATTGACATCAGCGACAAATCAATCAATCAATCTTTCTTGAATCATTGTAGTTTTGAGTTCGTTTTTGATTCTTTTTAACTTAGAGAAGGAACGTTCCCCACTGCAATTGGTCACCATCATACTTAAGAAAATTCTTAGTCCAATTTCAACATTTGGAAATTCATCTTTAATTTTATTAGTTTTTAAAAAATTATAAAGCTCTAGAATGTTGTCAGTTTTTTCATTTTCGTGTCGACTAATTTTCAAGTAGTCTTTTAAATTCAGGCATACAGCATGTAGTTCATCTCCGTTCACATCTTCGGTGTAAAATTTAGCAAAAGATTTGCAGTTCTCTTTTAAGTCTTCTGAATTCAGACTTTTTAATCGAAAATAAAGTCAAAACGTTGGCCAATCTTCGTATACGAACCTAGTCGCCGTTTCAAATGAACGCTTAGTGTGTCGACAATGGAGGTTTCAATTTTAAATTTTTCTTTCCCAGTCAGAATTACTGAGGGTCCAGAGCCGTCAAAAAAAAGTCTAGCGTGAGCTTCTAAACCCCATCCTTTCAGAAAGGTCCTTATTCATCTATTGCACTCAGAAAATGTATTGCAACATCCAGGGTAATATTTTGTTTTTGAAGTAAAGTACTTGTTTTATTAATTCTTTGCAATACAGAGTTCCAAAGATCTGTAAGTATGGTAAATTCAAGCTTGGACATTTTTTTGCAAAGACTAAATGCTTCCTCTCTGGCCTCTCGTGCCTGTCCTAAATCGTCCGCGATAGACATCAAAGCTTCTTCAATTTCTTGAAGTGCATCAGCTCGCGCCCACCATCTTGTTTGAGAAAGACTTTTTAAAACTTTTTTTGGACCTACATATATGAACAGTCAACACACTCCATCGATGAGAAGATACCGAAAAAAAAGTTATACAATTTTTGAATAAAGTCAAAGAATTTGGTTGCTTCTAAAACACACCCAGTGGCATGCACTCTTACCAAGTTTAATGAGTGCCCTGCACATGGTACAAAAGTGGCAAATTTACATTTTTCTTTAATTCTTGCCTGCAGACCAGAAAAGCTTCCTGACATATTTGCCGTGTTGTCGTAGATTTGCCCTCTGCAATCTGTTATCGAAATATCATGATCCTCCAGAACCTTCAGTATGGTTTCGGCTAAATAATCAGATCTACATATGTTTGTTAATTGGAATAAAATCCAAAAACCTTTCAACAGGCTCGTGATCTTTTACGTAACGAATAATAAATGTTAGTTGATCAACATAAGACAGATCGGGTGTACTATCAGCGCTTACTATTGACCTATAGAACAAATAGTGAGAAGTGTAATCTTTCATCTATCTTATTGAATTCTTTACCTTGAAATCTTAAAAATTGAGTGCCGTTCTTGTATGCGCGTTGCAAATATAGAAACACCATTGTCTTTTTTTTTTTATACAGATACAGAGATATTCAAAATGTGTGTGTTTTTTTTTTGTTTCTGTAAGAAAGCAAAATGCATTGCCACTCAGTTAGTTATTCATATTTCTGTTTTAATTTGAATATAATTTCGCAGGGAATGTGATTTAAATTGTTCAGCAAAGGTTGTTGTTCAGCAAGGAAAGTACGAATTCTGATCATTCTTTATGCATCAAAAATTGTATCGAAATATTTTTTTTCTTGAAAATAGACCAATAGAGGTTAAGCGATGTTTCAGCAATTTTGGGGCCCCTGGTGATTGCGGGGCCCTGGGCCTGGGCCCAGTGGTAAAGAGGGGTCTGTCTGCAGTTCCAAAACCAAGAGACAAGCAAAGTGCACATGTTTCAAGAAACAAAATACAAACGAATAACACAAAACAATTCCAATTTTGCAGGTACAATACAATATCAAAAGAACTATGACTAAGAATGGAAAGAACTTTACAAACAACTAAGCATCAACTAACAAAATATAGGTACCTTTGCATTTTAAAACAATTTGAAAAACTTAAATATTCCCGCGGACCTAGTTCCAGGATCTAGTTCCGGACATGTATAGATCAAGGAACTGTGAACAACTTTAATCGTTCCGCGGACATAGTTAAGGACATGTGTAAATCAAGAAACTAATGGGTGATTTTTTTGAGGTTAGGATTTTCATGCATTAGTATTTGACAGATCACGCGGGATTTCAGACATGGTGTCAAAGAGAAAGATGCTCAGTATGCTTTGACATTTCATCATGAATAGACTTACTAACGAGCAACGCTTGCAAATCATTGAATTTTATTACCAAAATCAGTGTTCGGTTCGAAATGTGTGTGTTCGACAAATTTTGTTCAGCGATGAGGCTCATTTCTGGTTGAATGGCTACGTAAATAAGCAAAATTGCCGCATTTGGAGTGAAGAGCAACCAGAAGCCGTTCAAGAACTGCCCATGCATCCCGAAAAATGCACTGTTTGGTGTGGTTTGTACGCTGGTGGAATCATTGGACCGTATTTTTTCAAAGATGCTGTTGGACGCAACGTTACGGTGAATGGCGATCGCTATCGTTCAATGCTAACAAACTTTTTGTTGCCAAAAATGGAAGAACTGAACTTGGTTGACATGTGGTTTCAACAAGATGGCGCTACATGCCACACAGCTCGCGATTCTATGGCCATTTTGAGGGAAAACTTCGGAGAACAATTCATCTCAAGGAATGTACCGGTAAGTTGGCCACCAAGATCATGCGATTTGACGCCTTTAGACTATTTTTTGTGGAGCTACGTCAAGTCTAAAGTCTACACAAATAAGCCAGCAACTATTCCAGCTTTGGAAGACAACATTTCCGAAGAAGTTCGGGCTATTCCGGCCGAAATGCTCGAAAAAGTTACCCAAAATTGGACTTTCCGAATGGACCACCTAAGACGCAGCCGCGGTCAACATTTAAATGAAATTATCTTCAAAAAGTAAATGTCATGGACCAATCTAACGTTTCAAATAAAGAATCGATGAGATTTTGCAAATTTTATGCGTTTTTTTTTTAAAAAGTTCTCAAGCTCTTAAAAAATCACCCGTTATGTGAAAAACTTAAATAGTTCCAGGAACTAGTTCGGAAATGTATATATCAAGGAACTATGTGAATTTTTATAGTTCCGGACATGTATAGTACAGGGCCGGATTAAGGGGAGGGCAACCGGGGCGGAAGCCCGGGCCCTCCACAAATGGGGGGCCCCCACAATAGAGACTTCAGAAAATTTTTGTTTTAAATTCCAAATGGTAAACACTAGTAAACAAAATTTTCCTTTGATATGTATTTTTTTTTTGCTCTTTTACCTTTACCTACAGCCTACAGTACTTTGTACATACATGATTATTTAATTATATTAATCTTAAATAACAGAAATCATTGATCTATATTTGTTCACTCCAATCAGGCAATCTGTGAAATCAAATGTTCCTGATAAGAAGCACTTCCAATTCACTACCCATCTTGAGGGGGTACTCCCTCGCTTAATGGCTGAGTGGGGTGGTACTTGCCCGCAACCTCGTAGGTTGGGTATTCGATTCCGTGTCTCGACAATTTTTTTTTTATACACATATGTATATCTAATATGTAAAATTCTCCTGTCACAGTGTTAGTTGCCACATACTCCTCCGAAACGGCTTAACCGATTTCAATGAAATTTTGCATATATGTACATTCGGTAGGTCTGAGAATAGGTTTTTATCTTATTTTTATAATATGTATTTATATTCTTAAAATTTTGCTTTCAAAACTTATGATTTTATAAGCTACTAGCAGACCCGACCACGCGTTGCTGTGGCTGAGTAATTAAGGAAGGACTTAATAGACAAAATTGAACACTAATTTAGTACTTACATAATATCTTTAATTTTATTTTATTAATAAATACTATTATTAACATAAATTAAATTAAATCACAGTTAAAGTTTACTGAAGTGCCAATCGATTAACAATATTTTTGGTCAGCCTGTCTTTTGTCAACACAAATAAACTCGATGGTCTCCCTACACGTGAACAGGCCACGTATAATTGCCCATGAGAGAAACATGGATTCTCTAAGTCTAAGCCGCAAATAGACATTGTTTGTCCTTTGATTTGTTAATAGTCATCGCGAAAGCTAAACGGATAGGAAATTGCAGTCTTTTGAATGGTATTGGAGAATCTGACGGTATCATTGGAATGCGTGGTAACAGAACGATTTCTTCTTTAAACTTTCCTGCTAAAATAGTTGCTTCGAGAACATTTCCGGTGATTTTTTTGATTACCAAACGTGTACCGTTGCATAGTTTAGGGGGTTCAAATTACGCAGAAGAATAATCGGTGATCCAATTTTTAACCGAAGATTGTGTGGTGGTCCTGATATGTCTAAAGAATTCAAAAGTTCAATTGGAAAATTCACTGACTCGTCTTCATCGACAGTAGCGTGGTAGTTAATTATGTAGATCTACATTAACATTTTTTGCTGCCAAAATAGCACGAATACTGAGCCAATTGTGATTTAGATAGTTATTTATTATATCTGGGAAGACACTCTCGATCAGATCATTTTTAGTTTCAACAACAGTACAGAAATTGTCCAGCAATCTTATGCATTGGGTATCTTGATGAAATTCACTTCACCGTTTCCAATATCTAATAGTTGCTGAGAAAATACTCGTGCTGTCGGATCATTTTGGAGTTGTACTCGCATGTTTTTTGTTAACGACGTTTGACGTTTCTCCATAAAAATTATTGTTTTAAACATGCATTGATTTCATCAGCAATAGTAGAGCGAGGAATCACTGGCGATGTTTGCCGAAAATCACCAGATAATAGAATAGCTCCACCAAAAAGTCTGTCATTATTGTTTAAATCCTGCAAAGTTCTATTTATTGCTTCGAGTGAATGTTTATGAGCCATGATACACTCATCCCAAATTATGATTGAACTCCTTTGTAACACTGTAGCCATTCCACTCCTTTTCTTAATGTTACACATAGCATTTGGATTTTTATGGACATCTAGTGGTAACTTAAAAGCAGAATGTGCTGTTCGACCACCATCTAACAAAGTAGCAGCTATGCCTGATGATGCAATTGCTAATGCAATTTTCTTTTGTGACCGTACTTTCGCAAGGATCACCGATATCAAAAATGTTTTACCGGTTCCACCTGGTGCATCCAAGAAAAAGAAACCACTTTGTTTAGCATCAACAGCCAACATAATCCGATTGTATACATTTTTTTGTTCGTCAGTTAATAATGGTTCAATATTAGCAACAATCGTAGCTAAATCAAGATTATAAAATTGTTCTTCTCGCTGAAAATCACTATTCACTAAGTCTATAGCTGGGCGATTTGGTAATGACATACCATAATGACTAAGTGATGAATTTGAAATCATAATACATAAGTCTTCAATTAATATCAATGCTTCATTATATGTACATATATATGGTGTGAAATCTAGATTTGGACATTGGTTTGTTTGTTTAAGTCGGTATTATTATATCTTCAGTCATGTAGTTTTTATATTTTTCCCACAGTATATGTGGATGACTGTGTTGGAATACATGTCGTCAAGATGATGGCAAATAGTTGACGAATACAACTTGGCGAGGACGTTAAAGCTGCATCAGCAAGTGTCAGATCCCAATGATTGTCATCTTCTAAAAGTTGCAACTCACAACATGCATCTTGATACGTACATATCTACTGAACACTCGACCATTAACTTTTCGTAAAAATTGGAAAGAGATTGGTCCAGGAACATTTACCAACAACAAACGCAAAAAGAAACATTCACGTTGTTTTGGATGTACTGTATAAAGTCGCCCCAGTGTCTTAGCTTTAAATATACCTGCTATAGGGGGATGTGGTTCTCCTTTTTTAAGTGGCTCCCATTTTTTGGTTGACATGTTCCATGTAAAATAGCATGGAATATCGGTATACAATAATGTTCTTGCGAATTGGTCAAAGGCATCAGTTTTTTGACAAAGTGAGAAAAATCCAGTTAACGTCGTTTTTGGTGGTTCAAATGCTATTTGAAAAACATTCTCTTCAGTGAAATATACACGTTGACCATTTTCAAGATGCACTGCAAGATGTTGGATAGATGGTGCTCTGTGGTGTATGGGAAAACTAAGTATACGCCAGATAGCTTTGTTGCTGCTAATGTACTGCCCATTTGGTATCATGCTATTTCGTCATTTTCATTTATGTTTTGTACTCCAAACATGGCTAAATCACTGCCCTTATTGACGTACTTGCAAATGTACTTAATGCATTTAATTGAACTACAAAGCTCAAAATTAATATGAGCCTTGTATGTTTTGAGAGCAGGGGTGAGCAGGGGTGAGTACGGTACCACCCATTGATTGTCAATTTCTAATTGGTTAGAATTTGACGTTCTTATTTTAAGTGTGTGACCACCGTTATCGGCGTTTCTACGGCGATACAACGGATAACCATCGATATCATTAATAGTATCATTCGTGAATTTCTTAGGAATTTTTTTTTTACATTTCCCATTTTCCATGCATGGCGATGTCATATTAAAAGCACTACACGGCCCGTGAATCATGTGACTTGTAACAATGTCAAATAATTCTTGATCAATTGATGAATCTCGAATTTCGGCTGAAATAATTTGATCAATTTCTTCTATGGACGAATTTTAACATCAAGCCAAATTAAAATGTGAGCATGAGGTAAGCCTCGCTTTTGCCACTCAATTGAATACAACCAACAACACGTTTTGCCAAAGACTGAATATTTTACAATAAAATCAATTAAGGATTTTAATTTTTGTTTAAACACGCATGCAGTAATGTCGTGACGATGTATCGACTGTTGACCTTGTAATAATAAAGTTTGTATTTCCTCCCAATTTAGATTGCACGTAAGTAAATGTTATATATTCTTGCATGTTTCGTGGACTACCGATGTAGCTTGAAGGTAAAATAACTGCACTGCCGATTTCATTGGTGTTTAAGTTTCCATCGATGTTTCCAACAACAGCATCTCATAAGTGGATGTATTCCTCTGATCGTAATTTAGCTTGGTTAAACCGAATAAATCGCAAACGTTCGCTTTCAATCTTAGCAAACATATCTACAACGTATACGTATTGATGATACAACTGACGATATCGAAGAATATAATTGTCCTGATTATGTCTAATCATTAATCGATGCCCGTAGTAATTCATTGAACTAACTTTTTTACTTAATTCATTACCATCGATTGGATCACACTGTTTGATATTGATGTGATATTCATCTTGTCCTTGCCAGAATATCAATGGGTGCTGGAGTGCGTCGTACAAACGGTGTATATTTGAAATTCTACTCACTGTATTATCTCGGTGTGTAATTTTAATAGATCTGTTGTCAACTGAATCACCGACCATAATAATAGCAACTTCATCTACGGTTGGCGCATGCTCTTCTTCTGATGGTACTTTGTCAGCTTTGATGACAATTTGATAATTGTCATTTTTCAATTGTGGTGATACTCTTTTGAACAGTTGAACCAGATGATTACGGTTCTGTAAAAATATTTCCAACAATACTACAATTGCTCTCTCTTCTGCATGTTCAATAAAATTATACTGGCATCGAGTTGTCACACGTTCTTCACAACTGCCCATGAAGTAGATTTGGAGAAATTTTGGATCTTCATTTGGCATTGGCATCAATGATCCAATTTTATGGTACACTAAACTTTCGTGTCTTACGCAAAAATAATTTTGAATCATTTGAAATGCCAGAAAGTAGTGATTTCAAGGGTTCAGGTGGAATAGGGAGTAATGGCAATACAACTTTTCCGGATGCACAACACATACCATTTGTTTCATTGCGAAATTTTAACGCTTGACAATACTTACATATTTTGTCCATCTCACCGATGGTAACTTTGGGATCAGCTGAGTAATTAATGTCTGGTGCATAACTAAACGCCAGACGAACAAATGATTCTTGTGTTAATGCACGGCTGGTCCGTTGGCTTTCTCGGTTTCGTTGTCTAAATGAATCTATGTGTTGTTCACGTGCCGTTCTTCTTTTCCATAAATAGTCTTGTACTTGTAGACGATTATCATGCTGTTCCATTGATTCATGTGCACGAATATGTGCTATATGGATTCTTCGAGCTGCATTTCTTCTTCTTCTTCTTCTCTTTGCTCAACTGATTCGTGTGCTCTTTCAAGACGTCGATGTCGAGCTTTTTTGCTACGGGCATTGTGGAGGTTAGATTTCTTTGGTGGCATTGTACTGAGAATAGTGATTGTTAGTTAAAATTTAATCAAAATAAAAAAAATTATACAATTTTGCAGTCAAGATAACCCTGTTTAAAAATATTGATTTGATGAAATATTCGTCTCCTTGAAGAACAAAAACAGAATAATAAAAATTTTATTTCAAAGTCAAAATATATTTCGGAAAACATAAGTGATCGATCATATGTATATTATTAGAACAGTAGATTTTATATAAAGTATTTTTCATTTGCAACATATATACAATTTAGACCATTATAATCGAAATATAAACTATCCTATATCTCAAGTTAGACCAAATTACACATAAAATGCCAACTTTCACCGAAATCGGTTGACTTGGTGAAGAGTTCACTGGGAACATACATATGACACTGGATTTTTATATATTAAGAAGATAGGAAGATTTAAATTCAAGTTATTAAAAGGAATAGAGTGAAAAATCTTTGTAAAGCAATTTGAGTACCTGTAAAGAATTGTTTTCCAATTTTTTGAATTTTGGAAATACCTTTGTATCGCTTGCCATTATCAGGCTTTAAATTTTCTAGTTTTAATGTTACCAACATGCCAATCTTTAAATAATCTTTTATCCGTGCTAAATGGTCCTTGAGTAACATTTGAATGAAATTAGAAAAGTCCGTATATACTCCGAAGGGTACAATTTAAATTTTTTGTTTTAAAGAATTGTAACCACAAAACAAATTCGTTCCAAGTGAAATTTTAAGTTGCACCGAAAACAATAAATAGTTTTAAAATTGATGTATTTAAACGCATTTTTAGTTTTTGTGGAAACGTTTTCAAAATACAAATTTTTCTATTATAGGCTGAATATGGACCAGACATCTGGAAGCAAGTATGTCAAATTGTTGATTGTAAACACAGTTCTTTTAAAACCCATCAGGTAATTATAAAACAAATTTGAAATGTTGATATAAAACCAATTTGAAATGTTGATATTACGAGTACATATAAAACAAATTTTTGTTCAAAACATTTTTTAACATTTTATTACCAATTTTTTAAAAGTTGTATCCTGACCATCTTATGCCAGATCTTGCTTCAGCCTTATCGGCTTGTACAGGTGAATCTTTTGACTCATGCATGAATTTCTATGGAAGATGCTTTGTAAGATTTTTCAGCAATTTTGGGTAAATACAATAAACTTCTCCTTAAGCTAGGATACCAATTAACCTCTTAAAATGTCTTCTTTCAGATATGACAAAATGATTCGTGCAACAGGTCGATTTTTCTGCGATTTCTTGCAATCCATCGACAACATTCACTTACAAATGCGATTCACTTATCCAAAAATGAAGAGTCCTTCTATGCAGCTGACCCATATGGACGAGAAAGGAGCCATGATTGTATACCGAAGTTCTAGGACTGGTTTGTCAAAATATCTAATTGGACAAATGACAGAAGTTGCCGAGGAATTCTATGGATTGAGGATAAAGGCTTACGTAACAGAGAGTCAAAATGATATCACTGGTGGAACAGCTGGACCAATAAAACTCACCGATACTCCAAAGACAGTTATTGTCAAATACAGAATCGATTTTGATAATGCTGATTATGTAAGTTCTAGCCTTGCTTGTGGACCTTAGAAAAATAGGTTCTAACTTTTTTTGGGTTATTAAATTTAGATGGCAACAAGGGTAAATGTTATGGCACATCCTTCCCAATTATGCTTGCCACATGTCGATTTGAACATCTTTCTTGAACTCTTTCCCTTTACATTGGTTCTCAATCCCCAAATGGAGATAACACATGCTGGTGAAAAAGTCATTGAAATGTGGATTCTTCATAACCCGGGAAAACCTCCAAAAAGCTTCATTGGTTCCAAAATAACCGAACACTTCACCTGTCGTCGACCCAAGGGTACACCCTTTGAGTGGCAGGTTATTCGGCAAATGAAAACGGTGCTGTTTGAGTTGATGTTAATTCGGACGGGAAAAAGCAAGACTGCAGATCTCCAAGCAGCAGTCTTGAATGCCGAATCTGACATGTATGACGAACTATCCCTTCAAGCTTACAACTACATGAGAGGTGCCGAGGAGGATGATGACGATGAAGATGAGGCATCAGGTGATCGAAAGGCTTCACAAGGCACAAGGGGTATATTGTTGAAAGGCCAGATGTTTTATATCACGGACATGGACTCCCTGATTTACCTCTGTAGTCCTCTGTAAGTTAAATAAGTCCAAGGGTGTTTGGAACCTGAACAACATATGTATCTTTTTTCTTATGTGTAGCATTGAAAACCTCGATGAACTGCATGGTGTGGGTTTGTATCTTAATGATTTGAATCCACATGGCTTGAGCAGGGAATTGGTAATGGCCGGTTGGCAGCATTGTTCGAAGCTGGAAATTATGTTTGAAAAAGAAGAACAACGCTCGGATGAGTTGGAAAAATCACTCGAATTGGCTGATTCTTGGAAACGACAAGGCGATGAACTTCTCTATTCGATGATACCTCGACCTGTTGCCGAGCGTATGCGACGTGGTATTGATCCAATGGCATCTTGTCAAAGTTTTGAAGAAGTTTCTGTTATATTTGTTGAAGTTATGGTAAGTTTTCATGGCCCAAAAAACTTAAGTATTAAATACCTTTATTGTTACAAAAATAATAGTAAAAACTTACTTCTCACCTCATAAACACTACTGACATATTGAAGGCCGATTTATTCCACACATAACTATGCCAATAGCATAGTCTGAATCTAAAATTCAGACTTAATAGCTATTGACAGAGTTCCTTCTTTTCTCACAGTGAACCACCCAGGTCTTAAAAGTCTTAAGCGGCCCATAGACACCACACTTGTGTCGGTGTGCAGAAATGTGTGCCGATTTTCGATGTCAGACACGGAGCGAGTAAAGTCAAAAGTTTTTGATTTGTCTGTGTCGGCGGCCGGCGTCTCAATTGGGGATGCGCGTGCACATTTACTATTCAGTTGCATTTGAATCGTTGTTGAGTGCGGCGCGTAGCAAGTTGTTTCAATAAAAGCTTCAAGCTTCAAAGTCACTTCAAAGTCACTCATTCTGATCTTTCCTTTTGAGATCTCTTTCACAAGTAATGTGTGTACGATTTGGTGTGTCGTGTGTGGAGGAATGCCACATCGGGTGTCAGCACACAGATGTGCACACAAGTGTGGTTTTTATGGGCCGCTTTAAGGGTCGTCTGGGTCTCTTTTAATACTTATTCCATGAACAATTCAAATGAAATCCATTTGAGTTTAACGAGAATTGATATATGTATAAAGAACAAATACGAAATCGATTAATCGCACAATAATTTCCATTACACCATTTTACCAATTGCCATTACAGAACGTCTATTCGAATTCCAATAAAATCCAAGATGCAATGTCCGCTGTAAATACCCTGAATACGGTCTTCTCTGCATTTGATGAGGAAATAATTTCACCACTGGTCTACAAAGTGGAAACAGTTGGAATGGTAAGCCATTTGCTTTATGGAATGGGAAATGGCATGGGATATATTTTTTATTGCTAATGATTTAACTTCGGGGGACATTTTTGTTTTTATTTTTATATTTTATTTGTGCGAATGTGCGGTTGTATTTTGTAAATACTTATAGGTTTATATGGCAGTGAGTGGAGCTCCAGATATAAATCCATTGCATGCCCAGCATGCGGCAGATTTAGCCCTGAGGGTAACGAAGAAAATAAAAGGTTTGGGTTTGCCGGAGGTTGCCATAAAAACTGGTAAATATTTATATTTATATCTTTTTTTTGTATGTGCAGATACAAATTTAAAGTAAATTACCAAATAATTTTAAATGTTTATTTTCTTAAATTGTATAAAGGAATCCATTCGGGTCCAGTTGTAGCTGGTGTGGTTGGACTTAAAGTACCGAGGTATTGTCTGTTTGGGGATGCAGTTAATACAGCATCTCGGATGGAAAGCAGTGGCGAGCCGTATAAAATTCAAGTTTCAAACTATACGGCCAGTAAAATTCGACCACATGGATATGTTGTGGAGTCCCGCGGATATGTCAAAGTCAAGGTAAGACATAATTATTTCAATATTTTGGGAGGTACCAGGAGTAATCATGTTTATTGTTTTTGTATTTTAATAGGGCAAAGGGGAAATGGAAACGTTTTGGCTTCTTGCCGGACCAGATGATAACCCTGAGCAGCAGCAGCAACAGCCACAGCAGCAACCGCAGCAACCGCAGCAAAATTAGATTTATTTAAACGTTTTAGTTTTGTAGAATTATATACGTTAAGTTGTTTAGGGAAAATATCAGATAATAATAAATAATATAATGTCAATGTATAAAATATATCTTTTCTTATTTCTAATGACTATTTTAATAAATTTTTATGGAAAGCACTTATTACATTTTTAAACTTGTATATGTTTTCAATTGTATCCAAACAATGCATTAAATTAAACATGTGTATAAAAAAGGTTGTTTTTTAAGCTCAATCCTTGTAAATTTAGAACTTCATAACTTTCATGGTAAAAGTTGAATAGAGCACCATTTAGAACGTCTCGAGGAGAAATCATTCATAGACATCAATGTCTAAAAATTATGAAGTTGTTGTAATCGGTTCGGTCCGATTTGTCAAATTGAAATTGAACAATTTGACAATTCTCGACTTTTTTAACGTCCCTAGAATCTAAGGATTTTTAGAGAGATATGTGCGCGTGTATACCTACGTTAGGAAAGCTTTTTTCGACGTCCATATCTCAAGAACTAGAATAGATATCGACTTCAAATTAATTTGGTTTTACAGATAATAACATCGAAGGTTGCATAAATGACTTTTAAGAAAATTGAGTGGGTGATTTGTTTACTATATCAATATAAAAAAAAGTGCAAATTTCGGTTGACCCAAAATATTACGTTAGCAACTTCAATTAAATTTTATAATGTAGTACTGTGAAGTGATACTAAAGTAATATACTTTTAAAACAAATTCAATTAACGTTTTTTTTATAATCAAAAAAACTGAACAAAATAATTGTCACCTCCAATGATCTTTCTTTTTTAATATGGAGTTTGGACGTTGACATCATGTGTGAAACACTATACATTTAAATGACCACCACGCGAATTGTTGCAATCATCGATTCTTTTGAGGTAATTTTCGACCACTTACTGTCCCCCTGCAACCCCTCTGCTTGGGCACACTATAGGGTTTGGTATAGGTGCTAGGTTGGGTGTATGTAAAGTTTCTTTTGCAAAAAAAAATTAAAATACATAAATACTCAATCAAAAAACAAAAATTATTAAATTTAGCTAGTAATAGGTAATCTTACTCTCCCCAAAGTTAATATTAGCGAGGTGGTACTGTATTGTTTTAATTCTTTTGCATATAAGTATGTACACCACATATTTAATGCAATTGATAATGTATACATATAAACATTCATATTTTGTGCCGTTATTTTTTTTTCATGCTTATGCTGTGGTACATATAAATTAATAAATACGAAGGTCATTCTTTGATCAACCTCCGCTTGAGTAAAGTGTTTTTTTTTTTTGTAAATAAAAATGGCCCCTAAACACCTATTGCTTAATCCAAATTAAATAATTTTTCTATATTGTGTTCTTTAGGGGATTTGGTGTCATCCAACGACAAAACCATCACATTTTTGGAAGAATTGGACTCATTCCATCAAAGCTTTCAACTGCACCACTATGTTGCAACTTTCCAATGAATGTGGAGATTAGTATAAACAATAAATTTGGCTGTCCTCCAAGTCCATATATTGCAATTGGGGCCAAAAATAAACGGTAGCAATCCCCATTCATATTAACATGCCGGTCTTGATCATCACGGAAGAAATACGGCCCATAAACCACACCAAACCGTATTTTTTTCGGAATGTAATGATGACTCATGGAGTACGTGTGGATTGATGCCTAACCAATGCCGCATATTTTATTTATTGACGAAGCCATTCAGCCAGAAATGAGCCTTTTCGCTGAAGATGATTTTTCGATGAAAATCCGAATTATTTTCAAGTAGTTGCTCAGCCCAATTCCAGAACATACGACGCTTCTGGTGGTCAAGTGGCTTCAGTTGTTGCGTCAATTTATTCTTGTAAGGATGTGAAAGACGTCACAGACACAAAGATGCCCAACGCTGGAGAACTACGTGTGAGAGACACATTTGGGCTTTCTGCAACTGATGCCTCACCGGCAGCAATATTCTCGACACTACCGGCACTTCTTTGTCAAACTGAATATTAACTGTGTACTGTGCCTGTGGATTCAAATTTTCCCACTAGACGCTCGATTGTTGATCTGCTAGGATTATGATGACCATAAATTGGACGTAGCGCTCTTAACGTTGAGGCCACTGACTCCGAATTTCGGTAGAAAATTTTAATAATTTGGACTCGTTGTTGGCTCGTATATCTTTCCGTCATGAAATGGCAAACCTTACTAAAGAGAAATGTCAAAAGAGCGGCAAGAAATAAAACCCTAAACTTAAATTGTTATTTATTAATTAAATCTAGCATTTACTCGCTTGGCGCCACCACGACAACAAAAATAAGCTGAGTAAGTCTTCAGTAGTAGATTACGACAATTATTGCCAGGAGATAGCGGAGATAATTGCATCTCACGCTGATGTCAACATCGGTGGAGAAGGTAAAACTGTCCAGATTGATGAGACTTTTTTGACGAGGCGCAAATACCATCGAGGCCGCTTAACAGACCAAATGACAATCGTGGTGTTGGGATTATACTGCAAGGAGGATAAGGTTGGACTATCCTTTAAAGTAAATTCAAAATGTAGGGCAGATTTGTGGCCCTTTATACACAAAAATGTGAACCCGAAAACCAACCGAATTTGCACAGATAGCGCTCGCCAATATACTGGCTTGTAAACAATTTTCCCGGGATGCAGCGATTAAACAACAAACCACAGCAAAGGTCAATATGTCAATGCAGCAGATCAATCCATCAATAATTTGGGAAACCAAAACAGGCTTTTAAAAAAAAAATATTGTGCCGAAGAACTACAACCCATCTTCACCAATGCATGGCACTATTTTTTAAATTATAAGAATGACTTGGGCAGCGTTGCAAAAGCTTAATTCACTTTTGGCTTAACTCATGGCTTTAATTCGCAATTCAGTTGGTGGCTTGCGATTAAATTCTTTTTAATTCATAAGTCAGTTTATGATTTGTGAATTGAATTTATTTAATTCATAAGTCAGTTAATAGCTTAGGTTAGGTTAGGTTAGGTTAGGTTGAAGTGGCTGTCCAAGATGGAAACGGACACACTTAGGCCAGTTTAATGGCCCATTGTGATACCACATGAATCTTGAGGTTTCTTCCTAAGCTCAATGGAACCAGTTTGAGTCTCTTACGAAACGTGAGAGGCTGCTTATGCCGATATGATTTAGATCGTTTAGATCGTTATAGAAGAATTCTCCTAGGTAATTCTTGCGTTTTCGAGCCAGAGCAGGGCATGTGCAGAGAAGATGAAGAACTGTTTCTTCCTCTTCCTCGTCCATACAGCTTCTGCAGAAGTCATTTGAGAATACGCCTAATCTCGTGGCGTGCTTTCCTATTAGACAGTGCCCGGTTATGACACCTATTATCGAGCTTATATGCGATCTGCTTAGAGAGAGCAAGCACCTTGAACGTTTTAAATCCAGTGTTGGCCAGATGTTTTTTGTGACTTGACACGTGGTGATGTTGTTCCACCTGGTGCCTGCCCTCCTCACAGCGTCTTGCATTAGCAACAGTTTACAAGTAGCGATTGGTATGCCAATACGTGCCAAACGTGGTAGAATGGGCTGTACTGTACCGTTCCTGGCGAGTTCATCTGCCTTACAGTTACCTGGAATGTCTCTATGGCCCGGCACCCAGCAAAGGTGAATATTAAACTGTTGTGCCATCTCCATTAGAGATGATCGACAGTTCTGGACTGTTATAGAGTTTGTAGAGACAGAATCCAGAGATTTAATAGCGGCCTGACTATCTGAGAAAATACGGATATCAGATATCGATATCACGTTTTTTTTAAGCCAGGACAAGACTTCTTTTATCGCCAAAAGTTCCGCCTGGAACACGCTACAATGATCGGGAAGGCGGAATGAGAGACTTAATTTCAGTCGTTCAGAGTACACACCTCCACCAACCCCTTCTTTTGTTTTTGACCCATCTGTATAGAAGTGGATTGACTGGTCTTCCAGGAATGTCCTATCTTCCCAAAAAGATCTGGGAGGTATAGAAATCTGGAAGTTTCTATCGAATTGTAGTTGGGGGATGGTGTAGTCTGTGTGCTTTGGGATTGATTCTAAATAAGTAAGAATAACGGAGTGGCCAATATTGTTGTTAGTCCACTGCGACGAAGCTTTGAGGCGAATAGCAGAGCTTGCAGCTATTTGTTTGCTAAAAATGTCAAGAGGTGTTAGGTAGAGTAAGGTGTCCAGTGCCGCAGATGGGGTCGTGCGAAGCGATCCGCTTATACATAGGCAAGCTGAACGTTGGACTTTATTTAATTTATCTCGGTTTACACCTTTTTCTAAAGCAGTCCACCATACTGCCACACCGTACATTAAAATCGGTCTGATTACCGATGTGTACATATAGCCAGTGCGTGATTCTGGGTTGTAAGCCCCATTTATTACCAATGGCTTTTTTGCAAGAAAAGAGGGCTACAGTAGCTTTTTTGACTCTTTCCTCTACGTTGCGTTTCCAATTTAGTTTTTTATCTAAGACAAGACCCAGGTATTTAGCCTCGTCTGAGAATTTTAATTGGATTCCTTTAATATGGGGAGGGTTGACAAATGGAA
Organism: Eupeodes luniger; assembly: GCA_951509635.1. Taxonomy (NCBI): domain Eukaryota; kingdom Metazoa; phylum Arthropoda; class Insecta; order Diptera; family Syrphidae; genus Eupeodes; species Eupeodes luniger. The sequence continues at coordinate 231,414,103 of OX608073.1, read as the reverse complement.
TTTTGTATCTCCTCGAAAATAAGACCAAATCGGTTTTGTGTGGGTTAACACCCAGTCCACACCGATCAGCCCAAAGTATTAGTCTGTCTAAGGCATTTTGTAAAAGTTCTTTTAACGTGTTAAGATGCTTTCCTGAAACTGCTATAGCAACGTCGTCCGCATAGGCTATCACTCTGAAACCCTCCGCATCCAGACTAGTTAGGATTTCATTCACCACTAGGTTCCAGAGGAGAGGGGATAGAACACCACCTTGCGGTGTCCCTCTACTAACGAATCGTCTGCCAGAAGAGTTGCCCAGTTTTGAGTTAATTATTCTGCTAGTCAGCATTAAATGAATTAACTCCCGAAGCGAACTCTCTACATTTAGAGATGTTAGTGCAGATGTGATTGCAGATGTGTCCACGTTGTTAAAGGCCCCTTCGATGTCAAGGAAAGCAACCATAGTGAACTCTTTATGATGGAGGGAATATTCGACGGTGCGTACTAAGGTGTGTAACGCTGTTTCCACCGATTTACCTTTACAGTAGGCATGTTGAGACGAAGACAGAAGTCTTGTATCAATACTTGCCCTTAAATGGATATCAATCAATCTTTCGAAGGTCTTAAGAAGGAATGATGATAGACTTATAGGTCGTAGATCTTTAGGGTTGACTTGCGAGCATTTACCTGCCTTGGGTATAAAAACAACTTTAACTTCTCGCCATGCCGAGGGAACATGGACCAGGTAAAGACAGCTGGTAAAAATTGCCTCAAGGATTGGTGCAATTATATCAGAAGTCTTTTGTAGCTCGGCTGGTGTTATTCCATCTGGTCCTGCAGATTTAAATGGTTTGAAGCTGTTGAGAGCCCATTGTAGCTTGTCCCTTGTAATCAGACCTTGTGGATATGTTGTATTGGGACTTGAACGTATATAACCGTTGCAAGTCTCGGTAAGAGAACTTCCAGGAAAATGAGTATCCAATAGTAAGTTCAGCGATTCATTACTTGAATTTGTCCAGGAGCCGCCTGCATTTTTCAAGCAGCTTGGCATCGCTGGATTAGTTGAAAGAATTTTCCGTAACCTAGAGGCTTCAGAAGTTTCTTCTATCGTGCCACAGAAGGATCGCCAAGAAGATCGTTTAGATTTTCTTAGTGCCTTCTTGTAAATTCTTAAGGATTCTTTGTAAGAATCCCAGTGAGAGGCTAGTCTTGCGGCTTTGGCTCGGTTGAACAGTTTCCTGCATTCTTTCCTGAGCGAGTCAAGCTCTGAGGCCCACCATTGTGGTTTCCTCTTTCCTCTTATGTGTATAAGTGGGCAAGCAATTTCTAGCGATCTGTTCATAGCTGAGGTAAGGTCATTGACTTTGTTGTCAAGTTCATTAGCGTTAGAGGAAGGACAAGGTAGTCCAGGTTTTAGTAAACTCTGTAATGAGTTCCTGTATGAGGCCCAATCAGTTTTCCGATAATTTCGAAAAGTCAATGGACTCGGATTATCATCCACATTGATATTGAACTGGATATATCTATGATCAGAGAACGAGTGTTCTTTGGATACTTTCCAGTCCAAGATCATATGGTGTATAGTATCTGAGACAAGAGTTATGTCTAAGACTTCTTGTCGAGTTTTAGTTATGAAGGTTGGTTCATTTCCAACATTACTTCCTAGGAGGTTAGTACCAAGAATATAATCAAAAAGAGACTCACCTCTGTCGTTGATATTGGTACTTCCCCATACCGTATGATGAGCGTTGACATCGCTCCCAATAATTAGGCGGATCCTTTGCCTTTCCGCTTCAGCGACGATCTTCTCCAGGGTTTTTACAGGGAGAGGGCCAAGGTGGTCATGGCCAAGATACGCCGACACTATCCAGAAACTTCCCTTGGATGTTTCCAGCCTAGCTACGGTGGTATCTTTGTCACTGAAATGATGGAGTAAAAATACATTAATGCTACGTTTCACTAGTATGCAAGATCTGGGTTCACCTTTATCTGTCACACACAGTGTGTAGTAACCAGGAGTCCTGAGTCCACGAACAACGGATCTCACAATCCATGGCTCTTGGATCAGGACAATGTCCTCCCCGTTTCTTGCCAGCCGGAGAAGAAGTGAGGCCGAGGCCTTTACGGAGTGCTGGAGATTAATCTGTACTAACTGCAGCATTTTGGCTACAATTAGGCAGATCAACCTCCACCACGGTTTTGTTCTGATCCTCTGAGTCTGAGGATGAAGCCAAGAGTTCGTCCTCGCTCAAAAGGATCATGTTGAGGTCGTCCTCAGTCTCCATTAAGGATGGACTGTCTACGACTTTTGTAGAGGGTTGGGTAGCTATTGGAGAGGGCATGGGTGCATCGTCACCCTCGGTTAAGAGAGAAGACGATGTCCCAGGCCCACCAACCGCTAGTTCACCTTCGGTTGTTTTTAGAGGCCCGCTTTCCGCGTTAACCTCGGTTGTTTTTGGAGGCCTGCTTTCCGCGTTAACCTCATCTTTTTTATAGACGCGAATTTTAATGGTTTCGAAGCCATAGTTTATCGAGCCCTCGTTTAAGGCTAGAGGAGCCAAAGATTCCTTATTGAGTACCAAAATGGCGCTCCTATAAAGATTCTTTACCTCCTCTAGCTTGGCTATCTTCCAGTTGTGAGTCGGAAGGGACGGGTTACAAACTCTGACCATCTCGAGAATTTCATCGATACCGGCAGGTTCCATCGGGATCCAAATGCGGGCTCTAGGTCTGCTAGGAATGTCTTCCTTAGCGACAACCTCGAGCTTCGCACCTGGCCAAACTTCACCTAACCGGCTGACAGCGAGCTTATACAAGTCACAAGACCTCTGATCGCCACAAGCCATGAGTTTTACGTGGCCTTGATGCCAACCCCCATCGCTTATGGAAGGAAGTGGTCCTGGAAGCTCCCTCAAAATGCTTAAAAAGCCACCCGAGAGCTTAACCTTGACCAACTGCCAACGATCAGCCGATATTGTTCCATCATCATCACTCCTGTCAATGACCGCAACCACGACTTTGCCCTTCGTGACGTCACTGAAACTGGCTTTCTTGATGCGATTGAGGGGAGTGCTGGTGTTGTGCACCCGAGGCCGTTTTGGTGTCGGTACGGCCCCCTCGAGAGACCTTTCTCGTTTGGACGTAGAGTCCTTACTGGTCTTAGTTGTAGCAAGTATGCTTTTTGCCCATTCGACGTTAGCGGTTTGCTGCGGTGTCCTTTCAGCCCCCGATGATGCACCAGAGGCCTTCAGGATTTTCGCCGCTTGCCGCCTTTGCCTATATTGGCTTTTCGAGAGTTTCCCCTTACTCTCATTAGTAGTGGTAGGGCCATTTTTCACAACCCTGCCACTACTGAAATTAGGTATCACTACCTTCCTATCCTCGTTGCTGCCAGCTGCAGAGGAGGGTCCATGGTTAGCCACTACTCCCTTCTCTGTGCTGGCCGCAAGAGATACGGCAACAGGTTTTGACGCCAAGTTGCCGCCCGGTCCTGAAGAGATACCGGTCTCTTCATCCTTTAAGTTTTTGTTTTTGTTTTTTGTTTTTTCCATCTTAATCCCACGAGTTGCGAAGAAAAGAGGTCCGTCTGCACAGAGATTCGCATGTACAGATAAGGCTAGTTAATCCGGAGGTTGCCAGGTATCCGGATACTCCGTTAGAGACTGGGCTATTTTTGAATTGGGCCCCCAGCCAGGCTGATCATCGGCACGGGTCGTTTAACACCTTAGATCCAGCCCAATAAGGATAAGAGGTGGTAGGGAAGGAAGAGATAGGGTGAGGAATCAGTTGATGTCAATTCATCATTCTGATACGGGAGGAAAAGATTGGGATTCGGTAACAGCAATACAGCTAATTTACCTAGAGTGGGAAGGAGCATAGGAGATAGGAGCGCTGTCTAGCTTTTTCGCCATTACAACGTGGGAGGTGGGATTAGAGTTGGTGACATAAACGTAGGCTGGTATGCCTTGTTTATGTGGGAATGGATGATGATTCTGGGAAAGGTAGAGGGATAAGAACGTCCTTTAGTTTCAGGACTCATCTGGAGAAAATTCTCGAGAATCATTGACCCTACTCAGCTTCTACAACTCGACAAGTTCGACGTTCAGGGTAGAAGCAGTTAATAGCTTGCGATTTAATTTTTTTTTTTCACAAGTCAGTTGGTGATTTGTGAATTGAATTTATTTAATTCTTAAATCATTTGGTGATTTGTGAATTGAATTTATTTAATTCATAAGTCATTTGGTGATTTTTGAATTGAATTTATTTAAGTCATAAGTCAGTTGGTGGCTTGTGAATTAATTTTTTTTTAAATCATAAGACATCAACTTGCTTATGACTTAATGATTTTTCAATTCACAAACTCGCAACCTTGGACTTGGGTTCTTAAATTAAGGAATTTTTCATGGATATAAAAAAGTATACCCATGCGTTGTCGATGAAATCTAATGTGCAATTAAAGGATTTCGTTCCACCCACCATTCAAAGTGAGAGTCCAGAAGATGTTATTATACCGAAACAAACTAGACTCCTCAACATCAACGACGAACTCAACGAACTTTACGAATCGGACAGTGACGGCGCTACAGATAATGACTTCGTTGACGAAACTAACATACATTTTTAATATACTGACTAACTGATCCACTGAGTGACTAACTAACAAACTGACTCGACTAGGACGTGGAATGCAATGCAAGTCTACCACCTCATGGTGCATTCTGGTAAATACTCAAGTAAGGAAAAAATAATTTAAAATCATCTATTTTTCAGTTTTTGTTCAAAAACAAATAGCAATGAAGTTTAAAAAAAATCTGTAGAAGACAATCTTAAAGTTTTGAAAAATTACACTTTAAACTTTTTTTTTTAACTTTTGTTTGCCCAAATTTTGAGTTTAAACAATTTTTTTCAAAAACTGCATAGTTTTGACTTGATTTAAAAACAAGCTACTAGGAGTGTATGAAGTAAGCCCCCCTTTTTTCGATTTTCCAATTTTGGAAAGTTGTCCCAGGTTGTTCTCGGTTTGTTCCCCATTGCTTCAAAGTTTTTTTGAAAAATACCCAAAAATGGGGGTTTTAGACCCCAAAAACTGTTTTTGACCTAGCCCCCCCTTTTTTGAAAATCGATTTTTTAAAAATTGTTCCAGGTTGTTCTAGTTGTTCTGAACATTGTTCCAAATTTTTGGACCTCTATGATCAAAATTTTAAAAGATATGGGCAAAATTTGAAAAAATTCTAGCCCCCCTTTTTCGAAATTTCAACTTTTTTTTATTTTTTTTTGGATATTAAAAAGTGTTCTAACCATTGTTCCAAAAAATAAGAGTCGTGAAATGTATATTTTAAAAGATATTGGCCCCGATTTTTTTTCCAAAATTGCAAAATACGTCTCCCCATTTTTTATTTGTTTTTTTTTTTAAGCCTACATTTTAAATAAACGTGATTAAACAAATGTACAGCAACCAAAACTTGGCTTATAATCTATTATTTACGCTGATGATCGATCTTTAAAAAAAAATCTCGATGTCTTTTAATTTTGTAAAAATTATTTTAGCTCCCCCTTTTCAAAAACCAAAAATTCAAAAAATGTTCCAAGTCTAACCATACTTCCCCCAATTCGTGTCCAAATTTCATCCAAAAACATAAGCAAATATAGCTAAAGGCGCACATAAATGAAAACAATAATATTTCCCCTCCCTAGTGCCCCCCTTGAAAAAAATTAAAAAAATTAAGCCAAAGCTATATTCTTTCAGCAAAGAATAAAAGGTCTTTAAGATTCCGACTCTACGAAATTAATAATGATTATGCCTACATTCAAAAAAACATCCCCAACCCCTCCTTTACAAACACCCACATTTAAAAAATATTTTTATATGCATAATCACTCAGATCAAATTGTTCCAAAGTTTCATTCAAATATGTTCAAAAATTAAGATATTAAGTCCAAATAAAAGTGAACAGTGTACCATTCTGTTAACAATATTCAAACAAAACTTGTTCCCCATTGTTCCAGGGCTCTTCTAAATTGTTCCAGAGATTCGTTTCTTAAAATTGATTTTTAGTAGGAAAAATCTACAAAAAATGATCCCCCGCCCCCCCTTTGCCAAAATCGAAAATCTAAAACTTGTTCCCTATCCAAAATCACTCAAATCAAATTGTTCCAAAGATTCATTCAAAAATATTCAAAAATGAAGATTTTAAGCCAAAAAAACACTTTAAGTCGAAAAATCATGTTATCCTTGTTCTGGCCCCCCTTTTCCGAAAATCAAAATTCCAAAACTTGTTCCCAATTGTTCCGGGGCTCTTCTAAATTGTTCCAGAGATTCGTTTCTTAAAATTGATTTTTAGTAGGAAAAATTTTCAAAAAATCCTGTGCCAAAATCGAAAATCTAAAACTTGTTCCCTATCCAAAATGACTCAAATCAAATTGGTCCAAAGGTTCATTCAAAAATGAAGATTTTAAGCTGAAAAAATGTTAAGAAAAATCTTGTTACTTGCTTTCTCCCTACCCATAGGTAGTTATTGTAATCGGCCCGATTTGTCGAATTGAAAATTTTGACATTTCTTGACGTTTCAAGGTCGCTACGTACGTTCGTGAAGTTTTTTCGTCGTCCATAGCTCAAAAAACTGTAGAGATATCGACTTCAAATAAATTTTGTTATACAGATAATAATGCAGAAAGATGCAGAAAGGGCTCTCAAAAAAATTGAGTGGGTGGTTTTTTTACCATAGCAATTTAAAAAACAGGTGAAAATTTTGGTTATTCCTAAATATCTCATGAACCAATAACGCTTGAGACTTGAATTAAATTTTATATTATATGTATATTGTAATGTGATACAAAACAAGTATATTTTTTTAAAAATTCAATTAAAAGTTTTTTTTTATAAATACAAAAAACTGAAAAACAAAATTTGTCACCTCGAAAATTTTACGACTTAAATGTGATTTCATCTCCAAAACAATTTTGTGCAACGAAGAATAATGTTTTTTACATCTGATAAATAAATGAAATGAAATGAAATGAAAATTTTACATAATGGCTTCTAACTAATTTTAACTTATAAGAAATATTGTTTTCAATATTAGGAAAAATTTTGAGAAAAATCGAATTGACAGTTTTTTTACAAAAAACTAAAACCTAAAACAAAAATTTATAAAAGGTGGTAAAAATTGATTTTCGACTCAAATTTCTTTTCAAAACTTTGAGATATTGGCTTTAAACTACTTTAATCTTTCAAAAAATTATTGTTGTCAACATTCAGTAAAATTAAAAAAAAAAAAAATCGAATGGACAGTTTTTGTACCTACAAATAATTAAAAACCTAAACAAAAATGTAACAAAAGTTGTGTTGCGTTATAAATGAACGCAAAAGTTCTTTTTATATTTAATTTTAATTTTAAGAAAGACGTAGACGATGCATTTTGCATCCACTTGTCACTTATGTTTTGTTTAATTTATTCGATTTGACAAATGTCACAATTCTTCTACACGAGAATGAGAGAGAGCGGGACGGCCATAGTCCTTCTGACAATGGTTCTCTCTGTCATTTTCGTGAAGGAAAAAATAAAGTTTTATTTCAGGTTGCAATAGAGGGATGGTTTCCATGTAAGTGAAACCAAACCAGATGGACGGTCTGGGGAAGGTGAACTTTTAGCCTGAACGATCGCGAGAAGTTACTCCAAATGGAGAATGGCCTATGGCCCGACATAAAGTTTAATAAAAATTGTAAATTTATATTCTTTATCATTCTTTTGTTTAAATTGTTAATTCTTAACGTTCATGGCATTAATTATGAAATTATTGTACAACTTTAAACAAATTTTATGGACTTATGGGTGGTTAAGTTTCAGGCAACTTAGTTCGGTGTTAAATTAACAGATCCTGAAGTATATGTAGCTATTTTTCCTTTCCTTTCGAAAGGAAGGCTGAATGCAGCTCCTGGAATCGACGTATCCTGGAAGTGAATCCAGCGGGCGGCGAATTCCAGGATGACTTGCATTTAGATGTGAGAGAAAAAGCGAGTAAGCAGGACCGCGAGAATCTCATCACAAGTTGATATCAACAAGCCGATCTCCGATTGGCTGTTGATGAAGTGATTGAGATCCGCCACTCCAGATTGGCTGAAAGCTAAAATGGCGGGAATTAGGAAAGAAGAGATAGGACAGATCTTAGGATCTGGACGTCAATTCTTTTCGAGCTTTGAGAGTGTGAACATACAAAAAATTTTTGGTGATTTCGGACCTTGACCGAGTTAAAGAAAAAAAAATTGAGAAAATTATAAAAATTGTGTAGTGTCGTGATAAAAAAATAAGGAAGGAAAAATAAATTAGGAAAAGGAAAGGAAAGAAAAAAGGAGCAAGTTGGGGATCGTAGACGAAAAACTTAAAAAGAAAAAGATAAGTAGAAATTTACTTTGGTGATAATCGTTTTAATTCTTTCGTTTCAATCCCAAGTTTTATTCGTGGGAATTTAGACCATAACGGTCTATAGTCCATATAATTTTTCACCTAATTTTGAAAAGATCCTGAGTTTTTATCCTGCTTTTGCAAGGTTTCTCAGGCCTATTTAAATAAATCAATTTGTCCTAAAAGGTATCCATTTTGTTTTTTTTTTCTATTTTCTTTTGTAGTGGTTGTATTGTTTCGTTGGTGGTTTTCTCTTCTTTATTTCTTTTCGGCGGTAAAGGTTTGCAATTTCCTTTTTTTTTCATTTCAGAAAAAAAATTGCTGGCGCCCTCTTCTTACTAAGAGTAAGAAAGCCCCTGTGGCAATTTCCAATTAAAGTAATATTTTTGATATCAACGTGATATCAAATCATCACGCAACTTAATTAATAGAATCGTCGATTAATTGATAGTTACTAAACCCACCCCTCACTGAGCTTGTGGTGGCAGCACTGAATTTGCTGCTTGTTGCAATTTTTGCCTCGTCGCCTCTTCGCCGCTGTTGTTTGACACTTCGGCATAATTTACTCATTTTATATTTAGCGCGGTTGAATTGTTTAAGTGTTTTCTTTTTGTTTGTTTTAATTTAATTTTAATTTCGTTTTGATTTTGTTTATTATAAAAATAATTATCGAGAACATAAATTGCAACAGTTAGTAAAAATTGATTTTCGACTCAAATGTCTTTTCAAAAATTTGAGATTATGGCTTCTTACTAATTTTATCTTATAAAAAATATTGTTTTCAACATTCAGAAAAATTTTCAGAAAAATCGAATTGATAGTTTTTTTACAAAAAATTAATAAAAGTTGGTAAAAATTAATTTTCGACTCAAATATATTTTTAAAACTTTGAGATATTGGCTTTGAACTAATTTTATCTTTTAAAAAATATTGTTGTCAACATTCAGTAAAATTTTGAAAAAAATCGAATTGACAGTTTTTGTACAAAAATAAAAAACCTAAAAAAAGAATTAACAAAAGTTGGTAAAAATTGATTTTCGACTAAAATATCTTTTCAAAACTTTGAGATTTCGGCTTTCGACTAATTTTATCTTTTGAAAAATATTGTTTTCAACATTCAGAAAAGTTTTGAGAAAAACAATAAATAAAAACCTAAAAAAAAATTAATAAAAGTTCGTAAAAATTGATTTTCGACTCAAATATCTTTTCAAAAATTTTAAATTATTGCTTTCAACTAATTTTACCTTATAACAAATATTGTTTTCAACATTCAGAAAATTTTTGAGAAAAAATCGAATTGACAATTTTTTTACAACAAATAAAAACCTAAAAAAATAAAATAATAAAAGTTAGTAAAAATTGATTTTCGACTCAAATATATTTTCAAAAATTTTACATTATGGTCTTAAACTAATTTTATATTATAAGAAATATTGTTTTCAACATTCGGGTAAATTTTGGGAAAAATCGAATTGACAGATTTTTACAAAAAATAATAACCTAGAAGAAATTCTACTAAAAACTTATAAGAAATGATTTTTAACTTGATTATCCGGAAAAAATATAGATTTTGCACCCAAAATAATTTAATCTTACTTGTTAGTTATATTTGGAAAAATTTAACAAAAAATGCATTATACAGTTTTTTTTTTTAACAAAACCTAGGTATTGTATAATTTAAAATATAACTAATACACTTTAGTAAAAAATCGGGTTTCGACAATAATATCTTAAAAGAGAAAATAAAGTTTTTGACTTAAATTCTATTGCATAGGTATTGTATAAAGTACTGTTGTTGATATTTTATTATATATCTTAGAAAACTTTGTAGGTATGACAGTTTCCTTACAAAAAAAAAAAAAACTACGAAAAAACCATTACAAATTTGTTAAATTGATTTTCGACTCGAATAAATTGAGAACAAATAAAAAAGTTTATCTTTTTAAATATATTATTAATACATATTTGAAAATTGCTCTCGAATATTTTGAGAGAAAATGAAGATATTGTCTGCAAATCAATTTCATTTCACCTTGAACACAGTATTGTGTTGTTGAAATTCGATATTTATTTAAAAATTCGACTGATTTTTTTACAAAAAATATACTCTACAAACAATGCTACACACTATTGGCAAAAATTGGTTTTGAACTCGAATATTTTGAAAGAATATAAAGATATTGAGTTAAAATCTTTTTAATTAATATTGTTGTTGACATATAGAAATGTTTGTGTAAAAAAACATCAAAATAAATAAAAATGTGTCTTAAAATTTGAAAAAGAAATTAATTTCAAGATTATCCTAATGCAGTCACTATAGCTACATATAGCAATATGTTAAGCTGCATTTTCTTTATAAAATAGCTGTATTTACAACTTGATCCATAATTCCACCAGATTCCTTATAGAACCAACTTAGTAAATTAACTAGCAGTATGTAAGTGAGCATGGTTGTTCATTTTAACTATGAAAGTCTATTTATGACTACAATTTCGTTTAATTCAAAAGCAGTCTTTTAAAAAATAAATAAGGTTTCCAATAATTTTGTCGTATGATACTAATACACATATGTTATACCTATCTAAGAAAATATTTGTATCTTCTTAACCAAAAAAGGAAAGGAAAATATTAATTTTAAAAAAAATGTCATAAGTTTAAATTTATCTACCTAAGCACTATGTTCCCTGCAAAACAAAAAGCTATAAGAACGCCTCATTTTCAACAAACACCAAGAAAATTCAATACATACTCGTATCAACAAGCAACCACAAGCAGCATCTATGAATATTGGGTCCAGTATGCAAGGCACATACATATACATACATAGCTTCGGTCCTAAAATTTTGCAAAAACAACCACATCAGCGGGCCCACACCATCTACTCCTACCTTCAGTGCTCTATGATCGTCAAGTGTGCAAAATATCATACAAATCACAACAACAAACATATAACAGGCCCCCGAAAAAAAAGGGTTATAATATGTATTTCGATGGGGGTGATAAAAAGCAAGAACAAATAACGTACGTTACCGCGAACAAGTAGGTACCGAGCACAACAAAGGGTTGAATGTGCAACAACAAACATACGATTGTTCCGATACAGGACAATGATATTTTTTAGAAAAGCAACAACAACCACATTGGTTGTGACCGAAAACTATGAATAAAGAAAATATTAATGATGGGACCGGAAATAGAATTTTTTTTACCGAATTACGGGAATTTTCTATTTGACTAAATCTTTTTCTTTTTGGTAATTGATTGTGTTGGGATTCATTATCAATTTAAAAAGCGTTCAGATCGGTTGTGAAAACTTATTTAAATTGTGTATGTTAAATTGATAAAAAAAACTGTATTTTTTAATGTAAAAACCTATTTAAATTAATCAGTGAATTGATTTAATAAAAACAAAAACTGTATTTCTTAATGCAAACAAAATTCAAAATAATTATAGAGTGAAGTGTACGAGTATAAGCAAAGTGTTTGTTTAAATGCAAAACAAAATTGTCCAAACTTCCAAAAAATAAAAAAAACTGATAAGTTTTTTATAAGCTATTGAAATTTTCTATTCCACCAATCATACAGAAAATAAAATAAAAAGTGATAAGTGATAAATAATTTAAATTTTCTCATTTTTTTAACAAAATCCCATACATCCCTGTTTGTGTTTTGCTTTGACAAATTTTAGTGGCAGTGGTTCTTAACTTCCTTTTGTTGCTTTTAAATTTTAAAGTGAAAATACAGTCCGAAAATAATATTTTATTTTCTTTAATTTGTATTGTGTTTTTAGTTACTCTGAAAATTTAGTTTCTTTTAATTTCATTGTTCATTTATTGTGGAAATCCTTACTAAAGTTATATTTACCAAATACATACTGCGTAAGTTTAACATTATTTTCTTTTATATTTATTATATTATATTACATTATATTATATTATATTATATTATATTATATTATATTATATTATATTATATTATATTATATTATATTATATTATATTATATTATATTATATTATATTATATTATATTATATTATATTATATTATATTATATTATATTATATTATATTATATTATATTATATTATATTATATTATATTATATTATATTATATTATATTATATTATATTATATTATATTATATTATATTATATTATATTATATTATATTATATTATATTATATTATATTATATTATATTATATTATATTATATTATATTATATTATATTATATTATATTATATTATATTATATTATATTATATTATATTATATTATATTATATTATATTATATTATATTATATTATATTATATTATATTATATTATATTATATTATATTATATTATATTATATTATATTATATTATATTATATTATATTATATTATATTATATTATATTATATTATATTATATTATATTATATTATATTATATTATATTATATTATATTATATTATATTATATTATATTATATTATATTATATTATATTATATTATATTATATTATATTATATTATATTATATTATATTATATTATATTATATTATATTATATTATATTATATTATATTATATTATATTATATTATATTATATTATATTATATTATATTATATTATATTATATTATATTATATTATATTATATTATATTATATTATATTATATTATATTATATTATATTATATTATATTATATTATATTATATTATATTATATTATATTATATTATATTATATTATATTATATTATATTATATTATATTATATTATATTATATTATATTATATTATATTATATTATATTATATTATATTATATTATATTATATTATATTATATTATATTATATTATATTATATTATATTATATTATATTATATTATATTATATTATATTATATTATATTATATTATATTATATTATATTATATTATATTATATTATATTATATTATATTATATTATATTATATTATATTATATTATATTATATTATATTATATTATATTATATTATATTATATTATATTATATTATATTATATTATATTATATTATATTATATTATATTATATTATATTATATTATATTATATTATATTATATTATATTATATTATATTATATTATATTATATTATATTATATTATATTATATTATATTATATTATATTATATTATATTATATTATATTATATTATATTATATTATATTATATTATATTATATTATATTATATTATATTATATTATATTATATTATATTATATTATATTATATTATATTATATTATATTATATTATATTATATTATATTATATTATATTATATTATATTATATTATATTATATTATATTATATTATATTATATTATATTATATTATATTATATTATATTATATTATATTATATTATATTATATTATATTATATTATATTATATTATATTATATTATATTATATTATATTATATTATATTATATTATATTATATTATATTATATTATATTATATTATATTATATTATATTATATTATATTATATTATATTATATTATATTATATTATATTATATTATATTATATTATATTATATTATATTATATTATATTATATTATATTATATTATATTATATTATATTATATTATATTATATTATATTATATTACATTATATTATATTATATTATATTATATTATATTATATTATATTATATTATATTATATTATATTATATTATATTATATTATATTATATTATATTATATTATATTATACTATATTATATTATATTTATTGGTTTATTTAATTTTCTTTAAGTTGTGTTCATATTTTTATTTAATTTTTTGATAAAACATACCTAATAAGTACATTTATATAATTTATAATAATGAGGGTCAGTAAAAATTCGAAAAGGTCTGAAAATGACCGTAAGAAACAAGATTACAGGAGTAAAAACGATAGTAAGGGGTGCGTTTTTTCAACGCACAAGGTATTAAAAAGTGAGAAGAAAAAAATGCAAGACGAATGCATGAGAAGAACGTTGCGGTCAAATACTACTTGCGAACACACAAAAAATGAAAACGCGAAAATTCGAATGCGTCTTAAATAAGAAAATGAAGATTCACGACTCACAGAACGGATTTTAACACGTCAGCGGCTCACAATGTTGCGTGAAAATGACCAATTTAAAAAAACTGAAAATAAAAATGATTCACAGCGAAAACAAAAAGCTCGTGAAAATCTAGATTTCAATGAAGCTGAACAAATTAAAACGCGTCAGCGACTTGTAAGACTACGCGAAAAGGCAGTGTTCAAGAAAAGAGAAAATACAAAAGATTTCAACGAAAGAAAAGAGATCGAGAAAATGCAGATTATATCGAATCTGAGAAAGTTCAAACACGTGGGCGACTCGCAAGACTACGCGAAAACGCATAGTTTAAGGCATCTGAAAATACAAAAGATTGTCAACGAAAAAAAAGATATCGGGAGGATGAAGATTTTAATGAAAATGAAAAAAATCAAAATCGTCGGCGACTCGCAAGACTACGTGAAAACGCAGAGTTTAAGGCAAATGAAAATACAAAAGATTGCCGACGCAAGAAAAGAGATCGAGAAAATGCAGATTTCAGTAAGGTTGAACAAATTCAAACGCATCGGCGGCTCGCAAGACTACGTACAAGTGACGACTTTAAGAAATCCGAAAATAAACAATCTTGCCAAAGAATGCAATTATACCGGAAAGAACCCGATTTCAAGGATCATGAAAATGCTCGAACACGTCAACGACTTGCGCAGTTGCGCAAAAATGAGGAGTTTAAAAATGCAGAAATTTTAAAGACTAATTTTCGTATTCAAAAATTACGACAAAATTTTGCTTTCCGTTCAAGAGAAAAAAAACAAAACATGTACCGGATGCAGATGCTCAGAAATAGCGAAAAGAATACTAAAGAAGAAAGAAAAATGATTAAAAAAAAATCGATTCTGTCGTCATAAAATCCATTCTTATTTAAAGAAAATTTCAACGTTACGATTGAAAGTGAAAATGCTTCCTGAAAAGTCGGCTTACAAAAGTTACAAGAAAGTGGAAGTAGCATATCTTCCACTGAGACACTTTAAACAGCAGTGTGATAACTTAAGAGCTGAAATAAATACAAATTTGCATCGTTATAAAATTATGAAAACACCATTAAAAACACATGAAATCGTAAGAGAATGCGAGTAGTTCGAAGCTGTCGAAAGTATGATGAAAAATATAAGAGAAGAAGAAAGATAAAAATAAAACGGTCTTGTGATAGTAATTATAGGAATAATGAAATGAATTCAGATACAAAAAAACGTAAGGCAAGTCGAGAAAACGAATTTATCCGATACAGAAATAATTTGTACAACAGCTTATTGAAAAAACAATTGACTGGATTTAGCGGCAAAACCAAAATTGGAATTTATGCAGTTCAGAGGAGAAACTCCTTCAAACATTTGCTGTTGCTGCGAAGGTTTGTTTTTCAAAAGTTCTATTGTAAAATTAAATCAACAAAGAATCCTAAGTACATGTGGGCCAAAGCTATTTGAAAAAATACACAGTTTTCCTTCCGATTACATATGCAACACATGTAAAAAGTCAGCTTATAACGGAAAAATGTACAGATTATCTATAAGTAATGGACTAAAATTTAAAACTATACCAAAAACGGTTTTAGAATTGACTGACCTCGAAGAAAGAATGGTTGCACCTATTTTAAATTTTATGCAAATTCGGGCCTTGAAACCATATGCATTAAACCCACAGTTAGGTTTAAAAGGAAGTGTTGAAAATATTCTTATTAATGTGAATGACATGTTGCAAATACTTCCACGAAACTTTGATGATATGCAGACAATTCAAGTGAAATTACAACGTCATGTTTCACATAAAACCCATTATATGTTTGAAACAGTTAGACCAAAAACGATTTGTGAAGCGTTTAAAAATCTAATAAATACACCGTTGTATAAAAAATATGATGTTAAGATTGATCAAAAATATTTTGATAGGTATGATAATACTGATTTGGAGGCAGAAATTGACTTCATAGTTGATGACGACGACAAAGATAAAACTAACCATAAACCGTCTACAGATCAACTTGAAAAAGACACTACGGAATGCAAAAATGATCTTCATCCAATCGATATAACTCAAATAAATAATGACGAAGTGCTGGTCATAGACAATAACACAAATATTACAGATGGTCAAGGCCCAGTTGTTATTGCACCTGGACAAGATAAACGGCCAATACCGTGGCATATGATAGACGATTTAGATGAATTGTGTTTTCCAAGAATCTTCGCGGGGCATTCGATGGATTTGCAAGGAAACAAAATTTCTTATACAGATCGGATTAAGTCAGAAGTTAGACGGTATGATCGATGGTCATGTATTCCATCTCGAATTTTGTTTATGGCAAAAAAAACTTGGAGAAAGCATGCTTATCAAGCATAAATATTTGCCTAAGAAAGTCAATGAAAAATACGAACGAGAACGTTAATGCCGCTTATGTGCTGAATAAAAATAACATTGACAAAATAACTAACTTTGATGATGGATTTAGAATGTTTAAATATATAAGATCCTCACCTGCATATTGGGAGCAGAAGAAAAAAGAACTATTAGCTATGATCCGCCAATTAGGAAAACCCACATTTTTTTTAACATTATCTGCAGGAGAATCATATTGGCCTGAACTACTTCAGGCTAAAAGACACATATGAAATGGACAATAATAGTAAAACAAATTTAATAAGAAAAGATCCTGTATCTTGTGCTCGGTATTTTGATTTTAAAATACGAAAATTTATGTGGTTATTCAGACAGCAAAATGGTATATTTGGGAAATATGTACTTGTAGATAGTTTTGAGCGTGTAGAATTTCAACAACGAGGCAGTCCACATAAGCACATTTTACTATGGCTCAAAAATGCTCCAAAGTTTACTCCCAATAGTAATAACGATGAGCTAGTTACTTTTATCGATAGTTTTTTGACGTGTGAAAACGACGAAAACAACCCTTACGTTAAATTTTAAAAACACACCCACACCCATACTTGTTATAAGGGAAAGCGAAAAAAGCGATGTAGATTTCATATACCATACCCTGTTATGCGAAAAACAATGATATTAGAACCACTTGAAAAAGGTGAGGTTGCACCTAAGCCGTACCAAGCAATACATGATGTTATGAACAGACTTTATGCAGCTAAGACAGACAACATTGTATCAAACGAAGACATATTACAAGAACTAAATATGACCGATTCGGAATATATTCTTGCAGTACGGAGTACCTTAAAACAACGACGAGTTTTTTTGAAAAGAAAAAGCCAAGATGTTCGTATTAATGCGTATAATAAAGATATTTTGCAATTATTCGAATCAAACATAGAATTACAATTTATACTTGATGAGTTTGCTGTCATAAGCTATGTTACTAACTACATTAGTAAAATTGACGGGGGTCTTTCGAAACTATTGAGAAATGCTTCAGCCGACTGTGATGTTGGGAACAAAACTGTTAAAGAAAAACTTCGTACGCTTGCAAATATATTTTTGAACTTTAACTTGATGTCAGCTCAAGAAGCATCTTACCATGTTTTATCGATGTCACTTTCAAAAAAGAGCCGGAAATCAATATTTATAAACACCAGTCCTAAAAACGAACGAGTAATGATGTTAAAATCTGAAAATACACTTAAGTCCATGGATAAGAACTCAACAGAAATCTATCTGCGAGATATATTTGACAGCTATAACAAGAGAGCTTTAAAAAAAAAAAAAAAAAATTAGAGAACCAGGGCCTAGTGACTTACAACTCTCAACCATTCCTGTGTGCGAGTACTGTTGTCAGGGATGGAGGGGACCTACAGTTTAATGCCGAATCCGAACGGCTAATTTGAGAAAGCACTTTTTCATGACAAGCATTACTCTTGGAGAATTTGTCAATTCCTCGCAAGAGGCAGTACCCGTTTTTTTTTTTTTTAAATTAAGGTGGCACAGGCAGGGATCGAACCCAAGACCTCTCGCATGACAGTCCAACGCACTAACCATCATGCCACGGGTACTACAAGAGAGCTTTATGCCTTGAAAATATCTGCTTAGCTGACTATGCAGCAAATTATGAAAAGCACAAAAGCAAGGGAGTCGTCGATGAAGGAGGTGATTGTGTAAATTAGGATTGCAATAGCATTATTTACAAAAACCGACAAAAACCGGCTATTATTCGATACAGAAGATATAAATTAAATCAAGATCCACTAAATTATTACCGAGAGCAAATATTACTTTTCATGCCCTGGCGAATTGAACTCGAAGTCGAAGAATACGAATACGAGAAAATATATGTATAACAACAACAAAGAATTAATATTAAAGCATCAAGCCATGTTTTCTATAATAAGTGATGATGCAATTGATGAAGCAATAGAAGCAGTCGAAAAAGAAAATGAGATAAAATATGACGACGAAATCGAGGAAACCCATAATCTCGAATTTATCTGCCGATAAATGTATTGACATTTTTGAGCAAGGTGGCAATGAAAAAAAAAAGTTGGAAAAAAAATATTCTTCAATACCCAAAGTACGAATCACAAATCCACCTAGAATACTAGAAGCCGACCTTCGGAATATGATGAAAAATTTAAACACGAAACAGAAGGAAGTGGTATTGCATGTTTTGAAGTGCTGCAGAACTGGGAATATACCCTTTAGAATATTTCTGAGTGGTTCAGCTTATGTTGGTAAAACTACTGTCATCAATGCAATTTATCAAGTAATAACTAAATATTTTGAAAATTTGCCAGGTGAATGCAATGGCCAACTAATAGTTTTATTGACTGCACCTTCAGGAAAAGCTGCCTTTTTAATTAATGGTGTAACTTTGCACTCCGCTTTTGCTTTACCATGCAAACGTTATAGCGTTAATATTCCACAGCTTTCTGATGATGTAGCGAATAAACTACGAGTCGCTTTATTTCATGTTCAACT
The DNA here is from genome assembly GCA_951509635.1 of Eupeodes luniger. NCBI lineage: Eukaryota > Metazoa > Arthropoda > Insecta > Diptera > Syrphidae > Eupeodes > Eupeodes luniger. The sequence continues at coordinate 231,394,722 of OX608073.1, read as the reverse complement.
TTTAGTAATTGAATACCCTTGGTACACGAAAGAATTGCGTTTACTGCGTAACAAAAGAAATAAGGCATGGAAAACGTATCTCAAGACTCTGTCTCCAATCAATTTCTCTTTTTATGTTGAACTTTTTAACGAATTTAAGTCTCTTTCAAATTTTTTATATGCTATTTATGTTTCTGATATGGGCACCTCTTTGAAAGAGAATCCTAAAAAATTTTGGAAACTTGTAAACTTAAAGAAAAAATCAGATGGCTTTCCAGTTAACTTCACTTACAAGAATCTTTCTTTAAATAAAACTGTTGATATCTGTAACGCTTTCGCAACAAATTTTCGTGAATCTTTTGTTAATAGCCCTCAAGAAATTGATGAAGTATATTTTCATAATCTTCACTCCTTTTCGCAAACTAGCTGTAGTCACATCCCTGTGCTACAGAGTACGGTCCTTGATCTTTTATCCGCGTTGAATGATGACTGCTCAGCCGGTCCCGATGGTATTCCCGCGATAATACTAAAAAAGTGTAGTAATGCTTTAGTTGAACCCCTTACGTTCTTATTCAAACTTTCTCTAAAAACAGGTAAATGTCCCAGTATATGGAAGAAGTCATTTCTTACACCAATTTTCAAGAAAGGTAACAAGGCGGATATAACAAACTACAGGCCCATTGCAAAGCTTTCTTGCATACCTAAATTGTTTGAACAAGTTGTTTGTGAAAGTGTAGCATTTTTTAGTAAAAATCTCATTTGCGAACAGCAACATGGTTTTGTGAAAAAAAGATCAACCGTTACTAATCTCCTCACATTCTCAAACATATGTTCAAACGCTTTAGAACAAGGTTATGAAGTTGACTGTATATACACTGACTTTTCCAAAGCTTTTGACCAACTTAGCCACGGAATTATTTTATTTAAACTTAAAGCTCTTGGTTTTCCACCATTTTTCTTAGCTTGGATCAAATCATACCTTGAAAACAGATCCTATGAGGTAAAATTTAGAAATTGTCATTCTGAACCTTTTGTTGCTCAATCTGGTGTTCCCCAGGGAAGCCATCTTGGCCCTTTTCTATTCAACCTGTCTATAAATGACGTATCGTCTTGTCTACGCTCAAGTGATGTTCTTATTTTTGCTGATGACATGAAAATTTTTAAGATAATAAAGTCCACCCAAGATCGCATCCTATTACAAGCAGACATTGATAGTTTCACATTTTGGTGTGCCAAAAATAGCCTTGCCCTCAACCTTTTTAAATGCCAGACGATAACTTTTACTAAAAAACGAATCGGTAGTGTATTTGATTATTTTATATCAAAGCAAAAACTCAGTCGCGTCTCCACAATTAAAGATTTAGGTGTTCATTTCTGTTCCAACTTAGAATTTACACATCACATTAATTTTATTGTTAATAAAGCAAGTTCTATGCTTGGTTTTATAAAACGCTGGGCAAAGGAGTTCAATGATCCCTATGTTACTCTTTTTTTATACAATTGTCATGTTCGTCCTCATCTTGAATATGCTTCGCAGGTATGGACTCCCTATTACGAAATTCATAAGAAACGTATTGAATCAATTCAACATAATTTCATTCGCTTCGCCCTAAAGGATCTTCCGTGGGAAGATCCTTATGATCTGCCTCCCTATGAACATCGTATTCAGCTTCTTCAATTGCAAACTCTCCATCAAAGGCGTGTTAATAATGATTTAATATTTTTTCATCAACTTATTAATGGTGAAATTGATGCACCTTATTTGCTGTCTTGTATACATTTAAATTACCGAGGCGGAACTCATCACCTGCGTGCTTTTGACTTTATACATATTGACTTCCATAGAACTAACTATGGGAAGAATGAAGCTTTATGTCGAATGAGCATTTTATATAACTTAAACTGTTCATCGATAGATTTAAATTTAAATAAGGTGGGATTTAAATCATTGTTTAGAACCAGTGCTCCACTATCGTAATCGTCTATATTTTATTTTTTGTTGTTCTGTAATAATTCATGTTAAATGTTAATTATGTTTTGTATTTTGTGCGTGTGTTAGGCTTTAATTATTGTATTATTATCTTACTAACAACTAACACATGCACTAATGATGAGCCTCTGATCGAAGTGTGACGCTTGCTGTAAGCTAACTACTTTCTGAAAATTCTGAAGTGTAAAAAAAAAAAAAAAAAAAAATTCAATGGTTGATTTGAACCAATTACCCCCAGTTAAAGATAAGTCTGTTTTTCAAGTATATTCCCGCAATGAAATGGCTTCATTTTTTGATATTAATCCATTGTGGGATTTATTTGAATTTTTTGAGTTGACAGAAATAATGCGACAAAAAAGATGATTTATCATTTATTCACGCTTTGAATCATTTAGCTGTTGGGAAATTAACGGACAAAGACATGCAGTTAATAAGATCTAGAGAGGTAAAAATAAAGGAAGATATTCCAGAAACTGCAATAAGGTTATATGCTACCAACAATAACGTCAAAAAATACAACTCGTTTAAAATATCCCAAAGTAAAAATAAATTATTCACTTCAAAACCAATAATTTTAACCTCTTCGGCATTGAATGACACCGAGAAAAAAATTAAATCTGAAGCAATGAAACACCAAACAACAATTGAGTTGCCGGATACTATTGACATCAAAATTGGTATCAAATATATGATAGTATGTAATATAGATGTGGCAGACGGTTTAGTGAATGGTGCTTGCGGTATTTTAAAGCATGTAGAATTGAAAGAAAAACAAACACTATCATTATTATGGTTCGATTTTCATATTCCGAGAGTTGGTTTAAGAGCCCGAATTCGATTTCGCGATTACATAGCAAACAATAAAATAGATACTGACTGGACCCCAATTGAAAAAATTGCAATACAGACGACTGTTGGCGATGATGGCAGGTACTCAATCATAAAGAATCAATTTCCCATAACTCCTGCAGAGACAATTACTATACATAAAAGCCAAGATCAAACTTATGACAATGTATGCTTGGATTTCTCTGTTAGTGAAAAGTTAACGTTGTCATTATTATACGTTGCCTTAAGTCGTGTAACAAAGCTAAGTGGATGGTTTGTACTTGGGAAATTAAGAATTCCAAATCGTAGTAAAGACATGACAGTCCTAAATCCTGCACTGACGGAACTTGAACGTTTGAAAACAACAAGGACACTAAAACTTTGTTACAACAATTTTGAAAACATTACATCAGGAATAATATGTCTGTATCAGAATGTTGGTACACTTAAAACTTCACTAGATTGTGTTATGAGCGATAAGTGGTATTTACGGGCGGATGTTTTGATTTTCAGCGAAACACTTACAACTCACACAAATGTAATAGATATTGAGTCTTACAAAATTGCATTGAGAATTGATCGTTGCAGTAAAACGAAAAACCGCGGCCTTGTTTGCTATGTAAAAAAGAATATTCCATTTGCGATATTAAACTTAGAAGATTCTTATACTGAAAATGGGTACGTACAATTATTCGCAATAAAAGTCACTAAATATTACTTTATAAGTGGATATAAATCTCCGCGGGCAACACGACAAATGTTTCAAGCTTGTTTTCAAAAAATAATCCACAAAATATCCCGAGACAGACCGATAGATAGCTTCACAACAACAGCGCACACGCAAATCGATGTTATTTTTTCGAATTTTAAAACAATCCAGAGTGGAGTTTATGAAACATTTTTCAGTTACCACATGCCTATATATGTTATCATTGATGGTATATGTGAAAAAAATAATAATTATGACCAAAATCAAGATGATTTTCAGAGGGAAATTGATACAAATCTTTATGATTGTAATGATAACCAGGACAAGAATAATTGTGGCAAAGAAAGTATGGAACAGCCAATAAGAAATGATACTGAAAAATGTTTCATGTTGTGTGACAATATTGTTGAAATGGCTCATTATGACATCGAAAATTTTGACAAAATAAATGATGAGATCGAAAATCAACAGAGAAAAAAAACCAATGAGCCTTTCAATTTTGATATTTCAATGCAGGAATGTAATGTTGTGATTGATCCAGAAACATATTTAAATGACGGACACATAAACCTATTTCAAGAAATAATGAACAGATATTTGGAACAACAAGGAGTGAAGAATTTTGCGCAAAATACGGCCTATATACTCGCGTGCTTAAGTCATCTTCAACCAGTACCACAATCAACAAGTAATATCCAAATAATATACAGCGGTGGTTTTGGAGCACAAGTAATAGGTCACTGGATATGTACTAGATACGACGGAAACGGCAATGTCCACATTTATGACAGCTTAAATAGGAATCACCTAGAAAAAGATCAAAGGGACTATCTTAATGTTATTTATAATTTCAATACAAAATATCAAGCCTTTCCCGCCATTTTATCGTAAGCGACATTTTCAATAAAAAAGACAATTTAATTATTAAAATTTGCTAGTAACACACAGAGCCTTGAAGGCTATTGTCATGTCTTAACTTAAGCATTATTAATATTTTCCAATACTAACTATGGGTAAAAGTTGTTTCAAAGACCAGCAGTAAGCTTTTGATTTGTCGTTTACGATAAAATTTATTTTGGCGCTTACGATAAATTGGCGGGAAGGGCTCGATATGTCTTCCACAAAGTGCAGCAGCAGAGCAATGGAATTGATTGCGGGGCATTCGCTATTTACTTCGCGACCTTATTGTGCTTTAAGAAATCACCGGAAAAACAAGGTTTGTGTTGGAGTTGATTAAGAATGGTTTCCTAACTTTTAATGAACAAAATTATTAAGTTGCTCCGGAGTTCTACTTTGAAAATTCTTTGTTTGAATTGTCAACAATTAAAATTTTTTTTTTTAAAGTAGGGATACAAATACAAAAGCAAACAAACTTATATCGTGAGGAAAAGGCCTACTGGGGATACCTCTTTAAAAAAACGCGTGGAAGAGTTTACCTCTTGGGTCACGTGGAAACAACTTAACATTGGTCCAAAATACGAGTATATAACTAGAGTTAAAATATTGTATTATTTTGTTAAATTAATATTTGTTTACTTTTCGTGAAATCAAATTAAGTTCACTTCAAAAATAAATCGGGTTATAGTTAACACACCAAATGTTTCTTATTGCAAGACTCTAACAAACAATCTTTGAGTCTCAAATATCTCGTTTAAAAATAAATTAAATTTCATATTTATCGAAGTTGTTTTACTGAAAATTTGATTATTACAAAAAATACAACATGTAATGCTATTCAGTGCACCAATGGGAAGTTATCAGTGTGGGTCGCAACCCAGCCTCTTTTTTTCTTTTAAATTACTTACTTTATGAAATAATTGTGTTACAATAGTTTTCTAATCAATATTAATTTTGATTAATTTGTGATATTTTGTTTGAAACAAAAGTTCTCCCCGGTAAGGTGTGCAGCATTTTTGTATTTTCCAAAGTGTTCTCTTCTCCATGTTTAAGTGCTTTTTGTTTTAAATTATATTTCTATATGATGTTCCCCTACTTTCTGATTCCCCCTTTTTAGTTTTATTTCAAAACATTTTTGTCATTAATATTTCAACTCCTTGCGTGGGTCAGACACCAGAGCGTGATTTAACTAATCAAAATGCGTTAGCTCAACAAATGCATTCATTGAAAAAATAGCTAATTCGAGATTTGGTTACTGGTACTGTCACGATTGCCGCAAGCTCTCTGTATCCCAAATAGCTTCTAAAATGTCTTCTTTTAAGGCTGACATTTAAAAACTTTCTAAAGATCTTGAAAAGCTCCTCAAGTCATTCAACACTGCAGTTAGCAAATTAAATGCATATTCTGTAACCAACATCATGGTTGATAGTTCCACTTCGACTAAAGCCTAGTACATACTTCCTCGTGAAGTGAACGTTCGCCAGTGGAGAAAGTGAACTTTTGACATTGCTCACTGGTACACACTTGTGAATACACGTTGTGAACATTTGACGTTTAAAACATCAACGCAAACAATTCATAGCACAAAATAAATCTTTGGTGTGGATACATTTATTAAAATGGAGGAAAAAATTATAATTATCGCTGCAACTTCTGTTTTAATTCTCACCAGAATTTGCTTGAGACGGGTCAATCCATATTTACAGGGACGAAGTTCTTTCGGAAGATTCAATGATGTATGTACATGTACAAGGCTCAAAACAAAATATCTTAAGAGTGGTTAATTAAAATTATTTAATTTTCTTTTCAGTTTGATGATATGATGAATTACCCTGCAAGTTTTCGGGAGAACTTTCACATGAGCTATGAGCAGTTTCCTTATTATATTTACTACAAAATAGAAACACATCTGAAACCAGTAAATTATTCCAGAGCTGATATAATTCCTGCAAAAGCAAAACTAGCAATGGTCTTAGAGTAAGTTCCCAAGTATCAAGCATTTCCATTTTGACTAATTCCTTTTTGTTTAACCCAGATTTCTTGCTTGTGGTTCGCTTCAAAGAAACATTGCATCTGTTTATCGAGTGAGCAAACAAGCTTTTGGTCTAATTGTTGATCAAGTTTGTATCGCTATATGCACCGATATGAGTGACGAGATGCCAAAAATGAGGAAAACAAATTGGTTGGAAGTTGCAAATAAGTTCAATGCTAGATGGAATTTTCCCAATTGTGTTGGAGCCATTGATGGCAAACATATAGCCATTAAGTGCCCCAAAAATGCCGGGTCCTTGTTCTACAATTACAAGGTTAATTTGTTTTTAATTTTATATTTATTAACTTTTTTTAACTTTATATTATTTGTTTTTTAACTCCACCAGAAATTCCACAACATTGTTTTAATGGCTGTTGCTGATGCTCAATACAGATTTATATATGTCGACGTTGGAGCCTATGGATCAGAAGGAGATGCTTCTGTGTTTTTAACAAGCAGTTTTGGTCGAAGTATCGTCCAAAATACGATTACCTTACCTGAAAGCACTTACATTGGGTGCAATCAAATGCCTTTTGTTTTTGTAGGTGATGATGCATTCCCCGAACGAATTATGAAACCATACACACCACAGCGTCGAGCAAATCTCTCGGACTCGGAAACAATTTTCAATTACAGGCTTAGTCGGGCCCGCCGATGTGTTGAAAACTCATTTGGCATTTTGGTTGCCAAATTTGCATGTCTCTCACGTACGCTTTTTTGCGGTCCTGAAAGAGCACAAAAAATAACATCGGCGTGTTGTATTCTGCACAATTATTTATTAAAAAGTGATCGAAATTTCTATTGTCCAGACAATTTTGCAGATCGCTATGACGTAGATGGACGTCTCATTGAAGGGGAATGGCGGAATAAAGTACAAAATATTATCCATCTAGATAGATCATCACAACGACAATCAAGGCCAAACGAAAGTTAAAAAAAAATAAGAGATGTTTTCAAGGAATTCGTCAATTCAAATGATGGTTCCCTTCCCTGGCAGAGAACCGCAGTTTTCTTATAAAAAAAAAAACAATAATAATACAGAGATATGATTTTAATATACATTATCTTTTAACTGAAAATTTGTTTAAACATTTTAAGAAAAAAGTACGAATTGTAAGATTATATTTGAAGAAAATTTTTAATGAAAATCTTCTTTAAAACATAACATTAAATATGTATAACTATCAGTTTCTTTTCTTTGTTGAATAAAATTGTATCAAATTTTCACTCAAGAACTATTTTTATTCTGAAAAAAACTAATGCCTTATTGTGTTTTCTGACATAATTTAATTTCTTCATAGCACAACGGTCGAAATCGGCGAAATTGAAAACGAGAAAAAAGAGCATGTAATGTATGTAAATGATAACAATAATTGGAATCCCAATAGGGGTATATAGGGATCCGGTGCAACGAAAAAGTGTAAAACCGTGGGTTTGCATGTAACTCTTACAAAAATTTCGAGTAAAATTCTTGAAAGTGTTACATACAAACCACTGTCATTTCAAAACTACTCTCTTCATTGGGATGGTTCAAATGGTTCGGAGTTTTAATTTATGTCTGCTTACTGATTCCGTAAACGCTATTAAATTCAAAAAATTATTTCGAAAAATTTCCATCTAAAAATTGTTTCAACTTTTTTTTTGAGAATCAAAAAATGTTGAAAATACTTTTACATGGGAGTTTTTTGAAATCATTCTTTAAATTGAAAATGGTTGTAAGAAACACTAAGGTGACATAAATTATAACCCCGAACCGTTTGAACCATCTCAATGAAGAGAGTAGTTTTGAAATGACAGTGGTTTGTATGTAACACTTTCAAGAATTTTGCTTGAAATTCTTGTAAGTGTTTACATGCAAACCACCGTCATTATTGGCTTGTATTAAATAAATGCACTAATTCGCATAAACTTGCTCCCATAGCTTACTTAAACGTCTACTAACAACTTTCCTTTCCATTTCGTCATCTTACCTTTTGTTTTCTTTCTTGCCTATCCATTTTCCACTCTTTTGATTTCGTCAGCTTCCCAAATCACGCTAATATAAACACACAAATCTAACAAAACACTCATTTCAATTTTATTTCATAGGTTATGTTAACTATTTTATAATTTTATATAATGAATATACATATAAATCAGTTGGATAAATTCACACTTAATTTTTTCGCAGGTCTGAATTCAAGTTTGAATATATCTGGAAAAACTTTTCCAGAAATTGTCGGAGGATGATGTGGTTGATTTAAATCAGCAATTCATTACAATGACACACTTTTAATTTTTTCGCAGGTCATTGTAATGAATTGCTGATTTAAATCAACCACATCATCCTCCGACAATTTCTGGAAAAGTATGTCGAGGTTTTTCCAGATATGTATATTCAAACTTGAATTCAGATTTGGAAGCAGCCGAATTTTGTTTAACGAATGTGCTGAGTGACTTTGTCAAGTCGGACACTGATGCTTCCAGCGCATCTGGTGTGTTGCTTCCTCTCTTTGAAGCCTGAAATTTATGTAAATAAATTAGTAACAATAATTAATTAGTTAAAGGAAAAATTTATTACATATTTATATATTGCCGAACTTGACTCCCCTTCACTTAAAGACTTTGTTTCCTCCTCTGTGCCACCCATAACTATCGTGGACCGAGGAAACTTGTACGAGGTTGGCGTGAGGAATGCCAAAGCGTCATTCAGTTCAGAACTCCCGGTTTCACCAAAGAACATTTCGTCGCCACTGTCTCCCGATTTTCCACAAATTTTTTTTTGTTTGTGGCGTAGGCTGTCTCGGATGCTTTTGTAAATGGCTCGGCAGTCATCAACTGAAAAATGTATACAAACATTATTATACTAATTAGGAAATAATGTGGGTATATTTACCACTTCTGTCCATTTTCTTGGCCACACGTATCCAAGCAGCGCTGACAGCATTTTTGTTCGAGTGCAACTTGTTGTTTAAATTGTGGATCACATCCTCATCTTTGATGAAACCGGAGAGCTTGATTTTGTCCGCATCTGATGTCGGCTTTCGTCTCTTATTTGATGTGTTATACATTTTTCTTTTTGCTGTTTGTGAGAGGCCAACATCGTCAACTTCATCTGTTGACTCTTCGAACAGGTATTCTATTTGATATGAAACCATTTTAACTTTTTTTTTAGAACAACGCGCAAGCAGCCACAAACTTTAAATGCGGAAACCAAATGTCAAAGCTTCACCAACAGTTCCCGTACATTTTGCACGTGAATTGCCCGTGAACGAAAACTCTCCACTTTGTTCTCCACTCAGCTTCACGAGCACGTTCACGGGTGAACGAAAAACCGAAATTTGTATGGGTTCACGAGATGATTCACAAGTATGTACTAGGCTTAATGATTTAGCTCAGTCCAACATCCCAACTACTTTCTCTTCTGCGGATGAAGATATTCTCGTGCAAGCAGGTTCTAGTGTTAACAAAGCAAAAAGTGTGCCTGACAAAAAAAAAGTCTGAGAAAAGAAGCCGATAAAACTCTGTGCTTGCTATAAATTATACTTAATTTCATTCGCTGTGATCTAAAGGTTCTTCCTTGGGATGATCCATATGATCTGCCTTCCTATGAACATCGTATTCAGTTTCTTCAAATCCAATCTCTCCATCAAAGGCGTGTTAATAATGACTTAATATTTCTTCATCAACTCATTAATGGTGAAATTGATGCACCTTATTTGCTATCCTGTGTACATTTGAATTATTGAGGCGGAACTCATCACCTGCGTACATTCGATTTTATACATATTGACTTCCATAGAACTAACTATGGGAAGAATGAAGCTTTAAGTCGATTAAACATTTTATATAACTTAAACTGTTTATCGATGAATTTAAATCTAATTAAGGTGGGATTAAAATCATTGTTTAGAACCAGTTTTCCACTATCGTAAACTATTTGTTGTTTTGTAATAGTTCATGTTTAATACCTATGTTTTGTATTTTGTGCGTGTGTTAGGCTTTAATTGTATTATTTTCTTACTAACAACCAACACATGCACTTATGATGAGCCTCTGATCGTAGTTTGAAGCTTGCTATAAGCTAACTACTTTCTGAAAATTCTGAAGTGTAAAAGAAAGGTGTTAATGAACCCTTTGGAGGTGTTTCCGTGCTTGTATTTGGTGATTTAAACCAATAACACCCAGACAAAAATAAGCCTGTTTTTCAAGTATATTCCCACAATGAAATGGCTATACGGTTATACGCTACTAACAATAACGAGAAAAAATACAATTCGATTAAAATATCACATAGTAAAAACAAATTATTCACTTCAAAAGCAATAATTTTAACCTCTTCAGCATTGAATGACACTGGAAAAAATTTAAATTGAAAGCAATGAAACACCAAATACCAATTAAATTGCCGGATACTATTGACATAAAATAAAGACACGGTTGTTTAGTGAATGGTGCTTATAGCATTTTAAAGCATGTAGAATTCAAAGAAAAAGAAACACTGTCGATATTATGGTTCCATTTTCAATTTCCGAGGGTTGGTTTAAGAGTCCGAACCCCATTTCAGGATCACATAAAAAGCAGAAAATATCCAAAAAATTGTAATACAGACGATTTTCGGCGATTTTGGCAGGTACTCCATCATAAAGGATCAAAATTCCATAACTCCTGCTGCAGAGGCAATAACTATACATGAAAGCCCATCCGGGAAAATATGCGTCAAGACAAGGTGTAATGGTCATCTTCTGATGAGCCCAACCATTACACCGGGGCGAAACGCATATTTGAACATTTGCTGGTTTATATTTATTTCATGATTTAAATCATTTTTATTAAAAATAAACAATGTTCAGGAAAAAACTATTTGACTGCTACAGTCAAACATTTCTTTTTCATGAAAGCCAAGTTCAAACTTATGACAGTGCACCTATACTTGGATTTCTCTTTTAGTGAAAAACTAACGCTGTCAGTATTATATGTTGCCTTGAATCGCGTAACATTTCACATTCGTGGTAAAAACTTGACAGTCGTAAATCCTGCACTCACGGAACTCAAACGTTTGAAAACAACAAGGAAACGAAAACTTTATCGGGAATAATATTTGCGTATCAGAATGTTGGTACACTGAAAACCGCACTGGATAGTGTTATGAGTGATATTTACGGGCGAGTGTTTTAAGTTTTACCGAAACACTTACAATTCACAGAAATATAAAAGATTAAGAATTGATGGTTGCAGTTAAACGAAAAACCGCAGACTTGTTTGCTATGTTAAAAAAAAACAGGCTCAACTATCCTTTACCGCAGCACGAATTTTCACACGCGGTTTTTTTTAAGCGATAGATATGCTCTAAAACATAATATTAGTCGCAATTTTAGGGCGAGGAAAAATGTTTTTCAATTTGAATTAATTTTTAAACTTTCACTTTTTCACACAAAAAACACATAATAACTGCCATTTTCCAGATGTTTTTTCTTATTTTGACAGTTCTTTCCAATTTTCCAGTCATTTCAGTGATTCCAGATGTACTTTTTTTTTTGGATTTTATTAGAAATTGTTAAGTTTATTTGATTTTTTAAGGAAAATTTACATAAATTCGGGGGAAATTTGGGAAAATTTGCTATTCTCACTTTTTAATTGTTAAAAACAATAATATTTACAATATGACTTGAGAAAAAGCAGTTATTTAACGGAAAATGTGCCGCAATTTAAGAAAAGTGATATTGCATTATTTGAATGCAATTTTATTATATCAAAGTGGAAAGCAAAAGTGAAAATGTTCCTGGGAGTTCAATTAAAGTTGAGCAAATTACCCCACAAAAAAAATTAAATTCTGACGATGTTCGGAAACAGTGGTAATTATTAAATAGTTTATTAAATTATTGTTCTTCTTATTTAAGGAATTTGGTGAAGCTCTACAAAAACATCAGCGACGAACCCTTGGCAGTGAGGCTGGCAGAAAAGCTGGGTTTGTTGCCAGATTTCAAAAAATGCAGAATCCACAGAATCCCAATGGCCATCTACACCCATGAAAACTCCATCGGATTCTTTTAGTGCGACAGGGGTACGTGCCGAGGCAAAAAAAGAATATCACGTTCTGTTGGGACGTGGTTAGAAGAGGCGCGTATCCCTGTGCAAAGGGTTATGTACTTGATGTACAGTTTCACCCGGAAGTTTCCGTACGAAACGGTGATGATGGAAGATTTTACTTGCGCTTCAAGTTGTGTGTCAACGAGAACCATCGCGGATTGGTATAGCTACTGCCGTGAAGTTATCGTTGACCACTTCTTGGAGAATTAAGAAATTGGTGCCAAAATTGGTGGGCCTGGACGCGTGTTCAAATTGACGAGAGTAAATTTGGACGACGAAAGTTCAATAAAGGTCGTCGGGTAGATGGAAATTGGGTTCTCGGTATGATCGAGGATGGATCTGAGGATCTCAGGTTGGAGGTGTGTCCTGGGAATGTACGCAGTGCTCAGGTAAGTTTTTATAATTATGTAAACTATTCAATATTGATAAAGTTTTTTTATGTCAGGTACTGAATACTTTGATAAGGAAGCACGTAGAGGATGGGACGACTATCCATACCGACTACTGGAGGGCCTATGATTGTCTGGGAGAGCATGGTTACAACCATAAAAAGGTGAACCATAGCGATCCCGACAATCCGTTTGTAGCGGAGGATGGTACACATACCCAAAGGATAGAATCCCAATGGAGGGTGGTAAAACGGGCATTCTATAACGACAGTTATAACCACAATTTCCCGGAGTGGATTGTGGAGTACCAGTGGCGGCGAAATATAAAAAAAATGCCTAGATCCGTTTGAGGAATTGGTAAAGGCAATTATGCATGTATTCGGAAATTTCAAAACAGATTTATAAAGAAAAAAATAATTCACTGTTGTTTACTTTGTATTTTGTATTAATCCTAGTAGCGCAAAAATGTAGGTACTGTTAAATGAAACATTTAAGTGCAAGGAACTTTGCACATACTCAACCTCGCACCCACCCCAAATCCTATGGTGTGCCTAAGCAGGGGGTTGCATACCTCACTCTTTTTGCGTTGGAATATCCATTAAAACGAACTTTAAGTAGGCGTACAGCACTTTTCAAAATGCCTACCATATCTGCTAGCTCGAGCACTTTCAACCGACGGTCACCCAATACCATTTTGTAGATTTTCTTCACCATTCTTCTGGCTTGATCACCTCATTGGGGGACCACTGCGATGTTCATCTTGTTCATTTAAGCTCTGCCACCCAATATTTGACTGTTGTAAATGAATTAGCAGACAAACCCAGAGTAGAATCTATCACCGCTTTGATATTGGTTGGACTGAGGCCTTTCAAATGAAAGTATTGTATCACCTACCGATGACCAAATTTTTACATGTTTACAAATTCAATAAGAGCGTTCACTATTGATGGCTGCCAAGCAAATACTGAACAACGTAGCGTCGTCAAACTTGAGCTTTATAAACTTGGTACTCTCTACAATAGTCATTCTTTCAAACAACAACTGCAAATAGCAAATTTATTTAAAAAGAATATAATATAACAACAATTTCGGGATTATCGATAGATTGGGGAACTTTTGAATTAATGTTAGTGTTGAAAAATAATTTCAGTTTTTGTGAAGTCAATAGTAAAAAATTTACCCAATTAAGATTTTAATTTTATTTATTTTTTCAAGGACTAAAGGCTGCAAGCTATTTTGAATCAATAATTCAACAAGTCTGAAATATAGTGCATTGTCTTCTACTTTGCTTGAATTTTTTCAACAGTATATAGAATTTGTATTATGACAAACCTCTTTTATAAAACTTAAGCTAAGCCCTGAGCTATAATCTTTTATTAGATTTTAATTTTTTATTAGATTTTAATTTTCAACTTCAAATGTTAAGAAATTTTAACTTGGTTGAATATAGTTCGTAGTAACTTTTTGCATAAAAACTTATGTTAGATGAACTGAAATTTTGGAAAAATTGCGTCTTGACAAGGTGCCTCACTCAGTCAACTGATGAGTCCATGTGAGTTCCACCCGGACGAAACGCCAAATTTTTGTCAAGGACTAAAGGCTGCAAGCTATTTTGAATCAATAATTCAACAAGTCCGAAATATAGTGCATTGTCTTCTACTTTGCTTGAATTTTTTCAACAGTATATAGAATTTGTATTATGACAAACCTCTTTTATTTATTTTTGTTGAGGGTTACAAAATTCCTGTAAAAAAATTAATACATTTTAGGAATTAAATTGTTTGTTTTAATATTTGATATACATACATTACTTTTAGTTTATAATTTTAATTTACAGCTTCTTTTTGTTTTGTGATCTTCTTTAACCAACAAACTTACCTCCATCTAATGACCCAATAATAAGACATGTGAATTTATTTTTTTTATGTTGGCTGACTGTGTTAAGACCATTTTATTAAGTAATTCATCCATACATTATTGATTATTTATTGCTTTTAAGTTATTTCTTTTTGTTAATGTATTGAATTGTCAATTTTTAAATTTGTTTTAAATTTATTACGTATTTTTTTGAAATTGTTTCCTTATGATAATTAATTATTTATTTTTAAATTCTTACATATTCCTGGTACCAAATTTAATAAAAAAAAACCTTGCGACCTTGATTTCAATTTAGTTCATTAGATTTTATTAATAACAACATTAGGGCCCTCTTGAAGCTTTTTGCATTACTTGATTTGATTACTTACAAACAGTTAAGAACAAATTAAATTTTCCTACAGAATACTTTTCTCTTTTCGGGTTTATTTTTGAATGACAAACCGATTTGAATATTATTTGTATACGGTAACAAAGCATGTTACTATCTTATCCAATTATAATGCAAAAATAAGGATACCAACACAAATTATGTGTTTCTAGATAGTAAGAAAATGGCAAGCGTTGATGATATTGTAATCGAAGAAGAGCGACAGTTGATTTTGAAGCTAGTTGAAAGTTACTACCTCTATGACCTTTTGCTCAAAAATTATGTAAACATATTTCCTTTTTGGTGGAGTGCCATAACCCCCGCGGCATTAACCCCCGCGGGGGTTAATTCCCAATTGAATGGGAATTAACACCCGCGGGGGTTAATTCCTTTTTCAAGTGGCATTAATCCCCAGAAGAAAAAGGAAATAACCCCCGCGGGTGTTAATTCCCATTCAGAAATGGCTTAACCCCTATTTTTTCTTTTGTTTTAGCTTTGCTGTACAATAGTAAACAAATAAAGGAAAAATAAATAATTATATAGGTATAAAATGCACAACGAAATTGCGATCTTGTTCCTTGAGTTGAAGTTTAAAATAATGTATTTAAATATTTTTGGAAAATAATTCTTATTTTGTTTTACGATTTTTAAATGTACTTAAACCTTTAACTTAAACAGAAATAAAGTACATATCTATTCTTCTTAGAAATGGTGAGTTTTCAAAATGGAATTGAGAAAGCTATGATATACCTTCCTATAACAGATATACAAAAAATACGAACTAGTGTTATGCACTTTTTACTATCATCATAATCTTATGCTGGTACAATTGTTATTTTAGGTGACGTGAAATAACGCCAAATAAAATAAAGCCAAATTTTCAATTTGGGTTTATTTCGCTTTAGAAAACGAAATAATAGCAATTTGGCATTGTTTCGATTTAAAATTTTGCAGAATTAGGAAAAAACATAAAGTAAAATTATCTTTTGTTTTAATAAAAATTCGGGGGAAGTGCAATTTTGGAACAATTTTTTTTGTTATGAATTAAAAAAGTTGAAAATGACAGATACTTGTTGCTCGATTCAAATTTTTGAAATTGGAGCCTAAACAAGTTTTTTTGAATTGATAGCACGGCGTACTAACAGCTAGGTATGTAAGGGGGGGCATGCTGCCCCCCTGCAACCCCCCTGCTTGGGATCACTATAGGATTTGGGGTGGGTGCGAGTTTGGGTATATGCAAAGAACACGAATGCATTGTGATTCTTTCATAACTGTGAGCCATACTTGCTTTTTTTTTTTGTTGGGAATTTCTTTAATTTTAGTGCTAAAATGCAAAAGTTCTTTGCATATACCCAAACTCGCACCCACCCCAAATCCTATAGTGATCCCAAGCAGGGGGGTTGCAGGGGGGCAGCATGCCCCCCCTAACATACCTAGCTGTTAGTACGCCGTGCTATCAATTTAAAAAAAAGTTTTTACAAACGAAATATTGCCAACTTTTGAATTTTAAAATATTCGGCGTTGTTTCCATTATTTTTTTTGCCTTATTTCTTTTTATAAATCGAAATAAAGCCAAATTGGTTTTATTTCGTTTTGAACAACGAAATAAGGCCAAATTTGAAATTTGGTGTTATTTCATTTGGTACTATTTCACGTCACCGTTATTTTATTTCAATTTTTCATGACTCCAATACAAACTATATATGCAAAGAAAATTTTTTACATATGGTTTGTGAAAATTAAAAAAAATCGCGCGCCTTTATGTTTGTTGTTTTTTTATTAACGTGGGGCTTGTTTCCAGTTATAATTGGGCATTAACCCCCACATAAAAAGAGAATTACCCCCGCGGGGATTAATGCCATTTGAAAAAGGAATTAACCCCCGCGGGGGTTAATTCCCAATTGAATGGGAATTAACCCCCGCGGGGGTTAATGCCGCGGGGGTTATGGCACTCCACCTTCCTTTTTTGGTTTTGCCAATTTACCTATACTTCACATTTAAAAAGCTTTATTCTATTTCATTTAATTATAATATAAAAAAATAAAATGGGGAACACATTTTTTGAAGCTCTCGGCAAAGCTAATGAGAGAAACTAACTTAAAAGTAATCTTCTGGTATTTAAACTTTTATAGAGCCAAATGATGGACCCCAAATTAAATAAATTTTTACATAAATGGCCAATTATAAGAAATCTTTGTTCACGAATGATTTGAAACATTGGTTAAAAAGAGACAAACACATATAATTATCAATGAATACACAAAGTCGCAACAACAATTAAAATAAACAACAGATGAGACAACAAGATCAATATATGGATGGCAGTCAGTTCTCATTCTACGCCCGATGATGGACATATGTATAGTCCGAAACGCGTCGCGAATATTTTTTCTATCAAAATAAAAATTAAATTGATATTGTGAAAATAAAACAAAACTAAATAAATACAAATTACAAAATTAAAATAATATTTTGATTCGTTTTTATTCAATAATTATTACAGTTTAAAGTCTATCCGAACAGCTAATTTGAGAAAGCACTTTTCATGGCATGAATAACTGTTGGAGGATTTGTCTATTCCTAGCAAGAGGCCGTACCCGTGAAAAAAACTTAAATGGCACACTAATGGTTTTAAGGTAATATATGTAAATCCAGAGTAAAACGTGCGTATGGAATGCACTGCTTTTAATTAATGAATGGAAAATTTCTTTATAATCTTAGACATTTCAATGAGATGCATGTTTATACTTATCTTTCTCTCTACAGTCTACACACACATAAAAGATATATTAAAAATACTGTGTTAAGTACTTTCATTTTATATCGTTTATGTTAAAAAGGGTCAGTAGAATATGGTCTCAATCTTCCAAAGTTACAGCCCAACTAGACTTTGACTATACAGTAATTTTAAACAATCTAAACTACATGAAACTATTTGTTTTAAAACTACAATATAAGCGAATTATGGCATAAACATAAATTCGTAAAAAAAGTATTAGTCTTTATTCACCCTTTTAACGTCTTCAAAAGCCAAAAAAAAAAAGAGGCTGGGATGCGACCCACACTGATAACTTCCCATCCCATCTGTAGATTTGCCTTGCTTAAAAGTTTGTCTATATGTATCAATTTTTGCGTGCTATTTTTTGTAGATTTTATTTTTTTATGAAAAAATGGACTGTTGGATTTTTATAAAAAAATTACTGAATATTAAATACAATATTTTCTGTGAAATAAGATAAGTTTGCAGCCAATATTTGTAATTTTTGAAAAACTATTTGATTCAAAAATCAATTTTTACCAACTTTTGTTGACTTTTTTTAGGTTTTTAATTTTTTGTACAAAAACTGTCAATTCAATTTTTTTCAAAATTTTACTGAATGTTGAAAACAATATTTTTTTAAAGGTTAAAGTAGTTTAAAGCAAATATCTCAAAGTTTTGAAAAGATATTTGAGTCGAAAATCAATTTTTACCACCTTTTATAAATTTTTTTTTAGGGTTTTATTTTTTGTAAAAAAAAAATGTCAATAAGATTTTTTTTCAAAATTTAATTAAATGTTGAAAACAATATTTCTTATAAGATAAAATAAGTTTTAAGCCTTAGTCTCAAGTTTTTGAAAAGATATTTGAGTCGAAATTCAATTTTTCCCAATTTTGAGTAATGTTTTTTTTTATGTTTTTATTTTTTATAAATAAACTGTCAATTAGATTTTTCTCAAAATTTTATCAGATGTCAAAAACATTATTCTTCATTGCAAAAAATTGTTTTGTAGATGAAATCATATTTTGGTCGTAAAATTTTTGAGGTGACAAATTTTTTTTTTCAGTTTTTTTGATTTATAAAAAAAACCGTTAATTGGATTTTTTTCCAAAAATATACTTGTTTTGTATTACGTTACAATATATAATATAAAATTTAATTCAAGTCTCTATCGTCATTGGTTCATGAGATATTTAGGTTTAACCAAAATTTTCACCTTTTTTTTTAAACTGCTATAGTAAAAAAACCACCCACGCAATTTTCTTGAGAGCCCTTTCTGCATCTTTCTGCCTTATTATCTGTATAACAAAATTTATTTGAAGTCGATATCTCTTCTGGTTCTTGAGCTATGGAAGACGAAAAAAACGTCGCGAACGTACAGACGTACGAACGTACGTACACACGCACGCACAGACATCTCTCTAATGCCCAATTTCATAAACAACTTTTAAACATTTATCAGGATTTTAAACTGTAAAATGGGATATTTTGGTTTCACCAAGCGTTTTTAAAGTAAACAAGCTTTTAAACACCTTTTAAAACTAAATGCCCATTTTCGGCTCACTAAATTTTAAAAGTGTCATTAAAAAATGAATATGACAGATTGACGGCTGATGTTTTGTTTTGTAAGATTTTTATTCTCAATATTTGGAGATACAGAATGAATAGGTAAACAAATTCAATTAATTACTATTTATAATATCATTTTTATGATTTAAATTTTTAATTAGAATATTAGATTGGTCATCTTCATCTGACGAAGAAGAAGAACATATAGTTATTCGCCGTTCAAGAGTATTCCGCGTTCACAAGAATCCATTTTCAGACTATGATGATATTGACTTCAAAATGAGGTTCCGACTTTCCAAAGCATCTGTGGATCAGTTGTTGAGTTTGTTTGGTCATCATTTGGAGCATAAAACTAAGCGAAATAAACCCGTCAGTGCATTAAATCAAGTGCTTATTACTTTAAGATTTTATGCCACAGGATCTTTCCAAATCTGCGTCGGAGATATGTTTAATATCTCAAAATCAACTGTGTGTCGCATCGTACGAAAAGTAACCCACCATATAGCATTAATGAGACCGCAATTTATAACACTTCCTACTGATCGTTATGATATGATGAACGTTCAAAACAAATTCTACGGCTTGGCTAGATTTCCGAAAGTTATTGGTGCAATCGATTGCACACACATCAGAATTCAGTCACCGGGTGGAGCGGAAGCAGAAGTTTATAGGAACAGAAAAGGATGGTTTTCAATTAATACTCAATGCGTATGTGAAAGTAATTTGAAATTCATTGATGTTGTGGCACGGTGGCCAGGAAGTGGGCATGATGCTAATATTTTTGACGATTCACTT
The DNA here is from genome assembly GCA_951509635.1 of Eupeodes luniger. Classification (NCBI taxonomy): domain Eukaryota; kingdom Metazoa; phylum Arthropoda; class Insecta; order Diptera; family Syrphidae; genus Eupeodes; species Eupeodes luniger. The sequence goes on along the minus strand of OX608073.1, from coordinate 231,374,461 downwards.
CTCCATGCTAGATTTGAAAACAATGAATTTCCAAATTGTTATCTACTTGGTGATGGTGGCTATCCGTGTAGAAATTATTTATTGACCCCAATACTAAATCCTAATACTACAGCTCAGATTGCCTACAACAAATCTCAAATAAAAACTAGAAATGTAATTGAAAGAGCTTTTGGGGTTTGGAAAAGGCGTTTTCCTTGCCTTACTATCGGTATGCGCATAGAAATAAAAACAATAATGGCAGTCATTGTTGCAACAGCAGTTTTGCATAATATATGTATTGAAATTGGAGACGAAGAGCCTCCAAATGATGCAGAAGTATTAGTACCAGCTTTTACAAACTTTGAATTACAAATCGCAAACGAAAACAATACTGCAGCACGGAACCAACTAGTAGATACATTTTTCAACGGCTAAACGTATTTGAACACGTTTCGTATGTAATATTGGTTCTTTTCTTTATAAAAATAAAAAAACTGTTGAGATTAACGCAATATATAAATAGGTATCTTTATTTTTGGATATGTGTACATATAGAACTATTGGTGAGCTTGTTTGTATAGCTCTTTTTCTTTAAGTTGAAGCTCGATCTCCTTGATTTTTAGCTCTACTTCAAGGATCTCTAGCTCCCTTTCCAATTTTTTTTTCTTAAGGGAGCAAATTTCATCACATTTGTGAAGGTTGGTTCCAACCCTTTTGGTCATTCTTCCTTTTGCTCTTGCTTTTTGAACGAAGTTCTTTGAAGTTGATGGAGCAGGTGGCGATAACGCAATGATTTCACTAATGTCGTTCGTCGGAGTAAGTATTTGGAATTCTTCCAAGTACTCCGGAAGAACAACAACGGAATCGCTTTCTACTTTGCTGTTATAGTCCGCATTGGAATCGTATACGTTGTCTTCGGGTGTGAACTGCAATCCCCCCATTCCAGCGATTTTTTCCTCCAGGCAACTCAGGGCTGAAGTTGATGGTCCACCACCAGTTTTATAGACTTCGGTCTGTACAAAACAAAATATCATCAAACAAGTTAGGTAGGTACATATGTTGGAATATAATTATGTACTATTTATAAATCATAGCACAGAAAACTTGGATTCAAATGCATTCACCTTTGAGAAACGTTAATTTAACTGTTGCTCAAATGACTTTATGTTTTTGAAAGAAAAACAAATTTTTCCTTGACTCAAGTTTTGGTGTTGAAATTCTTTTGGTTCTTACCTTATGAGTGGACATTTTTTTCTTCGTCTTATGTTTCAAGGACTCATATGTGCTTCTTAACTGCACAAAACTCCTTTCGCCCGAGGTTGCTACTGTGGAGTTAAAGATATTTGTAATCTCCTGCCAAGTTTTGTTTTTTTTATCCACAGTCACCCCATCTGTGGCTTTATTTTCTATTGTGTTCTTAAATTGGGCAACAATATCTATCAACCCATTTTTTTCAGCCTCGGTATAATTTCTTCCTCGTTCTCTTTTTTTTAAATTCGTTGTCATATTTTATTTTTGAACGACACTATTACTGAAACGGTTTGTTTTTGATTTTGAAGTAGTTTATACTGTTTTATTTTGCGATTCTTGTCATTTATTTCAACATATAATGCTTTCTCTTTTTTCTCACACAATTCAGTTAATAGAAAGAAAAAAGAAGTTTTATTTTTACAGGGTTGTGAAGAGGACTCTATTTTAACAAAAATATCCTTGAAATTTCCCATTTTAAGCTTGGTGAAACTGAAAAAATTTTAAGGCCTGATAAAATTTAAAAAGCTTTTAGATAAAAGTGCTTTTAGTGTTTCTTTATGAAATCGGGCATAAATATCTTTTATTTCGACTCTAGGTACCTTGAAACGTCGAGAAATGTCAAAATTTTCAATTTGTCAAATCGGACCCATTACAATAACTTCCTATGGGAAGTTAAAAATATAAAATAAATTCACAGATTCGTTTATTTCAACTCTAAAGGACTTATTACAACTGAATAACAAAATAAATGAAAGTAAAAAAATTAAATGCAAGAAATAATTATTCTTAAATGTTTGTAGCATTTTATTTTATAACTCCAAGGAAATATTTATTTTTAATAGAATAACTAAGAAATAATGGCGCATAATTTTAAACAAGCAATTGTTAAGGGTTAACCAAATTTACTAGTTATTTGGTTCCTAAATATTTAGAAACTTACTAACAATTAGGCTAATCGCCTTTTATTAAAAAAACGAGCATCCAAACATGTCTAAAAAGTTACAGTTCGTGAAAATTAACAAAGCAAATACGATTAAACGGACCTATTAATTGGAACTTCCATTTTTCCAGCTGTTGATGGACAATTCCATCCACTGCTCTTATAAGAATAGGTGTACAGATGTTATATGGATTTAGCAAATTGCTGAAATAACTACAACTAAAGTGCCGAGCTTTTTTTTATCACTTGTATTCGCCAAAATAGAACAAAATCATTACAGCTCATCTGCAGAAGTTTGATAACAATTGTATGACCAGCAGTATAAGTGGCACAGAGGGGAGTGCGGGCCTAAAAATCAGCCAGATTGGGATCAGCACCGTTCAGGCTCGTAGCCAGGGGGGGGCTAGAGGGGCTCAAGCCCCCCGAAATGATTTAAAAAAAAAAATATTTGAACAAAAGTTTGTATATTCTCTTATTAGTTCCTCACTACTTATGTATATTGTTCTGAAATCATGTTGCTTTAATAAATGTTTATCCCACAAATATTATAAACTAGCTGGAAACCCGTCGAAAACGACGGTGCATAAGCATAAGCATAAGCTAAGGAGGTTTTCAATAAACATATTCAGCACCAATATCACAAAAAAATGTTCTTACCGCTACCTCATTCTTAAATGTTGCTTTTGGAAAGGAAAAAGATATTGCTTCCCAATTAAATAGCCAGCGTGCAAGAGAAATATCCGAAAATAGAGCTGCAATAAGAAGACCAATTATTCAGTCTATTCTCTTTTGTGCAAATCAGGAGCTTCCGTTAAGAGGTGATAACGATAGTGGGGCTCTATCCTTAACTCAGCCTACAAAAAAGGATGGAAAATTAAGAGCACTTCTGCGTTTTAGAATTGAGTCTGGGGATACCAATTTAAAACACCACATCGTAACCAGTTCAAAAAATGCAACCTATATAAGCCCAGATATCCAAAACGAAATCTTGGATATATGCTCTGATATTGTCACCAGAAAAATATCTAACCGGGTTATAAGATCGAGTTGTTTTAGCATTCTGGCTGATGAAACAATGGATGTTGTTGGCACTGAGAAACTTTCAATATGTGTCCGATATGTTGACTGCTGTACAGAGCCCACGAAAAGTATGCTTCGGGAAGATTTTGTAGGTTTTATTCCTGTTGATGACCAAACTTCTGAAAACCTGACTAAAACCATATTGCAGCGATGTGAGGAACTACATCTAGATATGAACAAGTTTGTTGGCCAAGGTTATGACGGAGCGGCAAATATTTCAGGCCACTTAAGTGGAGTACAGAGTAGGATAAGGCAACAGTATCCAAATGCCAGATATGTTCACTGTGCAAGTCATCGCTTGAACCTGGCTCTGTCTAATGCCATGTCAACACCCTCGATTCGCAATTGTCTTGGTGTAGTAAGCGAAATAGCTAATTTCTTCCGAAACCATTCAAATGCAAATAAGACTTTCCAAATCGCCATCCAAAAATACGCACCAGAAAGCAGAAAAAAACGACTTTTGCGCCTTTGTGAAACAAGGTTTATTGAAAGGCATGACAGCATTCTTTCATTTGTAGAGCTCTTCAAATGTATTGCTATTAGTCTTGAAGAAATATCCATCAAGACGTGGGCAATGTCTTCAAAAGCATCAACTCTGTTAGGCGTTAGCAGCAATTCAAAGAAATGATTTTCTGGTAAGCCTCATGGTATGCGAAAAAATTTTTAGTTTAACGCTACCCTTATCAATTTTCCTTCAAAATGAATCTTTAAATTTCATGTCTGCAATAAATCACACGAAACAAGTCTTAAGTTCTCTTAAGAACATAAGAGAAACTGCCAGAGACTTTTTCAGAGACGCTTTTCAATCCGCATCACAACTTGCCAGGGATTTATTTGAAGTCAGCATAACAATTCCAAGGCTTTCTTTGAAACAAACAACGCGCTCTAATCCAGAAACATCATGTCCAGAAGACTATTTTAGAGTCTCTTACTTACCTGTCTAGATTCTCTTATACAAAATCTTACTGACAGATTTATGGTCAACGAGGACGTTTTACTATCGTTTCAAGCTCTGCTTCCAGGTTTTGCTGCCGCCAATCGAGTAAATGAAATGGAAAATCTAACACTCTACTTCGATAACCCAATATCCTTGTCAGCTGTTAAAGCGGAGTACATACTCTGGTACGAAAAAATTTCATCGATGGATCCAGTGGCGTAGCGTGGGTTTTTGCCGCCCGGGGTAGATTAAATTTTGCCGCCCCAAATTTTTTTGTCAAAGTTGGTGAACACTACCATTTCTTCCATAATGAACTATACTTACAGAGTATCCATTTATTTGTAGGTGATGTATATCGATTATAACCATATTGAAAGTAACCACATTTCAAGGAAATTTCAAATTTGGTTAATGTTTTAAATTGCATACTCACTATAAAATAAAGCTCAAAAAATAAATTAAGATTAAGAAATTATATTTAATTTTTTAAATCACTTCATTTTGGTTATTACTAGTACAAAGCAAAAATTTAATTTTTGTATTCATTTTAATAAGGAAAGTTTCGTATACTTTTATTTTTAATGAACATTTGTTTCGATTTTTAAATTAAGCAAATTTGATTTTTTTAATTACATTGTGGCAAGCAACTCGACTGACATTGACTTATGTACGTTACCCATATTTAATAATTTATAAAACGTAGAAAATGCTTAAATTATTTGTCTTCTTTGTTTTTTACACACAAATTCTTTTATTATTCTTTCGCTGTCAATCGCATCTCCTTAGAGTACTCATTGTTGACCTGAGATAGTTTTTTATTAATTTCCCATAGGAAGTTATTGTAATGGGTCCGATTTGTCAAATTGAAAATTTTGACATTTCTCGACGTTTCAAGGTCCCTAGAGTCGAAATAAAAGATTTTTAGAAAGATGTCTGTGCGTGCGTGTGTACGTATGTCCGTACGTTCGCGACTTTTTTTTCGTCGTCCATAGCTTAAGAACCAGAAGAGATATCGACTTCAAATAAATTTTGTTATACAGATAATAAGGCAAAAAGATGCAGAAAGGGCTCTCAAGAAAATTGCGTGGGTGTTTTTTTTACCATAGCAGTTTAAAAAAAAGGTGAAAATTTTGGTTAACCCTAAATATCTCATGAACCAATAACGCTAGAGACTTGAATTAAATTTTATATGATATATTGTAACGTGATACAAAACAATTATATTTTTTGAAAAAAATCCAATTAACAGTTTTTTTTATAAATTAAAAAAACCGAAAACAAAAATTTGTCACCTCGAAAATTTTACGACTCAAATATGATTTCATCTCCAAAACAATTTTGTGCAACGAAGAATAATGTTTTTAACATCATAAAAAATAAAAACCTAAAAAACATTACTCAAAGTTGGTAAAAATTGAATTTCGATTTAAATATCTTTTCAAAAACTTGAGATTAAGGCTTCAAACTTATTTTATCTTATAAGAAACATTGCTGTTAACATTCTGTAAAATTTTGAAAAACATCGAATTGACAGTTTTTTTTACAAAAAATAAAAACCTAAAAAAAACAATACTAAAACTTGGTATAAATAAAAATCGACTCAAATAGCTTTTCAAAAATTAAAAATATTGGCTTCAAACTTATTTTATTTCACAGAAAATATTGTTTTCGATATTCAATAACAAAAAAATAAACATAAAATGGTACTCAAATTTGGTAAAAATTGATACATATAGACAAACTTTTAATTAAGACAAATCGACAGACGGGATGGGAAGTTATCAGTGTGGGTCGCATCCCAGCCTCTTTTTAGTTTTAGTTTTGAAAAACTCCTCTCACATCCGGCATTGCTTATTGCTATTGTTAAAAATATACGCAGCATAATGGTAATGTTTGGCAAACTTGTTTCTAACTTCGACTGTACTATGAAATTGAATATTTCAAGCGGGTTTGTTCTTTCAAGATCGTTAAGTCTTTCCAATAAAGATGCAAAGGCTCTTAATCGACCACGTTCTATTTTGAAATCATGCTCTTTGAATGCAAGTTCCGAATCGTAATCAAAATTTTCAGCCAGTAGCTTGGAAGCTGAAAGAAAGTCGAATTTTTTGGCCAAACTTTGCAATTGGTTAAATCTCTCCTTGATTTCGACGATGATTTTATCTAAGGAAGAAAACAATTTTCTTCTCAACTCTTCGTCATGAGACAGACCAACATCTGTGCTTCCATCACCAAAGATGTACTTCCTTTTTTTCCTTCTGGGAGGATCCAAGGAAATGCCTAAGCTCTCACACTAATTTTTCTCATTTGTCTTCAAGAAAAGTCAGTAGAGCACTGATTTTAGCTGCACACTGATAAAGGTCAAGACCTTCGGTTTGTAAATTTGACATTCATTTATTTCATGAAAAACAGGTTTCCAAAAGCCCAAAAAGCAGAGAAAAGAAAAGGATTGCATTGCTATAAGCAAAGTTCCTGCATCTGTTCTCGTTTGTGGTGGTATAGTTTCAGGGTTCTTTTGTTTTGGTTACCTTTTTTTTTTTTGCCGCCCCTCAAACAAGTGCAAGGTTTTTTGTTTTGGTAACCTTTTTTTTTGCCGCCTCCCTTTTTTTGCCGCCCCTTAAACAAGTGCCGCCCGGGGCATTTGCCCACAAAAAAAAATCCAAACTATTTATTTAATTAAATAAAAAAAAAATACGAACAAAAATAAAACATTTACATTATGTAGTTTTTTTTTGAATTTTTGTATATAGAATTACTTCTTCCAAATTGAACAAGCAACCCCCCCCCACCCCGAACCGAAATCCTGGCTACGGGCCTGGCACCGTTTTATAAAAGCAGTTCACACAATTCAGCGTCCCGTCCTTCTCCAATTGATCGGTATTTGCACCATGTTCATGCAAAGTCGAAATAACTGTAGTATAACCGGGGAATCCATAAAGAGCGGCAACACACAGTGCGCCGCGCCGCCGGCCAAATCGAGGTGGTTCACATCGACCAATAGGACATGTTCAAATTAATAACGTTCATTCACATCAGTACCATATTCGATCGCAATTTGTAAGATGTCTCCATGGCCACTCCACGCAGCTGCTAGAAGGGCTGTCCGACAATCCTTATCAGCCAGGTTAATCTTACACCCACTAAATGTAACTAGTAGTTGAAATTCCTCAGTGTGAACACCCTTGCTGATCGCAGTGTAGTGGACCGTCACGACTGGATTGGTTTATATCGAAATGTTTCAAATGGCCAGTAACCTCAGGAGAAATTTGAGTGACCCCAAGTAAAAGTTTGACTACGAAAGGTTTGAGAGCGAGGAGTCACATGATGTCTGGGCTGTAACAGTTTAAATATTCATGCTTTTCTTATTAAGAGCAATATATTATAAAATAAACTCACTTGTTAATAAGCGTTATTTAAACCCTTCTCGGTGAGCAACTTCAAAATGATAGCATCTGTAGGCAAACTTGACTGGCGACTTAAAAAATTCACACAAAAACGTGGCAACTCCTCCTTCAACTTGATTTTTCCTGGGGGGTCATTCCGTAACACGATTATCGTCAGACGATATTTGACGATAGTTTTACTTCACGTAAGACGATAACCATCAAAGTGAAAAGCTATAAATAGGTATTGGTCAACGTTTTCGAATTTCAAAAGAAGCCTTTAGAAAATGATACTGGAAACAGTAAATTTGCCAGACGGTTGTCGTTCTACATGCATACCTTCAATATTAAGATTTGCTATAACTATTTAGACTTTGGGTTTCAATGGTTAACAGCCAACGATTTTAGACTCGCTCTTGCACAAATCACATTATCAAAAATTGTTTCGGAAACAACAAACATTTTGGAAGCCAAGCTACTATGTCCCCTGTGCATAAAATGGAGTCTATCTGGGGAAAACGAGAAGTCCGGAATGAAGCAATAGTTTTATGAAAAAATTTCAATCCTAGAAACAAAAATCATAAATTGCAAATAGTTATTCATTACAATTATTGTAGTTATAGTTGTTGGGTGCTTAGATGGCACACATTTTTATTTACAAAGACCAAGGGAAGACGAACAAATATTCTTTAACAGGAAGGGAAAACATAGCGTCAATGCAATGGAACGATATGAAAACCTTTTAATCGATTGTTGTTTTAAGATTTATCATTTCAATACTTCAATACACATTTTTGCAATGTCGTTGCGTTTTTCGAGGAGTTCAATGAATTTGGCTTGGAATTTTATTGCATCCTGCCGATTTTGCTTCTTCAAAATGTTCAACAATTTGTCTTGAAAAATTGAATCATTTTCCATTTAAGCATTTAGTATCTAATTCAACTGTATCCTTCGGCGCTTAGGGGCTACTGGCAGCCATAACCATAATCTTCTTCATAAGAAGATTGTACAATGTTAACAAAATTTAATACATAGTGGGTTAGATATTAAGAGAAATTAATCAAATTTGTTATAAACTTTATTGTTTTAAGTTAATTATATTCATGTATTACAAATCTTATTATTATTTGATTTAAATGTAGTCTCATAAATCATAAGTGACTTGAAAGACGAAAATAAATAAATAAATAAAAGTCCACAGCATACCCCGGAAAATGAGCGTGTACAAAATAGAAAAAGGTTGGTTTCTTAAAATCAATTAAAAAATCAAATTTATTAAAAGCAATACAGGAATCAGTAATTGGATTGTTTTTGACATATTTTATACAGGTTTTTTCAACAGGGACGCTACAAAAGTAGAGCGACAGGGACAGCAAACGACGCCATATTTCTTGCCGCTCTTTTGACATTTCTCTTCAGTAAGGTTTGCCATTTCATGATGCAAAGATATACGACCCAACAACGAGTCGAAATTATTAAAATTTATTTCCGAAATTTGGAGTCAATGGCCTCAACGTTAAGAACGCTACGTCGAATTTATGGTCGTCATAATCGTCCTAGCAGATCAACAATTCAGCGTCTAGTGGAAAAATTTCAATCCACAGGCACAGTACACAGTTAATGTTCTCGTGCCAGTTTGACAAAGAAGTGCCGTAGTGTCGAGAATATTGCTGCCGCTGAGGCTAGTTGCAGAAAGCTGTTGCGAGGCAAGAGGAGGTGAGGAGGTGGGTGAAGTGGAAGGGTAGGATAAGGATGAGGTAGGGAGAAGTGATAGAAAGAGTTTGGAAAGGGTAGGTTGGAATGTTAAGCTCCGGGGGACGCGGCCTGCTTGCGGTGCACGGCGTCAGCTCGTCGGACGGGGGGGATCTTGCCCCCGAAACTTAACCTCGCCTGCAAGCAAAAACATAAATTAGGCCAAGGAAGGGGAAAAGGTTAGGATACACAAACGGACGGACATCAGAGCACTGCGGATGTTATTGCAGTGTGGCCATTACCCACCCTACCTTTAGGTGTCCGCGGCCAGTGTTGGACACCCCCAAAGCTATGGTCGATTGTCGGCTTCAGGTCATCTCACGTACATGTCTGCTCCGCTACCCTCGACACCCCTGAACCGAAACTTAAACTGTCATTGTTTCGCTTTTGCGAAACATAAAAAACTATCTTTTTCTTCAGCCGGCGTTTTGTCGGAAGTTTTATTTCACATATTCAAATTAATTATGTTTTAAAAGTTTAATTAAACTTAACAAAAAATAATTAACAAACAAAAGGTTTTCTTTTATACAAAAAAAAACTAAACAATAAATCAAGAACAAAAGAAACAAATAAAATGGTAACAAAAAAATCCGGTCAGTAGTATACTTGTCTATATCACAAATATGTATTTACCCTTGGCGGTATTTTTTTTTTCCTAAAACGAACAACGAGGCCCTAAGTTCCTACCCCTAAAGAGCTCTATGGAGATGACGGTTAAGACTTTGCACAAAATAAATTACGGGACCGAACACGAAAGTTACACCAACCGTTTTTTTCGCACCTCACAATAAAAAAGTAAGAACCAAAAAAATTTATTGAAACAGACAAAAAGAAAGAAAACACTTCCACGCCTGGACTACGTTATTAAATTCAAATTAAAAATTGCAAAAAAACTTAAACCTAGGACAATCACAAACACAAAAAGATCCACCCGGTAGGTCTGGTTATATATATATACAAGGTGTAGATGTTTTAGCGTATCTACTGTGGATCGCTAATTCCGCTATCGGTGTTTTGCTCTTTAGTCTGGGAACTCCAGGTATTTTTAACCTAGGTTTCTTTTCTGTTATTTTTAAATTTTCTTTCTTTTATATTCCCTGTTTTTTCTTTAATCTGTTTAACTTCCTTTTTTTTCTTCAATTTTTTTTATTCATAAATTTCCTTAAATTCCAAATTTTTTAAGTTTACTTAAATTTCAATTTTTATTTTTAGGTAGCGGCGGCCCCGCTCTCTGCGAATCAACTCGGGCCGCCGAGAAATATACTGGCATACCAAAAAAAAAAATAAAGCAATAAATATCTTTCTAGGCTTAAACAAATTTTAAGACACTCACCAGTTCTGTTCTTAGTTTGTTTTTTTTTTTTTCCTTTATGTCAATGGTATTCCGCCACACACTTTATTTTTCAGTTATCTTTATAAAATCTTTACATAAACACCTTTTCTTCTAAAAATAATTTAATTTTCATTTATTTAAAACAAATAAACAACACGAAAAATAAGAATTTACCACAAATCCGATTTTCAACGGTTTCTTAATTTTTTTTTCCAATTTAAATTTAAATTCTTATTGCACCTCCACCTTACTATGAGGTAACCGAACAAATGTGGGTAAGCTGAAATTATCATCAACCAACACAGGCAAAAAAAGTATTCGGATGATGTATTTGTACCTCTAACAGGAACACATCATCCGATCCACATATCCATATAACGTATGCCTCCACCCACATTATCACACCGAAATAGTGGGAAACCACGCAGGTATTAGTGCACTTCCAACAGAATAGGGGTATCAGTGCCAAAAGAAATAAGGGTGTGTTCCAAAATTGTGAGTGAAATAAATGAAACAGAACTCAACACGAGACAAGACCACTACAAAAATCTATGCAATTAATTACAAAATAACAACAAAACATATAAATACAAATCACCTGACTAAACACCTAAATTAAAATCACCTAACCACAGCCATGACAACGAAAACTAAACATGGACATAAAACAAAGTTTCATTCACATGCAACTTAACCTTTCAACCAACTTCAGAGACAGAACACAAAACCGAACTCACTTTTAGGAACCGACCTATTGCTTTCCAATGGAATTTCCATTGAGAACAACAACGATGCGAATGACAGCTACGAAACTCAAAACATAAACAACATTTAGGTAAGTATCAAAATTGTTTTCTTGATATAAATTTTAATTTACTTATTCTTTTAATCTTTTATTTACTTATTTAGAATTGAGGCGGTTCCTGACCAGGCGTCCACAACAAAGCCCAAATGTGTCTCTCACACGCCGCCGTTCTCAAGCTTTGGGCATCTCTGCGACGTAGTTGTGGCAAATTTTGCGAAAAGATCTTGGCCAACATCCTAACAAGATTAAATTGACGCAAGAACTGAAGAGTCTGGACTACCAGAACCGTCGTATGTTCGTGAATTGGGCTGAGCAACAACTTAAAAATGATTCGAATTTTCATCGAAAAATAATCTTCAGCGATGAGGCTCATTTCTGGCTGAATGGCTTCGTCAATAAACAAAATATGCGGTATTGGTCGGGCAGCAATCCACACGTATTCCATGAGTCATCATTGCATCCCGAAAAAAATACGGTTTGGTGTGGTTTATGGGTCGGCGGCGTCATTGGGCCGTACTTATTCCGCAATGATCAAGACCGGCACGGTACTGTGAATGGAGATCGCTACCGTTCAATGATAACCGAATATTTTTTTTTGGGCCCCAATTGGATGATATGGACTTGGAGGACAATCAATTCCACAATCCACAATCACAATCAATTTATTGGGAAGCAAGTTTGGAGAACGTGGTATCTCACGAAATGGTCCAGTCGCTTGGCCGCCTCGGTCGTGTGATTTGACGCCGTTAGACTATTTCCTGTGGGGCTACGTCAAGTCTATGCTCTATGCCAACAAGCCAGCGACGATTGATGAATTTCGTACGGATATCGAACGTGAAATTGCAGCACTATCGGCCGATTTATGCTTGAAAACCGTCGAATATTGGGTTCAGCGTCTAGACTTCTGAAAGTGTGCCCGTGGTGGATGCAAAAGAAATCGAGTTCCATACATATTATATATATTAAAAAAAACGTTTGTAGTGCTCCGATACTATCATTTTTTCTCGTTTATGTTAAAAAGGGTAAAAAGAAGATGGTCTAACTATTAAAAACAGTAATTTTAGACAATCTAAACTGCACCTTATTATAAGCGAAAAAAAATAATTAGTCTTCATATTCACCCTTTTAACGTCTTCAAAAGCAAAAAAAAATACCACAAAATATAAAATAAATCCACAGATAAGTTTATTTCAACTCCAACAGACTTATTTCAACTGACTAATAAAATAAATTAAAGTTAAAAAATTAAATGCAAGAAATAATTATTCTTAAATGTTTGTAGGATTTTATTTTATAACTCGAAGGAAATATTTATTTTTAATAAAATAAGTAAGAAATAATGGCGCAACATTTTAAACACGCTATTGTTGAGGGTCTAACAATTGACTTGTTAGCAGTTTGCTAAATATTTAGCAATTTACTAAAGGAGTTCAAAGTTTTAAACTTTTCTTTTCGTTTTGCTAACTAGTAAATTGCTAATTGCTTTTTATTGAAATTAGCATCCAAACATGTCTTAAAATTGACATTTCGTGAAAATAAACAAAGCAATTACTCTTAAACGGACCTATTAACTGGAACTGGAACTGTTTACTGGACCATTCCACTGCTCTTATATGAATAATTACACAGATCTTAGGTATATGGATTTAGCAAATTGCTAAAAGTTAAAAGAGCCATTTCGTGATTTTAACTTTTGCAAAGTCTTAAGAGATAGTAAGAGGTTAAAATTATTAGGCAAGTCGAAGAATGCCAAAAATAATGGAATTCTATTTCTATTTCAAGCTGGAGAGTGTTGTTCCGAGTGGTTCAGGTAAGGTACTTGGGCAGCATCAGCCCCGTCGAGAGGGGTGGAAGGGGGAGGGGGGAACCCCCCGGGCCCGGGATTTTCTAGGGGCCCGTAAAATTGAAAGCAATGAAAATATACTCTTTCCCAACGTTTCGTAAGAACTCCTTACTTCTTCAGGGGATATTTTCTTTATTCACTATTTTTTGTATTAAATCATACTATTTTATTTTTTCTCTCCACACCTGACAGCACTGACATAAATTGAAAATAAATAAAATTATGATTAAAACAACAAGCAAAAACAAAAACTATTGAATTAAACAAAAAGAAAAAACAAGAAAAACACTTATATCACAGATGTTAAAGTGCTACCGCATAGCTTTGTTTAATGTTGTCGTTCTTACGAAACGTTGGGAAAAAGGATGGAATAGTTTTTTATTTGCATTCCCAAAACAAAAAAGACCAAAATAGCCTATTTTTGACATAATCAATAAAACAAGTTCAAAGAATTGGTCAAACACAATCAACAATAGAAAATATACTCTATTTATCATCAACATACACCTACCTACCTATTCCTACCTATTTCCACTTATTTTTAGAGGCCCGAAAATTTAAAATCATTCATGCTTTCGCAATCGGGCCCCTGTTTGCATGTTATTTGCCAATCTATCAGTCACAAGCTTTTCGATCTGGGCCCCTGATTATTATTGGCGTACATTTTTGTTAATATTTAATGGAAAATTGGGCAACTCTGAACTATTGAAAGAAAGTTATAATAAATTGTTTCTCTTTTCTTATTTAATTTAACGTAAATTTCAAATTTATTTTATTTTGAAAATTTTTAAAGTCAAAATAAGGGGCCCGGCAAATTAAAACAAAACACAAATATTTATTTCGGTTTCTGTTTTTATAAAGTTTCTTTTCTTCTATTTTTGTTTCTGCTGTAAACGAAATTTTTGATTCGGTTTCGCGGGACCGGAAAATCCCACCAGGGGACTAGGAATACTAGGCGATGGCAATCTTATTGGAGAGCCAAATAATGGTAATTTTTTGGGCATTTTAGAATTAATTAGTCATTATGACCCCTTACTTTAGGAGCACTTTTAAAAAGTAAGAATTTCACAACAAGAACACAAACGTTTGCAAGTCCACTAATTTTCCGTTGAGATTCAAATTGAGGTCATTAAAATTTGTGCCCAACATGTGAAGAATAGCTATTTTGAAGGAGATCGAAAACGCCAAATACTTCGCTATAATTGTCGATGCAACACCCGATTTAAGTTATGTGGAACAAAACACATTTATTTTGCGATATCTGCGCTTGGAAGAAAATGTGTTCACCATCCAAGAACGGTTTTTGGAATTTATCGATTGCAACAAAAAAAAACTGGCACCGCAATAGCTGATTTGATCTGCGAAACATTGGCAAAGAACGAAATCCCTTAAGAAGACTGTTGTGCACAAGGCTATGACAATGGAAGCAATATGAAAGGACAGTATAATGGTGCACAAAGTCATATTATAAACAAAAATCCGAATGCCGTGTATTCACCATGTGCAGCTCACAGCCTTAACTTGTGTGGAGTTGATTCAGCGAAATGTTGTACTGCCGCAATCACATTTTTTGGAGTTGTTCAAAAGTGTTTCAACTTGTTTAGCAGCAGTGCCCAACGTTGGGAAATTCTTAAGAAAAATGTGCCCGGATCCCTTCACCCACTTCCCGAGAATTGAGGCAGTGAAACCCTCTGAAAAACCTTAGAACATCATTAGAAGCCTTAAGTGATATTAATTTAACTCCTGAAACTCGAAGAGATGTAAATGGCGTTTTAAAATATATGCACAAATTTGAATGCGTTCTGATGTCTTCGATTTGGTGCAAGGTTCTTAGAGCTATAAATGAAAGAAGTATCATTCTTCAAGCCAGAAACATGACTATTGACGTTGAAATTCGAAATCTTGACAACTTGATATCCGATTTGAACTTTATTCGAAACGGATGGGATCAAATTTATCTGAATGCAAAGCAGTTGCTACTGGATTGGGGGATTTTCCAGAATCGTTCCCATCGAACCGAAAAAGGCAATTAAAGAGACATTTTGGAGAAAATCGAGGAGCCACAATTGCCATAATAACAATTAATTCCTTCCTTATGTCAGATAGCAAGGGCGTGACTTAACTGAGAGTTTTGTTAGAACATCTAGGTACGAGTCCTGTCACCTGTGATTATTATTATTATTTTTAAATATAAATAAATATATGTATTGTTGAACAGTGTTGGGACTTCTACCACTTAAGTGGTATTTCTACCACTTTTTGGTGTTCATGAAAATCTACCACCTAAAAAGCAAATTCTACCACTTTTTTCAACTCACCGTTCACCTATCATTAAACTCTACCTTCTACCATATACCATACGCATACGACTACAACTCTACGCGTCCACTCCACAAACACAACAGCATATAGAATCGCTATGATGGATTTCTCCCATGCACTTTTTCAACTCAGTTATCTTTCTTTTTCTCTGTGTTGCTGTTGTGTGATCTTCCTTGTACAGATCTTACATTGTTGTCTAATCTCTGTATAAAATAGATTGTTAACTTTTGCCACAGATAGATGAATATTATCAACGAAGAAGTTTCATTTAATTTTTCCAAGTATTTAATCCACTAATTTATCATCTTTGGTGTTTTGGATTTTAGAGTTTGGAGTTTTTACAAAAAAATTATAAAAATGCGTAAATTTTTGATTTCAAAACCAAAAACGTAAGTAAAGCTGATAACTATAAATAACTCAGAACTAGAGTTAATTTATAATGAGTGGAGAAAATTAATTGGAGAAAATCAATTACTCCAAATTTTAAAAACTGATGAAATTGTTTCACAATGGCTTTTGATAAAAAACTTAAAAGACGGAATGGACAATTTAATTTTTGAAAACATATCTTCTTATATGTTGGAGCTTTGTTGTTTACGCTGCTTCTGAATGCAAATTTTCAGATTTAAAAAATATAAAAAAAGAAAAAAGAAATAAATTAAAAACTACAATTCACAACATTTTGGCTGCAAGGGAAATTTCAGTAAATTTTCAGAATTTTAATCCTCCGGAAGCATTACTGAAATATGCCTCAAAATTTAAATTTTCCGGCGGTCTTTATAGCAAAAAATTATTTTAAGTTTTTCTAACTAATTTAATTATTGTGAATTGTGATATTTGAAACTGAAAGAACTGAATTATTGGTTATTTAATTTTTTGTATTTTTTTAATAAGTAATTGAATATAAGATTTACTACATAAAAGTGGGTTTTAATTTCTACCACTTTTCTACCACCTTTTTGACATCATTTCTACCACTCTTTTGCTTCTGCTAGGTCCCAACACTGTTGTTGAAATAAAACCATGACTCTAAGATCGTAAGTAGACACGTGTGGACTCAACACTATGACACTCGGCTGAACGAAGCCGCAGTGAAGTCAACCTCCACATCGTTCTCTGAACGCTCAGCTGTTATCCTCATCATGGCTACTTCCTTCTTCTGTGTCTGCATCTCGTTGAGTCAAGTCAAGCTCTTTATTATTTCATTGTAACCTTAACATTCTCGATCTCTATAAATAAATCGCTTTTTATTACTGGCATCCCAACAGGTTATGGGCCCAGATTAATTTTAAAATAAAGTTTATAAAACCGCGAATTTTATTGTCTTATTTGTTTTTAAATTATTATGTAAAAATGTCGAATTCGTCAATTTTCAATATTGAGAAATTGCTCGGACGTGAAAATTATAACACGTGGGGCCAACATGTATATCTGTCTTTATTATTATTTTATTTCATTTTAACACTTCTTCGTAAGAAATGGGTACAATAAAAACTGCCAAGAGGGTTCTAACAACAATTCTTTATTTTCATGTTTCGGACCCTGTGGTAATCTTTACCATGCAAAATACGTTGGCTTAACAAATACATTCATTGAAAAAATTGCCAATTCGAAATTTGCTTACTAGTACTTCCACGACTACCGTAAGCTCTCTGTATCCCAACTAGCTTTTAAAATGTCTTGTTTTAAAGGCTGACTTTTCAAAACTTTCTAAAAATTTTGAAAAGCTCCTCAAGTCATTCAACACTGCAAATTAAATGCATAATGATTTAGCTCAGCCCAAAATTAATACTACTTTTTTTCTGCAGGTGAAGATATTATCGCGCATTCAGATTCTGATGCTAATAACGCAGAAAGTGAACCTGACCAACAAAAGAAAAAGTCCAACAAAAGAAGCCGAGAAAACTCTGTGCTTGCTAGAAATTCTGCCCCCCCCCCCCCCCCCCCTCAAAACGAACTAATGTCAACATATCCATAATACTTACAGATCCCACCGGAACTCCCCATATACCTACATTTTTTGACTCAAATTCAGTTTCCAGTAGCGACTCCGTTACTGAAACAGTAATAAAAAATTCCATCCCTAACAAAGCTGTCTTGAAACCAAAAATAATTTTTATATCTCGTCTGGACCCAGTAACAATGCTAGAATATAGAACTTCTCACTTAGTATCTACCAAGAGCATACCTTGTAGCTCATCCATTAGGTGTACTAAAATCAGTAAACCAAGTAGCTTTGTTTCCTCTTTCAAATTAGTAACGAATCCCACGTTCTTCGATTCTTTTTGCAATACCAATATATGGCCTGCAGAGACTTTTCAAAAACAGTATTTCTAATTTAATTAAATCAAGAAGTTTCGATTCATTTTGGAAAAAAATTGTTGAAACCGAAAATTTTTCAAATTTCAACAACAGCAGGCGTTCTGAAGTCAACCTTTCTACAAAAGAACAATATAAAGCTCTTTTAACCACAATTGTTCACCAAGTCATTACTGAAATCGATAATCGATTTAGTTCGCTGCCATACTTTGAATTTTTAAGGCTTTCGGATGCAACATTGTATGACTATTTTAAAACCCATTTTCCTGATAACTTGCTGAATAATTTACAGGGTTCATACCCATGGTATTTTGAAATTCCAGTTTTAAAAACTGAACTAAGGGCAATTTTCAATGACGAGAATTTTAGGTCAAAAAGTCTTCGAGAAACATTAAGGTTTTTAATAAATACTGATTTGGATGAAAGTTTCACTGAGTACTTTAAGCTTTGTAAACTAATGTTGACTTTTCCCGTGACAACCGCAGAATGTAGAGATCATTTTCGTGTCTTAAAAGAATAAAACATTTTTTAAGAAATAAATGTGGCCAAGAAAGGTTATCAAATTTAGCTCTCATTTCGATTGAAAAAGGATTGTTAAAAGAAATTAAAGCCAAAGAAACATTTTATGACCAAATCATTAGATCATTTTGCTTTAAAAGAAAGAAGGATTCATTTAATATACAAGACTTAATAACCCTTTAAATTATTTATATTATTCTATTATACATTACATTAATTTTATTTTTTAATTTTATTTATATAATTGAATTCAATTAAATTTTCCTTTATTATACGTGCACTTGAAGCGAAATGATCTCGAGTCCAAGAAATATTTTGTGATCAATGATAATTTTCTTATAAAATGAAATTAACATTTAATTTTTTTTATAAAACTTTAATTATTTATCATATTCTATTTTACATTATATTTTATTTATATAAATGAATTCTATTCCTTTATTTATGTGCAATTGAAGCGAAATGATCTCGAAATGATCTTTAAAAAAGAAATTAACATTTAATTTTACATTAATATAACCTTTTAAACTATTTATATTACTAAATTTTATATTTTATTTTATTTAAATAAATGAATTTATACAATTTTCTTTTACATTTCTGTAATAAAAAAAAAATATGATCTTGAATAAATGACTTTTAATTTTAAGTTCAACGTTAAGTGCTTCCGCTTCCAAAAAAGTCACGCTTCGTGCCTGCTGCTCAGCCGGTCCCGATGGTATTCCTACGATAGTACCTATGCAGTTTGTTTGCGGCAAGGATCTAACTCTTGAGGCTTTTGCCCGAATTCTAGAAATCAGTCCCAAACGAAAAGCTGTACGGGCTGTACAGCGACGTAGACTTAGCCAGAAGGGTAAAAGTCCAACGGCTAAGATGGCTGGGTCACGTAGATTCTTCGAATCCACACCCACAGGACAGCGCAGTAGAGGAAGACCGCGAATCAGGTGGCGCGCACAAGTGGAAAGTGACCTCACCCAACTTGGAGCGCGAAACTGGAGACATCTAGCTAGGGACCGAGCTAGATGGAGAAGTTTGTTGGGTGAGGCCCTAGTTCACAAAGGACTGTAGCGCCACCTTAAGTAGTAAGTAAGTAACAGCAGCAAGCAGAGGTCAACATGGAAGAATATTATATTCGATTATACAAACGACTATAAATTGAGTACTAGGTTGACTGAGAAACACAATGCAAGACACTTTAACATTTATTTTGTTTTTCGGAGATTCGTTTGATTTTTTCTCACCATATTGCAAGACAGCATAATTTTAATAAGTTGGCCCCTATAATGGGCCTACTCAAGGCCAGTATAAGCAGAAATTCGAAGATGACGATAATAGTGATGCAAATATATTTTTGAGTTCCCTTGTACCTCTTCGTCTCAAGTATGGGAGTCAAATCTTATGGGAAAACATTCACTCTTCATCACCGAGATGGTGCAGACCAATACGGATTCGTTTTGTAAAAGAAAATAAGGGCATAACCAATGAAGAAATCGAATACGTTGAAAACCAGGTCCAAAATCTTCAAGCAATAAAAGTAAGCAACAATATAAGAGTCAACCATGTACTGCTTCCAACAATGGTCGATGGAAAAGTGTGTAACGCAGCTACGAATACTGCATCTACATTACGTTGTTACATACATTATGCGGAAAAACTTCAAAAAGTTTCAACGACTTGGTTCTACAGAACCGGAGAATCCAGATACTTTCAGATTTGGGCTATCAATATTACACTCCAGAATAAGGTTTTGTGAATTTCTACTGCATCTGTCGTACAAACTAAAAGCGGAAGTGCATAAATGTAGCGTAACAGAAAAAAGTGACCGGGAAAAAATGCAAGCAGCCAAGAGAAAAATGCAAAAAGACTTCCACGACAAAATGGGCTTACTGGTGGACATTCCAAAGGCTGGGTATGGTAACCCTAATGACGGCAACACCTCGCGCAGATTATTTAATAGCCCAGAAAAAGCAGCTTTCATTACAAGCGTGGATTTATCATTAATACAAAAATTTAAAATTATATTAGAGGTGATATCCTCTGGTTATGAGATAGATCTTCAAAAATTCGCAAAATTTACAATGGATACTGCTAAATATTACGTAAACTTGTATCCATGGCGGCCTATGTCTCCAACAGTGCATAAGATTTTAATCCACTCTACCAGTGTCCTATCCCATGTATTGTTGCCAATCGGTCAGTTGTCCGAATAAGCTGCTGAAGCTAGAAATAAGCATTTCCGCCAATATAGGAAACACTTTTCACGAAAATTCTCCAGGACTGCATGCAACGAGGATGTGCTTAACCGGCTTCTATTGACGTCAGACCCTTATCTAAGTAGTTTAAGGACAAGCAAGACAAAAAACCAATCGTTTTCAAAGGAGGCTCTCGGATTTTTGATTGCAAATACGAATGATAAAGATGTTAATGATGATGTTTCTGATGTAAGATGAAGAATAAATAATAAAATAAAAACTGTAAAATTATTATTATATTTTAGACTTGGTTACCTGAATACTGGGACATAAAAAAAACTTTGTTGGCCTCATTAACAGTAAATTATTACCAGCAATATAATCAGTCGAAATATTTACGTCCTGAGTAACAATATTATTATCACTAACATCCGGTTCAGATGAATCAAAATTACCTTGAAGAGTTGAAGATTGTAGATCTATTAATTCAGAAATTGGAGTTTGCTGTGATGTCGTGGGAGATTCTATAGGTACAGACTGTAACTCAGATTTATCTTGTGATGTTGAAGGTTGTGCATCGATCGACTGCGACAATAAAATTTGTTGGTATTTTGTTGAAGATTCTGTTGATGGAGATTGTAAGTTAATTGGTACTGAACTTAACTCTGGTGTTGATGACAAAGTTGGAGATGAGTTGCCGGTAACTACACAACTTATTTGTTTTTTTTTTACTATTGCAGAAACAAACGAAGGTGACATTGATGATGAACAATCCAAGGACTGGAGTAGTGATGACGAAAATGAGGATTTCGAAGTTTCATAGTTTCTTGTTTAAAAAAAAACATATTCCTGAATTATAATTAAAAACAATACATTTTATAAAACTTACGAATAATATGAATTCATTTATTAATTTTTTCACATAATTGATAATTTAATATAAAACTTTTAATGAATATTGTTTTAAAAATTTTTATCCGGACTGTTATAATTTTATTTACCTAATTGAATTTCTTGATAAATTAGAAAAAAAAAGATCACGAGACAATTCGAAATAAACAACAGTTGATGTGGAGTAAAAGATCGCAATAAACCGAATGCTCTGTTTCGCTCGCACCGTCTACTTCATATGCTTCGCGTTCTCGCAACTTCTGCTCAATTCAATGTGTCTGGCAGGATGATAGAACCCTCGAAAATGTCTGGCTGCTAAGGAAACATCGTTTAATATTTCATTGAATTTTGAATTCAAATCCAATACGAATGTTTTGATTTTTTCTTAAAAGCTATTAAAATAATTGTTTTTTCAAAACAAACTATAGATTAAAAAAAATGCTAAGTGATTAAAGCTCAAACATTAAATTGACTGACCGTGACTTAATTGATTTATACGGAAGATATGGAAAAATTAAGGAAGGAGCCCGTATGCATTCTTGGTTGTAAAGTATTCAACCATACTTTCCGTGCTTCTGATGATAACAGGTAAGTTAAATAAAATATTTATTATGTTTAATTTATTTAATTAAATCAAACACCATACTGATATGGTTAAAATAATTAAAAATATCGATTGCATCTTTGTTCCAAATTAACGACACGAAAATGTACCTTGTTCTTGAGTCTACCCCTAGACTTATCCCACCAACATGATCCTGCCGTTCCGAAACTTATTGATCCTTTCAGATGATTCCAACGTTTTTAAGTCACAATTACCCTCCTTTTGTTTCGATTTAAATTGTTTTTTCAAAAAATTAATTTTATTTATTTATTTCTTAACATAGCAACAGAGAATTATGACTGCAACGGCTTAATCTGAATGTCCCGTTGAAAAGCCATAGATTGTGTGAAAAACAGTTTTCGGACTAATGTTCACAAGTGCAACAAAAAATCCGTCATCCAAGAGTGTTATGCCTGACATTCGGGATAGATCAATTCTTCATCCTGAAGAATTGAATATTGCTCAAGAACTAAATAATGAAGACTTTTTTTCCAACAGAGAGAAATTGCTAAAAATGTGTTTGTTACTCAGGTAAGTGATGCATTTACAGAAACTTCATCATATTTTAAGAATTATACCCCAAAAAAAGAATTTCTGCGAAGTACTTTAAGAGCTACTCAGAAAAATCTTTTAGATTCCGAAAGCCGGAACGGACTTTTAGAGAACAGAATGCTCATATTTTAAGATTAGAAGAGCAAGTTACATTAAAGCTCAAATAAATATACAAATAATAAAAACAACAATAACAATAGAAGGAGGAAAAAAAAGAAAACATCACATCACCAAAAAAGCCAAAACTAAAGAAGAAAGTAACAACCAACCACAACAATAGAAGATCAAAGCTCTAGTCAACTAGTTACAACAACCACCAACAACACTGGCATTAAAAGTATTCCGCCCGATGATGGAGAAGCATCTCCGAAACGCGTCGCAAATATAAAAATATAATTTAAAAATGAGTTGTAATATTAAAAATTAAAATAAAAAATATAAAATAACTTGTATTTATTTATTTATTTTTCATAAAAGCATGTTAAGAATTTAATTTAAAGGTTAGCTTAGATTAAACTAAGGATAGCTTTGAAAGGGAACTAAAGGAAAGTTTGTCTGATGGACTCTACGTCACCGTGATAAATTTAAAGAATATTTACCAAAAAATGCCAAAAGGCTTTAAGAATTCTTACGGAATGAAGTTACTACCACTTTTAGTAAAATTTACTTCGCCAGTAACTTACAGAGTAATGCGTGAGACTTAAGGATTGCCTTCAGATAAAACACTTCGTTCGTTAACTTCTGATTGGCCAAACCAACCTGGTAATATTCATTTCAATAATAAAAGCTTATAGCTTAAAATGAGCCAGGCCCCCTTAATATTAAGGTATTGTTCAATTTCAATGGACGAAATGTCATTGAAAACAAAATTGAGGTACTGTGGGAAAACAGATAGGATAATAGGGGGTAAATTCACAAACGTCAATTGTTTTGGTAGGGATTAGGCATCACTGCTTTTTTGCGATGCTGATCGTTGCTCAGCTGATTATGATGCGATGCTGATTGACAAAAAGTTTTACGTTTAAAAACAACTTTTGCTTTATGATGGATGTGATACTAATAAATACTCTCATTGTAATTAAAATCTGGAGCCACACATTTTATCTCCTCTAGAACTTTTCTCCACAATACTGACTTTGATTTTCTGCCGGCAATAAATTCACCTTTATATTTTAATCTGGTTTCTATTAATAGTTTAATTTGTGCGCTGGTAAAATATTCCCTGAAATTACACAAATTAATTAATTTACAAACAATTTAGAATTTTATTAAACACTTTTCATTGTCTTTATCCGCCATTTTTGCTCCAAATCGCGTCGGCATTAACAACTTATAAAGAAAATTCTTGATGATTTTTTTGTTTATGTTTTCGCATCAGTTTATCGAATTTTGCAATAATAATTGACATTTTAAGTGATGCCAATTATTTGCGTTTATGAACGTGCTACAAGGATGATCGCAAATCATCTCTGCAGTGATGCGTTTGTGAATTTACACAGGATTTGAGGACTATGGGTTAGATGAGTTTAGAAAACAATGGCCTGCTAACAACGTTTTAGTGATCATGGCCCAGGGCATAACGAACCGTTCCGCCTGTCCGTCCGATAAGCTTTTGTTTAAGTGCATAAAAGCACTTCAAATAAGTGGTTTTATCCCACTTCATGTAGTTTCTGACAAGGGAGCAAATTTTCGGGGCCTCTACCGAGAACTTGGTATAAGTAGTATCAAACCATACAAAACAAACAATAATATTTCTATAATACTCAAACCCAAACAAGAAATAGACATCGAAAAATGTTCAGGAGTTTATAAAATGACATGCAATGATTGCGAAAAATATTATATTGGACAAACTGTCAGAACATTCATGGAAATATACAAGAAGAACAAGACAACCTATAAAATGACAAGTTAACATTAAAACCAAACCCATTATTTGACACAGCCATCAAAAAGTACAAAGAAAAAAGAAGACAACAATAGCAAAAACAAACCAATAAAAAGCTCTAAACATACCAAAAACACATAAAACCAACAACACAAGTTTGCGCCTGATGATGGACTGAGTCCGAAACGCGTCGCCTCCCGAAAATAAAAATTATTTTTGTGAAAATTATTAAAAATAAAAATCTATTAAAAACTAAAACTTCATTTATTTCAATTAATATATGTATAGTTTTTTTTTGAATTTTAATACAATCATTTCAAAAACACAAAAAGGAGACAAAACCCAAACAAAATGCTAATACGAATGTTTTGATTTTTTCATAAAAGCTATTATAATAATTGTTTTTTCAAAACAAACTAGATTTAAAAAAAAAATGCTAAGTGTTAAGCGCTTAAACATTAGATTTATTGACGGTGACTTAATTGATTTATACGGAAGATATGGAATAATTGAATAATTAAGGAGGAAGCCCATATGCATTCTTGGTTGTAAAGTATTCAACCATACTTTCGGTGCTCCTGATGATAACAGGTAAATTAAATTAAATATTTACTTACTTACTTTTAAGGTGGCGCTACAGTCCTGTGTGAACTAGGGCCTCACCCAACAAACTTCTCCATCTAGCTCGGTCCCTAGCTAGATGTCTCCAGTTTCGCGCTCCGAGTTGGGTGAGGTCACCTTCCACTTGTGCGCGCCACCTGATTCGCGGTCTTCCTCTACTGCGCTGTCCTGTAGGTGTGGATTCGAAGACTTTCCGGGCCGGAGCATTGGTTTCCATGCGCTCTACGTGACCCAGCCATCTTAGTCGTTGGACTTTTACCCTTCTGGCTAAGTCTACGTCGCTGTACAGCCCGTACAGTTCGTCGTTCCATCTTCTCCTCCACTCCCCTTCGATGCATACGGAACCGTAGATCACCCGAAGAATCTTTCTCTCGAAACGACCCAAGGTGCTTTCATCCGCTTTTGTCATGGTCCATGCTTCTGCACCGTATAGCAGGACGGGGATGATTAGGGTCTTATATAGCGACACTTTGGTCTTTCGAGAGAGGATTTTACCACTCAATTGCTTTCTTAACCCAAAGAAACAGCGGTTAGCAAGAGTTATTCTTCGTTTGATCTCAGCGCTGGTGTTGTTGTCTGCTTTTACAGCGGAGCCTAGGTAGACGAAGTCCTTGACTACCTCAAAGTTACGTCTGTCGATGGTGACGTTTTGACCAAGACGTCGGTGTTGTAGGTCCTTTCTTGATGACAGCATGTACTTTGTTTTGCCCTCATTAACCGTTAAACCCATTTTTGCCGCCTCTGCCTCAATACTCACAAAAGCCCCATTGACATCACGCTGAGTTCTTCCGATTATGTCAATGTCATCAGCATATGCAAGTAATTGGACAGACTTTTGAAAGATAGTGCCTCTAGTGTTGACGTGTGAGCTTTGCACTATCCTTTCAAGTACGATGTTAAAAAAATCACATGACAGCGCATCACCTTGTCTAAAACCTTTTTTGACATCGAAAGGTTCTGTTAAGTTGTTTCCAACCTTTATGGAGCAGCGTGAATTCTCCATGGTCATCCTGCACAAACGGACGAGTTTGGCAGGGATGCCAAAACTAGACATGGCTCTATACAGTTCGTCCCTGTAGATACTGTCATATGCGGCCTTGAAATCGATGAAAAGATGGTGGGTGTCGATTTGGTGTTCTTGGGTTTTTTCCAGGATCTGCCGTAATGTGAATATTTGATCGACTGTGGACTTTCCTGGTCTAAAACCACACTGATAAGGACCTATCAGGTTGTTGACGATGGGCTTTAGACGTTCACATATAACGGCAGAGAAGATCTTGTAGGCGATGTTAAGTAGACTGATTCCTCTATAATTGGTGCAGTTTAAAGGGTCTCCTTTTTTCAGGATCGGGCAAACAATACTGAGGTTCCATTCATCGGGCATGCTTTCTTCCGACCATATGTTACAGATAAGTTGGTGCATGCTCCTAACCAACTCATCTCCAGCTGCTTTAAAGAGCTCGGCATTCAGGCCATCCGCTCCAGCGGCTTTGTTAGACTTCAGCTTAGATATAGCAATCTTTATTTCGTCTAAGTCGGGAGGACGGGATTGTTGGCTTTCGTCGTCTATATTGAATGGATCATCCTGCCTGACAGCGGAATTCGGTTCGTCGTCGCCGTTATACAGTCTGCAGAAGTGGTCCTTCCATATCCTCAGCATTGACTGCGGTTTCACTATGATGTTTCCACTTTCGTCTTAAATATTTATTATGTTAAATTTATTTAATTAAATGAAAACACCATGCTGATATGGTTAAAATAATTAAAAATAACGAAAATATACCTTGTTCTTGAGTCTACCCCTAGGCTTATCCCACCAACATGATCCTGCCGTTCCGAAACTTATTGATCCTTTAAGATGATTCCAACGTTTTTAAGTCACAATTACCCTCCTCTTGTTTCGATTTAAATTGTTTTTTCAAAAAATTGATTTTATTTATTTATTTCTTAACATAGCAGCAGAGAATTATGACGGCAACGGGCGGCTTAATCTGAATGTCCCGTTGAAAAGCCATAGATTGTGTGAAAAACAATTTTGTGACATAATGTTCACAAGTACAACAAAAAATCCGTCATCCAAGAGTGTTATTCCTGATATCGGGATACATCAATTCTTCATCCTGAAGAATTGAATATTGCTCAAGAACTAAATAATGAAGACTATTTTTTTCCATTAGAAAAAAATTGCTAAAAATGTGTTTGTTACTCAGCTAAGTGATGCATTTACAGAAACTTCATCATATTTTAAAAATTATACCAAAAAAAAAGAATTTCTGCGAAGTACTTTAAGAGCTACCTAGACAAATCTTTCCGGAATGGTAGTCTTAAACGGATTGTGCGGATTGTGCCCATATTTTAAGATAAGAAGAGCAAGTTAACAATTTAAAGGTTAGCTTAGAATCCACTAGGGATAGCTTTGAAAGGGAACTAAAGGAAAGTTGGTCTGATCGACTCTAGGTTACCGTGACAATTTTTAGGAGTAATTACAAAAGAAATGCCAAAAAGCTTTAGGAATTCTTACGAAATAAAGTTACTAGCACTTCGTTCGTTTATTTCAGATTGGCCAAACCAACCAGGTTATATTGATTTCAATAATAAAAACTTATAGCTTAAAATGAGCCAGGCCCCCTTAATGTTAAGGTATTGCTCAATTTCAATGGACGAAATGTCATTGAAAACAGAATTGAGGTATTGTGGGAAAACAGATAGGACAATAAGATTTCAAGACTATGGGTTAAATGAGTTTAGAAAACAATGGCCCAGGGCATAGCTAAGAGATGGAAACATCAAATAGCTTATTATTTTGTCCGTTCCGCCTGTCCGTCCGATAAGCTTTTGTTTAAGTGCATAAAAGCACTTTAAATAAGTGGTTTTATCCCACTTCATGTAGTTTCTGACCAAGGAGCAATTTTTCGGGGCCTCCACCGAGAACTTGGTATAAGTAGTATCAAACCATATTTTGAAATAGGGCAAGGGGAAGATAAATAGAATTTTTTTTGTTTTAATGATGCACCCCATTTAATAAAAAGCTCAAGAAATTGTCTTCTCAAAAATAATATATCCTTCACCTGTTCTGGTGAATCTTCTTCAGCCACTTGGAAGGATATAGAAAAGTTGTACAACTAAGATTCAAATCTAACTATTCATCCCAATAAGTTTATACGAATGAAAGTTCGTTATGCCACCCAAGTCTTAAGCCATACCACAGGTTCAGCACTCAGCACCAGAGAAAAAATCTAATCGAGAGAGTCAAATTTCCTCGTCTCCGTCCCCACAAAACATTTTATTTACATTTTTTATAACGTGCTGAATTCCTATCGGTGTTTAGATGTTTTCACCTCTGAGAGCAGAGATTAAAAACTTCGGGTGAATTCACAAACGCCAAATTTTTATGCATTGATTCGACATCACTGCTTTTTTGCAATGCTGATGCTTGTGTAACTATTGCCGAGGCGATGCAGATGCGATGTTGAGCGTCATTTGTTTGATGTTAACAAACTCATTTTTGCCTTTAATTTATCAATGATGGATGTTCTTTTGTTAAAAATATTAATTGATAATAGTGACCGCAAAAGAAACGATAACTTCGTTAACAATATTCGTGAAGCAAGGCGTAAGCGGGCATTATTAAAATTATTAGAAAAAAAAAAGAAAAATTCGAAAAATAATAAATTACTTCAAATTAATTAATTCATCATAGGCCATATGCGATTGTAAGTTTCGCTTCATCGATGTTTTCATTGGATATCCTGGAGCTGCCAAGACGCGAATTAATTTATGTAACACTTAATTTTGATAAAAAAAACTTTATTTAATTTATTCAAACTTAATCTAGTTATATAAATGGTCACAACGTCTTAAGGTTCTAAATTGACTTAAAAAATATGTGTTGTGAACTTATTCACTGACTTAAAAAAAGTGTCCTTTGGTTTGCTATGATATTCCTATTTATACTATTTGACAAATAAAAACATCTGTTATCCAAGGATGTGTTCTTACTAATTGATATTTAATAGATAGTTTGGCTTGTCTGGACTCTGGTATTTTTCCATTGGTGTATATTATATTTTGGAATATGAGTCATTTTCTAGGGCGTTGGTTCGTTTTGATGATCTTAACGATTCTGGATTCTATTTTTATACGTTGAACGTGATGTGGTATTAACTCGCGGACTCCATTGTATGGACAAACAGCCCAATATATGCAATGCGATGACCAATCGATCAATTCAGATTGCCGAAAATGCTCATCTCGTAGGGGATACTGTGCATACCCACTATCCAAATACTTGATGGTTCCCTACCAAGATAAAGGACATCTAAAAAGCGAGAAAAAAAAGTGCAATACTGAAAAGAATTTAGAGAATAACAATTACTGGAGTGCATCTGCATCGAACGCCTCAAGAACTACACAATCACAACCTTAAAATGACACTGTACAAGGGGACACCCAAGAGGGAATCGAAAAAAGGAATAATTTGGCAATGCTTTTTGTTTCTTAAAATGTATTCTTTATTCTTTTTGAATAAAAACAATAAATTATTAAATTCATTGTAACAAAAAATAATAAATTATAATTCAATTCACTTTTAATTTCCGACAAGACCTTTCCCCATAGCAAAGATTTCGCTTTTTTTCCTGCTGTGATTTCGTTTTCCAATTTAAGTCTTGTTTCTATCAGTAGTTTTATTTCAGCATTGCTAAAATACTCCCTAAAAATTGAAAAACGCAAAACAATATTAAGTAAAAATTAAATATATAATTATTTGTTCTTAAATTGTTTACTTTTCATTTTCCTTCTCCATATTTACAGATTCGGTCAACAACTAATCACAATTCCTTGGTGATGCTTTTTTGCTTAATTTTTGCGCATCAGTTTATGTAACTTTGGAATAATGAATAGTTGACGTAAAAAGTGATGCCAAATTTTGCATTTGTGAACATTTGACTTTGATCGTTTCGGCATCATTACTGTAGTGATGCGTTTGTGAATTTACACTTCAGTTGAGACTTGAGAGATTGTGACATTTGACATTTCTCATTTGTTATTATTGCTAGCCAAGAAGGTTGTGTTTTTTAAAGTCCCTGTTTTTATTTATAGAAAAATACTAAATGATTGGAATTAATAAGTTTTCAAAAGCTAAACGTGTCCCATGCGGTCAACTGAAAAAGAAGCTGTGGAGGAAGTTATTGAATCTATTAAACAATTAAAAGTAAGTTGTATATATGTACATATGTTTATTATATACTGACTATAATTTTTATTTTATTTTTCAGACTACCTGATTGATTCACCTTTAATGTATCAGCATTGGATATATGTATGGGATAAAAGGGATATTGAATATGTACATAATTGCATATTCAAGGAACGATATTCAGGATGTTACCCTGAGATACCCAAATAATCACAAGGTATGTAATCATTTATGATAGTTAATTGTTAGCACTTCATTCATCATTAATTAATTACATTACAGAAAAGCATCTTATGAATACACTACATTGAGACACAAGCGTCAAGCCAAAATTGAAAGGTGTTAACAACATAAATTTAATTTAGTTTCATATATTATAATTATATAAATCCTCTTTATAGACGAATGCTGAATTAAAATAAAAACAATGTACATTAAATATTTAAATTATGAAATTTAAAAGAGGTATTGAAGCGTTACCGATAAAATAATATTAGATTTTAATAATATAGGTACACATCTGTTTATGTTTTATTTATTTTAAACAACATTTACTTACGTGAGGTTTTCATGCTTTTCCACACCACCTTCAAGACAAATTTATTTGCTATTGAGGTAGCATAAAGGCACGTTAACCGATTTTTTTCTTAAATGGTGTTCAGTTTCCCCAGTAGGCCTGTTGCACACCGACACCATATGCGAAAATAAAAAATATTTATATCACAAAAGACAAACAACGCAATAATATCACAGAAAAAGCTTTTGAGGTAAAATTAAAATTAGCGAAGAAAACGAGCAACGTGAATTATGTTGAATGGGTAAGTAGGTAACTCACAAATGGAATACTGTCAGCATTTTATTCCTAAAACTTTTATCATCTAGCTCTCTATTATAAAACTTTAGTAGAAAGTAAACTCGGATTCTAAGGAAATGTCGAAGAATCAAAAAATGTCATCCAAATTTTCACAACATTGAAAGTGTTTGACATTAATCAACTCATTCAAAAAGGATGTTTAGTAAGCCTTTTTGGTGGGAAATAAAGGTATAATGTAATGCAATGTAATTTTTAAATTGTTGAGGTGGTGAAACTAAATTGCATTTGTCGTACTGTTTAAGTGTTGTAAAGTGTGAAGTAGGGTTATTGTTTAATGGACCAATAAGTTGCAATTATGGTTCTGGTAAAAGTTTCGATACAGCCATCCACAGACATAGTGGAAACTGTTTTGTTTTAAAAAGCTAGATATATCAATGTTCACTGAAAGGTTTCAGCGAAAAAGGGAATAGCTGGTGACGGTTCCGGAAGCCATGAAACATTTTGAACCAAAGAATGATTTTCTAAAGCTGTAATTTTGTCCACTTCGATCATCTCACAGTTACAATTTGAAGGTACATATTGTATTCCTCACAGCTTTTGGAATGCGCTTTGGAATTGTGAGGCTGTGTGCCTGCTGTTTTTGCCCAATGAACTTCTTATCTTTCCAAAAAAGAGTTCCTGGTTGAGGTGTCTAGTCAAAATGTACTTAAAGTCAAACTGTTTTAAATGCTGCCATAAAGAAAAAAGTGGAGATATATTTAATAGCCAACTGTAAATAAAATTAAACTTATTTGTTATGTACTTATGTCTATACCTTCGTAGTTTTTAACTCGAATTGATTTCAAAAAAACTCGCGCCCGACCTAAAAACTCTTCCTGCTCCTGGCTTTCTTCATATTTTGAGGCTGTCTTACTTTTGAAGTGTTGAATAAGTCAAACAGTTGATCAAACATTAAGACGAACTCGGCTGTATTGGTAACTGTTTTGCTTTCAGTTCCGGAGTTGGCAAAAGTCATAAGAGCTGCATATACTGTGTGGCTCAAAACTTGCGCCACAGACACAGACTTTCATTTTCTAAAAATTTGTAGGCTCAATGTGTCTGTTAGTTAATTTGGGGGCTAATCGAATGCTATTTTTGGAATCAGCTTCGTACAAATTTTTAGTGTCTGTCCAATAAAGCTGTTTCGTACTTTTCAAAACCTACGTTGTGTGAAAAAAGACAGTTTCTTGTACTTCTTAAAACATGTGGGGGATCAAAGAAAGCAAACATTTTTTGTTCATTAACTTTAAAATAGGGTTTGGAAGGATTTATGCCTAGTTTTTTAAAAAGATTTACAAAATTGGAGCCTTCATCACAAACAAAGTGAATTGGAACCAGACCACTTTTTTGCAGCGCAGATATTGCTTGCTCTACCAACTTTTTAAGCATATCACTTTTGCAAGAAGATTTTGGTAGTGTGTGATCTCATGAGTCCAATGACTAACAATGACAATGGCAACTATTGAGCCTTGATTACGACTACGTTTGTAGCGGGAAACTGAGAACGATGCTCCCCTTCACCGTAATCTTCAAGACCAATGATTGTATCGGTTCGTCTATTGTAGTCTAGATGAGCTTTTAACGACATTTCGTCAATGGCAACTGAGCAAAATTAACCTTGAGCTCAAGGCTTTTAACGTTACCTGGAGCTTTCGGCCAGTAAAAATGATTTTTTTTAGAGTGGAAATGGAAGGAAGAGATAAAATTGGGCGAAGAAATCTATAACAGGTAGGTGATACAAAGTCTATAGAAAGTGCAAACACTTTAACAGCTTTGTCATACCTTTTCCTGTACCTACTTTTTTTAAATTCTTCAAACTATTTTCAACAATTCTTTGGACTTCATTTGGCATTCTGTTGTAAAATTTTGCTCTGACTTCTTTGCTGTTTTGAAGTCATTCTATTTGAGCTTTCAACTCTGAAATTTCGAAATCTTTGCCACGAATTGTTTCTTCGTGTTTTTCTTGCATAATTTTTATTCGTTTCTTCAACACTCAGGTTGGGCACCGACCATTGATTGAGTCTTTTTCTGCTACTTCCAGCAAACATGACGTCTGGAAAGTGCCTTTCGCAAACTCCTTCGTTTTTAGGTAGTTCTTTTAGTTTATAAAATTGTGGATTAATCTCCATATTGTGTTGTTTAATAATTATTGAATAAAAATAAAAATGAAAAACAAAAACGAACAAATATTGTTTGATAATTTTGTATTTTTATTTATTTTACTTTTGTTTACTTTTATTATCACAATATTAGTTTTACTTTTAGTTTAATATAAATATATACGCGACTCGTTTCGGACTATATGTCCATCATCGGGCGTAGAAGGGGAACTGATTGCCATTCATTACGTAATCTTGTTGTCTCATCTATTGTTTATTTTAGGTTTAAATATAACCTCCAAATTCCCCTACTAATGATTAAAAAATAATATTAGATTAGGTTTCGACTAAAAATCTCGATTACAAAATTAGATTTGAAATCAAACTATCAAATGCAAAATAATATTGTTGGTAATTTTTAATTTATTTACAATAATTCTGACAACTTATTTTTAATAAAACGCGAAAATCTATAAACCTTTTAAGCAAGATTAATCGACAGACAAGATGGAAAGTTATCAGAGTGGGTCGTATCTCAGCCTCTTTTTTGAATTTTGTACTGTATTACAGTACAAACATAAGCAGACAAACGAATCGAAAAAGTAAATTATTTGCCAACCTTGTGCTTAATGTGTATAATACGATCCAATCCTACTACTAAAACAGGATAAAACTTACTTTTCATCTTCGTCTGGAACCTTAAAAGTTGTTTGAAAGTCTGTTCAATTCAATGCACATCCTCTTTTCCTTCTTTTCGACTGTTCATGGCTCATTTTTTCGTCAAAACAAATCACTTTCTCAAAACAGTAAAACAGATATAAGTATCACTTCACTGTACATTTTTATAAATATATTTGTTTAAATACTTTGAAAAGCGCGTAAATTTAACACTTTTACTCAAAAACGTTTTCACAAGTTAATTCTAGCAAAAAATGTTCGTTTGTCAATAAATTGCGGTAAACGTTATAAGTTATAACGGTAGATCGTGGTGAATTTGTTTTTCCCTTCTCTTTCTCTGAGTTGCAGATAGATGGCAGAAATACCCAAAACAAGAAAGGATGTGTTCAGAAAGAGTGTAACAAGGTTAAGGTTTTTTAGAACTAGTATTTGTGACAGCCTGAGCAACTTTTCCATCTATCATCGTGAAATACTTTTATGGCAAGTGTGCCAATATTTATTGAGGTCATCTCCAATCCCTGTATTTCATTTTCCACACGGTTTTCCTCTTCGCGTATGAGGTTAAGTGTTTCCTTTTTGTATTCAAATTTCAATGCCCTGCAATATCGTGTTGAAGACGGACGGGAATTGATCCATGTGGCATTGTTTTCGTCAGTTGGTAAGGTCATTTTGAGGGGCACAATTGACGTCATGAAAAGATGTGCATCCGAAGTTTCCTGATTCCCGATGGTAAATTTCTGCATATATTCGCTCTGTCCAGATGAGCCATCACAGCCCCACTTTGTATGAAGTTCTAAGATTTGGTTGTTAAGTTGTTCCAGCTCATCACTTGGAATTGTTTTTAAAATTCTTCTTGCAGTGTCATCTAGCAAATCCTGAAGCCTCACCATCGCAGATGTTTCGGTAACTGCTATGTTGTCTGGGTAGCAAGATTGTTTTGCCTCAATAATATCGGTGTACTTTGGGAAAATATCATAACCGATCTCTTTTGTAGCTTTTCTTAAAATTTCGTATTGGTATTTCGATAGTTTTGCTTGCTTGAGAAAAGAATCTTTTTTTAATTTCTGATGTTATTAAAAAAATATCATTTTCGCTCAAGTGAGGATACTCTTCGTATAGAAACGGTTCTACAAAATTAAGACCTTTAGTTAGAACTTCACACAAAACAGTGTAACTTAAAACAAACTGTGACATGTTAATTTCTTTTTATTTATTCCTAACACCTTGCACAATGAGCAATAGCTTAATAATGACTTATTATTCTATTTTTTGTTACCTATATATATTAGTGACAACCAAACTATTCATATTAGGTCTTACCTATCCTGAAAATGGTCGTAAAAAAGAAATGGTTTGTTTTTCATTCTTATAACAGGTATCAATTCATATACCTAAAATCAAGTATTAGGAAAAACCCATATATGTAGGTACAAGTAAAACCACAAAAAGCACCCTTTTTTATTTTACCTGTCCCTATTTTTTGCGTAATGTCATACAAAATTTAAATATTATACCTGTTCATATTTTGTTTAGGTACTTACATATACATAGTTTAAATACATGGTGTGGTTGTCTCCGGTTGTGGTGCAATAATATAAAAAACGAAAATAAAAACGAATATTAAAATTTTTAATTTTATATTTATTTTTTTATTTTATTTTTGAAAAACAATAATTTTCACAACTTTTGATTTGTTTGATACATATATCGCGACGCGTTTCGGATATTTGTCATCCATCATCGGGCGTATAATTGACTGACTACTGCATTAATTTTTATTTATTGGAGCTTTGGCGTGATGTTTGATGTTGTAGCTCTAATGCAGGTATGAAGCTCTTCTATTGTTATTTTTGATTGTTTAATAAGTTGTGTGTTTGACGTCAATTGCTGTTTATTGTTGTTGTTGTTGCTATAGTTTGAGCATTGAAGGTTCTTCTATTATGTTGTTGTTTTTATTGTATAGTGGGTTATGAGTTTGACATCGAACTCTGTCTATTGTTTTTGTTGTTGTTATATTTGATGGCAGTGTCGTAAAGTGGGTTCGTTTTTAGTGTCAGTTTATCATTTAGTAAATTGTTTTGTTCTTGTTTATATGCTATGTAAATCTCATATTCCTCGGTGGCGTCGAGTATGCGTCCTTTCTTGCACAGGTGAAGGGGGTGCAGTTCTTGTCAAAATTTGTTTAATTGTGGTTCTCGTCGATGAGGTGCAGGGCAAAATTCGATCTGGTGTTGGCTTTCGGCTTATGTTCTTTAAATCTTTCGTAAAAAGGTCTGCCGGTTTGACCGATGTAAAATTTGTTGCAATCGTCACAATTGAGTTTATATACTCTTGTATATGTTTTACTTACATCATAATTTTCTTATTTTTATTGTAATTTTTTGAATAAAAGATAGGAAACAATTGGAAAATAAGTCAGGAAAAAAAAAAGTTTTGCGCTAAAAATTAAATATCTCAGATATTTTATTTTTAAAAGAAAGGTACATTTATTTTCTAAAAATTAAGTTCTTATCTAGTTACCTGTGACAAGTATTTTCGAAGAAATTTTAATTTTTCAGGATCTATCATCGTCAAAACCGTGTTTTTCAAGACCTGATTCAGGTGAACAAAATTGAACATAAGTCACAGGGTTGGATCCAGATGGATTTCATTCTTTTTTTTGTTATTTTGTTTGTATTTATTAATCATATTAAATAATTGTGTTCAAATAATTAATTTCAATTCTGAACAAAAATAAAAAAAATATCGCAAGGCTTTCATTTTGCAGAAACTCTTCAGCCAACAAGTCTAAAACTTTTCTTTGAAAATTTATTTGACGTTGTTGCTTGAATTGTTCTACTAGTTGAGCAACGCTTTAAAAAGATGTCTCCATCGGCTTCTTCTTTTCAACAGTCGCTTTAAAATAAAACAAATTTGAATATGTGAAAATATCAGAAAAGTGAATAAAAAAAACATACTCAGCTGGAACCCTTACGTAGGGAATAAGGAACCACAAACTTTGACAATGAAACCATTTGATGCTGCCCAAGTAACCTGAACCACTCGGAACATCACTATCCAGCTTGAAATAGAAATATAATTCCATTATTTTTGGCATTCTATAAATTTAAATTTAAAATATTTTAAAAATATATGTTGAGTATTAAAATTCAAGTAATAGAAAAATCTACTTGTCCCCTCATGCAGCCTGTCTTCGATATTTGTTGCTGTATCCCGGGTCATTTTTCGCATGGTGGTTCTTTACCTCTTTGATCAGTTTTGCCTTTGTTTTGTCTATTTGGTTCATTTTTCTAGGACATAGGATATAAATGTTAAATTTTTCAACGCTAGACTCAATCAAATGAAATCGTAATTACGCTCTATATATTTTGTTTATTATTATTTTATTTCCACTTCTTAAAACCCCAATGGACCGGGCACAGGAGTCAACAAAGAATAAATGATCACATTTTATATGTATTTTTTATAGTACTGTTATAAGGCGAAATTTTGTAAGGCGCTGAGTATATAATCCATTTGTTGCCAAAAATATTCGGTTATCATTGAACGGTAGCGATCCCCATTCACAGTAACGTGCCGGTCTTGATCATCACGGAAGAAGTATGGCTCAATAACTCCGCCGCCGGACCATAAACCACACCAAACCGTAATATTTTTTTGGGATGCAATGGTGACTTATGGAGTACGTGTGGATTGCTGCCCGACCAATACCGCATATTTTGTTTATTGACGAAGCCATTCAGCCAAAAAATGAGCCTCATCGCTGAAGATGACGAAAATCCGAATCATTTTCAAGTTGTTAGTCAACCCAATTCTCGAACATACGACGCTTCTGGTGGTCAAGCGGCTTCAGTTCTTGCCTCAATTTAATCTTGTAAGGATGTAGACCAAGATCTTTTCGCGAAATTCGCCACAACTACGTCACAGAGATGCCCAACGCTTGATAACGACGTGTGAGAGACACATTTGGGCTTTCTGCAACTGAAGCCTCAGCGGCAACAATATTTTCAACACTACGGGCACTTCTTTGTCTCACTGGCACGGGAACATTTTGTATACGCTCAATTGTTGATCTTCTAGGACGATTATGACGTCCATAAATTGGACGTAGCGCTCTTAACGTTGAGGCCACTGACTCCGAATTTCGGAAGTAAATTTTAATAATTTCGACTCGTTGTTGGCTAGTATATCTTTAAATCATGAAATGGAAAGAAGAAAAATGTTAAAAGAGCGGCTAGAAATATGGCGTCGTTTGCTGTCCCTGTCGCTCTATTTTTGTAGCGCCCCTGTACTTATCTATTTAAAAATAGTTCCTATAATTTTATAAAAAGAAAAAGCATTTCGTATTATTTTCCACATAACCCAATGGGGTAGAATAATAGACGCGTTTTTTTTCGAGGTGTCCCCAATATTCCTACTCCTCGATATGCTGCTAATCTAAATTACTTACATTTATAAGTATAAGTTTAAACTGGAACATCTAGATATAAAATTAAAAATTAATGTACCTAATATAAGAAATTAATATTTATTTTAAAAATTACAACGCATGTTTTTTTATTTATTTTTATTTTCTATTATTACATATCACATTATTTCTGTTTATACATTTCAAAACTTACAAATTAAGCTTAAACATATTTCTCTTCTTTCGATTCCGATTCCTTTAATTTTTTGTTTTGTCTTCTAAGCTCCAAAATTATGATTGTGTCCGTTCAGCACACATTTTATTATCGTCTCTTTGTGTTCCGTTGAACAGCTTGTTGTTGGAGTCATATCTCTTCCTTTCCAAATTTGTCGTGTCCAATTGTTTGCCAGTTTTTCTAAAATATCCATCCTTGAAAAATACCTCAAAAATATAGTCTGAAGACTATTAAAATCGTCTTCGAAACGGATGGAAGGAACTGTGAGTTTCCCGAAATCTGAAGCCGTGGCAGCTGTTTCGTAGGCTCTTAGTTTTATCAAAAACGTCTGTTGCCTTTCTTTATCCTCTTTATTTTCGTCGATTAGAAATTTGAGAGCACGGATCACAATTCAACTTACTCTTAAGTGTTTTTTGCTTCGAATCCTGCTTAATACGCTGCAGCTCCTGGCTCTTTGTCGTGTTATCTTTCATATCAACGTTCTCGTCCTCATCCTCAAGTTCCTCTGGCTCTTCGAAAACGAAATCTTCATTATTGTCGACTCTTTTTGTACTTCCGTTGTGTTCACTACATCAGCTATTTGTAGAAGCGGTTCCACACGTCTGTGTGGATGATCCTTGGTCGCAGCTCGTTGCGACAATAATTGTAAGTCCACAATTATTTACTCCTATAATAATTGTGACCAACATCCTAACTATCATATCTGAGTTAGGTGATCCCACGTAGTAAGCATTGGTCTGCTTCCAGTTTTTGTTCAAGGCTCTAAGGGTGAAAACCATTACCTTAGAGGTCACAGTGTTAGTCCTTTCAAATTCTCAAAAATCCCTGAAACATCGTATGGTTATAGTTATGTATATAATTCATACAATAGTTCTAACTTCCTAAGTATTTTAAAACCAGAACTAATTTAGATTTTCCTAAAGGTGCCTAAAACAAAGTAGCTTGTTCTTAAAACTTGGTTTATTTAAATCCCTATTCCAAAACCTCAATTGAAATAAAATTCTAACTCTAATATAATATTTAACTAAGAATGTAGGAGATAAATTGCTGCAACAATTGAAACTATTTTTTGGCTGCACACTATCAAGAAGTTTTTGAAGTACTTCGTTTTCGTGAGCAATAGAACTGAATAAACTGCAAAATTGGCCTTCCGAATCTTGAATGTGCTCAACGAAATCTTGTGACGAAGCCAGCAGATAACAGTTATCGAACTGCTTATATCCTGTAAAAACTAAACTAATTGAAGAATCAGATTTGTTATGTATGTACTTGCTGATGACATACATGAGTGCGTTTCTCGGCATTTTCGGTATAACCAACCGCATAAATAAGCAAAGCTGTAATCTTTTAAAAAATCTGATATGCTTTGGTCTCCGCTAAAATTTCCTGTTGGGAAAAATGTAGGTATCAGACTCGCGGTTTAATGACAAACAAACCTGTTTAGCAGTTGTTTGTTTGAAAAAAGTGTCTAATTGTATGAAATCTAGCTGTTCGCAGTTCCCGTAATTAACGACTTTCAAATATTTTAAACCCCATAGCTGCTGAAAGATTTTTACAAAGGAAAATGCTGTTATTCTCCTATTGTTTTCATCCGAACTTCTAACTTGGCCGAAAAAATGCTCCAAGCAATCTTGATTCAAGTGCCTTATAAGAATATATTTGAAGTTTGAGGTCCTAAGCTGCTTCCACATGCATACAAGAGATGCAATATTAAGCAACCAACCCTTTATGAAGGAAAACTTCTTAGTAATATTGACACCATCTGAATCTTTGACATTTATAGAAGAAAATCGTTGTTGATATTTATTTCCAATGGACAGAGTGGAAAAATTGAACAAATCAAATAAATTGTTGAAAAAAATACCAACTCTGCAGTGTCTGTCATGGTAGTTGACCCACTTCCTGAGGTGTAAAGTGTATTAATACCAGATTCTACCGAATGACTAAAAACCTGAGTCGCGAAACGAACTTTCATTCGTTGAAACGTATTTGGATGGATATGTTCGTATGTCAGCTTAGGGGCAGTGCGTGGTATTATTTTAGAGTCTATATCATAAAACTTTACAATATCCTTCCACGTGGCTGTGCAAGATGCACCTGAAATGTAGAAGGATATATCGTTTTTTAAAAGACAATTCCATGCACTTTTAATTAAATGAGGAACGTCGTAAAAGCAAAACATTTTGTGCATTCCTGCAATTTTCGTTTTTATTTCGAAATAGGGTTGATTTTTGCTGACACCAAGTTCTCGGTGAAGACCTCTAAAATTTTCACCCTGGTCAGTAACTAAATGAACTGGTTTAAACCCAATTTTTTGAAGAGCGTTAATACTTTGGAACAAAAGGTTCTTAAGCATAACGGACGGGCAAGATGACCTGACAAAATAATAAGTAATTGGGTGCTTCCACCTTTTTGCAATGCCCTGAGCCATAATAACTAATACGTTATTTGCGGGCCAATTTGTTCTGTGCTCATCAAAACCATAGTCTTCAAAACCCACAATTTTATCTATCCTACTACTGTAATCTAAGCTAATCTTTAAGGACATTTCGTCCATTGGAATTGAGCAATACTTGTACAAATCATCGGGAACTTGGCTCATTTTAAGCTCTAAGCTTTTAATATTGAAATCAATATTCCCAGGTTAATTTGGCCAATGTGAAATAAAAGATCTAAGAGTTTTTTCGGAGGGTAGGCCTAAGGTTTCTTTCATTAACCTATACATACGTAATTGAAGAAGTGAATTTAATGGAGAGAGCCAATAACTTCATTTCATCTGAATATCTAAAGCCTTTCGGCGAAGTTTTAGAATTTCTTAATTTATTTGAAACAATTGTATGTATACATGCCCTCAGACAAACCTGCCTTTAACTCTTCTTCAAATTTTTCCCTAGAAGTTTCCTGTCTAGATTTTAATTTTCTATTTTCTTCCTCGAGTATAAGAATATAGGAATTTTTATCCTTAGCCGTTCTTTCAAGAAAGCTATTTCTGCGCTGGAGGGCTAAGATATTTTGTTAGGCAGCTTTCAATCTGAATCTTAAGGTTTCTTTTTTAGGGGTTCTATTCCTAAGATACGCTCGGGTTTGCGTGAAAGCATCACTTACCCGCGTCTCTAGTAAATTATCACATATTTCTTCTACTTTATTTAATTCTTCATAAATAGGTACCTGTTCATCGTCATCTTCTTGACTCTTCATTTATTCTATTTCTATTACATCATCTTCTTGCATTTCTTGAATG
The DNA here is from genome assembly GCA_951509635.1 of Eupeodes luniger. Classification (NCBI taxonomy): domain Eukaryota; kingdom Metazoa; phylum Arthropoda; class Insecta; order Diptera; family Syrphidae; genus Eupeodes; species Eupeodes luniger. Next base: position 231,332,542 of record OX608073.1, on the reverse strand, counting down.
ACATAATATTCTTCGAAAATGTCTTCGCCCATTTTTTCATAATGCTCTTGGTTAACCACCATTTCCTCACTCTTGAATTCATCTTCATGGCATATGTTTTCTTTAGCCGGAAGATGAATGTTTGGAATGGCGGTCTTGGTGAAGCGATTTTTTTTTTGAGCTTGCAAACATCACTTCAGAAAAGTGTTTGAAACAAACTCTTTGTGTTTTCGGGAAGGCTGAAAGGCCTAGCCTTTGTCGCCAAATTCCCCTGATAACAGTCAAAAAAAATACTTCAAATATCGAACTTCAAATTAGTATGAATTCGAAAAAAATTTAAGCAACTATTTTTAAAATCAAAAAAACTGACAAAAAATAATTGTCACTTCGAATATTTCGATAACAAGAAACGATATTATATTGTATGCATCAAAGAATAATGTCTTTGACAACTGGTAGTATTTTTATCGAAGCAATAGTTTTTTTTTTTTTTTAAATAAGAAACTTAAAAACAACTACTAATAGTGGTCAAAATTTATTTTTAATCAATTTTATCTTATAAAAAAAATTAAGTCAAATTAAATTGATAAAAAATCTAAAAAAAAGTAATGATGTACGTATTTGTATATGTATCACAGAGTCCCTCGTAGCGAGACCCCGAAAATTTTGTTACGCTACGTTTACGAATACATTTACATCATAAGCCCCGAACGAAATCAAAAAAGCATTGCCACACAGAAATACTAATTTCGGGGTGTCAAAATCTGATGATTTGCTTCAAAATAAGAAAAATAAATAAAAGCTCGTTTTTTATCTTTCGATTTTGTTCTATTAGTTTTGGTCTTTAAAAATGGAATGCATTCTATTTCCTTTGCCACTTGTAGCTTTGCATTCTTTTTTGTTCTCAACCACTTTTCTCTTGATGTATGCCTTCCAATCTAACCACACCTAAGAATTGAATTAAATTATAAAAAAGTTTGGATTTATCTATTCAATTTACTTTTCTCCAGCTAGAGGTGTCCTTAGAAGGTGGGCCTAGCCTATTTAACTCTGTTTTTACTGCTTCCCAAAAGGAATTCAATTCCTCCTTAGGGATTTTCGGAAATCCTTGGCCAATTTCAGGTTTTTCTTGAAGCATTTCTTAAAGCCTTTGTAACTGAAATTTGTTTGTAATAACTTTATTCGCCCTTCAAAAAAAATAAAAAATATAGGTAAACACTTTCACATTAAAACAATAGTAAAACTTACAAGATTCTTTTCACATATTTTATTTTTATTTAATTTATCTTCGCACGCTTAATATTTTTTTTTCGTTTTCAATTGAACTCAGATCAAAATAACTGTTCGTAGAAAAAACTGCCAAACTTCCTATTCATTCGGGGCTAGTGATACCACTTTTCACGAACTCCGAATTTCATAGCAAATTTGTTTAGTACCTACGACGCGACGCACGGGAGCAATTATACTTTTTTTCGGGGTTCGTACTACGAATCTATTACGACGACGGGGCCTGTGATAAGGCTGATAAAGTACATGATCGATTCATAACTTGTTTTTATTTTTAACTTCCCATAGGAAATTTCGACGTTTCAAGGTCCCTAGAGTCGAACGTGATAAAATAAAAATATATTTTGTAATACCATAATAATTAATATAATGTAAAAATTGACTCATGTAAAATGCAAAACGTAAATGTCCTATTATTTTTCGTTTCGAGCTGTCAAATTGAACCCGAACTATTCAACCAATGAGATCGCTCGTTCTATCTCCCAATAGGATAGCTCGTTGTATTTGATTTAAATAAAAATGAAATAACGACTGGCACTCTCAAAGTAGAAGTCGAAAAGAACAGTCAATTTTCATTCTTTTGAAGTATTCTTCCCTATTGTATGTAAAATAAAGAAAAGAATAAAATTTTGAAAGTATTAAAATTTTTGGAAAAAAATCCAATTACAACGGTTTTCTTTATAGATAAATCAAAAAAACTGAAACAAAATATTTGTCACCTCGAATATTTTACGAACAAAAAATGATTTTATCTTCAAAATACTTGTGTGCAACGAAAAGTAACTTTTTGACATATGATAAAATTTTGAGAAAAATCGAGTTGACTGTTTTTTTTCATACAAAAGAAAAACCTAAAAAAACAGTACTCAAAGTTGGTAACAATTGATTTTCGACTCAAATATATTTTCAAAAATTTTATATATTGGCTTCAAATTAATTTTACCTCACAGAGAATATTGTTTTCGACATTAATTAAATTTTTTATAAAAATCCATCGGTCCGTTTTTTCATTAAAAAAAAATATACAAAAAATAGTACGCAAATTTTGTAAAAATTGATGTTCAGTTCTTGATATCCCGTGAATAATAGAATATTAATTTCATTCCAGTTTTTATTTGTACTATAAAATTTCTACTTATTGTGCACTTGGGGACTGTGTGCCCAAGTGTAATTTTCATACAAAATGTGAGACAGTTGTGCTGAAAAGCCGATTTCAATTAAAAAAAAAAAACTAATTAATTGATAGTTTATTGAAAAATGAATTGAAATATATACCTAATACAAATGGAATGAATAAGCATGATAATTAATATTTTACAAGTTGTTTTGATAAATTTTATTGATAAATGGGATAAACATTATGTTACAAATGAACAGAATAATGAATAAGAATAATAATAATAATAATGTGTGTAATTGAAATGTGTATAATTAAGTTGGACTGTGTGTTCTTCGCCGTTTTGCTGATTGTCCCGCAGAGGTCGAAGGTAGAAAAGTGCCACCATACAGCATGTAGCTGTATAGCATAAATCGCAAACTGCTGTAGTCTTGTTATCTTTTTTTATAACTTTACAAACTTCCCAGCGTTGTTTTAGAGCATTTGGTCTGGATGTGGGTAACATAGTTACTGTTTGAATTTCGTAACCTATGAGTTTCATGGCTGTCTTCACTTTTGTTTGAAGCGTTGTTTTGGCAATACGATTTTGTAAATGCTTGTCCGCAAGCTCTAAGGCTAGTTCTTTCAAAAACCTTTTTCTCTTATCGGACCTTTTCTTGCTTACATACCATGTGGGTTGACAAATGTCAAACAACCTGTAAACAGCAACACCAGCACAGTCCAACAGATTATAGAATACCGTTACCGGCCAACGAACGGTTAGTTTTTCGCTTACAGGTGTTTACGGTCACCATTCGGTCCAAAGTATCAACCCCGCCCTTTGTTGAGTTGTAATCTATGATGACTTCTGGTTTTGGTGTTGCTTCATCTATTTTGTCCTCATGATGAGTTGTAGAAAGCATAAGTACATTTTTTTTTAATGTTGCTTGCATAACTACATAATTAAATGCACTGAGAGTAACAAAAATGTGAAGAAAATTTGTCCCTGGTCCTTTTGAAATCCTTATCAGCTGGTGTAAAGATCTTAGGTAGTTACGGCTTATTGCTCTTTATTGTGCCGACTGTTGTTGTTTTTCTTGTCATCAAGTTCAAGGATTATGGTATACAGAGGTGAAATAATTATCCGTTGTTATGTTAAAACCCTTGTCCAGATACTTTTCCGCTAGTCGCATCACGAGTTGATGAGATATTCCCTCAGATCGATTTTCACCGGGTTGTTGGCCAACCATATATTTCTCCTTGAAGAGGGTAGTTGGTTTTAGCATCCACAATCCAAAATATTTTTACTCCATATTTCCCAGGCAAAATACCTTGCTTTTTGCAAACCTACTAATATTTAATGTATTTAATACATATTTTGTGTTGACTTTAAGTGCCTGATTGTAGTTCTTAAAACAATATAGGTTAGGTTAGGTTAGGTTGTAAGGGGTGTGCACAGCAAGAAGCTGTTGCGTACACGGGGGCCTACTGGTCCATTGTGATCCCCTGTAGAAGTAAAAATTTAGCATCGATGCTCCTCAGTTCAATTCAATTCTGTCGATTAGCGTAGACTGGCTCGTTAACGAACCAGCCTGTGCTATCTATAAATTTCCTCATGCTTGCCATTGAGACCTGTGCTAGATCATCCAGTTCTCCAACAAACCTGTTTCCGAAATGACGGAGTCGGCTGGTTTGGAGGTTCGGACAGTTGCAGAGCAGGTGTTTAATGGTTTCCATTTCCTCCTCATCCTGACAGCTCCTACAAAAATCGGGTGCAAATGCCCCTATTCTGCAATGACCTGTTAGTACACCTATCAAGATTTTAATGTTCTTTTTACTCAGCGATAGAATATACCGAGTTTCCTTTTCATTTGTGTTAGGCCATAAACTTCTAGAGATTACACAATCGTTCCTGGATTTCCAGGAGATATTGGTTTTCTCTTTTAGTTTAAGGTCTATCTTCCTCTTTAAACAATATAACTATGAATTAAGCTACGTACCTATCTGCCAAAGGACAGCTTTATTATTATTATTTATTGTTATTAGGATTGAAATTTATTTATTTATGTTTTGTTTTTTATTCAAGTGATTTTTTTATTGATTTTTTTCTGTATTGATGATTTTATTCTATTTGATGAGTTCGTTTAAATAAAGTTACAAAAATGTGTGCCGAAGCTATTTTTGAAGACTTAAAATGATGTACTCCTATTTTTTTCAAAATACTCCCCTTTTCTGGCCTCAGTACTCCCTTCTTATATTTTTCTCCGGCAACACTGATAATAAACAATAAAAATCAAAGCAAACTTGATGAAAATACCGCTGTCAAAACATAAAAAACCGTTGAAAAAGAATAATTCTCATCTAATCTAATATAATAATGCACTCCAAACTCATATGGGCACTGAGTGCCCACATACACGACATCCTCTTTTTTACTTTGCAACCATGACCTACCCCAAATACCAACAAAATCAATTCAAATGGTCCATTTTCGTGTACTTGGACACTGTGCTTGTAGGAAAAATGTCTTTAAGCATGTAGGTAACAGAGCAACTTATAAGTTTTTTCTTGATTTGAAAATTGTAATGGGCACTCAGTGCCCAGTACACGGGTCTAGGGTTAAGAAATGCTATTAAAATTGGCAAAAATTGTTTTTCGACTAAAATTTTAAAATCAAACTATTTCGTCCTATGCAAAATATTGTTGGTAATTTAAAAATTTTGGAAGAATAATTCAACTGACAACTTTTTTAACATAACACGAAAAACTACAAACTTTTACGCAAGACAAATTGACCGACGGGATGGGAAGTTATCAGGGTGGGTCGCATGTCATTCTCTTTTTTAAACTAATTTCATACAGTAGCACCTATAATATAAGATTAACAATATACTTATAATGTAAGATAAAATATACACTTACACATACACTAATGCAAAACATGTCTTATAGTAGGTACCTACTCATCCGAAATCCGACGAGGAAAATCCTTACCAAATTATTCCAGTAGAAAATAGTTATTTTTCAAATCCGTAGCTATGTATATTATATTATACATCCCTCGCAACCACAGGCCAACTACTTTAATTACTGCAGCAATTTGCAAAAGATAGGCCCCAGACCGACGCTTTCGGCGGCGCGTGAAAAGTATGAAGTCGCGTGAAAAATGTCGTCGCAGCTATACTACAACTAGCAATTGTCATCCTTCAATCATTCGAAACAAAGCGAACGTTTTGGAAACTCGAGATGCTGTAATACTTAGAAATGTGAAATTATTCGTTTAAATAAAATAACTTATCCCTTGTCAAGTTTTTTACCTTTAAAGTTAACATAAAAGTGGAAGTTGGAAAATGAGTGGTTAATTTAATTTGATTTCAACAATATCGTTTGGTTGAAACAAAAAAAAAAACAGTTTGTGCACAAACAACAAAAAAACACTACTCCGCAGAAGCAAACACCGGCTTATTCGCCTAAACGACTACAATAACAACCACTCTAAAACACATGAATTCTCTTATCTTTGAATTATGCAATGAAAAATTCAAGGTTTCATGAACAACTACGACGAATTGAACCTACTTATCCATGAATTTACATAATTCCGATGTGATCTCTCTCCAAGACCCAGTGTGCCTTTCAAATTTATCCAGTTGTGCCTAAAAAATATGCTGCATACAACAATTATTTTACGCACAACAACAGAAGGATTTGGTATTCTTGTAAAAAAGAACGTCCCCCACAAGCTGGGTGTGCCCTTAAGGACTTGTAAACCGGTGACCACTTTCAGATATTGACGTCAATTAAGCTGGGAACAAAAACAACAGTTACATATTCCTAGGTATAAGAACGAAAGTGCAGACTGGGACAAATTTAAAAGAAATATTCGACAAGGGTTAACGGATAACAAATCCCTGTGCGCTGTGTAAAATAAAGAAGCAGCAAAGATGCTTCGATGCACTCGTAATGCTAACAATAATTCAATTTCACAAATTCTTAAAGAAGTTGGCCAATTTTCTTCCAAAATTCCTAAATTAAACCAGTAAACATAATAACTTATTATAAATAATATTTATCAGATATCATTTGGAGCGCGAAATGTACTGATGTTTCTGTACATTTCATTACACATTGCGCTCCATGTCGCCTCCGTTTCGCCATACTGAAAAATTAAATATTTTTTGTTTCACAACACTAACTTTGTAGGAAATAAATTAAAAAAAAAAAACTTTCCAATATTAATAAGTCCAATGAATTTATATGTTTTAAAAAAAAAAGTTTTATTATTAGGTTCTTAATTTGCATATTTAATATAAAAATATAGGTAGCTAATTTTGCTTCCTAACAAATTTCACAAATTGAATTTGCAAAATCGTATTTTTTTGACAGTTCAAAAACTCACCTCAGACAAAAATTAACAGTTATGAATGTCAGGGATGTGTTTGAAAACTTCAAAGAATTAAGGTGACGATAAAATCTAATGGAAATTTATTTTTTTAAGGCTCATATACATACATCTACGAAATATTCGTATTTATCTACACTAATATTATAATCTACACTAAAGCAATATTCACATGAGCACGACCAACTACCAACGAATGAACGAATATTCGTCGATTTTGACATTTCTTTCACATGAGAGTTTTTAATTCGTCGCGAATGAAGTTTGACAGCCGAACACCATTCACCACCGAAACCAAAACAAGAATGATTATTTTAGGTTAAGTACGCGCGATTATTTTATTCGTTGCGAGTGTGGATGATGTGGAACGCGAATAAAGTTTGACAGTTCGTATCAACTAAAATTTTGTTCGCGACGAAGAAATTTGTTTTCTTAAATTTATTAATATATGATATAGAAAAGTAAAAGTATTCATCATAAATCAAATAGAAACTATATTGCTATCGTTTTGTTAAGATTTTGTGTGGAAATATGTCTTTAAACGTACATAAACTCACATTTTGTAATTCATTCGTCGTTCGTTGGTCGCGCTCATGTGAATGCTGCTTAATATTATAAAGAAGAAAGATTTGTGTTTTTGTATGTAAAGAATAAACTCAAAAAGTACTGGACCGATTTTAATAATTCTTTTTTCATTAGAAAGCTACATTATCACTGAGTAACATAGGCTATATTTAGTACTAGATTAAATCTTTAGAAATTCCTATTAAAACCAACCGAAGAAGGTGTAAAAAATTAGCCATAAGATGTCTTTCATCGCATACGCTGCAAAGAGTATTAATGATAGGACAAAAAAATATTTTCTAATTTAGTGATTCATGGTCGTTTTAATTAGCATGCTTATAACTTAAATATCTGTCTACCCGTGCGAAGCCGGGACGGACCGCTAGTATTTAACAAAAATCATTTATTTTTTTAATAAAAATCAAAATATTATTTAAAAAGAAGCAATGGTATTATTTTATTAAAAACAGTAAATTATTTTTAAGAAAAGCAATATATTATTTAATATAAAACTGTATATTAATTAATAAAAATCAGTGTAATATTTAATTAAAAGAACTAATTTTTTGTAGAAAAGATAAATATTTATACTTTTTTTAATTTAAAAGGTATATAGTATGATATGAAAAAAAAAAACATGAAGAAAATCTTCGCACTAGGTACTCAAAATGAAACAGACAAAAAAATAGTGTTGAATTTAAAAAAACTAAGTAGGTACCTACACAAGTAACTTGTAATTGCAACCAATTATCACAGTTAAGCTCATTTTTGAGCATAATAATTTATATCTACCTACAATAATCCTACACTTACTGCTTAAAAAGGGGTTTTTGCACAACATAGTTGAAATAATTTAAGAAAACACTGAATGTTATTTGTAATTATTATAAATTATGTATACAGATTATGGAATAAATTATTATTATTAAAAATATAAATATTTGTTTTAATAAAAAAACCGCACAAGATTGTCAAACACAAAAGCTAGAATTCGCACAGCTATAAATTCAAACCGACGAAGAAGAAGAATGTAACTTGGAAAACATGGTTAAAAAACAGTATAGAAATAAGACAGGGTGGCTTCCTGCGTTTTAAAATGTTGATTTTATCAATGTCCAACAGTTCAATTTCCTCTAGTTCTTGGTCTTGATTCCACACTGATTCAATACTTCGAATAGATTACATCGTCCTCCTGAGCCAGCTCAAAATTCGTTTTTTTGGTCTTAACTTTTTTGGTTTTGAGCGTATTGCTTTTTATTTTTTTTCTTGTAGCAAGAGTTTTTCATTCTTAGGTCGCTTTTTTGACGGTTTTTCAGCTTTGAGGTCATCAGCTTCCCTTAAACGTAGAGCAGAATGGCAGTTTGGTCTAATAAACCTTTTTCCTTTCGAACTTCATGGACGTCAGGAATTAGACCATTGGAGATCCAATGGAAAAACTTAGGCTCTTCTATTTACCCCTCCTTTGACGCAGCATAAAGTGTTCCTGGGAAGGAATCTGTTGAGGTCCATCGTGCTTGAACTTCGCAACCTTTAAAAATAATAAGCGGTGGTAGCTCATCTCCACTAGCAGATACACATACCAATACTATCGTTGACTCTCTTCCGGAACCACTAGAAACCCGACTTAAGGGTACACCTTTTTCTCCGATAGTTCTGAGACTTGGATCAATAAAATTTTCTGTTTTTAATTCGTTTAATAAACTTTAAAAAAAAATACGACAAAATGTCGGCCCACTGTCTTTTTAAATTATTTAAAATATTCAAACCAATCAAACTAGGTTGTTCGGTTTTAAAGGCTCTCGAAGGACCAAAATGTTTTAAGTTACACTCTTCAAGTAAGTTCAACTTTTGAATAAGATATTAAAAAGAAAAAATGAATAATGGAGATAAAGAAACACACTCTTTCAGATTTTAAATAGGTGTATTATACATTTTATTTGCGACCTTTATGTCACCTTCAGTTCTTTAAATTCTTTATAACATATAAATCCATTACATAATATATTTGACGAAGACATCGGGTAGCGTTCTGAGCTATTTGTAGGCGGCATCATCCAACAAGTATCTAAACATTGTTCTTCCGATTTCTGGAGAGCTGTGAAGAAGTTCGATTTGAAAAACAGTGTGGAATTTTCATTAAAATATTTTGTGGTGCAGGGCAATTTTGTAATAATTTTTGTTTTCAATATAATTTGGAATTATAATTCAAACACGAAAGCCTTGCAAATTAGTAGGTATATACACTACAGGCATTTCCGATTTACTCATATTATGCGGACAGCAACCCTTTTAAAACTCTAGAATTACTTTGTTCGATAAAAATACTTTGGGAGCCATAGATCGTATGATTTCATACTGAAATCGTGACAAGTTGGCTTTGCTTCATTTTTAGCATGATTTCTGCTGCATAACTCAGCTGTGGACGTAGACTTCCTGTTAAAAAAATTTCCATTTACCAAAATGGGAATCTCATTCTGACATTTCGGGTTGCCTACAAGCTACTGAGGACTATATGTGAGAAAGTGTGCGTGAAATGATGCAAAAAATCAAACACATTCTCGCATTTGTTCCTCAGACCAATCAAATTGCTTCATTTTGAAATTTTCAGGGCCGCGTTCAAAAACGAAACAATCCTAACCAACAGAATCTGAAGTGCTGACTTGGTCTTAAATTGTTTACTTAAATTATTTGCGAACGCAATAAGCGCTGAGTTAATTCCATTCAAATTGGGAATTTTCCATAGAAAATGTCACACGCCCAGATAAAAAGAGCAAGCGAACAATGACATCTGGAAGACACAAAAACCCTAAAATAACCACAAAACCAAATAATGCAATACAACGCACAATATTATCTGGAAACTATTAAAATTAAAAGATAACCGTACATAGAAGATAAGATTGAAACAATTGACGATGAAGCCACTTAACCAAAAAGGCGTACGTGACTTCTCGAACGTAACAGTACAGCATCCGAGGATCAACCGAGGATTCATGAAGGAGATCATAGCCACGAATGGAAAGAACGACTTGTACCCTCGATTAGGTTCGACGCGCACACTCCGACTCCATTAGAGTAACTTATTTTTAATATTGTAATCTAATGAAATAACATTTTGTTAATAAATTATATTTTTTTAAAATAGTACTTTTACAATTTGTTAACTAGCTGCAAACGGTTAAGTATAATATGAAATGGGCAAAAGTGTAACTCAAGCACAAACTTCGCAATTCTTTCAGCTATAGTTTTTTTTTTTGTGTATTTTATGAATTTCCTTTAATTTTTGTAATATATTTTTATGCTGCAATATGTTATTTTATATTTTTTCCTAATTAAATTTTATAAAATAAAGATATGAAATATATTTTAAGTTGTTTTTTTTTCGTATTGTCAAACATTATGTTTTAATGAATCTTTGAATTTTTTTAAATGTAGCATTCCAATGTTTACCTCAAATACTTTAATTCTACTGATTCAATTTTATATAAAAGATTATTAAATATCTTCAACCAATCAGTTAAACGCTAAAACAACTAAACAAGATATTTTTTTTTCTGTGCATAGCATTCAAAATGAAATGAAATTAGTAAAATGCAATAATAATAAAAATACTAGTTTTATTTTGTATAAACCAATTTAAACAAGTGTAGAAGCACCTCAAATAAGCACTTTGGAAAAATCTCCTGGGGAAAATTAACAGTTATTTTTCATGGTGAATTATGAATCGTCAATTATTTAACTGAATTTTGAATTCAGTTCTAATACGAATGTTTTGATTTCTTCCTAAAAGCTATTAAGATTTTTTTTCACAAAAGAAACTTGATTTAAAAAAAAGTGCTAAGTGCTCAACGTTCAATTGACTGACCGTGATTTAATTGATTTATACCTTTGTATATGAAAACTATAGTACTCTCATGGTGGTTGTCGAATAGGGTGACATCTGTAAATTTGTTGGGGAAACTGTAGTGTAGAATTTTCTTTGCAGACGGTAGACTTAAGAATATGATAATTCGAAGCAGACAAAAATAGGGAAAGACTATTGGGAATTTACAAGAGTTAGAGTGAATAGGGACTTTGTATACAAAGATAGGGAAAATTCTATTGCTTATAACTTTGTATATGAAAGTTTTCATATACAAAGCTTATAAGAATAAAAATAGGAAATGAAGCAACTGATAAGGAGAAATGAACCAATATACTTAGGTATATTTATTTTGGTTTGTTTTGGTTTGTTTACATTTTAAGGTCAACGGTATTTTTCATGTAAAATAAAGTGCACGACTGGGTCGCACGAACTTGCTCCTGTATGCAAAGAGTCTGTTTAAAAAAGTATCTATATAATATTTAAAAATATACCTGTAAAATAAGTTTGTCTTCAAAGATATATATGCCATTTGATTTGTCGAAAAAACCTCCATTTTTCAATTTTTTGGGAGGGGGTTACATTTAATACAGTTAAAATAATTTAAAAAAAAACTAATTTAAGATTCAAAATTTTACCTGAAAAATAAGTTTGTCTTCAAAAATTTAAATGCCATTTTATAAATCAAAAAACCCTTGATTTTTAAATTTTTTTTTTTGAAAATCGTTAGAGCGGTTTTTTTTTTAAATTAATTTTGTATATATAAAATTTTTCAATTTTGTTCTAAAAATATTTTTGGTATGCAGTTGTTTAGTGATTGTAAATATACGCTCTATATTTCAATTTCGTAAAAAAATATTAACTCGTTTTTGAGATATAGAATTTTGAAAAAAAAAATTTCTAAATTTTTTTAAAAATCCAAACAATAAAAAATTGCACTTTTTATAATCAAATATTGTTAAGGCAATATAAGAGCTCGTTCAGAAAAAAAATTATTGAAATCGGTTCAAAAGTTGCTGAGAAAATTAAAAAACAAAAAAACGGTTCTATGAGCGGTACCTTTCTTGAGCAATACAAAAATATGTTTTTCTTATTAAAAGAAGCCAAGTTAAAAAATAAAATTTTAGAGAAAATTAAAAAAAAATCTATCGGTTTGTTTTTGAGAAAATTCGAATTATCGTTTTTTGACCAAAAAAATTGTATGGGGGCCACTGTTAGTTTTGATCTTTAAAAAAAAATGAAAAAAACGCCTAACGCGAATCTGCTCAAAACCTTAACTTCCAAGTTTGAACTCAATCGACCCAATGGTATAGGCTGTAGGAGCGTGGACAGACAGACAAAATTCTGCACGAATGCAAAACTTGCCATATAGTTCCTATATGTCGCAAGTAAAAAATGTAGGTGAAATATAAAGGATATTGGCCTTTTGGTTATTTTGTATGGTAGGATTGTATATGAAAAGCATGGTTTTTATATACAAAGATTGTAGTTACTGTCTTTAGACATTTTTTCGCGCTTTTTAAACGAATTTTTTCAATTGCCAAGATTTGTTCAATAGATCACATTTGCTTAAAATTTCGCATATTCAAATACAAAGTTTGAGATTAAATTGTGCTTGCAGTAATATTTGTTTTGTGCTGATTTAAAATTTGTGCTAAGTTTTTCAAACTATAAATTTTAACGCTTATATTCTAACCATTGGCATTGTGATAATAATTGTGATAACCATTTTGCTTGTCCTATTTGGTTTTGATTTAACCACTTGGCATTTTTTTGTTTTTAAAATTAATTGTGTTTTGCTTTTTAATTTACATTGCTTTTTTTTTGTTTTGCTTTTCAATTTGCATAGCTTTTTTTGTTTTTTAAATTGATTGTGTTTTGCTTATTTACATTATTTTCAGAGCTACATACGTAACTTTTTTGTATTGTAAGTTTTTTTTAACTGTTTTGAATTTCTCATTTATATTTATTATAATTATCTATAGGTATTATCTATAATATGAAATATAAAGTTTTTTTTAACTTTTTTTCAAATTAAAACTGACTATACCCCATACCCATTAAGTAAGTGCTTTAAGTTTCGTGAAAAATATATTGTTTTGTGTTTGTTGCTGTGATTATTAAAGTGCTGTGGTAATTATTTAAGTTCTGTGTAAAATATTTTGTAATTTTTGTGTACAAATTATTCTTTTTTAAAAATAAATTTTATTTAAAAAATACAAAATGGTTCGGTGCTGTTATGCTCACTGCAACATAGTAAAAAAGGGCCAAACCAGTATCTCTTTTTTCCAAGTTCCCTTCGACCGCAGACGGGAAGTTTGGCTGAAGCATGGCAATGTTTCAAGATCGGAGAAAATGTTATATATGTGCGCAGCGCATTTTTATGCGAAAGACACTATTGTGCGAGGTACACAAAATCGTCTTCATAAAGATGCGCTTCAACCATCCTTCTTTTCTGTATGTACATGCAATGACGAATTTCATGATCCTTCGTGCACTCTCATTATGGAGGCATGGGATTTGAAGAATCAGACGACCTTAACGGTCAAGGTTAAAAGCAATACTTCTGCACTTCGCAATAAACAGCGAAACACACGTCCGAACCTTCCCCCAACAATTTCTACACATCCCCATCTTTTCACTCCTTTTTGGAGTTTTCTGGATTTTTTTTCTCGTGCAATAGCACAACCATCCACTTCACCTTATTCTTCGGTATCTAGCAGTTCAAATCTTTTAAATTTGGCTGTCAAATCTCAGAATGTGTATTCTAAGGAAACACTTATGTACATTTCAAAATTTGCCCATCTCACCCACTGAATTGAAGTCACCCGGATTTCATACGTACAAATGGGTGGCAAAACCAAAACCCACTAGGAAAACTAGTCGGCGCATTAGTTTCACGCCTAAAAGTAGGAAACAAAGACCAAAATATACCTTCAGAAACCATCTAGAAGAGGATTTAATGCTAGATTTTTCTGAAGAGTTGTGAACTTTTATTCTCGCGCAACTCTTTCATAAGAAGAAAGCACCATGGAAGACCAGTGAAAAAGAACTTTTCTTAAAGTTTTTCTTCAAGTCTCCATCGTGCTATTCTTTTATGATAAATTTAGGTTTTAAGCTGCCATCGGTGAGTACAATATACCGATGGCATTCGGAAATTAGGTTGCCAGCAGGATTTAGCGAGCAAATAAGGACCATGCTGACCGAAAAGGCGAAGGAAATGACCGCAATGGAGAAGAAGACCGTCATGCTTTTCGACGAAATGGCTATCCAACGTGAACTGGAGTATAACATTAAAGACGACTTCATATACTATACCCTGTAAAGCTATGGTATTCACTCTGAGAGGACTCAATACCAATTGGAAGCAGACGATCGCCTACTACGTGGGACCTCCTAATGGACCAATCCTAGCCCAGATTTTAAGAAAAATCATAACGGGTGTAATCGAATGTGGACTATAGGTGGTTGCAACAAGCTGCGACCAAGGATCAAACAACGTTTTGGCATACAAAACGTTGGCAACGAACCCAATTGAAAATTATCCTTACATTGATATTAATAAATAACCAACGGATATTCTTGGTCCATGACTATCCGCATCTTTTCAAAAGTGTGAGAAATATACTTCTCCAGCATTGCATCCATATAGGAGATGATGTTGTGGTTTGGCGAGTGTTAAAGAAAGTTTTTGAGGAGGACTCTAAGGGGGAAACCTTTGAAGTTTTCTGGAAACTCACTCAATCACACATCAATCCTAATGGATTTGAAAAGATGTCGGTTAGGTTAGCGACACAAGTTTTCAGCGATAACGTCTACAGTGGAATTATGTATGCTGTGAAAAATGACTGCTTCAAAACGGAAAAAGACAAGAAAGTCGCCGAAGCCACAGCAATGATCATGAAGAAAATGAACGATTTATTCGACAGACTAAACAATGGACAAAGATATTCGAGGAATCCTAACAAGGAAGTGCTATCCGATTCCACAAGCACATTAGAAGCTTTAAAAAAAGCTAAGACGTGGATTTCAACATGAGTTTCGGGAAGCAGTAGAAAAACCCCACCATGCTTCTTGGGCTTGCAACAAACCCTACAGGCCATTGTGATGATGTGGGAATATCTCAAGAGCGATGATCAGAGTTATATCCTCATAGCACATTTAAATACCGACGTCGCGGAAAACTTATTTTCTATGCTACGTTGCAATAGAGGTTCTTATGAACGTAACCCTTCCGCTTGGAGATTCATTCGAAATCTCAAGCAAATAATCTTTCATAATTTCACAGCGGCGGAACACTCGGGATATGAGGACGCAAGAGCGGAGCAGCTTATAAAGGAAGCCGATTTGCAAAGAGATATGGAAGATGAGAAGGAGTACGACATGGATGTACCCATCGAAGACGATATTTTGGATACGGAGATCGTTTATGTAGTGGAGGAGGTATCTGACGACGAAGATGTGGACCTCTATGAGCTACAAGGTGTTGATGATGACGACATCACTGAAATGCAGGATGTTTCAGATGATACACTTGTCGATGTCTACGTTATAGAGGAGGAGAGGAGATGGATGACATCGACAATTCAACATTTTCGCACAAACTACAAAAAGCAGCTACTGCTTACTACGCAGGTTTTGCAGCAGGGAAATTAAGCAACAAATTAAAATGTAAGGCTTGTTCCAAGTTCATGGTGGATGAAGATGAGGAAATAGATCCAAGCAGGAAGCAAACTATGCTCATTAAGCTAAGAGCATACCACACCAAGGCCACAACATCAGAGTTTGGGAGATTAACAGTTCCCTCGATCCTTTTCGAAGAAACTGTTAAAACTCTTAAACTCAATTACGAGGCACATATTTCAAGAAAGCAACTTGAAAAAAATATTGTTGAAAAGTGGTGTGAGAGGCTGATGAAGAATGAAATTTTGGGAACGGACTGTCCAAGGGACCACAAAGAAACAATAGTTAAATTTATTTTGAGAGGACTCATAATTTTAACTAACAAGCAAAGCAACACAAAATTTAGACAGGTAACACAAAAAAATAAGAAAAGAATAGTTTAAGTATTAAGTTTTAAATTATATAAATTTATTTACATGTATTATTTAAATAATAAAATAAAAATTATTTTTACATTAATACTCTTACTTACGTATCATAATATTGATTTCAATAATAAAAGCTTATAGTTTAAAATGAGCCAGGCCCCCTTAATGTTAAGGTGAGCAATACCAATTTCAATGGACGAAATGTCATTGAAAAAAGAATTGTGGTATTGTGGGAAAACAGATAGGATAACAGGATTTGAGGACTATGGGTTAGATGAGTTTAGAAAACAATGGCCCATTGCATAGCTAAGAGATGGAAACATCCCATAGCTTATTATTTTGTCCGTTCCGCCTGTCCGTCCGATAAGCTTTTGTGTAAGTGCATAAAAGCACTTCAAATAAGTGGTTTTATCCCACTTCATGTAGTTTCTGACCAAGGAGCATTTTTTGGGGGCCTCCACCGAGAACTTGGTATAAGTAATAACAAACCATATTTTGAAATAGGGCATGGGGAAGATAAATAATTTTTGTTTTATTTTAACGATGCACCCCATTTAATAAAAAGCTCAAGAAATTGTCTTCTCAAAAATAATATATCCTTCAGCCACTTGGAAGGATATAGAAAAGTTGTACAACTTAGATTCAAATCTAACTATTCATCTCAATACGTTTTTACGAATGAAAGTTAGTTATGCCACCCAAGTTTTAAGGCATACCACAGGTTCAGCACTCAGGACCCATGTTCTGTAACTCTCACATCGAGTGAGTTTTCGCATAAACGGTGCGAATCAGAACAAAAACACTGCGGAATGACACAAAATTCTGTTTCTCACACGCAACTGTTTCTGTAACTTTTTTTCACTCGATCACTAACAAAATGGAAAAAATTATTGGAAGTATTGGAAAAATGTGAAATCAAAAACTGTATCTGTAAGTCTGAAGTCGATACAATCTTTCGATTTTTCTGTCAAAATCATTCGACCACTCTGATATAAGTGAGAACAAGGCAATAATAAAAAAATAATAAAAATCAAATATGACGGAAAATAAACAAAAGGTAAATAACTTATTTTGCATGTTGTTTGATCAGGAAAATTATTATTTTTATCCGTAGAAAATTCAAAGGATCTCAAAAGATCAAAAAGAAAAATTAGTAGATTATATGGCAACACATTTAGAGTTCGCGAGAGGCCAATTCGGTGGACCAAATTCAAATCTTAAAAACAAAGATGATTGGGAAACCTTGTCGACAATTTGAAATGCCATGGGAGGTAGCAGCAAAACAACCGACCAGTGGAAAAAGGTAAGACAAAAAAATAAAAACGTAAAATTTAAACGTCTTTAAAATTTTATTTTTAAAATGTTATCTTGTTCTTATAAAAATTATTTTATATGAAATTTTTTTTAAATATTTGTTCGAATTGCAAATTGTTTTTTAAATTCAGCATAGCACGAAATATGTAACTCAGAACCGTTTTAATAATCCAAATAATTCAAATGGTTTTCCAATGACATCGTTTTGTAACTAAGATTACATGACTAAATTTTTTTCTTTTTAGTGTTGGATAGATCTTAAGGCTGCTGTCAAAAAGCAACTAAATGCGAAGCGGCATTTTTTAAATAAAACTGGCGGTGTGAGTTCAACAGATGCCCCTCGAGACTTAAACAGTTTCGAGGAACAAATTTTGTCAATTATGGGCGTCGATGCAGTAGATGGCGATGCAGTTACACCAGCTACTGGCGTAAGTTTGTTTTAAACTTTTTTTATTATTTTTTCCTCATACGTTTTATTTTTTAACAGAAAGAATTACTGTCTATTGAATTTCTCGAGGATATATCAGATGTTCTCCCATCAGCCAAAAGACAAAAAAAAGAGCCAGATATGGAAGGAAAAAGAGAATCTTCGTCTTCATATAAAAGTGCTTTAGTTGAGGCAAAAGAAATGCACGAAAAGTTAGAAGCACGAATCGAGGCATTAGAAATACAAAGCGGACAGATCATAAAAAAGTTAGATCTATTGATAAGCGCTTTTGGACTCGAAGTCAATAATTAATAATTTATTAATTTTTTTTTTTAACTCAAGATGTGATTTTTTTTTCTTTTTTTAGCTCGTAAGTTTATGAATGGTGTCTTTTTAGTTTGTTTCATATATTTATTGAGTTAAGTTTTTTTATTATTTTTTAGTTTTTAATGGAGTATGTTTTTTTGAATAAAAATCACCAATTTTTTTAATGGTTTTATTTTTTTTTTACGTTTGGAAGCTTAAATATTTTATTCATTTGTTCGAGATAAGTTCAATTTTATTGCATTTCGGATTCTTTCAGCTTCTCTTAAAAACCGGTCGTTGTTCGTGTCTAGGTTATTTAAGGACTCACGGTCGTCTTCTACATCTTCTATTGATAAAGTTCCATTTTCGTCCAATAAGCCATGAGCTATGCGGAAATTATGCAAAATTGTGCAGGCATTAATAATTAGACCAGCTGCCTGAGGGGTTGAATAAATACCCCGTTGTAAGCAGCGAAATACACCTTTTATATTTCCATTTAACCGTTCTATACAGTTTCTGGTTTTGGAGTGGACTGTATTATATTTTCGTTCATCCGGGTTGGATGACGAACGGTACTGTGTCATAAGCCAAGTGCGCAATGGGTATCCCGAATCACCTTAAATGATCAAATTTTAAAATAAAAGTGAAATTTAAACAAAAAAATTGCTTACCCAATAACCAAGAGTTGGTTTGGTTGTTAGGTTTTCCTCGTATCGTTTTTCTAACAAAACATTTATCTGAGACGCTTCCCATATGTAGGTAAGCATCATGAGCTGCACCTCCAAATCTTGCAAAGCCTCCGATAATGCGAAGATCATAGGTACAGATCTAAGAAAATAAAACAAGTGATGCAACAGATTTTTTGTTTAAACTTACTAATTGTACATTTTTTTGAATGATAACCTTTGCGATTAAGGTAGCGGTTCTCTATTTCAGCTTTTGGTTTTTTTTATGCGAACATGAGTACAGTCTATAGCTCCAATAACATCAGCAAAACCAGTTTTGTTGTAAAATCTTTCAATAGAAACAAAAAACTTATTTTTTGAATACCGTCTATAGATTTAAATTTACCTTTGTTTTATGACATCGTATTCATCTACTGATGGAAATTTAATCCATTTTGGCATAAGAGGCGTTTGTAAAATAACAGATATTTCTTTTACTGAGCGAGAGACCATCGTTCTGCTGATAGGTACTAAAAAATCTTGTCCGATATCCCTTTGAAAGGACCCAGTTGCAAAAAATGCAGAGCAGCACACATTCGGATCGGCTTAGGAATAAAGGTGTTTCGAACCCCTGTTTTCATATTATAGGGACTTAATTCCTCTAACAAAGCATTAGTTGTGGCTTTTGTGAGGCGGTAAAGTTCACGAAATCTTTCTCCAGGCATTTCAAACGCATAAGTGGTATCTCGTAAATAACGTCTGTGAATGCCATCATATTTCTATTGTCACTTTGTTCACTAATTACAAGCACACTATACATTTTACTCGTTTTAAAAAATTTAATTACTGCAAAATAAAAAACTTGAACACTTCAACCTTTTCAATATACAATAAAAGAAAAAATAATTTTTAGTTAAATGTGAAATAAATTGAAGCTGTCAGTTTAGGGGAAATGTAAACATTTCTTCCATTGGAAACTGGAAACTATGGTTTTCTCACAGGGGTGTTTTCGCATCATGTTATAGATATAGTTCATTTTCCAATATAGAGAAACGATGAAATTTTTCGTTCCACCTCCAATCGACTGCGAAAATACTCGACCGAGTTACAGAACATGGGTCCAGTACTTTATAGAGCTCAATAGAGAGCTTTTACTCAATGAAAGACACTGCAGGTAGGTCTCAACGACCTACGAGTATTTAATATTTTCAATTCCTCTATGAAATCCTTTGGAAATCGTTTTCAATCAAAGTTCAGTTGTACTGAAGATCAGTTAAAATTTCTGCAGGACGTGAAAAAAAATGTACATTCATTTAAGGTCATTGAGTTCGGCGACAAGAATGTAATAAATAAATGTTCGTTCATAAAAGGTTGGCTACTTAACATTGAGGCACTCTTATCCATGTGGGAACATTTAAAGGTATGTAACTTTAGTTACATACTAACGAGACCCTTAATCAGGATTGCTTAGAGTATTTTTTTGGCGACGTTAAAAGTTCAGGTGGAAACAAAAGGCGGGTGTCTCCGTATTCTTTTGTGACCATTTTTTAACAGCTTTGAGGATTTAGATATTTGAGGGTTGTCAAGTCCGGTAACTGTGAGCAGTTAAATTTCATAGAGTTAGATATTTTTTTTAAGACTATGTGTCTAAGCAGGTTTGCTTACCTTCCGACAAAGAACCTTTTAGAAGGTTAAATAATTAAAATAATAAAAAAAATAATTACATATAAAAAAAGAAATACGAAATAAAAGAAAACAAACCAAACCAAACAAAAAAACACCACCAACTATGACAAGACCGGCGACGACGACTTAACTGCTACTGCAGTTGTTAATATTGTGACAAGCGTGAATTTCTGCGGAGTACTTTAAGAGCTACTCAGAACAATCTTTTAGATTCCGAACACCGGAATAGTAGTCTTGAACGGACTGTTAGGGAAAAGGATGCTCATATTTTAAGATTAGAAGAGCAAGTTAACAGTTTAAAGGTTAGCTTAGAATCCACTAGGGACAGCTTTGAAAGGGATCGAAAGAAAAGTTTGTCTGATGGACTCTACGTTACCGTGACAAATTTTAGGAGTAATTACTAAAAAATGCCACAAGGCTTTAGGAATTCTTACGAAATAAAGTTACTAGCACTTTCAGTAAAATTTACTTGGCCAGTAACTTACAGATTAATGCGTGAGACTTAAGGATTGCCTTAAGATAAAACACTTTGTTCGTTTATTTCATATTGGCCAAACCAACCAGGTAATATTGATTTCAATAATAAAAGCTTATAGCTTAAAATGAGCCAGGCCCCCTTAATGTCAAGGTATTGCTCAATTTCAATGGACGGAATGTCATTGAAAACAGAATTGTGGTATTGTGGGAAAACAGATAGGATAATAGGATTTGAGGACTATGGGTTAGATGAGTTTAGAAAACAATGGCCCAGGGCATAGCTAAGAGATGGAAACATCCCATAGCTTATTATTTTGTCCGTTCCGCCTGTTCTTCCGATAAGCGTTTGTGTAAGTGCATAAAAGCACTTCAAATAAGTGGTTTTATCCCACTTCATGTAGTTTCTGACCAAGGAGCAATTTTTTGGGGCCTCCACCGAGAACTTGGTATAAGTAGTAACAAACCATATTTTGAAATAGGGCAAGGGGAAGATAAATAGAAATTGTTTTGTTTTAACGATGCACCCCATTTAATAAAAAGCTCAAGAAATTGTCTTCTCAAAAATAATATATCCTTCACCTGTTCTGGTGAATCTTCTTCAGCCACTTGGAAGGATATAGAAAAGTTGTACAACTTAGATTCAAATCTAACTATTCATCCCAATACGTTCCTACGAATGAAAGTTCGTTTTGCCACCCAAGTTTTAAGCCATACCACAGGTTCAGCACTCAGTACTTTATACAGCTCAATAGAGAGCTTTAATTCAATGAAAGACACTGCAGAATTGGTCTACTTTTTCAACGACCTACGAGTATTTGATATTTTCAACTCCTCTATGAAATCTTTTGGAAATCGTTTTCAATCAAAGTTCAGTTGTACTGAAGATCAGTTAAAATTTCTGCAGGACGCGACACAAATTTTACATTCATTTAAGGTCATTGAGTTCGGCGGCAAGAATGTTACAAATAAATGTTCGTTCATAAAAGGTTGGCTACTTAACCTTTGTATATGAAGTGGAATAGTACAATCATGAAGAGGAACGAACGAAGCGACGTCTTGGCTGACGACAATGAACTAAATCTGCAAAGTTTGTGCAGAATTTTATTTCGGGAAATTAAGAGACAAATTGAAAATACAAAACAGAGTTATAAAATAAAAGAGAAGAATGTAATCAAAAGTAGCTATGGTTGGAGGGAGAGAATAAAGAGAAATTCGTTTGTTTATTTATTTATGTATAAAGCAATAATAAAGACAAATACCAATAAGCCAAATACCTATTCAAATTTAATTTTGTAACTGTTGCCAGTTTGCCGATTGCCAATGAAAAAGACAAAAATATGTTAAAATACCTATTTTCAAAACAAAAAGAAAATAGGTACAATGTTTTTGTTTTTCTTAGGTATATATGCATCTACATATGTATATCAGGTCAAATGAAAAGTAGGAATTATTATTATTGTAATGAAAAGAATACGGTATCAATACAGGTATGTACCTAAGTGTATTTGAAAAGAAGACAAATAAAAGTCAATGGCGGATCCAGGGGGGTTGTAGGGGTGATGACACCCCCCTGGAAGAATTTTTTTTTTTTTTTCATTTTCTTAGAAATTCCCTTGAGTTCAAAACTTATAGTTTTGCGGTAATGGATTTCACACCCCTTAAGTTAAGTTGCATAATTAAAGACTTTATCTAAAGATTTTTTAGTAATTTAACGATATTTACCAAAAAGCGATTTGAAGCAAATAAATATTGTAAGACATTCTTAAAGTGTTTTTTCTTTCAAAATGGATTTCCTTTTAAATACAAAATCTTTTAATATCTTAAAAATGAAAGAAATCTACTTTTTGAAGTGAATTTGCTTTGGAAGCTCTAGAAATAAGATTTAAACACGAATTTCAAGAATATACATAAATGTCCAAAAAAAAATCAAAAGTGACACTTTCGTCAAACTAATGGCAAATTGAAACACATAATAAACTTTTTATATCTATTAATTTAATATAAAAACATTTTCGACATCTGTTATAATTTAGATAAAAATCGAATTGACAGTTTTTTTGTAATAAAAAACCTAAAAAAAATATCTAAAAGTTGATAAAAATTGTTTTTCGACTCAAATATCTTTTAAAGAATTTAATATATTGTTTTTGACATTCAGTAACATTTTTATAAAAAACCAACATTCAATTTTTTTGTAAAAATTAAAACGCAAAATTGGTTAAAATTGGCTTTCGACTAAAAATCTCGTTAACCAAAAAAAGATTTTGAAATCAAACTATTTATGCAAAATATTGTTGGTAATTTTTATTTAATCTTTTAGAAAAATGTAACTTTTTTTACCATAGCAGTTTAAAAAAACGGTGAAAATTTTGGTTAACCCTAAATATCTCACGAACCAAAAACGTTAGAGAGTTGAAGTAAATTTTATATTATGTATTCTAACGTGATACCAATTAAATATATTTTTTGAAAAAAATAAATAAAAAAAACTGAAAAAAAATGTGTCACTTCGAATATTTTACGAACAAAAACTATTTTATCTCCAAAATAATTGCAAAGAAAAATAACGTTTTAAACATCTGGTAAAATTTTTGAGAAAAATCGAATTGACAGTTTTTTTTATAAAAAATGAAAACCTAAACAAAAAAATTAATAAAAGTTAGTAAAAATTGATTTTCGACTTAAATATCTTTTGAAAACTTTGAGATATTGGCTTTAAACTACCTTTATCTTTTAAAAAATATTGTTGTCAACATCCAGTAAAATTTTGAGAAAAATCTTGACAGGTTTTCTACAAAAACTTCAAACTCTGTTTATTTCACAGAAAATATTGTTTTCGATATTCAGTAGTTTTTTCATAAAAAAATAAAATCTACAAAAAAAAGTACGCAAATTCGGTACAAATTGATGTTCGGTTCTTGATACCTCTCAAATTAATTTCATTCATCCAATTTGTAAAAATTTAAGAAATGCTACTTAAATTGGTAAAAATTTGTTTTCGACTAAAAATCTATTTAATACAACTAGATTTTCAAACTAAACTATTTCTTTAAATGAAAAATATTGTTGGTAATTTTAAAATTTTTAAGAATAATTCAACTAACAACTTTTTTAACCCAACACGAAAACCTAAAAACTTTTAAGCAAGACAAATCTACAGACGGGATGGAAAGTTATCAGTGTGGGTCGCATCCCAGCCTCTTTTTTTAGTTATAATTATTAACTTCCAATAATAAGTTATTTTTAACATTAGGTAAAATTTAAAAAAGATAGAATTGACACCTTTTTTCAACAAAAAAAAAATTAACTATCAATTAGGAAGTTTTTTTTTTGAGGAGAGTTGAAACTATTGTCTTCAAATTTAATTTATTTAATACAAGATACTGTTGATAACATTTCTTAAAATTTAAAAAAAAGTCAACGTACAATTTTTTCTATATATCTATACCTATCATACTTTATAACTATGCTTACAATAGAATATCAAATACGAATAACCTATGATAAAAATGTAGCTATACCTATACCTACATGTGCATAGATACAAATTTGTAAACACTATCTAATTAGTGTTTTCAAATTTGTACCTAAATAGGTACATATCCAACAACTTACGAGTAACAAAAATTGTACCTACCTCCCTACATACATATCTGACTCAAAATTGAATTTCCCTACCTACCGTATTATTTCTTTCCAAAAAATGAAAAAAAAACCAACAAAAATCTGTTGCCAATTTTTAAATATGCACATCCACACAACTATGTACAATATTCAAAATATGACAACAGTGTATTCATTGTGAAAAGAAAATTGAATTATTTTAGATTTTATAAATTTGAAATCAAATGCAACAAAAACAAAACCTACATATAGCTCAATTCATAGGCGTATCTCCATGACAAGACAACACACAAAAAAAAACCTAAGCAACTGTATTATTTTGTTGCCTCACTTACTCTCTTAATTTCTAACAAGAGAGAAAATAATAAAACCCTCTTTTCCTCAACTCATTTTTGTTTTAATTTCTGAAATCTGCACAAGCACAACAAATTTTCAGTACTCCGAGCGCCGCCTGTAAGTCGTCAATGAACTAAAAATTCGTGTTCCATAAGAGTACTATAGATTATATATACAAAGACTTAACATTGAGGCACTCTTATCCATGTGGGAACATTTATGGCTGAATCACAAACACGCTTCGGCTTCGCATGACGTTTACGAGTTCAGCCATAGGAATTCAATGCATGCTATCACAATGGACCTCACGTTTCGTATGACAATCGTAAGGAAAAGAACGTAATGTAACGTAATGTGACTCCAAACGGAAGCTCTAGTTCAATTATCTGAACATTTGCTTTGTCTGACAGCTCAACAGCTGTAAAAAAATGTCAAAAAACAAAATATTTGCTCTTTGGAGGGATGAAATAATAGAAATGTCATTGAAAGCAACCTCGAAGCAGGCCCACCGTAACGCAGAATAAGCCGAAACTGAAGCGTGTTTGTGATTCAGCCATTAAAGGTTTGTAACTTTAGTTACATACTAACGAGACACCTTAATGAGGATTGCTTAAGCAGCATTCACATGAGCGCGACCAACGAACGACGAATGAATTACAAAATGTGAGTTTATATACGTTTGAAGACATATTTCCACACAAATTCTTAACAAAACGATAGCAATATAGTTTCTATTTGATTTATGATGCATACTTTTACTTTTCAATAGCATATATTAATAAATTTAAGAAAACAAATTTTTTCGTCGCGAAAAAAAATTGTAGTTGATACGAACTGTCAAACTTTATTCGCGTTCCACATTATCCACACTCGCAACGAATAAAATAATCGCGCGTACTTAAGCATCTTGCACATGAGCAACGAACTGCGAACTGTGGATGTTCGCATATTTTGACTTTTCTTTCACATGAGCTTTTATTTCTATTCGCAGGTAGCGACGAATTGTCAACCCTTTTCTCCATATTTTCCTCAGCCATGATCTTTCACACAAAAACAAAACAAGAGTGGTATAATTTTGAGGTTAAGTTGAGCGCGAACAATTTATTCGTTGCAGTGTGGATGGTATGTGGAACGCGAATAGAGTTTGACAGTTCGCAGCAACCACACTGCGATTCGTTACTACCAAATTGTTTTTACAAAATTCTCTTGTTTTAGAGAACAAAATGCAAATTTTATTATCCTAATATTAGTGTCAATTGGTTTCTTATAATTTAAATGTGTTTTTGTGTGGAATTGACTTTTTGAAATGTGTAAAATCACGTTTGTTCGTCCATTCGCAGTTCGCAGTTCGTTGCTCATGTGCAAGGCACTTTAACCTAAAAAAATCATTCTTGTTTTGGTTTCGATGGTGAATGGTGTTCGGCTGTGGCTCCTTGAAAAAATATGGATAAAAAGGTAAAGAAAATTTGATTGATAATAAAATTCAAATGAGTATCATAAATATATAAAATAATTCCAGGAATTTGATGAACGGTTAATTTTAGAAGTGGAGGCCAATCTAGTGCTTTACAATAAAGCCGAACCTTTCTATTCCGATAGAAATAAGAAGGAACAAATTTGGAAATACATTGGATATGTTTTGAATGCAGATGGTAATTAAAAAAAATATTGCAGGGAATATTTCATGCGCTAAAGTAAACATTTTTTATTTCAGTAACACATGCAAAGACAGATGGAAGAATTTGAGAGATACATACATTCTCAAAATATTACAAAAAAGAGAAAAATGTGCCGAGTGTCGCAGCATATGCGAAGAAGCAATGGCCGTATTTTGAAATAATGAATTTTTTGTTCCGAATATTGAAGTGCCAAGGTAATTTTAAAATTGTTTTTGTTGAATGTTTTTTGTTAATGTTTGTGTGTCTTTGTTTTCTAGAACTGTCGGGAATATTGGACGGGGAAAAGAAAATGGAAACTCATTCCAACTGCAGGATGATACCGAAGACTCATTCCCTACGGTTTTGTGCTGGACTTCAGAAACACCATCACCACCAGCAAGAAAGAGAAAAAGGGAGTCCGATACCGAAAAAGTTTTGGCGGCATTGACTCATATCAATGAGCCAGAGTCAACTCCGCTGGAGAAAATTTTTTTGTCGCTCGCACAACGTGCAAGTTCTTGGACCCGGAGAAAGCAGTCAAAACTTGAGACGCAGACATTGAATGTCTTTCATCAAATTGAATTTGAAGACGATTGAAATTTTAAATGTGATATTATTTTACTTTTGCTTGTTTTTTTTATAAGTTTTTAGTGAAATGTACATTTTTTGTTAGTGCAGGAAGCATATTTTTATTTCTGTTTATTTTTATTTCAAATTAGTTGTAAGGTTTATTTAAATTATGGAGACTGAAATTTTAAATGTGATTTTATTTTACTTTTGCTTGTTTTTTTATTAGTTTTTAGTTTTGTGAAATGTAAATTTTTTGTGAGTGCAGGAAGCATATTTTTATTTCTGTTTATTTTTATTTCAAATTAGTTGTAAGGTTTATTTAAATTATGGAGTATATTTTCTTTATTTTTGTTTTGTAAATATAGAAAAGGCACAAGTTAATTAAATTAAAATAAATTCTTTTTGTTTAAATGAATAACGTCTTTTAATAAATATTATTTCATTAAACCATATCATATTGAATGCTAACACTTCCTTCCTCCAAGCACCAGTTAGCAAACTTTCCTCGAACATCATATCCTGAAGCCGATGTTGACGTTAAAATCGAATGTTCTGAATCCTGGATAGGATTCTTTTGTTCAAACATATGTCTGTCGTTTTTTTGTCTGAGAAAATTGTGAAGGATGCAACAACTTAGAATTATTCGATGACCTGATTCTTTGCCAATCAGGAGGATTCTCAAAGTATGGGCCATGATGCCAAACGCATTTTCAACCACTCTCCTAGCTCTGGATAATCTGTAAAAGAAAAAGGTTAATCAAATAAATACATATTTACAAGTGTAAATATTTAAGTAATGCCTATAGTTAAAAATTGTTTTCCCTATGTGAGAGATTTCGGCCAGGAAAAGGTCTCAAGATTGTTGACTTCAGTGCAAAGCCTTCATCTCCAATGATAACATAGGGTAATTTTGTGGTTGTTCCAGGAAGAGGTGAATCCTCTGGAATATTCAGTTCTGTAGGATTATTGAGCCAAGCGTTGCCAAAAGGACTGCAACTGAAAACTGTCGAATCCGTGTTACTGCCATAAGCTCTGATGTCAACAATTAAAAATCGATATTTTGCATCCACAACTGCCATCAGGTTGTACGAAAATGTTTTTTTATAATTGAAATAAAAACTTACACTTTTCTTTGGAGCAAACGTTAAAACATGTTTGCCGTCTACAGCACCTAGGCAGGCTAAAAAAATTCTAATGAAATTTGTTTCCAATCGTCTTTTGAAAGCGAACTGGGTATGGCGATTTCTAAGCAATTGGCGTTGATAGTCTCAAGGGTAGTATCTATTACTTTTTTTTAAGGTGGACACTCTCATTCGAAATCTGTAGGCAAGGTCGACAAAGCTTGCAGCAGTAGCTAGGAATCTAGAGAAATTATAACCTTTAACAAAATTGAAACAACTTTATATTGTATATTATGGACAATAGCTCTTACCTCAAAGTAATTACTAACTTTTCCTTGGCGCAAATAATGTCGTTTCTAGAGCTAGTAAGTTTTGCAACCAAGTTGTTCTTTACCAAGCTCAAAATGTAGTCAAATGTTTCCTTTGACATCCTAAAATATGTAAAGAACTTTTCTGGATATTTTTCCAGCAGTCTTATTAAGGAAACATATTCTCCTTCGATTTTCCGATTTGCATTAAATGGATGCACATGAAATCTTTTCCTTGTTTTATTTATTAACAAGGACGCCAATAAATTTTTTTTAAACAAATATTATGTAGCTTCGACCCCACTTTCTCAATCGTTTCTTTTCAAAACAAAACACAAAAAAAAAACAATTGTCAAAGTCAAACTTCATTCGCGACAAATTAAAAACTCTCATGTGAAAGAAATGTCAAAATCGACGAATATTCGTTCATTCGTTGGTCGTTGGTCGTGCTCATGTGAATAATGCTTTATAGTATTTTTTTGGCGACGTTAAAAGTTCAGGTGGAAACAAAAGGCGAGTGTCTCCGTAATCTTTTGTGGCCATTTTTTAACAGCTTTTTTAGGGTTGGCAAGTCCGGTAACTGTGAGCAGTTAAATTTAATAGAGTTAGATAGTTTTTTTAAAGACAATGTGTCTAAGCAGGTTTGCTTACCTTCCGACAAAGAACCTTTTAGTAGTAGTACAGCCAGAATAACTGATGATTATATGTATTTATAACTAATTTCTTAAAAGAAAATAGTTTTGCTTATGTCTGCGGTTGGTTACACAATGCTACGACTACGAGAAGCATACTTGTGAAGTTCCATTGCCAACTTTAGCTAGTTCAGAATATTCAATTGCAATCTTTTAGCTCCACCTTCAAATTTGTAAGATTATGATTTAGATATAGAAGAACAGTTTTGCAATTTACTCGCCACTGCTGTTGCGCACAAAAACGATGTTCTTCGAAAATTGTTAAAGGTAATTAGACCAAATTTTAAGCATATTGCACATGAGCAACGAACTGCGAACTGTGGATGTTCGCATATTTTGACTTTTCTTTCACATGAGCTTTTATTTCTATTCGCAGGTAGCGACGAATTGTCAACCCTTTTCTCCATATTTTCCTCAGCCATCATCTTTCACACAAAAACAAAACAAGAGTGGTATAATTTTGAGGTTAAGTTGAGCGCGAACAATTTATTCGTTGCAGTGTGGATGATATGTGGAACGCGAATAGAGTTTGACAGTTCGCAGCAACCACACTGCGATTCGTTACTTCCAAATTGTTTTTACAAAATTCTCTTGTTTTAGAGAACAAAATGCAAATTTTATTATCCTAATATTAGTGTCAATTGGTTTCTTATAATTTAAATGTGTTTTTGTGTGGAATTGACTTTTTGAAATGTGTAAAATCACGTTTGTTCGTCCATTCGCAGTTCGCAGTTCGTTGCTCATGTGCAAGGCACTTTAGTTTTGTTTGTTGCAGGAATATTCCTGAAAATTTCTATAGTATTGTAATGTGTATACACTCTTTATCTCTTTCAATAATAAGGGGCAACATCTAGTGGTAGTAATAGGAGAACTCGCTTCTTTAAGCATCGAGAAACATCTAGTGGCTAATAGGAGAACTCGCTTCTTAAGCATCGAGAAACATCTAGTGGCTTAGAGGGGAACTCATTCAGCGCATACAAGAACCTCGAGAAAGGGGTAACATCTAGGGGATTAAGAGGAGAACTAGCTTCGTTAAGCATCTAGTGATAAATAGGAGAACTTCGTTAAGCATCGAGAACGACCTCGTAGATTCTCGAACCGATTTGAGGTATATAAATAGGCGCTCGGAAGCGAAGCGGTTCATTATGGATTGCGAATTGCTATAAAGTAAAGACTGTGTTTAAA
Source organism: Eupeodes luniger (assembly GCA_951509635.1). Taxonomy (NCBI): domain Eukaryota; kingdom Metazoa; phylum Arthropoda; class Insecta; order Diptera; family Syrphidae; genus Eupeodes; species Eupeodes luniger. The sequence continues at coordinate 231,301,932 of OX608073.1, read as the reverse complement.
AAGTAAAGACTGTGTTTAAAAAGTAATAATTGAAAGTGTGGAATAAAGAAATTTTGTTATTAATTTAAATTAAGTGAATTTGTGTTTTTATTTACGAAGTGTGAATAAGTTTTAATTATCGGACCAAGCCGAATATTACAGTATGTTAGAGTTAGAATTTTGTTTGTAGTTACATTTTGGAACCATGTTTTAAAAATAAGTTGCTTTGTGTAAAGCATCTTTAAGGAATAGAATGAGTGCAATAAATAGATGTAAGTAATTTTTGTTTAATTCCAGTATGGGTGCAATAGGCCTACAGAGGAAACCGAACACCCAATGGAAAAAAAATTGGTTATCGCGCAAATTGCATACCTCTTGACTAAATATTATCTTCTATGCTTACGCAAAATACTTTTCTCAATAAACTATTCACACATAGAAAATAATTTGTAAGTCTAAGGTGGTGTGAAAATGCATTTTAAACTGTATCTTTTGACTAATTATACATTTAATACATTAAACTACATATAAACAATAATTTTTAAATTGAAGCGTATGGTTGGAAAGTAAGTAAAAAACGTCTATATTTACTAAAAACCAATTGTTTATGTATATTTTTTTCTATGTTCTGCATTTATAAAATGTATTTATTTTATTTTTATTTTTTTTTTATCAATAAAATATATTAAAATATAGCACTAGCCGCTAGACTATCGGCTCTAAATAAAATGTAATCTACGGTAGTATTTATTATATTAAGAAAAACAAAAATCTATACGTAAAACTCAATAATTTTTTTTTCATTATTATTATATTTTTCGCTTATAACTCTTTTTTTTTTAAATTTAATATTTATTAATCAAAAAGAAATTGAAAAATAGTGGGCCTTTCAGTAACGAACATTTATTATATTGTTCTCTTTCCCTTCTTGTTCAACTTAAAAATACGGCTTGTGTCTAGCTCGGTTAAGTCCACGAAAATTTGCTCCATGGTCAGAAACCGGATGCATTTAAACGAGTATTTTTAGTATTACTTATGGACAAGTGGATCTTATAAAATAATATGCAATTCGGTGCGTCCACCTTTTTGCAATACCCTGGGCCATAATAACTAAGAAGTTGTTAGCGGGCCAATTAGTTCTGTGTTGTTCAGATCCAAAATCTTCAAATCGTATTATCTTATCAGTTTTCCTACAATAATCTAAATGTGTCTTTAAAGACATTTCGTCCATTGAAATTGAACAATACCTAAACAAGTCATTACTAACCTGACTCATTTAAAGTTCTAGGCTCTTTGTATTGAAATCAATAATGCCTGGTTGATTAGGCCAATGAAAAATAAAAGAATGAAGGGTTTTTTGTGAAGGCAATCCTAACGTTTCTTCATCAACCTATATGTTACTGAAGAAGTAAATTTAATTGAGAGGGCTAATTGTTTCATTTCATTGGAATATCTAAAGCCTTTTGGCGAAGTTTTTGAATTTTTCCTACAATTGGAAACTATGGTGTACAAACCATCTAACAAACTTTCCTTTAGTTCATCTTCAAATTTATTTTGAAAATCCTGATAACCCAATTTTAAATTTCTGTTCTGTTCCTCTAGTAACGTGATGTATTTTTCTTTTTCTCTAATTTTTTCCTCAAGCTCCCTATTTCTTTGTTCTACAGCTATAATATTGCTCTGAGCAATTTTCAATTTGAGTCTTAAAGACTCTTTTTTGGGAGTTCCGTTTCTTAAAAAATGAGGTGTTTCACTTACCCGCGAAATAAATATGCATTCTTCGGTTTGCATATATTCTTCTTCTTCTTGTTCTACTTTTTCTTCTTCTAATTCTCCTTTTCTTACTTTTTCTTCTTCTACTTCTTCTTCTTCCATATTTTCTTCTTAAACTACCTCATTTTCTTGAATACCTATTTCTTCATCTTCTTGGGATATAATATAATCTGCACCTAGTTCTTCTAACTGTTTTTTAAATTATAACTACGCTTTCAATTTTTACATACCTGGTGTTTGAATTTCGTGTTCTTCTTGGAAATACATGATGTCCGGAAGTGTCCAGTCAAAAAACATCACATCTAAAAAGTGATGATCGCAAACTCCATGCTCTTTTAACAATTCAGAGACACCCAGACATTGCCGCCATATTTCCCTGCTATTTATAAAAAAATTTAAACAAATTATGAAATGAAAAAAAAAATTAATGAAAAAATGCTTAAACATTTTTGATAGGAAAATACAAACATTGGAACTCACTTGGACGTGTTCTTATAAGTTTTTTTTGATTTACATTCACACTTTTTAGTAAAAATCAAAAAAACTTATAAGAATACAACCAAATGAATACGAATGTGGTGCGGAATATGGTTAAAATGAGGAAAAGTATACCATTTTGTGTCTATTTACTTTTCAATTGAAGCGCGGAACGTGTGGCTGAATGTAGAACAGCCCATTAGACAGCGCGCAGAGCTTTTCTTGTCCATAGTTCTAATCTGAAATAAAATTTATCTGAAAAATAAAAAAACACAACACAAAAGGCGCGAACTCTCCTTTAGTTGATTTCGATTAAAATTTATTATTAGAATTGCTTTGGGCAATAATCAAAAAAGGAATTTAAGGCAAATTATTTAAATTTGTTTTCAAAAAAAAACAATTTTGGTATCTTTAAAGGGATACTATAATTTTTTAAATTAAGAAAATCAAAAACGCATCTTTGCAATTTGAGAGATTTAAAAAATCAGAATTTTTTTTGACGTTTTCGAATTCACTTCGAAAAAATAAACAGTTATGTTATGTAGGATGTGTTTTAAACTTAAAATATAAACTTAACATATAGTAAAATTTTTAAAAAAAAATTATGAAAAATTTATGAAAAAGTCATCGTTTTTAAAATTAAAAAAAAAAGAATTATTAGAACATTCAAAAAAGATAATTTTTGAAACGTATAATTTTACCTGGGGTGGAATCGGCCTTAAACAGAATTTCATTTATGAATTTTTCAGCAAAAATTCTTTGGGTTTCATCCAATTTTTTTAATTTGAATGCCCATGTATCAGCCATACTCCGGAATTCATCCCTTGGTTGTGCTAATCGCTTGGTTGCTAGCGCTATTAGTTCGTCACTGGAATCCGAGTTCTTTCTTTTTCTTGGCGTTTCGACTTCCTGAAAAAAAAAAATATATAAATTTCAAATTTATCTTTGAAGTAGGTAATTAAAATTATTTTATTTTTATTTTTGCAGATGCCTACAACAAAAGAAGAGTGGAAAAATATTGCGGACGAGTTTTTTTTCGTTGGAATTTCCCAAATTGTCTGGGAGCAATAGACGGAAAACATATTGCAATCAGAAAGCCTCCCGACTCTGGCTCATTTTATTTCAATTACAAAAAATGTTTCAGTATCGTGCTTATGGCAGTCGTCAACGCGAATTACGAATTTATTATGGTTGATATAGGCGTTAACGGCAGAATATCCGATAGAGGTGTATTCGGTTACACAAAATTTGGAAAGGCGTTTTTTGAAAACGATTTAAATTTACCAGACCCTTGTCTGCTGCCTACAAGCAACAAGAAGCTACCATATGTTTTCGTTGCTGATGATGCGTTTCAGCTCTCGGACCATGCACAAGCAGGGCTTACAAAACAGCAACGAATTTTTAACTACCGATTAAGCCGCTCCCGTCGAATAGTCGAAAATGCTTTCGGTATATTGGTTTCACGATTCGGAGTGCTTCAAAGAACAATAGCACTTTCACCAAAAAAAGTTCAAACCATCGGACTTGCGTTTTGCTATTTACACAACTTCTTGCGGGCGAGAGCACCAAAGCAGTATATTCCACCGGGTTCTGTTGACCAAGAGATGTTATGTAATGGAACTATAGTTCAAGGATCGTGGAGAAGCGAAGCCGAACTAACCGGTTTAGAAAAATCATTTAGTCGAAATTCCACGTTTAGCTCAAAAACGGTAAGGGGCCAGTTATAGCTATCAGTAAAATCCATCACTAAAATTTGAAACAGGAGGAATTTGAAATGTTTTACTGATGAGCGTTTATAGCAATCAGTAAATTTACGTCATTAAATTAAATGTCATTTTGAAGCTTCGCGCCTCAGACAATTTTTTTACTGGTGCTTTCATCAGTAAAATTTTTAATGATGTGATCGGAACAGTAAAAAATTGGAACACCAACAGCAAAACAAAATGGAATTTTTTTTGGCTTTTGGCAGTCAGCTGTTCAGTAAAATGAAATTTCATCATTAAAAAAACTAAAATGGATTTATAAATTAAATGAAACTTTAAATGCATTGTTTCTTTTTGAAAAAAATAATTGAATATAGGATTCATCTTATTGCATCAATCTTTTGCTAGAAATAAATCTGTTACATGTTCAAAAACTAAAAACAAAAATTTTACTGATGGATTTTACTGATAGCTATAACCGGCCCCTAAGAGACACCTTCTGCGACTACTTCAATAATGAAGGTCAGGTCTCTTGGCAAAATAAATTTAACAATGGTTAAAAACATATTTCGTTTTTAAGAATTTTGAAAAAATCTATTTCAATAAAGTTAAAAAAAAATATCTCACCTCTTTTTCATTTTGACCAGATAAACTGCTTCTTGATGCGCAGGATTTCTCGTTGTCGCGTATGAAATCCAGTGCCTCAAAATAGAAAAGAGTTGGATCATTTTCTTCACTTCTTTCTGCTCCGCTTTTTTCCAGGGCCAATATCCTTTTCAGCTCCCTTCTATAGTTCGTCCGCAGAACATTAATTTTTTGCGTCACATCCTTTTTGGTCGCTTCGGGATATTTCTCTTTGTATTTTAGAAGGAGCATTTCGTACTTCTCATTTTTCAAATACCGGTTGCTGTATTCCTTCGACTTAATGTTCCACAACGCTGGCAGGGAACGGTACACTTCAATTAATTCTAGCAAAAAAAATGTATCCTCCATCATGCATTAAAAAAAATCCTTCCGAATGCTGTCTTCACACTAGCAAAGCAAAAACAAGAATGATGCTTGACCAAGCAATCAATCACGAATACACACTCTTCAAGCACTTTGTCAAGCATAGACCCCTGATTGAAGAAAAATCAAAACATTTTGATTTCGCGTCAAGCATACACACACTCTATACGTGTGTTTCAATTTCACAAACACACTCTTAAATGCTTGATGAGATTTTGATGCGTGTATATGCCACTTTAGTCCCAACAAGCATTTTTGCTTTCAACAGATTGGTTTCCGGTCTTTATATAGAGTGTCTTTGGAGATGGGTTTTGTGTTTTTTATTTATGTATCTTCTCTTCTCTTTACCTGCCACTGAATAGTTATAGGGAGATTGGCATCAGTTTCATAATTTCAATGCTCGGGTTTTTTACATATAATACAAAATTGCCGTTCGCGTTCGTCAGCCTGGTTTGCTACGAGAAACAAAGTTATTTCCAACAACAATGCAAAGTGTCCGGGCTAAGTGATCTTTTTTGCAAGCATTGTTGTGTTTTCGAGAAAGAGAAAACAACAAAATGCGTTTGGGTTTTTTAGTAATTAGGCTAGGCGCGACGCGCCACGTGTCACGCACCGTTGTTTTAGTTACATAAAATCCTTTTCTTCTATTGTTTATTTTTTCAGTTGAAGTCCATTGTTCACAGTGTCAAAAAGTACGTAAAGCCAATATTTAAAAGAATAATTATTGAAAAGAGTAAATAGAAGAAGAGAAAATAAATTTTAAAAGTGTAAAAAAGTCAATATAAAAGTGTTAAAAAGTGAATATTTTGTTAATTTGGTAAAATTTGTGTTTAATTAAATTTAAATTAAAAATGAGTTTTGGTTTTGTTTTAATAGGGAAGTTAAGAAGGCCATTGCTAGTAATAGCGCGCCAGTTTTAGAAACCGTAGACAGAAATAGGCAAATAGAGAGTGAAATTGAAAACAGTAGTTTCAATGCTCCACAGATTTTTATAAAATTGGTAGTTATAACTATTAGGTATTATTTTATTAAATTACAAAATTAAATTTCATTGATTCTACTTAACATTTTTTTATAGAATCAACAAGATATCATAATCGAAGATAAAATCCGCTCTTATTTCTTCGATTATGCGTTTGTGTGCCATCATCTAGCAGCTAAAGGATGGGATCTGCGAATTGGCAGCAACCTTCAAACAAATCATAAAGGCCGATATTATAAACTCAAAAGAAATATCTCTAAATTTCCCGACAAAAACAATCCCCTATCTGGACGATGTTGAGAAACGAGCTGAAGAGGATCCATAGAAGTACGTAAGTATGCATTTCTCACAAGAAATAAATACATAATATCTACCTATAATCCTACTTCGAAATATTAGATTTTCTAAAATTAAAACGTATTTGTATTTATTTTCTCAGAGCGATATTTTCAAGAAAATTTTTGATTCATCTAGCGGGGCTTTGGAAAAGGCTCTGAAGAACATTATTTCATCAGAGATTGCAATGGACTTTAACTATTACGGAACAAATGGAAAACATCGTTTTAAGAGAACGAGAAAGCCAACTGGGACGGTCTCAATAATTTCTTCAATATCTTTAACTGGTCATTATGCTTCCTTATGCGAATCTTCTTCCCCCCCAAATTATCGACCGATAGCACTAACATCCCTTCTTTCTAAGGTCATGGAAACGCTGACTAATTATCAGCTTAAGATATATCTTGAGGAACGGAAGCTTCTTAATGACCGACAATACGGCTTTCGTAGCAATAGCTCCACTGGTGATCTCATGGTAAGATTATTACACTTGATATTTCAAGGCATTTGATAAAGTTTGGCATCTTGCTCTCTTATCCAAAATGCTTGTTTTTTGGTATTGACGAATCTCTTCTTCGTTGGATTAGAAAATTTCTTTCGAACCGTTCAATACAAGTTGTTTTGGACGGATTGAAGTCTGAAACCCATAAAATAAATGCTGGTGTGCCCCAGGGCTCCGTTTTGTCTCCGACCCTTTTCCTCATCTTTATAAATGATCTCCTGTCTGCTACTTCTAATCCAATATGTACATTGTTTCGCTGACGATAGCACTATTAGGTTTTCATATTAGTTTCCAGACTCACAACCCTCCTCTTCGGATGTGGAACTGCAACGGCAATATATGATAAGCTGATTAAATTCCGATTTATGTACACAGCATTGTACAATGGGGAATAAAAAACCGTGTGGAATTTAATGCTTCGAAAACCCAATGCTGTCTCGTATCGTTAAAGCGAGATATACCCTCTTTGCTACTATCTATGAGTGGAACTTGCATCAACGAAAATGAAAATCTTGCCATCCTCGGAATGTGCATCAGCAACCACCTTGTGTGGAGCGATCACATACGCGATGTCGCCAAAAATGCAGCAAGATGTCTAGGTTTATTGAAAAGATGCAAGAAATTTGTCTCTCCGTACACCGTAATACCCGCGCTTCTAGGAATGCCCATCAGTTTACCCTTGAGCCCAACTTCGACCGTACTATGAAGTACAGAGATTCATTTTTTAGCCGTACTACGCGAATGTAGAATGCCTTGCTCTTTCCAAGGAGTAATTTACAATTTATCCATACGTATTTTTAAAAATTGAAATTTTTTGAGAATGGAATCACCATAAAACAAAACATGTGGATTGTGGAAGTATTTAGTGTAATTTACAGCCAGATCAGAAGAAAGATATATTTCTTAAATTATCTGAGAAATCTTTAATATTTAGCAGCATTTTTTACCACTCCATATGGCTATCATTCCATAAAAGTTGATGTGTGATATACATAGTACTTAAAGCATTCTAAGGTATATACAAGTTCCGCTTATGGAAAGCGATAAGATAGGACAGATTCGTCGATACAAAAAGATGCCAAGCGCTTCGAAATTTAAAGTGCATTAATCTTACTTTCTCCAATTAAGCAATGTAAAGATTTGTTCCACTGTTTGGTTAGATACTCTTTAACCATCATTTTAGAAACAGGCTGCAGAAATTCTGTTTCCCATCTACTCGGAAACACACCTTGAGTAGTATATATGGAAAGCTTAAGCCGTGGTTTGTCCAGCTTTGAAAACACCTCTTCAGGAAAATGGGAGGGATAATATTCAGGCCAGGTTTTTCAACTGTAAGATTGCGTAAGAAGATTTGTCACTTAAAATCATATTCGTATCAAGTAAAGAAATGGTCGTCTAACGTAGTAATGAACTAAAAGACTATGTACAAGTCAAATATTATAGAAGATTTAGACCAGATGACCAGATCAAATACTACAAAGTTATTGGCTTCATCACATAATAGTTACAAAGCCCTTTTTTAAGAAGTGTCTACAACCACAAACAATAAATAGTTTCCGTAAATTTGATTTATTGTTTTTTTTCCGAAAACTGTTAGGTTAACAAAAGACTTGAATTCTGGAATACAGCAATTTATAATAAATTAAAAAAAAACGTTATTATTTTTAATCAACAAAAGACCATTTCCAACCGATGGAGGTGCTAATAAATTGTACATAAATCAAAATGAAACATCTGAGTAATAAATTTGAAATCTGTCCAAAATATTTTATGAATCCACATTTCTACTACAGATTCCTCACAAATATTTCAAATTGTTTGCAAAACTGTTGACAATCCTGTCTTTTGGAATGTGTTAACTGTTGCTGTCGGGCATATTTCTAATTTTACTTATTTTATTAAGAACTTGTTGATTTCTAAAACCTTAACATATTTTCTACTCAAAGAATTAATTACGCCCCTCGAGTTAAGCATATGAAATCGCCTAAAGTGAGCAACACAAAACACACAGATGCTTGATGAACTTTCAAATGCCCTTAGGTAGATTATAACGTCTCACAGAGCCAAGCAATTAATCTTCAACTTATATTTTGGGCGAAATGGTATGAAGAAGCTGGAAACGTGACTTGAACATTTTTCATCTTTACATACCCGTAGAAGATGAAATACGGTCGGTCATTGACTTAAAGTTTATTGTATTGAATTGAGAAGAGCTTGATGAGATGGTTCAAATTTTTACATAATTGCCGCAGGAAATTACCCAAAGTTCAAAATAATTTCAAGTTAAACTTAGAACAGAACTATTTGAACTTCTAACCCATTAGTTCAATTTAGATTCTGTTAAAGTAAAGACGTGTTGGATTAAAGTGAAGAAGTTTTGTGAAAAGTTTGTAAGCTTGGAAATTTATGAATGAACTATGAATAGTTCATGTTTTTTCTTTGCGTCGTTCCTGGCAATATTTTTCGTTGCCAACGGAATTCCTCAGGTAGTTTTAAAATTATAATTGTTTTTTCTTTTGGTCTTTAAAGGAGAAAACTTTTGCATCTGAGTTTCTTTGTTTTGGGTCAATTTAAGGTCTTTTATGCACCGCCATCTGCTGGGCGTATAAATTCATCTGCTCGTCAGTATTATGCTGTTGAATATCTTGGTAACTCACCCCATCACCCACCACCATCGAGAAAGGATTATAACTTAAACCACGGGGATGTAGATGCTCCAAACAATGACGACGAGGAAGATGATGATGCCGGCGGAAACTTTTCCTATAATAATGGTGGCTTCGTTGGGATCGTAAATGATGAAGACAGTGATGATTCCTTGATGATGCCTTATGATGTTAATCCTGTAGATGGGCAGTCAATTCCAGAAGATGAGGCTTCAAGTGTTGATCAGGATGCTGATGATGAGGACGACTTAGATTCTGAAGGAGAAATAGTAATTGATGAACCTTTCGGTGACAAAGAAAATGAAAATCAATCAATTTTGACAACTAAAAAAGTTAATGAAACGATGTCTTCTCAAGAATCAACTTCCCCTCAAGAATCAATGACCGATGAAGGAAGCACCGAAAATCCAATTGAACTTGAAACCAACAATAACAGTTCGATTACAATAACAACTAATATGCCAGATAAAAATGTATCAGCATTTATTCATCCTATATATAGGCCCAGTAGCGAATGGCCATTGGTAAATTCGAATAGAAGACCAAGTGAAAAACCCTTGCGGAAGCCACAGAAGCATGGAAAACCAGTGAAAAATCGAAACAAGAGACGAAAACCACAAAGGAAACGTGTTCGAATTGTTAGGAGGAAGGGCAGTAAAAGAAGGCCTATTCGATACGGTAACTTTAGGAACACCGATGGATTTACGGCTCGTAAAAGTTCAAATTCTGAATCGAAGTCTTGTCGAAGCTGCCGTAAGTAATTATTTAATTTTTGTTTAGTTGGTTCTTAAAATGTTATTTTTTGACTTTGATTACTTAATATATATATTTCAAATTGGCTGTTTAAAAAATTAGTGAATGGATGAAAAAAGATCGCTGAAATGTGTAACAATTATAGAATCTCTCGGTATAATCTAAGTCAAGACAAAAGTTTTCATCAAATATATTGATAATAAGCTTTAAATTTAGTACATGACATATTTTTAGATTTCAGTAGATACTTTTCGCGTAGACTACTTACTCACTTTTATATTTTAATCCACTTAATTCCGGGAAAGAGATAATACAATTATAAAGGATACGATATTACAAAGCTAGTTTTCCGTTACAGTGAATCAAGTCAATATTAGTTCCTTAACCTTAAGCTCTATCAGAACCATTAACGCGACTTTCTAATGAATTCCTGAGAACGGGGCATTTTTTAAACGATAGAAAATTGTCTTACATTATTCCCATTCACAAATCGGGACTCAAGCAAGCTGTCACCAATTTATACTGGGGTGGAATCGGCTAAGGTGATTGTTGATTGTTGACAGTCAAAATAATCGAATTTGATCTGTGTAAGGTGATAATCAAATTGATACCTAAAAAGGTGTCACTAGAAAAAATTTGATAGTCATTTTCCTACAAATATGTCGGTTCTGAATAGAGCTACCAGACGCTTACAAAAAACGAATGAAAAATTTTTTCAGTTACCCTTTTTAGGTACAAAAACACATTCTTGTGACCTACAAAGCTTACGTAATTCGAAAAAACACAAGAGAAATAAGAATGTTATTCAAACACAGCCAATTTGATACTTTTATTTAGATATTTTATAGGAATCATTTTAAAATTTCACCATAGCAACAATGAATCAGAAATTGTTCAATCGAATTGAATTGAGTTGAATCATTTTACACAGACGGAATGAAAATGATAGTCAAATTTGACTATCAAAAATATGATAGTCAATTATCAGCTTAGCCGATTCCACCCCTGGTCTACAAATTTTGACTTTATAAAAGTATTCCTTATGTAAAGTAGATTTTTTTATGTATTTACTTAACACAAAAACAATTACTATTAATTAAAATTAGATTGACTTTTTAAATAAAACGAAAAAACAATTTTTTCAATCCCCGACAGAACTGCGACGTGGTTTTTTCGCGGCCCTCTTATATTTTGTGTCCTAAATATCTCTCTATAAATAGTCAAACAAAAGTCCGCTAACATTGAAGCGTTCCAATGGTCTTGATACTGCTTTTCCATATTGGCCATGTTCCCCAATTATCCGGAAAGAACTCCAAGTGGGAATGTAAAAAGTGGATTTTTAAAGACATATTACAACCCAATTGTTGGTATGACAAAAGCATATTTTCGACAAGTTCAACATAGTTGTCACTCCTCTTATTTCCCAGAAAATTTTGTGCTACAAGGCAAAAATCATCCCAGTCAAAGTTGTCTTTAAATAAATCTCTTATCTGCGAACCGACGAATATGCCTTCTTTGACTTTAGCCTCACTTATTCTTGGGAATTTTTGTCGAAGGTATTGAAAAGCAGCTCCATCTCTGTCCATTGCCTTTACGAAGTTTTTCATGAGTCCTAGCTTTATATGCAGGGGTGGAAGTAACACCTTTTGTGGATCAATTAGAGGGTCATTTTTGACATTTTTCTGTGCAGGTTGAAGCGACTGACGATGGGGCCACAACTTTTTAATATAATGCTGTTTTCTATCACGACTGTCCCATTCACAGATGAAGCAACAAAATTTCGTGTAGCCTAATTGCAGTCCAAGCAGTCACTACGTTTATACGTTATGTTAAGGGCTACCATCAAACCACTGATATCATTGCAAAAAACTAAACTTTCATCCATTTCAAAATATCGCTGGAACTCCTTTTGTCGAGTACGGAAAGATGTTATAACCACACCCCTTTCTAAAAGATTCCATTGTTGCAACCTCGAGCCTAGAAGTTCTGCTTTGTTCTTGGCCAATTCGAAGTCCCTAACAAGATCATTCAATTCAGCTTTTGTTATCCGGTGTGGCTGTGATGATGTGCTAGGTACTTCGTATATTGACATTGAAGAAATTGTTGGTGAAGCAGGTGTAGGTCTTATTTCTTCTTCGTCAATGTGAGGGCTTTTGGAATCGGGTGAATATCGCTGTGTGGCAGAGGACGAGTAGCCGATGGTACATTTGCATACACTATAGTATTCTTCTTTTTTTTTAGAAAATCCCTTGCCTTTTGCAAACACATGAGTGCAGTGGTGAGGCAGAAATAACAATCTGTTGCATGACTAGTTGATTCTCGCCACTGCATTGGTACTGCGAACCGAAATGATTTTTTTCTTCCACTCATACAATTTCTCAAACCTGTCGCACATAGATTGCAACATTACACATTTTCGTGAAATTTTTCAATAAAATACTTTTTTTCAATTTTAACACTTAAAAACACAGAATAGAACACTAAAGCACAATATGTTTACCATTAGATGCCAGCTACCTTAGTATAATATCAATATAAATAAGTGAAATGAGGATAGAATCACTGCTAGCTTTTTAGCCAAATATTTTTTTTCTAAGAAAATGCAAAGAACGGTGAAAATAATTATGGAGAGAAATAAAAGACACGTCTCAATTCTTGTGAATGTTTATTTCGACTCAATTTTTCTAAAACTACTTACAACTATTTATACCTACTTAAATCTAAGGAACATGAGATAAGATACTGATAAAAATAGAGTACACATTTCCACCCCATACTATCTTTGGGTTTTTGTGTGTACACATGTGTTCCTATCGTATCAGTATCCTATCTTATTACGCTACGCACTATCGCAAGACTATTTTGTATCTGTCTTGTGAAAATGCGCAGCTGTACCCATGCAAGGATAATGTTCATTTATGAACATTCTGCGAGCGGCCAGAAATTTATATTTTTATTAATATTTAAATGCTGGTCCAGGAATATATGTTCATTTATAAAAATCCTGCGGGGTGTCAATCTTCAGCTTCTGTCCAAGTTGCGTTCAATGAAAAATACCTTGCGACGGTATTTCCAAAGCCTCCATTTCAAAATTATGGAAGAGATATCACGTTGTAACTTAAGTTTTATTTGTATCAAACTATTGGAAATTGTGTCACTTGTTGAATTAGCTGAAGCGTCGGAAATTACACGAAGATTTGCAGTGGGACTTTTATTCCGTATAACTGCCTGGTTTAGAAGATTATACTTTTGACATGAGGTGCCTGTTTTTTTGTTCGTGTCTTCAAGATTGATACTTATGTGATCTGTGTGCTGACACTCATTATAAATCGAATTTTTCTGCATTGAAATCGAACTAGAGGATACTTGTTTTCGTAAACCAACTAGTTCTTTAACTTCTTTAAACGGAAATAAATCAGCCTTGTCCAGATTTTCAATTATTTTGCCCTTTGATGAGAACACACTATTTTCGTCAACCGTTGTTTCTTTGGTACATATCTCTTCGATCTCCAGTTTAATATTCGCTGAAGTTGTATTTGGCGTTAGCAATACATTATTGTGTAATTGCTTTTTATCATATTTAAACGATTCATCAGTCTGCAATCTGGTCAAATGTAGAACAATTACTTCTTCATTTTCTTCACAATTGATGGATACATTTAGTGTAGCCTCTGATACCAATTCGAATAGCGATTTTCATCATTAACTGCGTTCGTATTCTGGTACTGGGGATCAAGGGTATCCTGGTCCATAGCCTGAACTTTGTTAGGCTTTTCTATGGTTTGTGCATTAACTTTGAGATCATCTATGTTTGATTCTCTTGCACTGTCCACAATTTTTAACACTTCATTCTTAAAACCATATTTTAGTTTGGGAAGCTCTTCGAAATACTCTTCTAGCATTTCGTAATATAAATCTCCCACTTCTATACTGTTATGTTTGAGGAGTTTTTTGGTATAGAGATTTTCCATTTCTTCAAATAAAATATCCAAATACCTTATTGTGTGTGTACAAACTTCTTGCAGTACTCGAAAGTCGCCGATTTTTCTTCTAAGGATATTTATTATCCTTTTAAATCGGTTTATCTCAAGGTCCCGAGTTGCTGCCGCAATCTTTTCTAAACCCATGTTGGTTTTCGTTGGAGGTGTTTTTGTTTTGGTTGCCAGGTTGACCTAGCTGTGCCTCGACTCACAACTCGTTGATAAACGTAAGTTATTTTATTCTTGCAGCGGCACTTTTTGCATATCACTGAATTATTTTAATTACATTCACAGCACATCACAGCACAGTTTTTTTGTTTTCTAACGTTGTTAAGCCACGTTTACGCTTGTCAGTATTTTAGTTCTGACAACACTAATAATCAATTACTGGCTTGTTTCTAAGTTTCTTACCACTGGTGGGGAAAAACTTAAAAACAATTAATTACCAATTTGAATCTTGCTTGGAATTTTCCAAGTCTTTTTATTTCACTTTTAATTTTTTACCTCACTGGCAATTGACACAACAAAACACATTTTTTGTGTTCGTTGGTTCAATCACTACTAACAATGAGGCTCGAAGGACCAATGAAAATAATTATGGAGAGAAATAAAAGACACGTCTCAATTCTTGTGAATGTTTATTTCGACTCAATTTTTCTAAAACTACTTACAACTATTTATACCTACTTAAATCTAAGAAACATGAGATGAGATACTGATAAAAATAGAATACACATTTCCACCCCATACTTTTACTATCAAAATTTGTGGCCTTATTCTAGCGGTTGGCAGTTATTTGAGAAAATCGTTGATAATAAATTAACTTTTATAATCGAAGATCTCATTACACCGTTTTAAAATGGTTTCGTTTCTGAAATATCGACAGCAACTAAACTAACCATTGTATGGAATGTATGCATCACAAGTAACCTTAAATATGGTTTTCAATCTGATGTTATTTACACTGATTTTTCTAAAGCTTTCGATAGATTCAATCACGACATCTTAATAGCTAAATTATCCTATGACCTATGGTGTTCCCCAAGGAAGCCACCTTGGACCTTTAGTTTTTCTTCTTTCTACACATCCACCCCTTCCTCTCAGTTAAATTTCATTATTATACAAGCATCAGAAGTGTTTCTCGTAAATGGTAACACATAGGTATTCGAAAAGTGGGCGGATACCACACCCCCTTGATGTATAACAACATATTTTCGATTTTTGTCTTTGATACACAGTGCTTAATTTCATTACTCAACAACACTTTAAAGTTGTATTTGTAATTCATAATAAAGTTGGTGGATACCACGCCCCTGAGTGCATAATTTGTGTGCCTAGATTGTTATTTTGTGTGTTTTATATGTACACTTATCACTCTACTAAATTTTATTATTCATGCTTTGTATATTTCTGTGGGTGGATACCACACCCCTTAAATCGAAAATCACAATATGTGATCTAGACCTTTCTTTGTAAGAAATTTCCAGATTCATAATTTTGATGATAGGTCAGTTAAAATTGAACTTCTATTAAATATGTCTTATTAAATTTTAAGTGTTCTCCACTTTTTGAGAGAGTTTTAAAGTTTTTAATCATATTTTTCGAAGTTCATGTTTGTTTAGTTCAAGGAAATTACTTGATCTTATTCAGATTGTCTTCATTAACAAAGTCTCCCAGATAGTTAGATATGTACGTTTCTTTTATTTAACGCTTGTTCTTAAAGAACGCTAGCATCAAGATTATCTTTTATGAATGGATTAAACTTTTTATGCATTGCAGCTGCAATTTTCATTTCTATTAAATATTTAGTGTCTAAGTTAGAAAAGTTTTGACGAAACAACAATCTCTTTTAAACCGTCCACTTACAACGTCGACGATCAATCTAACCATTATTGTAACACAGTTGGTGATTATACTTTTAAGAAAGATTCTGTTTTGTGGGACTTGAAGTTGATATAAAAAAGCAAGTTAAAGCTTATCAATAGAGCAATACAGTAAGACAAAAAAGTACATAAGACGTTTTGTCTGAAGTGGTTCTGACCGAGAGCTATGTCTATCTGTGATCTTTCATCTGACACCAAAATACCAAAAATAGTTATGGATTTTATTCTAAGAAAAATCATATTTTTCAGTGCTGTTCCTACGTGTATGCAATATTTTATATTAATTCCCTCTAAGGCATGCAACAACTTTTGTATGTTTTTTGAAATTTGATCTTGAACAACATTCAATTTTAGTCCTATCATATGAAATAATTACAAATAGATATCGAGCTCTTTCTGTCAAATTGTTTTCGTTACTATATATCGTACCGTAGGTAAATTAGTATGCGAACATTCCAATAATTAATTTAATTTGCTTTGTTAAATCTAAAAGCCGCATAATAATGTAACATGATACTGAACAAGTATAATTTTGAATTGAAAAATATTTGTCACCTCAAATATTTAACGAACCAAAACTTATTTTGACATCTGGTAATATTTTGAGAAAATCGAAGTAATGTTTTTTACAAAAATAAAAACCCAAAACAAACATTATTAAAAGTTGTTAAAAATTGATTTCGACTCAAAAATCTTTGCAACAATTAAAGGTATTGGCGTCAAACTATTTTTCATCATCATGAAAAATATTGTTTTCAACATTCAATAAAATGTTTTTTAGAAATCCAACGGTTAGTTTTTTTCATAAAAAATTTAAATCTACAAAAATTGGTAAAAATTGATGTTCGATTCTCGATACCTCGTGAATTTATGGCGGTATTGCCTTCAAAATGATATTTTTCTGTGCTAAATTTGGTTATTAACGAAAGATAATTGTGTTAGAAAAATGAAATCTCTATTTTGTATATAAGAAATAAAAACTTTCAAGAAATGCTACCAACATTTTTAAAAATATTTTTTCGATTAAGAATCTCAGGAACAAAAACAAAAATTGAAATCGAACTTTTTTTATCTTATGCAAAATAATAATGTTGTTAAGGGATTTTTCTTACAAAACACGAACATCTACAAAAACAACAAAAAGCTAATTAAAAATGGGTTTCAACTTGAGAATTAAAAGCAAATAAAATGTTTGCATCCCACACAAAATATTGTTATCATTATTTGGTATAAGTTTAGACAGGCACGAATGGAAAGTTAACTGTGTGGGTCGCATTCAAACATCCAACCAATATGAAGCAGTATATAATATAGAGGTCCATTTTTCGATGACTTTTTTCAAAACTTCAACAACGCTGCGAATATTGTCCTCAAACTGGTTAATCGTTTCAATCTCATCGGCTTAGACTAGCGACTTCACTTTTCCACACAGAAAACAGTCCAGCTGCATTTAATCGAACGATTTTGCAGTCCAATTCACGAGTCTGTAACCTGAAACTATGCGGTTACAGGCATCTTTCATTAAAAGATCAATTGTGGCACAAGCTGTGTGGCGTGTTGCGCTGTCTTGTTAAAACCACAGCTCCTGCACATCATGGTTTTTAATTGATGAATGAAAAAGCCAATTATCATGGCTCTATAGCAGTCACTATTGACTTCAACTTTCTGGACTACACTAACTGCAGCCCTTGAGTCATTGCTCTCTCTAGCCCCTCTAGATTTATTCGTTAAGGAATTGGCTACCAAAAGAGCATTCCGTCTAATACAGTGTAATAATCGCAAAAAGGGCTTAATTCGGTCCGAGGAACATAAAGATCGCATTTGACCTAGACAGTAGCACAAACAGAAATTCTTTCAAGCAGAAGTTCTGTCGGTTTTAAAACCGCTAAGGATCTTCCTTCCCGCAATTTGGAAGACAAAAACATAGACATATTTATCAACAGTCAAGCAGCAATCAAGGCCATATCCGTCTCTGTCACAAAGTCAAAACTGGTACAGCACGGTAATGAAAAGGCAGACAAATTGGCCAAAAACGGATCATTGCCCAGTCCGAGCCATGATCTAAAGGCCAAAAACAACAGAGAAATTAACAAATCCACCTTTTCCGGAGTTTCTGGGAATCTATGGCCGATGATTTGAAAAGGTTAAACAAAATTCCTTTTGCAACTAGGTAGGCCCCCTTATTAATAGATATCCTAACGGGTCACAACTCATTGGGCACCCATATGAACAGAATGGTTATCAGCTCATCTGCTTTATGTAGATGATGTGAAAATGAGGCGCTGGATTAAGATGCATTCCGCTTTCTATGCGAATGCCCAAGCCTAACCAAAAGAAGAATGACAATATTAGAAAATTATTTTTTGACGACTTATGCGACTTAGAGAAATTCTTAAATTTTCCCAGAAATCAGGTTGGTTCAGGGAGGTGCCCTTAACCTAAATCCTCGGTAACCTTCCTATACCCTACCCAATCTCTTGCCTTTCAACAGAGAGCACAATAGATCCAAAGAGATCCAAGTGAGATGTTTTCTCGACCTTTAGACATGTATCACTTCAAACAACCTAACCTAACCTACATATCTACTATAGTAAAATGTTTTAATTTATTGTTTCTAGAATGTGGAGTAACAACTACACGTCGCATTGTCGGCGGAAAAGTTGCAGCCGTAAATGAACTTCCTTGGTTGACTTTGATTACTTACAACAACACAATTCAGTGCGGAGGAACTTTGATTAATGATCGATATGTTCTAACAGCTGCTCACTGTATTCGTGGTTTTGATCGCCAATTATTCGAGTTAAAATTTTTAGAATACAACACCGCTAGTTCCACGGACACTGTTTCGGTACGAAGAAAGGTTCGTATATTTTCCGCCATTTGCAATGAAATGTTATGTTTTGACTTTTTCCACATTAAAGATTTCACGAGTACATTCTTTAAAAACGTATGTACCCAAAACAAGTGACGATGACATAGCTATTTTGAAGCTTTCAAAACCTATTGATTTTGAAACTACAACAGTTCGTCCAATTTGCCTACCACCTCAAGGATTGGATCTTACGGGTGAAACTGTAAGTTTTGATGATATTTATCATTTTTATTGGGCACATGGTTTTTATAAATATTCTGTCCAGGGAATAATTTCCGGTTGGGGAACTGCTTCTGCTACGGAAGAGGAAAACTCAACTATCGCACTTCAAACAACCGAAGTACCAATTCTAAGCAATGACCAATGTCTTTTGGTTGGAATGAAATTAACAGATAATATGGTTTGTGCTGGACGTCTGTTAGATGGAGAAATCAATGAATGCCAAGGAGATAGTGGTGGTCCTCTTATGGTCATGGACAAGAAACGACATTTATTAGCAGGTATTTATCAAAAGTCCATTAGTTTTAATTAAGAGCACATTTATAATTAAATTTTAATCAATAGGTGTAATATCTTGGGGAGATGGATGTGCTAAACCACTTAAACCTGGTATTTATGCTCGTGTAACCAGATATTTGCCATGGATTAACAAGCACACAAAGGGCTCGTGTAAATGTAGATAAATATTATAGCCTGGGGATCCAAATAAATATAAAAAGTCAATACATTTAAAATAGTAATTTTCATTTATTTTATTTCGCATGAATCAAGAGGAAAATACTAGGAATATTTTGAAGTAAAATCCAATTAACTTTTCAGCTCACATTTATGTAAACAACATTTTTTTCTATAGGTTTAAAATGGTCGTCAGCAAGTCTGTTAATCGGATTCAAAAGTTTATGGTGAATATAAAGCTCAGTGACGACATTTTTTCCATCAAAAATATAATTTAACTACCCTTTGACCGTTTGGCAAGTTTTTAAAATGTAGGGTAAAGTAAGAGTTAACAGTCTTCAGAGCCTAAAACAACAACCAATAAAATATATTCAAAGATGTAGATGTTCGATTTATTCTACCATCAAGATTCAAGAGATTTAAGTTATTCATCACTGTATTTAATTTTTTTTCTTATCAAAGGGCATGGTAGCCATGTTCTTGCAATATTCGGCCTTATATAGGAAAAAACACGGCCCGTTATTGATCCTCCTCTAACTTTTTTTTTTATTATTGTACCCGCACACAAGGGGTTATGAATGCTTTAAAAGATTATTAAAGAAGACTTTAATAACAATTAACTAAGAGAACAAGCTGGATTGAGGGAAGCATTCTCAACAACAGACCACTTACAAACAATGAAACAGCTAATAGAAAATGCAATTAGTTTATGCTACCGGTTTATTTTCAAATAATTGACTTAATTAAAGCTTTCGACTCCGTTGAAATCTGAAAGAAATTTTCCAAAAAACTAACTGAAAGACAAAATATGGAATAAGGATATGTGGACAGTGATGGATTTACGCCTAGGCCCGCGAGGCCCAGGCCTAGGGCGGCATAATTTGAAGGGCGGCAAAATTTATGAAAAGCTTAACACTTGAATACGTTTCTGCATTTAAACATACCTTAATGAAAGGCACAAATATGTCTTCGGTCTAAAGTTTCGGAACGCATGCAAAATCATAACTTGTGTTTGACAATTTAAAAATTGATTTTAGCAATCTACGTTAAATTTGAAATTGCGAAAACAAACAAAAGAGAACTGTAAGAATAGAAAAATCTCACCATATCTCTTTGTTTTTGTATGTATCTCACATTTATTCATTTACACGAAAAGAAAAACAAATGAACAAAAAATTAAATTTAATGTAGAATACTTAACGTCAAATTCAAATAGAATAGATAACTCTGAATATGTGAGTTATACAAACAAAGAGATGACGTGAGATTTCTCTATTCTTACAGTTTGTTTTGTTTGTTTTCGCAACTTCGCATTTTCAATTTTAAATTTAATTTAATTTTGAAATTGTCATAAGTCATAACACGCCTTTCTTACTTGTTTCTTAACATTCAACATTGAAAGAATAATTGATAGTTAACTTAACTTAAATCAGACATAGATTTTTTATAATTTGTGGTAGTGTTGATTTTATTTTTTTAATTAAATACGAGTGTCAACAAAAAAAAATTAAGCGGTAAGAATCTACCTGTGTTGGGCAAAATTTAATTGCAAAGTACAATTAAAAATAACAATTAATTAATTGTTAATTGTGATATAACAATTAACAATTAATTAATTGTTAATTGTGACTTCAATTAACAATTAATTAATTGTTAATTGTAAGTTTTTCAATTAACAATTAATCAATTGTTAATTGTTCTTGCAAATAAATTTGATTATAATATAAGAAGGAGGAGTAGCTACAGTCTGCGAGGTGATACCAGAAAGACAAGGACAGAAGAAACGTACGTGGCCTTAAGTTTGAACGAGAGCGTGGCAAGTGGCAACAAAAGGGTCATTATTTGAGAGTGTACAGTGAAATATGATAATTAATTGTTAGTTTTAATTGCTTCTTACAACAATTAAAAATATTAATTGCAATATTTTAATTGTGTCTCGCAATTAACATGCGTTAATTTAAATAAATTAATTGTAATATGCAATTAACAGATTAATTGCAATTAAAATTAATTGCAATTAAATTAATTGCAATTAATTTTTCAATCAATTACTAAGATAATTAAAATTTTAATTAATTAATGCCCAACACTGGAATCTACAAAGTTAGATAATTTAGGAAAAAATTCCAAAAATATCTAGATGAACTTACAATGACCAACAAGCATCACGTTCATCGGTTGTAAGGATCTTGTTTTGATTGCTAATATTTTTCTTATTGGCATTGATTTTGTCTTTGCAGCTGGTTCAGAAGAGACTTCAGAACAAGATAGGGAAAAAGTACACTCTTTCCTATCACAAGGTACGAACGAGGCATCGTCAAATTTTCCTTCATCACAATATACTTAAAAAATCCAGTCGACAGCTGATATTTTTAAATTTAATACTGATCTCTTTTTATGGCATTAGAATGAAGAAACACGGGATTTCATATCTATAAACGGAGTACCACGAAGTGATAATGCAGACTTTAAAAATTCCAGAAATGTTTACAGTGATAAAACAAGGTATTGTTCCAAAAGTTTATTTCAGCGTACTTTAAAAAATGGTGAGGTTCAACGCGCGCCGTGAGTGGTTGATTTAATCAGAAACTAAAAGCTCTGTATTTTGTATTCCATGCTTATTATTTGGTAGAAGTGGTGAAATGAATGCTTTACTGGCGAAGGATTTCGTGACTGGAAAAACTCAAAACCACGCATCAAAGCTCATGAAAATTCTGACTTTCACAAAACTAACGTTAGTCATTTTAAAGCTCGAGCAGTAGTTCATGGGCGTGTTGATCAAAATCTAATAAAACAGCTCGATGAGGAAATAGTGTATTGGAAACAAATTTTATACCGAGTAATTGCAATTATTAAATCACTAGCAATAAGAGGCCTGCCAATTCGAGGAAATTCAGAACGAATTGGAGATCCTCATAATGGGAATTTTTTAGGAACAGTAGAGCTCCTTGCTGAGTTTGATCCATTTTTATCTGAACATTTAAAATAAATTGTATGCACACCCTGGTAGTGGGAATACATCCTATTTGTCTAAAACAATCTATGAAGAAATTATACTGTTGATTCAAAATAAAGTACTACAAACAAATTTCTAGTGAAGCGCAATCTGCTAAGTATTTTGGTATAATTGTAGATTCTACGCCTGATATAGTATGTGGCACATGTCGTTCAGCTTATTATAATTATAAGATATGTATGTATGTACGTGATAACGGTAAAATTGTTGAAAAGTTTCTAGAATTTCTACCAAATATCGTCCATAAAGCTGAAGATATTGAGGATGCATTGTTAAAATCTCTAGAAAATAAAGGTTTTGATTATAATGAATTGTCGTGGTCAAGGTATATACATATGTATTCAGGCCTTTAGACACGAATCAAAACAATTAATCCCTTAGCAGATTATGTTCCTTGTGCCGCCCATTCTTTAAATTTGGTATTACACTGGAATTTATTGCCGAAAGCAGAGATGAGAAACCTATTACGCAATCTGAAGCTACGGGATTGCAGCGAAAGTTACAACATTTAGAAACAGCAATCCTAGTCATTGTCTGGAATCCAATTTTAGGTCGTTTTAATGCTGCTAGTGAAAAGCTTCAAGAATTTCAAGCTGATTTATCATTTGTTGTACAGATCTTAGTTCTCTGGCTTTATTTCTTCAAGACATGAGAGACAGACAATTTTCTGAATATGAAGAAAAAGCTAAAGCACTGTCTGTAGTTCAGGATTATTATCGTTATGATACGCGTCGCAACAAAAACCAAAAAATTCAGCCAGATGACTCACTGGTAAATGAAAGACCACCTTTTTCCGGACAAGAACATTTTCGCACTAATGTTTATTACCCTATTCTATAGACACTCTTTTTGTACAATTAGCCGGGCGTAAAAGTGCATATGAAAAACTTTACAAACATTTCAATTTTTTCGCCGATTTATGTGAAATAGCTACAAATGAGTTGACAAATCTTGCCAATAAACTAGTAATAGAAGATGTACGCTAGGAAATAAAATGTATCAATAAGGGCGGTGCATCGAACGGGGCCTAGGGCGGCAGCAAGCCTTAATCCGTCACTGTATGTGGACAAGTTCTTGACAATTTAAGATTTGCAAACGATATAGTTCTTATTTTTAGAAAAGCTACACACATTCAAGATATGTTGACGAAACTAACTACCTTGTGTAAAAATTATGAACTTAAAATAAATTATGAATTAATAATAAAATGACAAATCACACAAAAGACTATATGTAACGTTGGAAGAAGACAAAATTGAGTACGTAAAAGATTACATATATTAGGGATAGCTAAAATCATTTAAGGACCAAGAAAATAAAGCTATTAACAGACGCATCACAAATAGCTGGAAACAATTCTGGAGCCTTAAACATATTTTACAATTGGACCCAAGTGCAATAACAATGAAATATATGTATCTTCGACTCTGCTATTCTACCGATCCTTAATTACGGATTTCAAACAATGAGCTTGACTGCCAAATCACTTGACCAGCTAAGGATATGTCAGACCAAAATGGAAAGAACAAAACTGAACATACGACCAAGTCAAAGGGTACGAAATGAAGATATTCGCAATAAAACCAGACCAGCCGGACGCGGACGACCCAATAAAAGATGGAGTGATGATCTATCACAAATAAGCAAAAATTGGTAGAACGAAGCAAAAAATAGAAACACATGGATAACTATTTTATTTTTAAATTCAATATACAAATTTTAAATTTATAATTGCATAGTTTTAATATTGTAAGTTTTTTCTTTAAATTCTTAAATTTTAAAATTGAGTTGATAATATTTGTAAATAAATAAATGTAGGTACTCATGAAACTGAGGCAATATAATCATTCAGCCCTATCATGAATTCCATCGTAATGGAAAATTTTTACGAATCCCGAAAAACTGTATCATGAAATCCGTTCGTAATGGAAAATTGTATGAGATTTTCCACTACGAACGGATTTCATGATACAGTTTTACGGGATTCGTAAAAATTTCCGATTACGATGGAATTCATGATAGGGCTGATTATATATTATTAATAATAATAATAATAAAATGATTAAACACAGTGCTAGCAATTACGAAAAGAGGATAGAATTAGAAAGGAGATACCTATGCACATTTGTTTTAAATGTATGCACATTGTCATAAGAGGAAAATATTGAAACTGGCCAAGCATTCCTTCCATTGGAGGAGAATTACGCTTTTGGAACAGAAGACAGCCATTGAGGTTTCTAAGCATTAAATTCTAAAATTCGGTTTGTGGTTTCGCATTTGACAATGCTGTCATGATAAGAAAATAATGAGTCTATCATATGCTGCCGTTGGCAGTCCACATTCGAAGGAAAAGGATGTGAATCTAAAAATTAATATGAAAAGCTAAAGGTACTGTTGTCAACGAAACAGTTAAATGGGTTAGAAGATTCAGAGAAAACATCATTTATAAAAATAAGGAGAGAAAACGGATCCTAGGGGCATACCAGTGTACATTTTGTGAATATCAGATTTAAACCCGTCCAATACTACTTGAATTGAAAGGACCAAGAGGTAATTTTTAGAGATGCCGTGAAAATATTCGGTATTCATCGAAGTCACTATTCGCGACATCTCTAGTTATTCCTAACCCAACTGAGAAATGATTAATCCAGTTCCACATGCCAAGTTGGCCACCTGAGTCGCTGTCTTCCTCTAATGCTCCGTCCCTCGGGATTGGATTCGAAGACCTTCCGGGCTGGAGCGTTGATGTCCATTCGCTCTACATGACCAAGCCATCTAAGTCGTTGCACTTTAATTCTGTTAACTAGATCAGTGTCGCTGTACAGCCCGTACAGTTCGTCGTAATATCTTCTCCTAAAAAAATCACCTTCTCCTAAAAAAATCACCCAAGAATTTTTCTCTCGAAGCATCCTAAGAATCACTCATATTTATTTGACAAGGTCCATGCCTCAGCACCATAAATGACAACCGAGATGATGAGTGTCTTATAATGGGTGATTTTTTTGAGGTTAGGATTTTCATGCATTAGTATTTGACAGATCACGCGGGATTTCAGACATGGTGTCAAAGAGAAAGATGCTCAGTATGCTTTGACATTTCATCATGAATAGACTTACTAACGAGCAACGCTTGCAAATCATTGAAATTTTTTACCAAAATCAGTGTTCGGTTTTTTTTTATCGACAAATTTTTTATCGACAAATTTTGTTCAGCGATGAGGCTCATTTCTGGTTGAATGGCTACGTAAATAAGCAAAATTGCCGCATTTGGAGTGAAGAGCAACCAGAAGCCGTTCAAGAACTGCCCATGCATCCCGAAAAATGCACTGTTTGGTGTGGTTTGTACGCTGGTGGAATCATTGGACCGTATTTTTTCAAAGATGCTGTTGGACGCAACGTTACGGTGAATGGCGATCGCTATCGTTCAATGCTAACAAACTTTTTGTTGCCAAAAATGGAAGAACTGAACTTGGTTGACATGTGGTTTCAACAAGATGGCGCTACATGCCACACAGCTCGCGATTTTATGGCCATTTTGAGGGAAAACTTCGGAGAACAATTCATCTCAAGGAATGGACCGGTAAGTTGGCCACCAAGATCATGCGATTTGACGCCTTTAGACTATTTTTTGTGGGGCTACGTCAAGTCTAAAGTCTACACAAATAAGCCAGCAACTATTCCAGCTTTGGAAGACAACATTTTCGAAGAAATTCGGGCTATTCCGGCCGAAATGCTCGAAAAAGTTACCCAAAATTGGACTTTCCGAATGGACCACCTAAGACGCAGCCGCGGTCAACATTTAAATGAAATTATCTTCAAAAAGTAAATGTCATGGACTAATCTAACGTTTCAAATAAAGAATCGATGAGATTTTGCAAATTGTATGCGTTTTTTTTTTTTAAAGTTCTCAAGCTCTTAAAAAATCACCCGTTAGATGGTGATTTTAGATGCTCGAGAGAGGAGTCTCAATTGCCTTCTAAGTCCAAAGAAGCATCGATTTGCAAGAGTTGTTTTTCGTTTCATTTCGGTGGTGGTGTCGTTGTCGGAGTTTATAGCGGTTCCTAGGTAGATAAAGTCCTCAACTACCTCAAAGTTATAGCTGTCCATGGTGACATTTTCAATGTCCTTTAGTTGATTACAGCATATTTTTGGTCTTGCCCTCATTGAACACTAAACCCATTTTCTCCGCTTCGGTCACAATCCTTAAAAACGCTCCACTGACATCATGCATTGATGTTCCAATTACGTCAATATCATCGGCGTATCCGAGTAATTGGATGGACCTTTGGAAGATTGTGCCTCTAGTGTTGACGGTTGAGTTTTGCACAGTTCATTCCAGAACAATGTTACAAAAGTCGCATGACAGTGCATCGTCTAGTGTTAAAACGTTTTTTTACATTTAATGCATCAGTGAGATATTTTCCGACCTTAATAAAGCAGCAGGGACAGGGATTCCAAAACTAGACAATGGTCTGTAGAGCTCTTACCTATAGATGCTGCATATGCGGCATTGAAATCGATAAAGAGATGGTGAGTATCGATTTGAAGTTCCTGGGATTTCGCCACGATCTGCCGTAATGTGAATATTTGACCAAGGGTTGACTTTACCGGTCTTCAACCACACTGATAAGGACTTATCAGGCTTCAGACGTTCACATAATACGACTGAAAGGATTTTATATGCGATGTTGAGGAGACTGATGCATCTATAGTTGGGCAAACTGTGCGGAGATTCCACTCATTGGGCATGCTTTTTCCCGACCATATTTTGCAAATGAGTTGGTGCATGCTCCCAACCAACTCATTGCTTGCTGCTTTGAAGAATTCGGCAGCAATGCCGTCAGCTCCAGCAGCTTTGTTGGACTTTAGTTTCAATATAGCTATATTCACTTCGTCAACGTCGGTAAGGCGAAGTTGTTCCCTTTTTTTCCATTTATGAAGCCGGTGCTTCTCTCTCACCTTCTGCTCGTAGAGCAACCTCGCCGTTGGTTTCTTGGTTTTGTTTGCTTGATTCGTCATCAGTAAATCTGTCCGTATCCGAGGCTTGTTGGTGCTTCGCAACAAAGTTATTTTTACGTGGTCGGAAAGTCACCCCGATGGTACAAACCCCATCGTGGAGGGCCAGATCTTTGGTATAAATCCAAGAATTAATAGCCGGATAAACCGCGGCTAACAGGCCTTAGCTCCGATATGTCGTAGAAGTGCTATAAGATGTTCAGTAAGTAGCTCAACCTAACTCGAACTATAGACGCCAACGTTGAATCCATCGCGGGAATTCCTTCGCTGCCGTCTAAATAAGGAGAAGTTCCTTAGTGGAAACTCCTCCCCCCCTCTCTTGTTTGCTACCCGCAATATATTTTCATTAGGGTTAGAACCCAATATAAAGTTGAGGTACAGACACCCGATGTTCACCTTGGGGAGGTGAGAGTAGGAGTTGATTGATTTACGGACAATTTAAACCACATAAAATTGAAGAAAGAATTGATGCAATTTACATATTATAGTAAGAGCTGATAAGCAACATCATTCCTAATGTAAATGGCGAGGCCATGGTTTGAAAAGCATAATGTTATCAAGCTCTATAGACAGTGCCAACACAGTTGACCTGTAAGAAACTGTCTTAACTCACGAATATAATAATAATCAAATTTAAAATTATCAGACATTGCAATATAACAAAAAATGTAAAAACCAAAATAGACGAAAATCTGCGAAAAACCACAAAACATTTTTCGCACTACAACATGATTACTAGTGTTTTGAATTAGTAGTAACGATGAATTGATCATAACCCTAACAATCAAAACCGTAACCTACTATTCATCTTTAATTACATTGAATTATGTACTAAATCTAATATCTTTCCAACAATATATATGTATCTCAATTTTTGGGGAATAGGTGACCAATCTCATTTAAAGAACGAATTCATTGAAATATTTGCATTTAAATTTCAAAGAAATACTTTAAATACTTCCCTGCTACTAGTTTCCTAAAGAAAGCACTTCCTTAAGATAAAGTCTTCTTTTGAATTGATTAGGAATTCAACAAATCAAACATTAAAACCCACAACCATATAACCACACTTTCCCATTAAAAATCACTTAACCTAACTCATAAATAACTTCTCCAAAAATCTCCTCTAGCTTCTTTTACTGTCACCTCGTCTAACAATGACTCTAAAAAAGAACTTTTTTCATCCCATTCCCATAGACCTAATATCACACATCATTGCCTTCACACTTAATAACTTACTATCAAAAACAAACCAAAAAAAAAATAAAAATTTGGCTTATCTGGCCAAACCCCACATCACAAGAACAAAAAACCCATTAGGCCATAATGTAGCTTCATTCTTTGACCTAAAGAAGGTTAATCCCACCGAACCGCATCATCACATCATCTCATCTCATTTCATCACTTAATGATCATTCAAGATATTTCCGTCATTGACCCAAATAAATATTTAAGTCAAAGCTCCCCAACCCAAATTAGGTATGTAGGTATAACAATTGCGTTCTTCATGTCATTAAGTTAAAGCCACAAAAGGCAATAAACTTTTTTCGCATTCATTAGGGAGAAACGAAAACGAGACAAACTTATTTAGAACCCTAAGCAAAAAGACGATAATTCTGGCAAAAATTATTCACTTTTTATTCTTCTTAGTTTTATGAGATTTGATTTTGATTTAATTTATTTTTTCTTACAACAGCGCAGCCGAAAGTGTATTTTAATTTACCGACCAAGCCGGCTATAAGGCTATAAAAATTATTTTAATTTTATCATTTTAACAATAATGCGAGAAACAAAAGAAAGAAGTAGGTAGAATATGGGTGAACATTTAAATTTAATAATAAAATTTTAATCAAATTTGTTTTTACAAGTTTTTGTCCCCGATTTTTGTTTTTTTGGGATAAGATGATGTGATGAGAGATTTTAGAAATTCTTTTTTACTAAACAGAATAAGTACCAGTTACTGGGGGTCTGTGGTAATCAGTTTAGCCCGAAACTTAAGCCTTATCAGTTGTATTTTTGAAATTAGCTGCTGACTTCGATTTAATTTGTGATCTAATAAAAATAATCCTTTGATCCATTATGAATTTTTGGATTATTTTGGCCTTGAGCTTTTGTGCTTTTTACCAAAGTGCCTCTGCGGTAAGATTACTCTAAAACAAATCGATTAAGAAGCAGCATTTGAATATCCTTTTGGAATTTAGGGCAATGGATACACCTACGAACAACCAATCAAAATTAGGTCAGAAGTTCCTGCGGAAGATGTTCAAAGTGACTTTTCAATTGACGAATTCATAACCAACCAAAAACAAAATATCTTTTCGTCCTTTTCTCCAAAGCGTCCATCTTTGAAGACTTGTGCTCAATGCTGTAAGTTTTAAAGTTTGATGTTTGATGTATTTCCTCATAACATTTTTAACTTGTTTGTCTTTTGTTTTTTAGCTTGTGGAGTTCAGAATGGTAATCGAATCGTTGGTGGTACTCAAGTTCGTCACAACAAATACCCATGGATGGCTCAGCTTTTAAAGGGTACAAGGAATCTTTTCTGTGGTGGAGCTTTGATCAATGATCGTTATATTCTAACAGCTGCTCATTGTATTCACAATAATAATTGGCAATCGATTTCGGTTCGTTTGCAAGAATACGATCGTAGCTTCAATGCTGTCAAGAATGGAATAACTCGAAAGGTAGGTCGATTTTTGCGTGTGTCCTTCTTCTTTTTCTAATATTTTCTTTATATTTTAGGTATCTAAAGCTATTGTACATGAAAAATATAATCCAACAACTGTGGAAAATGATATTGCATTGTTGCGATTGGACTCACCAGTTCCATTAACCGATCCTGTTAGACCAATTTGCTTGCCAGCAGCTAACCAGAACTTTGATTTGAAACAGGTGAGTTATTTAAGTTTATACCCAATAATCAACTACCCTTACCTTAAGGGGACTTTTGCATTTGCGATTTATTTTATTAATAATCTTCGTAACTCAAACTGAAGCAAAATACTGAAATTTTTTGTATCAACATTTTATTGAAAAGTCAAGACCATAAATAATAGAACTGCGCTAACTTTAAATCAAAAACAAACTGTCAAATTTCAATATCTTTGAATTGAATGATCATAAGCAACTCACAGTTTTAATGGTTTTAATAATTAAAAAGACCGACGCCGTTTTAGCTTCTTTCTTCTACGGCAGTACTCTGGCATACCTCAAGGTTGCCCCTTTTCTCTGTGTCTTTTTTAGAATGCATTAACGTTTGTTAATTTAAATTTACCAACACATATATTAGCAATTTTAAGATTTAACATTCGTTTCTATATTTTTGCAATATTGTCAAGATTCACGACACTATTTTGCAACCTACCTTTGTTGGGTAGGGGTAGCTTAAAAAATTTATGAGAGAAGTGGGACAATTTGTGTGTACTGCTTTGGATAATTTAGTGAAATGAATACCTATCACAAAAATTACATTGTTCTCCTCTGTTTCCTAATTTATTTTTGCAAGGAGTGCCACAGGGGTTGATTTTAGGTCCAAGACTCTTTTTCTAATTTAAATAACGATGGCCATTTGTGTTCTACTATTTTAGGGTACTTTTTCTTGGGGACCATCTCAGCCAAAATTAAACTGACTTATTAAATGGTACTTAGTGAAAATTTACAAATGTTAATATTTTATAGGGTATTGTTGCTGGTTGGGGCTTAACCAAGGAAAACGGTTTTGTTTCTTCAATCTTACAAGAAGTCACTGTACCAATTATTACCAATGCTCAATGTAGGGCAACTCAATATAAATCAAAGATCTTGGAAACTATGTTGTGTGCTGGTGTTGTATCTACTGGTGGAAAGGATGCCTGCCAGGTAAATATATAATAACTTAACAATATTTAAATTAAATTAAATGTGTACATTTATTTTCGAATCGAATTAAAGGGAGACAGTGGTGGTCCATTAGGAGTATTGGATAAAACTATGAAAATTGCAGGAGTGGTTTCATTCGGTTATGGTTGTGCCAAACCAAATGCTCCAGGAGTATATACTCGAGTTTCAAAATACTTGGACTGGATTAGTAAGAATACTGCTGATGCATGCTATTGTAACAAATAAAAACTTTAACTTAAATTACGAAAAATAAAATATTTATTCACATATTTATAAACAAAAAGAGGATTTTTATAATTTATCGT
Source organism: Eupeodes luniger (assembly GCA_951509635.1). Classification (NCBI taxonomy): domain Eukaryota; kingdom Metazoa; phylum Arthropoda; class Insecta; order Diptera; family Syrphidae; genus Eupeodes; species Eupeodes luniger. Next base: position 231,270,128 of record OX608073.1, on the reverse strand, counting down.
GAAAAATACAGAAGGTTCAGTTTTCTGACAAACCAAAGAATGTGCTAAATTTACAGCAAATTTAATGCAGTTAATTATTGCTAGCATATTAAGAACAAGTTAATAATTAACAATGGGTAATTACACGATAATAACGTGTTTTATTGGTAAACATTACTAAAAGAGGCTAAAAAAATAAATAAATATTTTTCAAGGTCATAACGAATTGTTAAAGCGTTTTTGTTTTCTAAAAGTCTTAACAAATGAAACTTGTACAGCTTTTAACGACCCCTTTGATGACCATTTAAGGTTTACTCTACAAAATATTTTTTTAATAGCGTCAATAATCACCATTTAAACAATATTATTGAACTTTTTAAATTAAAACAAAGTAAACAAAAATTAATAGCTATGGATCTTTCGTAATAAAAATAATCAGTGTAATTATTTCAAAACGTTTTTTTTTTTATTTACAATTGAGATTGTGTTTTATGGTTATACCACCCTTTATGCAATGGTTGATCCAGCTTTGCAAACAGGATGGGGGTGGGGGGTTCACAAAATTTTTTTTTTTTATTTTAAAACGATTAAAAAAATACCTTCTTAGTTAGATATATTTAAAAGCTTAAATTATTAACAAAGCATTTAAAAAGTTAGGTGAATTTTAAGTTAATTTTTTTATTTGAAGGGCGCTGCAAAGGTTTGATAAATTTTCTCCTGGAAGTTGGAGATGTCCATCGTGTCTTGCTACCACTTTTTTTATTCTTGAAGATGTGTTTCGGCAAGAAACCATTTTAGATGAGTAGCTAACGAATTGTTGAGAACATGATTGCTACACGGACAGCGTTTGCCATGTATCGCTTTTTTTTAAAAAGCTCTTGTACAGCACCTTTAGTTTCAGAAGCCATAACAGAGCAACCATCTGTTCCGATTCCAATGCACCAAAATAAATCTATGTTGAATTTAAAACAAATGTTTTCAAATTTTTTTGATAAAGCAACTCCAGTCAACTTAGGCTCTGTACTTTTTTTATCTTCTAGAACAATTTCATGTGCATTATAAAATGCCAAAAAGTCTTCCATTATATGTACACCCGTTATGGAAATATCTGATCGATTAACTCAGTTGCGACACATGAGAAATGTCTGTTGTTTCATCAAAAAGGATAGCGAAAAATTTTGCTTGCTTTTCGTTTGCTATAACTTTTTCTTGAATGACCTCTGCACAAATATTTATTAAATCATTTTCGTTTAGCACTATTTTGCTAATGTAAGTCGCATTGGACTTCCAAATGGTTCTTCAAAGAAATATCACCAGATTCAATCCTGAATTTTAATAGGGCTCTAAAATTTCCCTCAGTGCCTGCTTCAATGCTATCATTATGAAAATCGGTTGAAAGCTTCTCATCATCTCTATGACCACGTTGAGGTATATTTTGTCGACCACAAGAAATTACAGTCTTCACTTTGGGTCTCAATCTTTCCCCGTTTTCTTTCACTTACTCTGATCTTTGTTTAATTCACCTAATTTAAAATGTCCGCCCCAGGATTGTGGTTAGGTTTCAGAAAATGTTTACCTGCTTCAATCGCCATTTGGTGGTATTGATTTCGTTGGTGTGTCAACAATGCACCGTTCTCAATAAGCAAATCATCAAACATTTTTAACGGTTTCTTCACAAGCCGCTTTAGAACTGTCTTTGATTGGAAACCACATCCAGGCGCTATGTTGAATAATGCGCAAAACTTACAATAGAGGCCTCCATCTATATCAGACAAAACCAACCAATGGAACTTTTTAAGGCAAATTTTTGTGCCTGTTTCCTTTTTTTTCCATAACTATACAGTGAGGGAATGTATTGTTATTGGGTGGCACCCAATGCCGTTCAAGAAGCAGAACACTGGGATTTTGTTTTGTAGTTTTCTAAGAATTAAAAAAAAGAAAAGTAAGAACAACGGCGCTCGCATTTCATAAATAAGCTTTGGAGATGACTTTTTTTCACGGTTACTACCTCTTTGGAGGAATTGACAAATCCTCCAAGAGTAATTCTTGTCAAAAAAGTGCTTTCTCAAATTAGCCGTTCGGATTCGGCTTAAGACCGTAGATCCCCTCCATGGGTCGCAACCCAGTATCTTTTTCAACTCCTTTTCGCTTTTTTTTCGAATCACAAGAAAACAATGTTTTTCCAATAGTTTTTTGGGCTTGATGTCAAATCTTACAATATAATTTTCATTGTCAGGTTTTTTAAATTCAGGGTTTTTAAATGCAAAATATACAAAAAAATAAATAAATAAATATACAAAAAAAAAAAACATAACACCTTATATTAAGGCTAAGGTGAATCACAACAGAAGTATTTCTTAACCACAAATTGTATGACAACTTTGCAAATTCCAAATCTTTATCTTCCAAATAATATTCAAATCTTGTCAATTTCTGACTTAGTTTGGCTACCTTTTAGTAGCGTTTCTTTAAACTCTACGTAGACAGATAAAGACTAACAACTAATGAGGATTTTTCAGAAAGTGAATGAGATATTGAAAAACAATTTAATTTGCAAACCAAAAATTCTACTTCACTAACAAACAGTTCTGCGAAAAACGGGAATAATTTTAGTTACAGCTGATAACCGTATAAACTTGTGGAGAAAGTCTAACACGGAAGCACAAAACATAAACCTACAGCGCAGCATGGTGTTGAAAAAGCTGCGGCTATATGACTGCTGTAGATCTGGGTGAGTTGGTTTTGACGGGATTATAGACAGACAAATTTATTTTGACGTTTTAAAAGAAGCCACACAAAAAATTCATTAAGTGTCTCAAGATCGTTCAAATTCCAGTACAGCAATGTCTTAAAAAATTCGGCTTAAGATGTATCTATGAATATGGTTAGTATAACAATCGACACAATCTGCGGACCCTAAATCCAATCGAACATTTGGTGAAATGAATTAGACAAACGCGTGAAAAAGCTTGCGAACAAATCTGAACTTAGACAAGCATTAAAGGGAGAATGTATATTGTATGCGAAGTCACCAAAAAATCAATATAATCTATTCCAATAACCGCTGTTATTAAACAGGAAGGCATGTCTCAGCTTATAATTTGGAATGTCTCAGACTCTCAGCTTATAAGGACTTTTCACATGAGAGCGACAAACGACCGGCGAAGGAACGAACATTCGTCCATTTTAACATTTTGTTCACATGGCATTTTTCATTTTTCGCGAATGACGTTTTATTTTGACAATTCACTTGATTAGTTTCGATACTAAGAAAGATTTTGAGGATTTAGACTTATTAAATGTTTTAAATCCATTTTGTTTTTTTATTCCCGGTCTTTGGTAGCTCTCATGTGAATAGTCTTATAATTTACTAATTTAAGTTTTATAAGACAGGAAAAAACAATTTAACTTCCAGTTGAAACCAATTTAAAGACACTTTCAAACAATTTGAATACACAATAAGTAATATATTTAATAGTTTCTCACTAAACATACCATTATTATTGAATCCTTTTATATTTTTTCCTTAAAAAACTGAAATTTGTGTCGAGGTTTAAATTTATTTTGTTTTTACATCGAGAAATTTACCGCAATCACTCTATGGAGGTATGTATATAATCATTCAATGCCAAAAATAATAAATGAAAAGTTCAACGCCCAAAAATATATGATTTTAGGAGTGTTCAGTAACAAATTGTGTTGGAAACAACTTTTTAGTTCCATAGTGCCTGTCTAGTGTCTACATGTGTTGTGCCCACAACACGTTGTGCTCACTACACTATGTGTCTACATGTGTTGTGACTTCTCATGACCTCTTTTCCATTTTGTGTTGTGGAACGACAAACTTAAAAAAGCACGCGTTTAGTTGAATTTATGAAGAACACTTTTTTTAGATTATTCAAAAAATAAGTTGATTCTAGTAAAGGGATTTTTAATTATCAAATTATTTGTTAGAACCATGGTAAAAACTTAATATCAGGTAGTTTTAAATTTGCACTCATGTTTCCCAATAATCATTAGCAGCCAAATATAATAAACGTAGGATAATGAAGGGCTCGGTTCAAAAAAATAAAACAAAATTCCTTCTAAGTGACGTTTACTAAGTAAAACCCCTGAAGAAGGTGGTTTAGAGAAGAAATGAGATCCAAATGTGTCATATTTATTCTGAAATAAAAAAAATAAAGTAAGATTGCAAATTTAATTTTGTTATAATAATGTTAGCTAGATTTGTCTAGTTTTTAAACCATTTAAAATTATTGAACAGGCATCAACCAGCAGTAAAAGAAAAATGTATAAAACCAAGTTTGATCCAATGCAATTGCAAAGCGAGGAGGATTTTAGGAAGAAATATAGGTTTTTTAAGAAAAATATGAGGAAACTTATTGCGGCTGCTGAAATTAACCTGAATGAACACAAGAGGTGGACAGAAAACAGACACAAAACAAAATTCCTAGGTGTGTTTACAAATTATAATAATTTGCTGTCAAAACCCATACGAATAAATTCAAGTCTGCGGGAATTGGTGGAAATTTCTTAAGGGATTTTTGATAAACGCTACGTTACTCTCCCACAAACATTTTGGTTTTATTTATGGAACATTTTAAGCCACAGCTTAACTCTTATTTTCTGGTTTAGTAAACTTGAGGAATAAAGGTGGAATAAGCGTTTTTTTTATTAATTTGGCTGCAGGTCTTTAGCTGGCCATATCACAGGCCCCGTCGTAATAGATTCGTAGTACGAACCCCGAAAAAAAGTATCATTGCTCCGGTGCGTCGCGTCGCGTCGTAGGTACTAAAAAAATTTGCTACGAAATTCGGAGTTCATGAAAAGTGGTATCACTAGCCTCGAATGAATAAGAAGTTTGGCAGTTTTTTCTACGAACAGTTATTTTGATCTGAGTTCAATTGAAAACGAAAAAAAAATATTTAGCGTGCGAAGATAAATTAAATAACAATAAAATACATGAAAAGAATCATGTAAGTTTTACTATTGTTTTAATGTGAAAGTGTTTACCTATATTTTTTATTTTTTTTTGAAGGGCAAATAAAGTTATCACAAACAAAATTCAATTCCAATGGCTTCAAGAAATGCTTCAAGAAAAACCTGAAATTGGCCAAGGATTTCCGAAAGTCCCTAAGGAGGAAGTTAATTCCTTTTGGGAAGCAGTAAAAACAGAGTTAAATAGGCTAGGCCCACCTTCTAAGGACACCTCTAGCTGGAGAAAAGTAAATTGAATAGATAAGTCCAAACTTTTTTATAATTTAATTCAATTCATAGGTGTGGTTAGATTGCCTTCCAATCAAGATACATCAAGAGAAAAGTGGTTGAGAACAAAAAAGAATGCAAAGCTACAAGTGGCAAAGGAAATAGAATGCATTCCATTTTTAAAGACAAAAACTAATAGAACTAAATCGAAGGATAAAAAACCTTTTATTGATTTTTCTTATTTTGAATCAAATCATCAGATTTTGACACTCCGAAATTAGTATTTCTGTGTGGCAATGCTTTTTTGATTTCGTTCGGGGCTTATGATGTAAATGTATTCGTATTCGTAGCGTAACAACATTTTCGGGGACTCGCTACGAGGGACACTGTGATATATATTAATACATATATGTATTAACCCTTTTGGTACGAGAGTGAGACAGAACAAAGAATATTTATATGTAAACGTACCACACCCGTCCCGAAAGGATTAAACGTACATCATTACTTTTTTTTAGATTTTTTATCAATTTAATTTGACTTAATTTTTTGTATAAGATAAAATTAGTTAAAAATAAATTTTGACGACTATTAGTAGTTATTTTTAAGTTTCTTGTAAAAATAACTATCGCTTCGATAAAAATACTACCAATTGTCAAAGACATTATTCTTTGATGCATACAATTATTTTGGAGGTAGTTTCGTTTCTTGTCATCGAAATATCCGAAGTGAATAAGGCTAGGCCTTTCAGCCTTGCCGAAAACACAAGAGTTTGTGGCAAACACTTTTCTGGGTTGATGTTTACAAACTCAAAAAAAAATCGCTTGACCAAGACCGCCATTCCAAGCATTCATCTTCCTGCTCAAAAAAACATGTACCGTGAAGATGAATTCAAGAGTGAGGAAATGGTGGTTAATCAAGAGCATTATGAAAAAATGGGCGAAGAAATTTTCGAAGAATATTATGTCATTCAAGAAATGCAAGAAGATGATGTAATAGAAGAAGAAGTAATTGAAGAAAAATAAATGAAGAGTCAAGAAGATGACGATGAACAGGTACCTATTTATGAAGAATTAAATAAAGTAGAAGAAATATGTGATAATTTACTAGTGACGCGGGTAAGTGATGCTTTCACGCAAACCCCAGCGTATCTTAGGAATAGAACCCCTAAAAAGGAAACCTTAAGATTCAGATTGAAAGCTGCCCTACAAAATATCTTAGCCCTCCAGCGCAGAAATAGCTTTCTTGAAAGAACGGTTAAGGATAAAAATTAATATATTCTTACACTCGAGGAAGAAAATAGAAAATTAAAATCTAGCCATGAAACTTCTAGGGAAAAATTTGAAGAAGATTTAAAGGCAGGTTTGTCCTGAGGGCTTGTATACAATTGTTTCAAATAACATAAGAAATTCTAAAACTTCGCCGAAAGGCTTTAGATATTCAGATGAAATGAAGTTATTGGCTCTCTCCATTAAATTCACTTCTTCAATTACGTATAGGTTAATGAAAGATACCTAAGGCCTACCCTCCGAAAAAACTCTTAGATCTTTTATTTCACATTGGCAAAATCAACCTGGGAATATTGATTTCAATAATAAAAGCTTACAGCTTAAAATGAGCCAAGTTCCCGATGATTTGTACAAGTATTGCTCAATTTCAATGGACGAAATGTCCAGACTAGCTTAGATTACAGTAGTAGGATAGATAAAATTATAGGTTTTGAAGACTATGGTTCTGATGAGCACAGAACAAATTGGCGCGCAAATAACGTATTAGTTATTATGGCTCAGGGCATTGCAAAAAGGTGGAAGCACCCAATTACTTATTATTTTGTCAAGTCATCTTGCCCGTCCGTTATGCTTAAGAACCTTTTGTTCAAAAGTATTTACGCTCTTCAAAAATTGGGTTTAAACCAGTTCATTTAGTTACTGACCAGGGTGCAAATTTTCGAGGTCTTCACCGAGGTTGTGGTGTCAGCAAAAATCAACCCTATTTTGAAATAAAAACAAAAATTGCAGGAATGCAAAAATGTTTTGCTTTTACGACGTTCCTCATTTAAATAAAAGTGCAAGGAATTGTCTTTTAAAAAACTATATATCCTTCTACATTTCAGGTGCATCTTGCACAGTCACGTGGAAGGATATTCTAAAGTTTTATGATATAGACTCTAAAATAATACCACGCACTGCCCCTAAGCTGACATACGAACATATCCATCCAAATACGTTTCAACGAATGAAAGTTCGTTTCGCGACATCTCAGGAAGTAGGTCAACTACCATGACAGGCACTGCAGAGTTGGTATTTTTTTTCATCAATTTATTTGATTTGTTCAATTCTTCCACTCTGTCCTTTGGAAATAAATATCAACAACGATTTTCTTGTGATGAAGATCAATTCTTATTTCTGCAGAATGCTAAGAAAATATTAACTTCTATAAATGTCACAGATTCAGATGGTGTCAATATTACTAAGAAGTTCAGGTGCATCTTGCACAGCCGCGTGGAAGGATATTCTAAAGTTTTATGATATAGACTCTAAAATAATACCACGCACTGCCCCTAAGCTGACATACGAACATATCCATCCAAATACGTTTCAACGAATGAAAGTTCGTTTCGCGACTCATGTTTTTAGTCATACGGTAGAATCTGGTATTAATACACTTTACGCCTCAGGAGGTGGGTCAACTAACATGACAGGCACTGCAGAGTTGGTATTTTTTTTCAACAATTTGATTGGTTCAATTTTTCCACTCTGTCCATTGAAAATAAATATCAACAACGATTTTCTTCTATAAATGTCAAAGATTCAGATGGTTTCAATATTACTAAGAAGTTTTCCTTCATAAAGGGTTGGTTGCTTAATATTGCATCTCTTGTATGCATGTGGGAGCAGCTTAGGACCTCAAACTTCAAATATATTCTTATAAGGCACTTGAATCAAGATTGCTTGGAGCATTTTTTCGGACAAGTTAGAAGTTCGGATGAAAACAATAGGAGAATAACAGCATTTTCCTTTGTGACAATCTTTCAGCAGCTATGGGGTTTAAAATATTTGAAAGTCGTTAAGTACGGGAACTGCGAGCAGCTAGATTTCATACAATCAGATACTTTTTTCAAACAAGCAGCTGCTAAACAGGTTTGTTTTTCATTAAACCGCGAGTCTGATACATTTTTCCCAACAGGAAATTTTAGCGGAGACCAAAGCATATCAGATTTTTTAAAAGATAACAGCTTTGCTTATTTATGCGGTAAGTTATACCGAAAATGCCGAGAAACGCACTCATGTATGTCATCAGCAAGTACATACATAACAAATCTGATTTTTCAATTAGTTAAGTTGTTACAGGATAGAAGCAGTTTGATAACTGTTATCTGCTGGCTCCGTCACAAGATTTCATTGAGCACATTCAAGATTCGGAAGGCCAATTTTGCAGTTTATTCAGTTCTATTGCTCACGAAAACGAAGTACTTCAATAACTTCTTGATAGTGTGCAGCCAAAAAATAGTTTCAATTGTTGCAGCAATTTACATTCTTAGTTAAATATTATATTAGAGTTAGAATTATATTTCAATTGAGGTTTTGGAATAGGGATTTAAATAAACCCAGTTTTAAGAACAAGTTTTAGGCACCTTTAGGAAAATCTAAATTAGTTCTGGTTTTAAAATACTTAGGAATTTAGAAATATTTTATGAATTATATAACTATAACCATATGATGTACTAATAACTTCTTTATTCCAGAATGGATGCAATAGGCCTACAGGGGAAACCGAACACCGAAGAAAAAAAAATCGGTTTACGCACCAAACGCATACCTCCAGATTAAATATTTCTTTCTACATCTTTCTATATCTACCTATAGAGAGTAATTTTGTATAGCAAATAATATTTATATCTAAGGTGGTGTGGAAATGCGTTAAATTTAATTTAAAATCAAATTAGTCTAACCAAATACTCAACTCCTTATTTTTTTATTTTCCAAAAAATAGAATATTGTAACAGGAAGACCAAAACATATTTGACATATATTTAATTTAGGATAATTCAGCGCAAAAGATGCAGGATAAGTTAACTGCAATCATTGTATATACAGTTATGGTCATTTAAATAGAAATAGCAACAACTTTATTATATAAAGTTAAATAAAAACAAAAACAAGCAATTTTCATAATTCTAACTGTTATTATAAACTCAGTAACACTACTTTATTTTAAATTATGGGGTCCTTAGTTTTTTCTCTCTTTCTTTGTTATTGTAAATGACAAGTTTATTGAGAAAACAAATATTTTGCCTGGTCATTAAAATAGAAACAGTGCAATAATCAAGACGTATTTATCTTTAAGCTCAAAAAAATTTAATAATATTTTAAAAATCCTAAATTAGCCAAGCGGTATGTACCATCTGGATTTCTTTTTTCATATATAAATTTATATAAAGTTTAAAAGCTTAGAGATTATGAGGCGTGGAAGGCACTGCAGCAAAGAAGAGAAAAGTGAAATTTTAAATTTACGTAAAGAAGGGTTTTCGTTAAGAAAAATAGCTGAGAAAGTTGGTAGATCTCTCAAGCTAGTTGTAAACGCAATTAAGTCAACGAGGGAAAAATTTGTGTGGCAAACAAACAAAAGGGCTGCCGGAAGCAATTTGTGGTTTACAGAAAGGTATAAGCTTTAAATTTATGTGTGTTTGCATATAATTTAACAATTTTTCTCTGTTTTTTTTTTACACAATCCAGCAAAATTCCAAAAGCATCTACTTCTTCTACAAAACTGATTGAAACAGTTAGTGTTTCGCAGCCAGGTGGGGGATTTAAATAAAAACATAATTACATTATGTTTGTTTAGGTAGAGATTTTAAAAACTTCTTTTGTTTTGTTTTACAGAATCAAGTACACCTCTAAGCCCGGAAGCGTCCTCTTCTTCACTCATCGGCATCGGCGCAACCTCCTCAAAGAAGCAAGGGATGATAAACAAAAAAAAATATTGTGAGATGAGGGAGAAAAGGGCTGCGGAAAGGAACGACATTTTGAGGGATTACACGGCAAAAAGATTTTAAAAAAATGGATGAAGCAGAAAAAGGAAGAGAAGCTCGTCTAGCCAGGAAAGAAAAGTTGCTAAGAGAATTATTTAAAAAACCATAAATTTCATAAGCATATGTATATCTATGTATGTCATGGTTTATTAAATAATTCTCCTAGCAACTTTTTTTCTTTTTTTTTGGATAGTTTTTGAATTAATTTGTTTATTTTTTCAAATTATTTTTGATTTGTATTTTGTGTTGAAATGGATTTGTGATGTTTTTGTTTTTAAACGTGAAATGAAATGAAATGTGATGTTTTTTTGTATGTATGTGCCTATAGTTTTAATAAAAGAGATATACTAGTTATTATTTGTAATGAATTTTTATTTGTTTTTAGTTTAATAAAGAAAGTTTAATTAAAATACTTTTATAATACCTAATGGTTTGTATATTTAAATTACCATGTCTGTTTATTAATTCGTCTAGTAACTGCTGCCGCCTATTACTGTTTGAGGTCTCTGTATGAAAATCAAGCTCTGGAAACGATTCGAACTGATGGTTTTCTTCTAACTCGTCGTTGTTATCTACACACATATTATGTAATATGCATGCGCAGACCACCAAATTCACTGCAGAGTTTAGGTATGTTTGTTTGCTCAGTAAAATGAAGAATTCTTCGGAAACGAGTTTTTAGTAGACCAAATGAATGCTCTTTTACTATTCGTCCCGAAGAATGAATTTCATTCAATTTACGTTGAGCAGCTGTTACATTCCCATTGTCTTTGAAGGGTGGAATAAGCCAGTCAAGACATGGATATGCTGAGTCGCCAAGCAGAAACGAGTTAAAAGGAAAAAGTTCTTCTGTCCTCTCGCATGCGTCCTTGTATATATCGGATCTACGTAGAAGTCGACTGTCGTGCAAGCTCCCCGTTTCTCCACAGAAAACATTTATAATTTTTTTCTTTGCATTAACAACACCTTACAGTAGAATGCTGTAGCTATGCTTTCTGTTGAAATAATCTTCTTTGTTTGAAACCGGGGCCTTGATTCTTATATGCGATCCGTCAATACATCCCAAAATTCCTGGCATCTTTGTTTTTGCCTCTATTGTAGCCATATTTTGGGCAATTTCTTCTCTGTTTGGCCACTTCACATATTCATGACCGATGGATATAAGCCACAAAGTCACCCTCCTCACAATACTCCAAGCGGTGGAACGTGATATGCCAAATAAATTCGCAATTTCACGAAAAGTATTTGTGTTCGCCATATACCACAGAAATATGTATATATTTCTTTTTCAGCAGAAGTTTTCGGTAGCCCTCTTCTCGGTGTGGTAACAAATCGTGGCAATAACTTATACCGATCTAGAATAAATTTTAATATTTACATATAAACGTTAATATAAAATAAGAAAGATTTTGTGTATACCTATCAAAATGTGGACAGTTGACCTATGAAGCCGAAAGTGTTTTTTAAAATCTGCGTCGCAGAACGTATTCACAATTTCCAAAAAATGTATTTTGTTCTGATGATTTGGAGGCGTATTTTCGTCTGTTGAGGAATTGGAACTACTCGTATCATCTAGTAGTGCGGACAAATTTGACGAGAGTGATTCATCGCTATCATCGCTTTCAAATAAGAACTACAAATATGAAAGTTTATTATAAAAAGACAAAAAAATACAAATAAATACTTACTGTTTTTTTTTTTTGCTTTATTTTGAAATGTCACTTTTGAAAGAACGAATTTCACACTGCTACCAAACTTTAAGTAATAAAAATTATGATGATCCAATGCTGTTTTATTATCATGATCTGATCCGGATCAGATCATGGTGATAATAAAACGCGGCTAGTACTATCATGAAGAGGAACGCTCGGCATGACATCTTTTCAACGACTTCCTAAACAGTTCGTTCCACATGTATTGCGGTGCGGGGAGAATGAGCGAGAATTCCAATATAAAATAATAATTTTCCAGATAATTGAAGAATTTCCGGTTCCCAATTTGAAACTTTAAGTAGGTACTTCTTTTTTTAAATTCGAGTAAAATGGCAATGAGAAAGAAAACTAATATAATGCTCATAATGGTCAGATATTTATTGTTTGTTTTTTTATAAGGATAAATATAGGTAGATAGATATTATATCACCTTTACAATGTTGGATATTTTTAGAAATATAACGAACAAGTGTAGATTAATGTTTTCTATTTCTTAAGCATAGTAAATACGCAATCATGTAGGTACAAATTACAGTATTAATTTATTTTATTTTTAAAATATATTTATGTCCATATGAAGTTGTTAACATAATTCAGGTTAATTTAGAATTAAATTCAGGTGAAGATTAAAATTACATTGCAGTGTTTGTTCACTTAAAAAAATTAACAATTCCTTTAATTTTAATTGTGAAACATGTTTTATGTAATATAAAACATTTTTGAACAATCTGAATTCCCTTGAAAATGGTTTTAAATTTCATACGTTAAAATTTAAAATCTACTGTAGTTCACGGTAACATTAAAATAAAATTTTAGTTCACGTACATGCATTATCGTATACCTATTGGTAGGTACGCATTTATAAGGTGAAATGAAAAACAAATCTTAAATTACTAGTAAATTATTGTATTATATTCACGTTCAAAAGTGGCAGCCCTGTCCTATTTCTTTCGAATGTAAATTTTTTATATTTAAAATTGGTTTGTTGCCTTCAATCAATTCAAATTCAAAACTTTCAAAATTTCAACTTTGGCGGTTGTGCGATTTTGTGTGGTTATTACCAAAAAATAGTAAAATCGGTGAAATTTGTGAATTCTTTAGACTAGTTTTTCTCAAAACTAGTATCATTATATTTAAATTTATATACCTAAATAAAATACCAAGAAACAAACTGTAGCAAACTTTTTTAAAGATTATTAAAAATAGGAAGTAAAATTTTATCTAGTAATTTAAGTTTATTTTTCAAACATTGATTAAAAGTGCGGAGTTTTCAGTGTTTCTATTCCTATTTTGTTTCTATTTTGTTATTACCTATATTCAGATATTTAGATTTTAATAGAAAGTGGGGGTTTTTATTTCATTTGAAAGGATTCAAAAATATCTGTAGGTATAGCATTTTAATTTATTTTAAAGACAGGGTGTTTCAGATAATTTTCAAAATATATCAAATAGTTGTGATATTAGGTTTAATATAGCTTATTTTTGTTTTTGTTTTTATTTATTGCTTTTTAATATTAATATTTATTACTTAAATATACTTTTTATCTATCGCTTTTTATATTTTATTGTTTAAATTTACTGCTTTGTTGTTTTGTATGAAATTTTATTTATTACTTTTTAAAATTAATATTTACTGCTTTTTTTATTAACAGTTTTGCTTGCTAATAATATTTATTGTAGTTTAGTAAATAATATTTATTTATTTATATTCACTGCTTTATTTTTTTATTTTCTTATAAAATATATATAAATTACTTAATTAAAAATGGTTATGTGCTGTTATTTCAACTGTTATGAACAGAAAAGGTAGGCAGGCTACGTTTATTTTTTTCAATTGCCGTCTGACCACCGAAGATCGATTTGGATAAAGCATGGAATTAAGTCAACCTCCACGGTTACCTCTGCGATTCGTGATTCTGAGCCGATAAATGTACCTCCAGCCCCACTTCCACCGGTTCCTTCTAGTCCAGCCGTATCAATCGTTAATGCGGCTGCGACTGGTTCTGCAAATTATATACGCAGATTTTCTTTACCACCAGCCGATTTCAGTTCGGAAATCATACCGGAGCACTTCCCATGCCCCGGTTTAGGAACCTACAAATTTGTCCCGCGCGTGAAATCACCGGAAACTTCACAACCTTTGTGCAAGTGTTACTTGGACACACCCAAAAAAACAGCAGTGAGACCAGAATACCAGCTGAGGAAAGGACTCGATGCCCATATGGAGGACTTTTCGGAGGAACTGAGAACGTTCATCATCTCCCAGCTCTTTCACAAGGCAAATGCACCCTGGGCACCAAAAGAGAAAGATTTGTTTATCACATTTTTCTTTAAGTCCCCAGCATGCTACAATTTCATGTTGAGTGCAGGTTTCAAGCTGCCATCGGTAAGCACGATTTACCGGTGGCATTCAGAAATCGGTCTGCCCACAGGATTGAGCCAAAGGATGAAGGAGCTGCTAACTGACAAAGCTAAGGACATGACATCGATGGACAAAAATTGCGTGCTACTATTCGACGAGATGTTATAATTGAAATGGAGTTGGAATATAACGTCAAGATGACTTTATATATGGATACACCGACCTTGGAGAATTCGGAAGGAAAAACCATGTGACCTCTAAGGTAATGGTTTTTACACTTAGAGGTTTAAACAAAAATTGGAAGTAGACTATTGCCTATTGTGTTGGATCACCTGATGTAAACATACTATCAAAGATGTTAGTAAAAATTATTACGGGAGTAATAAATTGTGGACTAGCCATTGTTGCAACAAGCTGTGACCAAGGCACAACTAATGTTGCAGCTTACAGCAGAATAGTACCCTTTAACAAGGAACTTGAACCATAATGTGGATATCGAGGGCCATAGAGTTTTTTTTACTTTATGACTATCCACATAATATGTTCAAAAGTGTAAGAAATATGTTGCTCAAATACACTATCTCAATGGGAGATGAAGTTGTTGATTGGCGCATATTAGAAAAAATCTTTGAAGACGACTCGAAAGGGATATTTCAAGTTTTCTTCAAACTTTCAAAAGCGCACATCAAACCCGATTTGTATGAGAAAATGTCCGTGAAATTGGCAACACAAGTTTTTAGCGCTAGTGTGTACTCCGGGATAATTTACGCACTTAACATACACTTTTTTAAGACGGAGCAGGAGAAAAAAGTTGCGGAGTCAACGGCGAAGTTCATCAAAAGGGTGAACGATTTATTCGATACCCTAATCAAGGAACCCTAACAAGCAGGTTCTGTCGGACTCCACTGACACCCTGGATGCACTTAAAAGTGCAAGGGAGTGGGTATCGACTTGGAAATCCAGCAGCAAAATGCCAATTTCACTTTGCTTTAAGGGATTAAAGCAAACTCTATTAGGAATAGAGAAGATGTGGAATCATTATAAGAGCGATGAACAAAGCTATTTTCTGCTTTCACATCTAAACACAGATGTGGCAGAAAACTTGTTTTCAATGCTTCGATCCAACAGAGGCTCATATGAAAGGAATCCTTCGGCTTGGAGATTTATCCGGTATCTGAAGCAAATCATTTTCCAGCATTTGACTTCAGCGGAGCATTCTGGATACGAGGATGCTGGAGCAGAACCGCTGTTGCAAATGGTTATCATGGATGCAGATACAGTAAGAAATGAATCTACAAACGAGGAATTCGTATTCGAAGAGCGACCGGAAGAACTTCAGGACGAAGATATAAATATGGATGGAAAGGATGCAAATGCAAAGAAGCTCCATAAAGGAGCTGCTGCATATTACGCCGGATTTGCTGCAAAAAAACTAAAGAGGAAACTAAACTGCGATAGATGTGCCAAAATTCTAATAGACGAAGAAGAGATGGACACAGAAAGGCAAGAGACGTTTTTAATTAAACTGAGAGCCTATGAGACATCGGCCAAAACTTCAAAGTTTGGACAACTGACAGTTCCTTCAATCCGTTTTGAAGAAACTGTCAATACTCTGCACACCATATTTTTGCACAATTTTTCAACAATGAGTGCTATGGAAAAGCTGGCTGATACTTGGACGCAAAGTATTTTGAAGGTGAAGGACATGATTCCAACAGTAAGCTGTTCAACCGAACATCAAAAGGCTATCACCAAATTTGTGCTGATCGGACTGATCATTTTGGAACTCAGAAGGAAAAACAAAAGCTTTAAGGAAAAAGAAAACAAAGAAACAAAATTATTAAAAATTAAATTATTATAACAAATTATATTTATACTTAGTTTTTAAGATTTTAAATATTATATGTATATATATTCTTTTATTGTAGTTTGAGTGCTGTGATACATATATAATGCGAATATTTATACATAATTTATAGTTTAAGAACGAGGAATAGCCCTACTGGGGAAAAAACGCTTTTTCATTACCAAAGTATTTTTATTCAATTTATTTTTTCCTTTTTTTTAAATACATATTATGTCAAAAACGTTATTCTTCGTTGCATAAAATTATTCCAGATTTAATATCATTTTTCTTTCGCAAGATACTCGAGGTGACAAATATTTTTTTCAAAAACCGGTACCTAATAGATTTCTTTTCAAAATTATCTGCTTCAGTACCTATCATTTGAAATTATGTATGTAATTTTTTGAGAAATTCAATTTCCTATTTTTGATTGGAAAAAACGGACTGTTGGATTTTCTGAATGTCGAAAACAATATTTTATGTGAGATAAAATAAGTTTGAAGCCAATATTTTTAATTTTTGAAAATACATTTGAGTCTAAAATCAATTTTTACGAACTTAGAAATGTTTTTTTTTTGGTTTTTATTTTTTGTTAAAAAACTGTCAATTTGATTGTTCTCAAAATTTTACCAGATGTTGAAAACGTTATTTTTCCTTTCACAAATTTGTTTTGGAGATAAAATCATTTTTTGTTCGTAAAATTTTCGAGGTGACAAATATTTTTTTTCAGTTTTTTTGTTTAATTAAAAACCCGTTAATTGGATTTTTTCCAAAAATATTCTTGTTTTGTATCACGTCACAATATTTAAATTTTGTTAGCCTCCTCCACAGAACATTAAAGAACTTTTTTAAGCGGTGAGTAAAAACTCGTCTATATGTTAAGCATGTTTCAGAACTCTTTGGTCATTATTTTTAAACTTCTTCGTTTTATTTACACAGCTTTTCAAAAGGAACAGTTTTTTTTTTAATTAACTATCAAATTCCACTGAAGGATTGCTACGATGTCGATGGATTCATAATAAACCTTTACAAAATCTGATATTTTTAAAATTGAGATGAATCAACGCGTTAACCCTAAACTTCAAAATTCAAGTTCTTTAGTAAATTCGTCAAAATTAAAAAAATAAAAATAGCTTAAGTATTATTTATTTCTTCATTTTCAAAACTGTTCATAAATATATTTTTTTATACCTAAGTTTTCGACAATTTTTCAAAAGAAACAATTCTTTTCAAAATTCAAAATATATTTTGCAAAGTTTATTGTTTGGTGAAAGAAAAAGAACAAATACTTTGCAAAATAACAAAACTTTTCACTTTTAAGAAAATACTTTGCACTTTTCAAATTTGAGTTGGGTGAAGCGTATTTTGTGATGAGGAAAAGTTTTCAATTCGATAATATCCTCTGTGCAAATTTGCGTTTGGTGAAACGTAATTTGCAAAATAAAAGTGCAAAGTTGCAAAGGAGCCGTTCATAAAATACGTCACGCTAAAATCAGCTTTTTCTGACCCCCTCCCCCCTTATTGTCAGGCTTTCTGTGACCCCCCCTAGAAATATTTCATCACAAAAACCAAACCCCCCCCTGAATATGATAAATATTTCGACCATTAAATTCAAGAGCTTTAAATTTCGGTTAAATAGTTCATGTAATAAAAAGTATTAAATTGAGAAATATGAAAAAAGCGTCCGAATTAGTTCACTACTGTTAGAGATTCACAGCTGAGCAAATCTATTGTCACCGAGCGACAAACATATGAGCCATCCTAACATCCAACGCACGGGACACCCAAAACATCATCACCAAGTGAAAATTCTATTGCACATCAACCATATCGAGCCCTTCCCGCCAATTTATCGTAAGCGCCAAAATAAATTTTATCGTAAGTGAAAAATCAAAAGCTTACTGCTGGTCCTTGAAGCAACTTGCACCCATAGTCAGTATTGGAAATTATTAATTATGCTTGATTTAAGATATGACAATAGTCTTCCAGGCTCTATGTGTTACTAGAAAATTTTAATAATTAAATTGTCTTTTTTATTGAAAATGTCGCTTACGATAAAATGGCGGGAAAGGCTCGATATGTGCAGAGTAACGGCGCTGACAAGAAATTATTCTTCGTCCAGCAGATTTTTGGGCACGAGCGCAACAACAACCACATTAACGCTGCGCATCCTCATCATCGACGACGTTGACGATCGAATCGAAATCAGACCATCAACATACACGTGCGCAGGCCACACCCTTTTTCATAGTGTCGTGATAAGCGGTACTTGCGACCGAAAACGACGTCATCGAAGGAAAATAAATATCAACGGCCAACTGCAGCAACGGATAGCAACGCCGCCGCTAGAGCCAAGTCAAAAGACTAAACCCGCGCCACAGAGCTAGCGCTCATGTCAAAAAATAAACAAAAGTAAACATAATATAGGTATCAAGTTACAATTTATTGTAAAAAACTATTGTACCTATGTTTGAAATTCTATAATAAGTATTTACTAAATACGAAATGAATGACTTCCTATCAAGATGAAAATTTAAAAAGAAAAATAGTCAAAAGAAATACTAATTGAAAATTTTTTAATGAATGGCGAACGTCATGTTACCATAGACCTCCCGTCCCCCCTTGTCAAACCTTGTCACACTCAGCAAAGTGTTTGGTGGAACAGGGCCTAGGTTTTGTGTGTACCTTAAAGGAATACAAATTAAACTTCTTGTTTGAGAGAAGATACAATAGCATAGTATGTACCTACCTATTTATGAAATTTCAATATTTACCATCCATTAAAAACTTATTATTTTGAAAATGTTTTAAATATTCTAAATGTGTTATTATTAATAAATCTATGCATATTTTTTATTATGTCACGTTCAAAACAATTTTTTCGTCTAGGAACTTAACTTAAGTCTATCGTCTTTTTTTTGTTAAAATGTTTAAAATCGGAAGGTTTGGTGTTACTTCAAGGGCGGATCCAGACTTTTCATCAGGGGGTCACACACTTAGATGAGTTTTTACTCACCGCTTAAAAATTTTCTTTAATGTTTTGTAAATTTAATAATTGCTAAAATGACAACTTTAGTTATCAAATTATTTTAGAACACTGTTGTTCAGCAAGGTATGGTCTAACTATTTAATTTGGATGACTCCCTTCATATGAAAGCATTCCAAGATTCCAACAATTTTCTAAATATGCCATATTTAAGAGCTAAAACACAATAGTTTAGAGGGTTTTTGGTGCATTTCACGCAGAAAGCTTTTATATCAATAGATATGAAACGTTTATTATGTTTTTCACTTAGCCATTAGTTTAACAAAAGTGTCACTTGATTTTTTTTGGCACATATGTATTATTGAAATTCGTGTTTAAATCTCAGTTCTAGAGCATCCAAAGCAAATTCACTTCAAAAGTAGATTTATTTACTTTTTAAGATCTTTTAAGATCTCTTGTATTCAATAGAAAACCAATTTTGAAAGAAATAAAATGCACGACGCTAGAACTTGCTAATTTCTTCCAAAAAGTCTGTTTAAAAATATTTCCTATATTTTAAGATTTAAAAATGTATGTACCTGCAAAATAAGTTTTTCTTAAAAATTTAAATGCTATTTTATTTGTCAAAATTTAAATGCCATTTTATTTGTCAAAAAATCTAGACTAACTTATTTTTTTTTTTTAAATCATTTTAAATTTTAAATTTTGTCTTAAAAATATTTTTGGTAAGCACTAAGTAAAGAGCTTATAAATATATGTACATTTTACATTTAAATTTCGTCAAAAAATGTTGTCCCCTTTCTGAGATATCGAGTTTTGTAAACAAAATTAGTATTTTTTTAAAAATCAAAAAAAAAAATAAATTTTTTATCATAAAAAATCATTATCAATTTGATCATTTGATCATTGACAAGAGCTTGCACGGAAAGAGAAGAATTTTGAAATCGGTCCATTAGTTCTTGAGAAAACTTAAAAACAAAATAAAGGTGGTTTGAGGGTTACCCTTCTGGAGCAATACGAAAATATGTTTTTCTTGTAGAAATAAGCCAAATTAAGAACACACAATTTAGAGAAAGTTTTAGAAAAATCACATGTTTGAACCAAAAAATTTGTATGTGGACTGCTGTTATTTTTCGTATTAATAAAATGAAAAAAAACGCCTTACTCTAATCGGCTGAAAATCTTAATTTCAATCAACACAACTGTTTGGACTGTAGGGGCCAGGAAAGACAGACAGACGGA
This sequence comes from Eupeodes luniger, assembly GCA_951509635.1. Lineage (NCBI taxonomy): Eukaryota > Metazoa > Arthropoda > Insecta > Diptera > Syrphidae > Eupeodes > Eupeodes luniger. The sequence goes on along the minus strand of OX608073.1, from coordinate 231,249,764 downwards.
AGGAATCGGAGTACCCACTTTTTCGAGATCTCTACCGTGGTAATGTCATATTTGATTAAAAGCTCTAGTTTGAAATTGTTTACTAATTGCTATATAGTTCCTATATGTCGCAAGTAAAAATCACTTCAATAATCACTATTTATGTGTGTCAAAAAAATGTAATAATAAAATTGAAGGCTAGTTTAAGGAATTAAAAGGCAACTTAATATAAAATTGATGATCTCTTATTCAAGGTTTCTTTTTAAGAACCTGAATATTTGCTCTTTCTCTTAGAAACAATTTTTATATGAAAATAATTTGGGTGTCGTATTGAATCCCCAAAAAAAAGAATCCCACAGGGATAATATCCCCAAACAAATTTAATCCATTTTGATAATATCCCCAGAGACGTAAGACAAATGGACAAAATCCCCAACTAAATAATTTATTTTGCCAAAATCCCCACGAAATCTCCAAATCCCTAGTTTATGCGTTTTTAAAAAAACTCTCACCAAATTCTCTTATTGTGATATTAATTAATGATAATGATTAACAGTTTGTTAATAAAAAATTACTATGAAGGCAAGCACTTCTCAGCACTTCTCAGTCTGGCTTTAGTATTCATAGATAATCATAGTATTCGAAGTCCTGGCTTTGGGGTGTCTGAGTGTTTTTTTGTGGTGCCGAGTGTTTCTTTTGTTTTGCAATAGACAAATATGGATGATGTTATTGTTTCCAAATCCAATAAAGGTGGAAAAAAGTTATTTGTTAATGGATATGGCTATCATTTTCACTCCAAAAACAATAAGCAAAACTATCGATGGTGCTGTGACAAAAGAAAAACAAATTTGTGTAAAGCTATTATAGTGACCATTGAAAAAAATGAGACGCATATCATTTTAAGTTCAAAAAACATGCATAACCACGATCCACGTGCTCATGACAAGGAAATATTGCGCGTAAATAATGAGCTTAAGCTAAATGCTAAGACAAGTGGGTTACTTCCATCTCAGCTAATAAGAGAAGCTACTGTTAGTTGTGACCCAGAGTGTCGTGTTTATCTTCCAGCAAAAGAGTCACAAAAAAAAAGTTTTACGAGTTTGTGGTATAGAAAGAAAATTTGATGAGCCCAGTGATATTTCAGAAATCGAAATTCCACAAAATTTAAAATACTTGGAAAATGAACTATTTGTTTTGAGTGAGCATCGTTTCAATGGTGAAATTAATATAATTCTTGGGACAAAGTTCACTTTGGAAACCCTACGTGATGCCAGATGCTGGCTGATGGATGGGACATTTTATATCGTGCCAACTATCATGCGACAACTATTCAGCATACATGGGCAGGTGGGAGGACAAGTTCTGCCTCTTGTTTTTTGCTTGATGAGGAAAAAAAGCAAAGAGTCTTATAATGAATTTTTTAAAGAATTGCTTAAACTGTGTTCCAAGGAAAATATTGATTTGGACCCTAGAAGAATTATTTCCGATTTTGAGCCCGCAATACTTTCATCTGTGAAAAAGTTTTTTCCTTACGCTGATCACAAAGGGTGCCTCTTTCATTTTGGCCAAATTATTTGGCGTAGGGTTCAGAAAGAGCACTTGTCTAAGCGGTATGGAAATTGTGAAAATTTTAATATAAATGTGAGAATGCTTAAAAGTCTTGCCTTTGTGCCGCCAGAAGAAATTCCACAATACTTTCTAGCACTGAGTGCAGATTCAGATGAGGAATTTAAGAAATTGGCGCTATGGTTTAAAAAAAGTTATATTTCGTCATCTAAAGACACAAAAATATCAACTTATTCTCCCCAGTTTTGGTCTGTTCACGATGCTGTTAAAGAGAATTTTCCTAGAACTCAAAACAACGTGGAGGAATGGCATCGCCGAATAAAAGTTATAATAGGAAGAAAGAATGCAGATCTATATCAACTTATAACAGAACTAGGGAAGGAAATGATAGAAATAAAAACCTCAATACAGAAAATAAACGCGGGAGAGCTAAAAAACTCGAGGAAATATATGGAGAATACAATAAAATAAAAAGATTAGTAGAACAAAGAAAGGAATAGCTTATAACATATCTCTTTGTTAAGCTATAAATATAATTTATATAAAACACTATATAGGTTAGAAGTACTTTCGTTTGTGTACATAAAACATTATACATTAACATATACTTTTTTTCATTTTTGGTTTTCTTGATACGTAAAACAATACGAGAAACCTTATTTTTTTCGCATTATTGTAGTGCGTTAATTAAGAATTATGACTATTTGTTTCATTTCCAATTAAAAAAAAAAAACAATTATTTCAATAAACTTTACAAATATTATAAGCATTGGTGTATTTAATCTTTGGATTGCATTTTATGCAATATAAATAAAATCTAATACATCCAAACAAATTATTTTCAAGTAGTGAATCATGCGATGATTCACTACTTGAAAATAATTTTTTTGGGGATATTCACTTGGGGATTTTCGCCCTGGGTATTCTCTCTTTGGGAATTTTGCTGCTGGGGATTATGGATTTGGGGAATTTCCTTTGGGGATTATATCTTTGGGGATATTATCACCAACTCAAATAATTTAAAGCATGACTAAAGTTTTTTCATATTGGCTGCTTTCAATCTCGTGTTGGATAGGGTATCTTGGATAGGTGGATTCTTAGATACCTTGTTGAACGAGTTGGATAGCTGTATTGAGATAGCTGTCAAAAAATAAAAACAACTTTCAGCTGTTCACAAAAAGCAGAGAAACATTTAAGCTTCGAAGTCAAAATTGTTGTAAGATAAAAAGATTACCTTCTAAAATTCGGAGGCAAATAGCTTCTTCATCGTCTATTATGTACAGAACATCCTCAAAAACAACTTCAACTAACATTTTGTATATTTTTGTTTACCAACAAATACAAAAAGCTGAAATCAATTTTCAAGTTTCTTGAAATTCAATCAGCTGTTCTGTCAGATACCTACATACCCCAGAAATTCTTGGATACCTTTGGATTCCTTTTTTGACATCTCAGCTGTTTTTGATCAGCTGTTATTTTACACGTAAAACACTAACAAAAAGGTATCCGGATACCCTATCTGTCTGAGATTGAACGCAGCCATTCTAAATTGAGTAAAAACAAAAGTTTTAGTTGTTTTTGACAGCAAACCACTTTTTGGTGAATGCCGTTAAATTACTAATAAATCTTTAGATAAAATCTTAACTTATACAACTTAACTTTCTAAGCTTTATGGCTCATATGCCCCCCCTGGATCGTCCATTGGTCAAAAATTGATGAATTTGTGCTGTTTTTTTTTGGAATAGGGCTGAATATCCGTTTCATATTATGTTCTTGGTCTAATCTTCAGGCAAAAGTAGTACTTTTAGGAACAAAGTTTAATGAAGTAAAATACAAATGTTGTTTTCATATACAAAAAATAAATAATTCAAAATATAGGTAATGGGGGTCATGTCCATAAACGCAATACGATTAGTTTTGAATTAAAGTGAATTCCTACGAAAAAGCAAACAAATTATCTCCCAGGGGGGGGTCATGACCCCTACGACCCCCCCCTGGATCCGCCATTGTGTTACTTCCTGATTGCAACTTGCGAAAATATATGTTTAATTTTTTAAATTAAAGCCTCATATTGGAAAACCTAATATTTTTAATAATCTTAGCCCCAAATGTTGTTTTTGAACTAAAAACCAAATTTTGTCATCAATTTCAAACTTTAAAAATTAATTCCCAGTGACGATGTTGAAGGTTGATGTTTCCAATAATCGCCTTTAAAAAAAAAAACTTATTTCTTCCAATAATTTATTTCATATTTTCTAAATAAATAAAAATGATCCTTGTACAGTAATAAATATCTTATTTAGCCTGAACAATTCATGTTTAAATTCATGCGTTCTTAAATTTCTTAACCTCTGCATTACATGAGCAAGCATCTTCTGTCTTACTTTTCACCCATGATCCAAAACGATTGACTCTGGCATAAACTCCTGGATAGTTTGGTTTGGCACATCCTTCACCCCAAGACACAACACCTGTGTTAAGCAGATTCAGAGACATCTCAAAATATTAAAATCTAAATGAAATAATTTGTTTAATCGAACTTACCCGCAAGTTGATGTTGTTCACCTTGGACAACGTGCAGAGGTCCACCACTGTCGCCCTTTTGAGAAATAAAAACAAAATAGTTATACTTCCTAATTATCTGTTCAACAATTATAAATTAACTAGCTGACCCGACAAACGTTGTGTTGTCATATAAATAATTTCTAGAGAATATTTTGCTAGCAATAAATAACTTATTGTAAGTGTGTAAGGATGTGGCATATAAGTGGGAGAGGTATAGAGCACTGTAAAAGGTGATAAAATATTAGAATAAAAAATCACTTAACAAATTTTTTAAATTTATTAAAATTAATTCTTTAAAATTATATACTAACCGCTAAAAAATAACAATATCAGTCCCATAATGCAAAAGAGTGTACCTACAATATCTACAATACAAACAAACTGGATGGTTTGCGCACTCGAGAGCATGCCACGTATAGTTGTCCGTGTGAAAAACATAAGTGCTCAATTGTAAGCAGCAGACGATCATCGTTTGGCCTAGAGACTTATTGATAGTTATTGCAAATGCCAATAATTGGAAATTGAAGGCGTTTGAATTGAATTGGCACATCTGTGGGCATAATAGGGAATCGCGGTAATAACATATTTTCACCTCGGAATTTGCCATTTAGAATTATAGCTTGGATAACATTTTTAATTACTAATCGCGTGCCGTTGCACAACCGTGGTGGGTTCAAATGACGAACAAAAATTACCGGAGATCCAACCTTCAGTTGTAAATTTTGCGGTGGCATGCCTGGTAAATCAAATGAGTTCAAAAACTCAGCTAGATAATTTACAGCTTGTAGCATCAAAAACTGTATCCATAGATTTGTATGATCCCAAGTCTCCTGTAACAAATGTTGTATATTGAGATTTAATTCGTTGACATCCACATTTTTTGCTGCTAACATTGTTCTTTCTGACGACCACTCATGATTTGTATATTGTCTATGTACATCGGGAAATATCTGGTCAATGAGAGCATATTGTGAATAACCGTGCAGAAATCGACCGGTAATTTTATACATCCAGTTTCATCTGTTGTAACTTTTCCGTCGCCTATATCTATCAACAGTTGTTTTTAGAACTTTTCAGCGGATGGATCTTAAAGCATTTGAACACGCATATTTACTTTCAGTTGCGAAGATTTTAATCACGCGTTGATCTCATCAGCGTACGTTGAACGCGGAATAACGGGAAGTGTTTGTCTCAAATCACCTGAAAACAGTAACCGCGTGCCGCCAAATAGGCTGTCGTTGTTTTTATATCTTTCAATGTCCTGTTCAACGCCTCAAGCAAATGTTTGTGTGCCATAGTGCATTCATCCCAGATGATAATAATTTTACACTGTTTCAACATTGTGGCCATTGATGATTGTTTTTTTTTATATTGCACACCGCGTCTGGGTTATTTTGAATATTTAGTGGCAGTTTAAATACTGAATGAGCTGTTCTGCCTTCATCCAATAAAGTTGCCGCAATGCCAGAAGATATTACAGCCAATGCGATACCATTATTTGATCGTATTTTAGCAAGAATTAGCGAAATAAGGAATGTTTTGCCAGTTCCACTTGGTGCATACAAAAAAAAGAATCCACCTTGTCCTGCCGAAACTGCGAGCATGATGTGGTCAAAGATCCTCAATAGCAATCAATGCTTCATTGTACATAGCGTCACTGAATACTATCGTAAGATCGTTGCACCGTGTACGATATTGATGCAATTAAACCATAGCACTTAGAAATATAAAAAATAGATAAAAACCTATTCTCAGATCTACCGAATGTATATGCAAAATTTCATTGAAATTGGTTAAGCCGTTTCGGAGGAGTATGGCCACTAACACTGTGACAGGAATATTTTATATATTAGATATCATTTTTTATTTACTTGACATGAGTCCTTTTTGCCCTCTTCATAGCCAGCGCAGAGCATATTTTCGGTAATCCTGGATGACCCGTATTTGCTCTTCATACATTCTTCGTGTGATAAAATCGGGACATGGACTTCCTGCAGAGTATCCGAAATCGAACCACCCTCAGCTGTAGCACCCCAACCTGTCACTATGGCCTGCGGCGGATATAATAAAAGTCTCTCTATAATTACCCTCATTCCCACAAAATAAGTTACCAAAAATTTGTCTTACAGTTTCTCCAGCAAAGTCCTTTCCAACTGGTGGCATGCACACCGGGCGTAACCTGTCCTTAATTTCAATGGGTTCATCAAGCTTCAATAGGGCAATGTCACTGTCAAATGTTCTCGAGTTATACTTGGGATGGACAATAGCTTCTGCCACCTGAAAAAGGACAAAATCAGCAATTCACACACAAATTTGTGTCTTCTTCGTTTCAAAAATAGTTTAATCACTGAAGTTCAACCTTTCTGTCAATCTTATTAGGATGATTCATACTCCGGCTGTGGTCTAGCAAACGGACTGTTATTTGATCCGCCTTGAAGCCATGGATACAGTGGGAGGCTGTCATGACATAGCGGTCATTTATCAAACTGGCCGCACAGTAGAATCGGTTCTTGTACATGAGCAGTGCCATCCATGGATATTGGTTAACTTCCGTTTCCTGCCCGCCAACGATTCGTTTCTTCTTATTCGCCAAACCACAAACTACGAGAAAATTTGTTTTTGAATAAATTCAGAATCAACTTGATGTGATGTGCTTTAATGTCAAAGAGAATAATTCCAAGAAACACTTACCACAATCTGAGCAATTTTTCTCTGGGGCGGTTGTTGACATACTGGTACTTGTCGTCTCAGTGGTGGTTGATGTGGTGGTACTCAAGCCCCCGAAGGGTGGTCGCTGGCTTATGAGAGAGAGCACCCATTCAATGAATTGACGCTGTGAAGCACGTATTGGATGGTCGGAGTCGGGGGCTGGCTTTGTTTCAACGACATCATCATGCGGCGGGGTGGGAATCTTTGGATAATTTGCAATAAAAAAGGAATTTAAGAAACTTTACTTTCGAATTATTCATTTGGAAAATGATGCCTAGAAGTATGCATCACTTTTCACTTAACATGAAATCAAATAGTTTGTTTTTCGTCAGTCAAAAAAAAAAACATCAAAAATAATGTGAAAAGTTTATCCAAAGGCTGTTTTACCAGCAGGCAAAATGTCTGTCAAATCGAATTTGGTTTATATGCTAAATCGCGAAAATGTGGTTTTAAAAATGTGGTACAGGGAGATGTTGGAGATTTAATATAAAGACAATAAATTGGTGAGGATTTTGAAATACTATTACAATAGAGTTTTTTGGGTGATACTTCGGCCGAAGTTGATTTTGCGTTTTACTATGGAAGGGATCTGCTCAAGACGACAAGCTTTTTAAAACAAAAATATAAAATCGGACTCATAAAGTATATTATATATTTTTTTTCATGTCTGAACCATACATTTGATCGTATTCAAAAGTACTGCAAACGTTATAGTTACTGAGAAAATGCAAGTAATTCATCTTAGTGGAAACTACACCTCCTTTTGTCCACAAATTAATCAAATACAAAACTTTTGCATCAATGCAAATGGCGACTTTTTGAAGCAAGCGATTAAAATCTCTTAAAAGAAGATAAAATACAAATTGACATAGAGATAATAGTAAACACACTCGCAGAGAAGTGGCAAACATATAGTGCAGATAGTTGTTCTGAAGCGTGTAAAACCTTATAACACCCACAGACCACAGAGATTGTGAACTTTTATAGGAACGTGTTACGGGAATTGAACTGGAAATAAATCTAAAGATGGCCAAAGGAACCAGACTTAAAGACAGAATTCGCTCTCTTTATAATGACATTTTATCAACTAGATTTTTTCCACTCGACTGGAAAAGGGCAAAACTTAAGTCGATTCCGAAACACCATACGAAATCATCATGACTTCAATGAATGTCGTCCTATTTCCCTCCTTCCTATTCTCTCAACAAATTTTGAAAAAAGTATCCTCAGACGAATTGGTTGGTTAATGGAAGCGAATGCTTACACAGGACGGCATGGTTTTAGACCTAAAAGAGGAGTTTCAACACTCCTTCATCTAAAACTAAACATAGCGTTATAATGTCATCTGATTTAGGAACGACATCATCAAATGGGACGTTCATAAAAGTTACTTGCAGTAATCATCTCATTTTTCAGTGGCAAAACCTTTCGCGTTAATGTTGAGTGCTATTACTCCTTAATATTGACAGTGGACAACTGGTAACACCGATTGTTCTGGTAAAAGAAACTTCGGAAAAAGCCGATTTAACAATGTTTAATTGGGCTCAAGTAGTTGGAGCGGTTACCAATCCATCAAAAATAGAAACATTGCATCTCTTGCGTTTTACGCAAGGTGAAAGTGGCAACATGAATCTTGGGGCTTTCTTCTAAGCCAGTTTAAGTCCAGTTGTGCCATATCCATTAGAGATGATCGACAGTTATGGATCAGTTAGGGGATGGTGTAGTCTGTGTGCTTTGGAATTGATTCTAAATACATTAGAAATACGGAGTGGCCAATGTTGTTGTTAACAAACTACAATGAAGCTTTGAGTCGAATAGAAGACCTTGCAGCTATTTGTTTGTTAAGGCGCCAGTTATAGCTATCATTGAAATTGATCCGGAAAAATTTTTGAATCGACTTTTGATGGTGTTTTCTTTCTATTAGAAATAAAAATTATGTACTGATCGATCGGAAATCACACAAAGATTTTTTTTTTACCAAAAAAAGTATAATTGCTCATTTATTTTTCTCTAAAAATGTATTTTTCTAGTTTTCGGAAGGAAATTTATTTTCCTGAACAGCTGATACTTTTATGTTCAAATGTGAAACGAATCGTTCCACTGATTTGTATTCCAATTTCACACAATCCCAATGACAGATTTCTGTCAGTAAACATTTTTCAGTGGATTTCAATCAGGAAATATTTTTTAATGATAGCTATAAACGACCTGCCAAAAAAATTCCAATGTTTGTTTTCAATGATGAAAACCAATGATAGCTATAACTGGCGCCTAAGTATGAAGTGTCCCCTAGAGTAGGGTGTCTAGTGCCGCAACATACTGTCATAGCTAAAATAAGACCCAGACTTAGCCTCGTCTGAGAACTCCAATTAGATTCCGTTAATGTGAATATATAATTGTATTTGCTCACAAATTTTACTAATTCGGTTGTGTGTGTGTAGGTTAACACCCAGTCCACTCCGATCAGCCCAAAGTTTTAGTTTGTCTAAGGCATTTTGTACGAGTTCTTTAAGCTGTTAAGATTCTGACACCCTATAGCAACGTCATCCGCATATGCAATCACTCTGGAACCCTCCCCATCCAGACCAGTTAGGATTTCATTTACCACCAGTTTCCAGAGGAGAGGGGATAAAACACCACCTTGCGGTTTCCCTCTGCTAACGAATCTTCTAGCTAAAGGGTTGTTCAGTTTTGCGTTAATTATTCTGCTTGTCAACATTAAACGAATTAACTCCCCAAGCGCAACCTCTACGTTCAGAGATGTTAGTGAGTGATTGGAGATGTGTTCACATTGTTAAAAGCACCTTCAAGGTTGAGGAATTCGAATCTCTATGATGGAGGAAGTATTCGATGGTGCGCACTTAGATGTATAACACCGTTTTCACTGATTTGTCTTTACAGTAGGCATGTTGAGATATAGACAGAAGTTTTGTATCGATACTTGCCCTTAAATGGATATCAATCAATCTTTCTAAGGTCTTAAGAAGGAATGATGACTTGCGAGAAATTTTCTGCCTTGGGTTTAAAAGCAACTTTTACTTCTCCCTATGCCGAGGGAATATATTTATTCAATAAAAAAATAATAGCAACATTAACTCACTTATAAACGATTGCTTTTCAACAGCCCCAGGAGTCTTGAGAGCAACAAAAAAAAAAGGTCTAAAATTGGAAGTAGGCTTTGAGTACTTTGAAAACTTTGGGTTCAAAGGGGAATTAATCTTATTACCAAAAGACTTGCTGATCCAGGCAATCCTCTCTACAAGGCTGCTGAAGAAGCTATTTACATGGGAAAAATTAAAACAAACATTTTATATAAGCGCTTATAAAAATGATATCCATTGTGCCTATATAAGCGCTTTCTTACCACCTTGGAAGCGAAACTTACTCCCATGAAAACTTAACTTGCAAATTTCAAAAAGGGAAATACTTATGATAAAATATTTAGAATGTTTCACGAAGAAATGATCTCTGCTTCTAACGCTGATGGCATCTTTTACACATACGGTACACACAAAGAAGAAACTTGGTGTTCATACGCAGTCATCCAATTACAACCGAATTCTTAAAACGTCATTATTCACCAAAGCTCTATTACCAGAATCTGCAGACAGCTACATTGCAGAACTAACAACAATTTATAAAGGTGTATCTGTTGCTCAAAATACCCTTTCTGATTGTTGATTGTGACCGATACTATTGGTATTCTCATGGGTGTTAAAAATTATACAGATAAATGCCCTTCCTTGGAGCTTTCAAGAAGAAGTGTATACCACAATCCCAATATAAGGCTAAGATGGACACCTAGAAACTCTGCAATCAAAGGAAATGAGGCTGCAGATCTTGCTATCAATTTCCAAGTTGTCGAAACTAGGAAACATTTTTGATTCTTAAAGAAATAACTTCAACATTTGCCTCCTCAAGAAAATGTATTGTATTTACAATTTCAACGTAGAAGATTAAGTATCATTTTGAGAAGTTTTTTTTAATATTTGCAGTTTTATAAGGTGACTTTTTCCACATTTTCCTCAGACTTTCTATTTCTAAAAGGGGATAATAAATTAATCGAAATAGGTATTACTTTATGTTGACTTCTAGCTATTTGCTCTCCGAATGTAAGTTTTTGATTGATTAAATAAATGCCAAAATATTTCGCACTTCGATCCTATTTGTTATTCACACCATTTACGGTAAGCTGATTGATTAGAAGGTAACAAGACTTTTCTATTTCTTCTAAAAAAAAAAGTGAGCCGTCATGGGACGCCTGGCAGATGTGAAACGTTGTGTGTGTACAAGTAATATGCATAAAAGATAATATTATTACAGGAATTAAATATAGCCTAATGAAAAAATGAAGTATTACGAATTTCTTACAGATAATGGTAACTTTATTTAATAAACCTTTATTAACATGTGATATAAAAATTCGATATTAATATCAAGTGGCCAAAATTTAATTATTTTCATCTGTGACTTCAGTAATAGTTATATTCGATGTTTCCTTTGCCGGTATTACTAGATATTACCACTGTCTGGATACTAGAACGACTACACAACTATCGGGTGATATTTTAAGAGCTTGAGAACTTTTTTTTTTTTAAAAACGCATAAAATTTGCAAAATCTCATCGATTCTTTATTTGAAACGTTAGATTGGTCCATGACATTTACTTTTTGAAGATAATTTCATTTAAATGTTGACCGCGGCTGCGTCTTAGGTGGTCCATTCGGAAAGTCCAATTTTGGGTAACTTTTTCGAGCATTTCGGCCGGAATAGCCCGAATTTCTTCGGAAATGTTGTCTTCCAAAGCTGGAATAGTTGCTGGCTTATTTGTGTAGACTTTAGACTTGACGTAGCCCCACAAAAAATAGTCTAAAGGCGTCAAATCGCATGATCTTGGTGGCCAACTTACCGGTCCATTCCTTGAGATGAATTGTTCTCCGAAGTTTTCCCTCAAAATGGCCATAGAATCGCGAGCTGTGTAGCGCCATCTTGTTGAAACCACATGTCAACCAAGTTCAGTTCTTCCATTTTTGGCAACAAAAAGTTTGTTAGCATTGAACGATAGCGATCGCCATTCACCGTAACGTTGCGTCCAACAGCATCTTTGAAAAAATACGGTCCAATGATTCCACCAGCGTACAAACCACACCAAACAGTGCATTTTTCGGGATGCATGGGCAGTTCTTGAACGGCTTCTGGTTGCTCTTCACTCCAAATGCGGCAATTTTGCTTATTTACGTCGCCATTCAACCAGAAATGAGCCTCATCGCTGAAAAAAATAAAGCGCGAAACACATTTCGAACCGAACACTGATTTTGGTAATAAAATTCAATGATTTGCAAGCGTTGCTCGTTAGTAAGTCTATTCATGATGAAATGTCAAAGCATACTGAGCATCTTTCTCTTTGACACCATGTCTGAAATCCCGCGTGATCTGTCAAATACTAATGCATGAAAATCCTAACCTCAAAAAAATCACCCATTATAACCAAACGTATAACTACCCCTATATTCTTCTTCTTCACAAAGATCTGCACGACAAAAATTGCATCGTAGCTTTGTATACATAATACAAATCGTACACAAGGAGAAACAGCCTTATGAATGTGCCTGTCTATACGTGTTGTACCCACAACGTTGTGCTCACAACACTATGTGTCTACATGTGTTGTGACTACTCATGACCCCTTTTCCATTTTGTGTTATGGAACGACAAACTTGAAACATTTGTGTTTGAAATTTTAAGCCGGTGATCACGATTACCACTTGAAAAAAATTGCATGACCAAAGCTGAAAATAAAAATGACCAATCGTACCAAAAAAGGACCAAAATAATTTGTGCCCGCAATGGCTTTTAACTTCCCATAGAAAGTTATTGTAATCGGTCCGATCTCTTGAATTGAAAATTTTGACATTTCTCGACGTTTCAAGGTTCCCAGAGTCTAAACAAAAGATTTTTAGAGAGATGTCTGTGCGTGCGTGTGTACGTACATTCGGGAAGAATAACGTTTTTGACATCTGGTAAAATTTTGAGAAAATCGAATTGACATTTTTTTACAAAAAATAAAAACCTTAAACCTTTCGACTCAAGTATCTCTTCAAAAATTAAAAAAATATTGGCCTTAAGCTAATTTTATCTCACAGAAAATATTATTTCCGAAACTCCGTAAATTGTGCATAAAAATCCAACAGTCAGTTTTTTTCATAAAAAATTGAAATCTACAAAAAATAGTACGCAAATGCTACGAAAATTTGGTAAAAATTGGGGTGCGACTAAATATCTCGTTAACAAGAACAGATATTGAAATCAAACTTTCATCATACTCAAAATATTTTTGGTAATTTTTGATTCTTTTTAGAATAATACAACTAGCAAATCACTAAAGCCTACAAACCTTTTTAGTAAGACAAATCGGCAGACGGGATGGGAAGTTATCAGTGTGGGTGTGGGACGTACCCCAGCCTCTTTTTTTTAAGATCACAATATGTTAACATTATGTCAGGAGATCGAATAAGTCAGGAGATCGAATACTATCGCTAAATAAAATTCATATAAAATTAATTCAAAAAAATGTTTTTGCAGATCAAACGCTATGGTTATTTTTGTCATCTTGACGCTCTTTGGTCAGTATTATATTATTAATGGTACCCAAATTAAGTCTGCCTTCCGTTTTTATCAAAGTTAATTCAAACAAATTCCTCTCAGCAGCAGCTTAGCGGTGAGGAAGTAACATCAAGTTATAAACGAACTAACTTAAATTTTGAAAACAATATTCATTTAAAGCGTTTTTATGATAATTGACCTATTCCCAAAATTCTTTAGGTATGCATTTTATTTTTAAAAATTGTCGAGTTATTTTTTTCAATTTCTTAAAAAAGGACCAAATGGAATAAAAAATGACCATGCGACCAATTGAGAAAATAATGACCAAATTTGGTCGTAAATGACCAAACTGGCAACCGTGCCGGTGATACTGCCGACCGACATGCATTACGGTTGCCACTTGAAAAAAAAGTTTGTGTCGAAATTTGAAAATAAAAATTACCACTTGTAGGTAAAAACGACCAACATAATCACATTTTGTTTAACATATTTTCCTTATTACGCACATGACATTTATTTTTTAATTACGTACAAATAAACTGACAAAATCCCTAACATACTTAATTAAATTAGATTAACCCAAATAAAGATGACGAAATATAAAAACAAAGCGTTTTAACATTAGATCACAGTATATAAGTTTTTACAATAATTTCGATTTCGAGAATTTTTCTGGTTTGTGTAATGCGTAGATAATTCTCTCTGTTCCCTAAGTCCAATTCAGATATTATTAATAAAGTTATTATTTACACAAAGTTGCTTAAATGAGTTACAGTTATTTCTATTTAGCCATGTGAGAACGTTTTCGTTACTCAAATTGTCGAACATCTTTTGTCGTTTCCAAAATATATGACCAAATGGAATAAAAAATGACCATTTGACCAAGTGAAAAAATAATGACCAAATTTGGTCACAGATGACCAACGTGGTAACCGTATTACAATATGTGCCAAGCCGAAGAGCAAAACTAGTATACTTTTCGCATCGACGAACAGAAAATAATGAGAAATTCGGAACGAAATGAAAAAGGAACTGTACTGCCCAAGCAGAAAATTCAATTTCTATCATGAGCATCCCGTCCCTTTACTCAGCTCCTCTCTTGCCAACAAACTCTCGTCACAACGTTGTGGGCACAACATGTATAGACAGGCACAAAGCAAGTATACCTTTCGCATCGACGAACAGAAAATAATGATAAATTCGGAACGGAATGAGAAAGGAACTGTACTGCGCAAGCAGAAAATTCAATTTTTGTCATGAGCATCCCGTCCCTTTCCTCAGCTCCTCGCTTTCCACAAACTCTCGTCACAACGTTGTGGGCACAACGCGTGTAGTGTAGACAGGCACATACAAAAATTTCATTCATCCCCTTATTAGACACAATATTGAGCCATTGCCGTTTTCCATATAAAAGTGCATTGGTATAAAGAAAATACAAAAACAAATTCATCGACCTTCATATGGAAGCTTATAGCATATGAAAACATATACAAGGATAGACTCAAATAGAATGAAGGAAAATGTGTTCTGCTCATGAGAGTACTATGGTTTTCATATACAAAGCTATAGTTTTCATATACAAAGACCGTACACTCTACTACATATAAAATATATATATATATTTATACCTTAGTATACCGACCCTCGCCCTCGCCGTCGCCCTCGACCCTTGCAAGCGTCGCCACTACAGAATTTCGGTTTACAAGTGATCCTATAGATGTTTCACATCAAAAATAGATTGCAGTTTGTCAGAATACAGCTTTATTTTACACTTAGTATACAAATTTGTCATCAGTTCGATTATAAATTAGGTGGCGCAACAGTCCGTTGAGAACTAGAACTTACAACTCTCAACCATTCCTGTGTGCGAGTTATGTTGTCAGGGATGGAGGGGACCTAATGTTTTAAGCAGAATTTGAGAAAGCACTTTTCATGACAAGAATTACTCTGGGAGAATTTTTCAATTCCTCACAAGAGGCAGTACCCGTGAAAAAAACTTTAGATGGCATAAGCAGGGATTGAACCCAAGACCTCTGGCATGACAGTCCAACGCACTAACCATCATGCCACGGGTACTACCATAAATTCGATTGCAATTCTTAAATTTGTCTCAATGTTTGTCTGTATCATCAGCGAATATAGCTATTTGACAATCTGGTAGTATAGGAATATCAGATGTATGTAAATATATTGTATAAAAAAGTACCCAGCAGTGATCATGTGGAACACCTTGCCAAAAGACCGATTGTTTCTAATATGTTCAAAAAATCATAAGATTTTATGAGAAGTGCTGTGTTACATTTTGAATCCAAATTGTTCATTGGGGATTATATTATAAACTCTTTAACGTTGCGTAATACTTTGCCTTTCAAAATTTTTTCTACGACTTTACTTATACAACTAAAACTTATTGGTCGAAAGCTACTAGGGATTTTCGTTGGCTTTCCTGGTTTAGAAATTGGTATAACCTTAGTATATTTCCAACTAGTTGGAATGTGAGTGTCGTGTTTTAAGGAAAGCGTTTATTAATAAAATGTAAGAAACTCAAGATCTTTTCTAGGTAGTTTTTGAAGAAAGACATTTTGTAAGTTCTCTAGACCGGTTGCATTTTTTAGTTTTTAAGTTTAGAACAATGTATTTCATGTCCTCTCTAGTTATATAAACTGATCCATGATTCTATAATTTAGTTGGAAAACATACCAACAAGAACATCAACATCTTCTTTTGAACAAACTCTCTCCTAATCAGTATTAATTTTCCTTAACTAAGACTTAATTTCGGATCTATCTATATATCTATATATAAAACGACTATAAATGGGCAGTTTTTAAGTCCAATTAGTATTGCTCTCTAGTTTCTACCGAATTGTTCATTTTAACAAAATAACAAGAATATGATCAGAACTTAATTCATTTATAGTTTTAAGTTGAGTGAAAAACTAAGGGACATCTGGACCCAGGCGGAAAATAAGTTAGAATTAACGGAAACAGATTTGGGAAACGTAAATAAACAAGACATACTAGAAAAAAAGGTAACTAAAAGCTTGCACAACATACAAAATTTCTATGCCTACAGGTCACCTTTTCGGTTATAATAATTAACTTCCTAAGAGGATTTTTTCCTGGAAAATAAGGACAAAACATTTTTTTATTTCAACACGGAAATATTATCCAGGAAAATTGTATAAGAAAATTCCCTTACTTCGAAAAAATTTCGACAAAAGTGAATTTTCATTTAATTGACTTTAACACTGACTAAAAAGTACCCTACATTTTAGAGTTGAGAGGGAATAAGTAAGTTCTATTACATCCAAATAAGTCAAAAACTTTGGTTTTTTTTTTAGATAAGTTGTAGGTAAACATTATAATTATTTACCGGAGAAAAACAGTCACAGTCACAACTCAAACAACATTAAAAATTCTGTACCATCGATTCGAGGGCATAATCGGATCGTACTTGCTTGAGGTGATATGACCTCATCACCCACCATATAATGATGCAAGTCGACAGCTACTGGCGAATAAAAGTGTAGTAAAGTACCTTGGCTTCTGGTTGGATCAGTATTTGCATTTCGACAGACATATGAGTGATGCTCTGGGAAGAGCTTTGGCCTGACAAAACGGTTGTTTTTTAGCAGCCGTCTTGACAGCAGGATGAAGGTGATTTGCTACATGGCCTTCATCCGGACGATGATTGCCAATGGGTGCCCGGTATGGTTCAACGTTGCCCCATCTCAAATGGAAAAGATTGCAAGAGCAATGTCCTCGACCAACAGCTTAATTTTTGGGGGTTATTAACCCAATAACGAACCTACGAAAATGCGCGTTTAGGCGGTTCTATCCCGACCGATGTTTTCCTCTATTTACACAATAGAGGGCTGATACAGGGTAGAGAGGCGGAGCAAATTGACCTAGTTAAACTTTTTCTAGAGGTGTTTTCTTAAGTATCTGATCAATGAAAATCAGATTTTAATTCCGGACCGGAACAATATTAAATTACACAGACTAAAGTTGAGAAGGATTTTTTTAAATATTAAAACAAAATACAAAAATAGTTTCTTTTAACCATAAGCAAATACTTAATATGCTGCTTTAAATTGCTTCTTAAGATGTCTTTAGAAACGGACATATATTTGTTTTTCGTATATAAAGATAATAACTAATATAAGAAACCAACATTATTTGTTACACTTTTTAAAATTTTTAACATGACTTTGAGTCAAAACAAAACAAAATTAATATCTCTTTTTGATATAAATGTTGCGTTATTTTCAATTAATCTATCCATTTTCAAAGTCTAATTTATTGCATTTTATATAAACTTAGAACTTTTTTTAATTTTAACTTTATTTTTGGGCAAGAGTAATTTCAGATAAATTTTTCAAATTAAATTTGAAATTACATGTAATAATTTTATCATCTATTTTTAATTCATTTAAATTTGTATTGTGCAGCTTTCGAACTTTCGTTCATAATATGACTGCAAAGTGGAAACCATTTTGTAACACATTTTATTTTTTTCGTTCACTAAAAATCAAAAAACAAAAGAGTTGATACACAAACATTGTACATTCAATATCATACAATTTTGTGTATATATACAAATAATTTGCACTTTGCACTATTTTTTAAAACATAATAGGTACCACTCGAAAATATATCTTTAAAAATAACATATATATATGTATGTACCTCTGCGGATATTGTTGGATGAAGTAAGATACAAGTAAGAACAGTAAAAACTGTAATTTTAAGTAAACTTATCATTTTTAATTTAAAATAAAAACTATTTTTTCTAAAATTTTATATTTATTATAAAACACTGCAGATAAGTATTTAAGTAAAAAAATAAAACGACCGATAACTTTCAAGAAGAATGACGCGAGAGAATGAGCCTTCTATACCAACTGATGTGACGCTTTTTCCATGGACATGTCTTAAGCCATCGATATAAAGTAATAAATCTTTGAGAAAGTTATACTCGTAAGTGAGTACCTATTATACTCTTTTTCTATGTAAATTAATTTATTTGCTTCTTTCTCTACTACCTTGAAGACAGCACGTATGTAGATAATTGTGCTAATATACTCGTATAATGTTCTTCGGCAAGATACAACTTTCACGCACGATCGATCGGCAATGTTTGAATGCAATATCAATTTAATTGATCGCACATACGGATATAGAAGTATCTAAAGTTAAAGAGCTGAGTTAAATGCCTACAAATGAGGAAGAGTCACTATTACGAGTATATGTACACTCAGTGTATCGGGATTGTTATCATAATGATTTGATTTTTAGTAAATATTTATCTCAATTTTATTTTATTGTAGTTTACTATGAGTAAGTATAAGAAGTAACTTCAAATTACACACTGACTTATTTAAGCACTTAAATATTCCTCAAACTCAAACTGCTTATTTTGAAACACTTTTTTATGACATGTGTAGCCGATTTTTCAATTCCTTAGAAAAGGCAAGGCCCACGGAACCAAAAATTGGATGGCACAGAATGGAGTTGAACCCATTATAGCTTTGGCATAACAGACAGTCTGCTAACCTATTTAGAAATACAATATGCTAACATTAAGTGTGCCTAAACATTTCAAAAAAAAGAGGCTGAGATGCGACCCACACTGATAACTTCCCATCCCGTCTGTCGATTTGTCTTGCTTAAAAGTTTGTCTATATGTATCAATTTTTACAAAATTTGCGCACTATTTTTTGTAGATTTTATTTTTTTATGAAAAAACGAACTGTTGGATTTTTATAAAAAAATTACTGAATATCGAAGACACTATTTTCTGTGAAATAAAATAAGTTTGAATTTTTGAAAAGATATTTGAGTCGAAAGTAAATTTTTACAAGTTTTAGTATTGTTTTTTTTGTTTAGGTTTTTATTTTTTGTAAAAAAAAAAATTTCGATTGGATTTTTCTCAAAATTTTATAGAATTTTGAAAACAATATTTCTTATAAGAAAAAATTAGTTTGAAGCCATTATCTCAAATTTTTGAAAAGATATTTCAGTCGAAAATCAATTTTTACCAACTTTTGTTAAATTTTTTTTCGCTTTTTAATTTTTTGTAAAAAAAACTGTTGATTAGATTTTTCTCAAAATTTTATTAAATGTTGACAATAATATTTTTTGAAAGATAGAAGCAGTTTAAAGCCAATATTTCAAAGTTTTAAAAAGATATTTGAGTCGAAAATCAATATTTACCAACTTTTATTAATTTTGTTTAGGTTTTTATTTTTTGTAAAAAAACTGTCAATTCGATTTTTCTCAAAATGTTTCCTTATGTTGAAAACAATATTTCTTATAAGTTTAAAGTAGTAAGAAGCTATTATCTCAATTTTTTTGAAAAGATATTTGAGTCGAAAATCAATTTTTACCAACTTTTGTTAATTTTTTTTTCGCTTTTTAATTTTTTTGTAAAAAAACTGTCAATTAGATTTTTCTCAAAATTTTGTTGAATGTTGACAACAATATTTTTTAAAAGATAAAAGCAGTTTAAAGCCAATATTTCAAAGTTTTAAAAAGATATTTGAGTCAAAAATCAATATTTACCAACTTTTATTAATTTTTTTTTGGGTTTTTATTTTTGTTAAAAAACTGTTAATTCTATTTTTCTCAACATTTTTCAGAATGTTGAAAACAATATTTCTTATAAGATAAAATACGTTTGAAGGCTTAATCTTAAGTTTTTGAAAAGATATTTGAGTCGAAATTCAATTTTTACCAACTTTGAGTAATGTTTTTTTTAGGTTTTTATTTTTTATAAAAAAAAACTGTTAATTAGATTTTTCTCAAAATTTGATCAGATGTCAAAAACATTATTCTTCGTTGCACAAAATTGTTTTGGAGATGAAATCATATTTTAGTCGTAAAATTTTCGAGGTGAAAATTTTTTTTTTTCAGTTTTTTTGATTTATAAAAAAAAAGTTAATTCGATTTTTTTCCAAAAATATACTTGTTTTGTATCACGTTACAATATATAATATAAAATTCAATTCAAGTCTCTAGCGTCATTGGTTCATGAGATATTTAGGGTTAACCAAAATTTTCACCTTTTATTTAAACTGCTATGGTAAAAAAACCACCCATGCAATTTTCTTGAGAGCCCTTTCTTCATCTTTCTGCCATATTATCTGTATAACAAAATTTATTTGAAGTCGATATCTCTTCTGGTTCTTGAGCTATGGACGACGAAAAAACGTCGCGAACGTACGGACGTACGAACGTACGTACACACTACACGCACGCACAGACATCTTTCTAAAAATCTTTTATTTCGACTCTAGGGACCTTGAAACGTCGAGAAATGTCAAAATTTTCAATTTGACAAATCGGACCCATTACAATAACTTCATATGGGAAGTTAACTAGACAAGGTTCAGTCAAGTTATTCGGGGTGTAGGATAACCTAGATAAATCAACGCATAACACGCTGATTCCACAACAACTGTATACTTTGCTTCTGTCAATCAATACCGATGGTAGGCAGAAAATTTATGTATTCCAAAATATAAATTCCAGTGAAATAGGAATTACTCGTATAAAATAAAAATCGTGGAGCGTGTGAGAAAGAAGAACACACTCATACTAATTGAATCGATGCAAAATTAATACGATTTCGCAATTAATTTTGATGACAGTTAGTACGACGGAAAAGACCTGGGGCGAACTATATTCAGTTAGTGGTGGGAATTGCTAATTGCTTTTCCGGAATAAACTTAAACTTGATATTGCTGATGGAAATGAGTGCATTCAAAGTAATAACGCATGATGACGATGATGATAGTATTTTTATATGAGTAATTTACTGTAGAACACGTATATTAGCTGTCTGGTCTTTCAGAATGTTCGGAGATCCAGAGAAAAGAAAAAGACCAATATTTATTATAAAAGAAGTATTATACTGTTTGAAGTTTAAAAAAAGAATAATTATATTTTACAAATTAAAGAAAACTTGAATCGAAAAGTAAACTGAGATTAATGTAGTTTCGAATAAATTACTGAGAGGAGCTTTATACAAAGTACAAATTAACAGTCTTAGAGAGACTCTACAACATATAAACTAAAAAACATGAACAAATTTTTTCCATATATATGTAGGTACAGCTGAATTAATAATATAGAATATTCATCAAGATGTACAAACTGGAAAAGCGGAGATTTTTAATTAAACTTTGCAATATTTTTATAAAATTCATTTGGTGATATGCATAAAACAAAGTAAATGCTTTTACTAGAGAATATGCTTAAAAATACAGTAAATGCTGTGAATGAAGTATATACTGTTTGACTATATGACTTACTATTTTGGATGAACTCTTTTAGTAACTAATTTATTTCGTATGAATAAAAAGAAGTACTTTTTAAATCAAATATTTGAAAAAAATGATATCTCCGGGAACAAAGGGTTAAGGATTGGCTTTATTTTGCAAAGTTACAAAACAACAACTTGAAAATTTCTAAGCACATACTTTTGGCTCTTGGAGTGAATATTTTATTGGTAAGCCAGTTAAATTAGTCCATATAAAATTATATACAAACAAAATATAACAGTTTTTATTTTTGCAGCTATACTCCGTTGAATCTGGCAAACCAGGTGACTGAGCTGGCCACTTTAAAACGTTGATTTTATTTTCCAAAAAACAATTTTAGACTATCTTTGCCGTGTGTTTTGGATCATTGTCATTTTGGAATATCTTTTTTATTGGCATATCTTCTTCCAGGTAATGCATCATGATGTTTTGAAGGATGTCTTTATACATAATAGCGATTCATTATGCCTTTTATGTTATGAACTGGGCCTGCTCCAGCACTAGAAAAACATCCACAGACCATAATATTTTATTGTTCCTCTTGTGAAGATGTCGGTTTAATCTTTGGCCCTAAGGTTTGCGGACTTGCCTTTTTCCATCGCAACCCTGCAGATTAAATTTAGACTCATCCGAGATAACTTCGTCTTCCATTTAGCAACAGTTCAGCCAATGTGCGTCTTTGCATATTATAAAAAAATTGTTTTCCAATCAAATATCTTGAGAACTAATTTGACCGGGTTGGTAGTTGAAAAGATTAACAAAATAAATCAATTAAACTTAAATTTTTGTATTATTGGGAATAACTGCCACTCTATTAATCTGAAATTTGTTTGAAAAATAATTCGCCCCCGGGTGGACTCGAACCACCAACCTTTCGGTTAACAGCCGAACGCGCTAACCGATTGCGCCACGGAGGCTGTATGCATGTACTCAAAATATATTTTAAGGTCGGTAGAATTGGGTTCTTAGTTTTTTTTAAGTAAATACTTCGAACTTTTAATTAGAATGCATATCTCGTTTTAGTTACTAAAAAAACTGGATCTAATCGCAGAAAATTAAAAATAAAAAACTAAAGAATGCTTAAAACCCTTAAGTTGGTTTCTGGTATTCCTGATTCTAATTTTGTTTGTGTTAAATTTTTGATTTTGGATATTGAAGATTTTGAGTTTTCCGAAGATTGTGCTATTTTTGATTTTGTAGTATGCTCTCTTGATTTAGGTTTCTGTGTGTTAACGGTTGAAATATAAACTGATTTGATAAAACATCGAAATTCTAAATCTTTTGAACCGAAAACCTCGAAGGAAGTTCTAAAAGATCAAAATCTGAAGGCATCCAAATTCCATGATCCAGAAGAGATTCAATTTATAGGTATACTTATAACTATAGCTATGGAAGTAAAGTCATATCCCACGTCGTCATAAGTTTAAGTTCTTCGAGATTTAATATTTTAAGAAAACAAAGATAAGTTCCTGTTGATGTACTACAACTTGTTGATAGAGCTTTTAATTCAAACGAACTGAGCTTTCTTATTATAAATTGTTCACACTGGAAAGCAGTTGCGAACATTTCGGATCTTCGACAAATTTTTCAACTATTGAAAAAATGTATCGTGTTAATCCAACCGGCACACAGTGCCACTTTGCCCCAGAATGACCCTGTTGGCAATAAATCAGCCCACAGAGATACGAACCTGAAAATGTCTGGCAATGTTTATACAATCAATCTATTGATATTTCTACGCCCAACATTGACCACGCCCACCAAAACGCTTTTTTACTTTAAAAAAAAGTTGAAAAATTAATGTATTGACATTTTTCATTATATCAAGATTTAGTGTTGTCAAATACAAATACGCTCACCAACAATAATCCCTTTTTCCTTATATCTTCATAAAAATTAAATAAGTATGTACACATAATTTTCTTTAGTAAAAACCGAAGTAAAACAAATGTTAATACAACTAAAAAACGCAACAAACTGAATTTCATTAATTTTAAACAAAATCATCGCATCACTGTCTTCACCACTGCTATCTTCCTCAGCCTCAGAAGAATAATTAAAAATATTAGGAGCTTTAAGTAAACCCAATGCTTCAATTAGTAGGTGTTGCTCCTTATTTTCCGGTAGTTCCTTCATGCTTTTGATTATGGGATCAGAACTTAGTAAAAAAGAGTTAAAAATGTCTCGGTTAGTATTTTATTTGCTTGATTTCCGACCATGATATTCTCTATAATTTTTAAAGTCCTTGTTTCTTGACTCTTGGGCTTCCTCGTTTTTATGAGTTGAACATCAATTTTTGTAATTTCTGCAGAAATTTCAGAATTTCGATAGAATCGTCTGTCATTGCCATCATTAGAATTCCCGAATTCGGCCTTTGGTTTATTTATTATTAATCGATAACGATCTTTAAACTCTTTTTGAAATCGAAGTGTATAGACTCTCTTAATTTTGCGGTTTTCATTCTTTTTGTACGCTCAGTTAAAGTTTTTTCATAAAACCTACGCATATTATCGAAGTTTCGTGTTCGTTCCAGAAAATCAAATTGATTTTGTAAACTCGTATCTTAAGGGTACAAGAAATCTTAGAAATCTTCACAATTTTTTGTCAGAAAACAAAATTTTTTTAAAGAAACTTTTTAATCAAAGCCGCAAAACTGTTTTACAGTTCTATGTTCATAGATCAGCACCAGCTACCAAAAACAAACAAAATTAATTCTGGGACTAACTGGGAACATTCATTAGGAATCCTTCCTCTTTCTCGGTCCCCGCGCTCGTTGTCAATGATACTCCACTTGTTAGCTCTCTCGAGTATTCGTACTATGGCGAGAGTCCTAAAAGATCTCAAGGTGCATAAATCCGCTGGCCCGGTTATTGTTCTGAAGAGATGTTCTTCAACGCTGGCAAATCCACTGCGTAAGTTTTTTCATCTCTCCTACTCCTCAGGTCTTGTTTCGAGCGGATGGAAAACAGAGAGAAAAAAAAATGAAACTTCGACACCCTCTAATTACCGCTCGATTGCACTGACGTACCTTCTTCCCAAGGTCATAGAAACGCTGATTAATTATTATCAGCTCAAGAAATATCTCGACGACCGAAAGCTACTTAATGACCGACAGTATGACTTTCGCAGCAATAGGTGCACTGGTGATATCATGGTTCATCTCACCGAACCATCGAGAAAGAACTAATAGAGAGAACCAACTTCGACGGTTGCTCTCTTTTTGCCTACAAGCTGCGATTTGGCCACCAACTTGCATATGTATTAACTCCATATAAAAAAAATGTGGGGAACCAATACTTATGCAAGTTTGTGCGCAATTCTCACCACGAGAAAGAGTAAACTTTTCTCTCTTTTCTCTCTGCTCACCACCTTTGAAAAATGGCGACCGCCTTTGAAAAATGGCGACCACCTTAGAAACATAAGACTCTGAAAGCACTACAACTATTAATTTTATTAGCTTCGTTTATGCGTTTAATTTTCGCTCAGACTGTTGAAATATGCAAACAAAACCCAGATTTGTTTCAATTTTCAGAGTTTATCGACTTAATTTTGTCGATGCGAGAGTTTCAGGAACATTGAAAACGAGAGTTACAGAATGTAAACATGGAACATTAAAAACATTTCTATATACTCATCTATTTTCCCATTCCTATTTAATTTATTTGTGTGTACTCGTTGTTTATTTTCTTTACATTACTCACGACATTTCCAAAATGCTGAAAATAAGTGATTTAAGAAGAGACTAAATAAAAAGACTATCAACTTGTTACTTCTGTTGCCAATTTTCTGAAAGTGCATTGTGGCTTATTCATAGATGTTTGCATTTATAAAAAACATGTACTCGTTCATATATACAAATAAAGACTAGTCTAAAAAACCTAAACCTTGTTACACTCTTAAGCACTTTTCACATGAGCACGACCAACGACCAACGAATGAACGAATATTCGTCTATTTTGACATTTCTTTCACACGAGAGTTCATCGCGAATAAAGTTTGACATTCAAAACCGAAACCAAAACAAGAATGATTTTTTTAGGTTAAGTACGCGCGATTATTATATTCGTTGCGAGTGTGGATAATGTGGAACGCGAATAAAGTTTGACAGTTCGTATCAACTAAAATTTTTTCGCGACGAATAAATTTGTTTTCTTAAATTTATTAATACATATATGATATTGAAAAGTAAAAGTATGCATCATAAATCAAATAGAAACTATATTGTTATCGTTTTGTTAAGAATTTGTGTGGAAATATGTCTTCAAACGTATATAAACTCACATTTTGTAATTCATTCGTCGTTCGTTGGTCGCGCTCATGTGAATGCTGCTTTACTGCACACATTCTTTCTTGTTTTGGTTGTTAATGCCATCTATCTCTAACTTAGAGAAAAACAAATTCACCACGAACTACCGGTATAACTTCTCCCGTTATTTATTGACAAACAAAAATGTTTTGCTAGAATTAATTTGAATTATAGGAGTATTTTTGTAGATATAAAAACGACAAGATGTTAGTAAAATTAAAGAAAGAAATTCATGAGAATTACAAACATTATAATGAGACTTTAAAAAACATAGTCTTCTTGGCTATCAATAAACAAAAATGAAAAATGTGGGATTTCCCGGAAATCATGTTTTTTTGTGTACTCTTCTTCGCGGTGGAAACATGTATACACCGATACGAATTCAACACGCTATAAAAAATGAGAGTAAGAGGTTTCGAAGGGACGGAGACGAGGAAGTTTGGCTCTCTCATTTAGTTTTTTCTCTCTGACCGAACAGTGAACCAAATCTTTACATCGTTTTGGAGAAAGTAAGATTATTGCACTTAATACTTCAAAGGCATTTGAAAGGGTTTGGCATCAAGCTCTCTTGGCAAAAATGCGTGCTTTTGGTGTTCATGAATCCCTCCTTCATTGGATTAGTAATTATCTTTCGGATCGCTCAATACAAGTAGTATTGGATGGATTCGAGTCTGAAAACGACAAAATAAATGCTGATGTGCCCCAAGGTTCTGTTCTTTCTACAACACTTTTTCTCATTTTTATTAATGGTCCAATACCAAAATTCCGCGAGATGTTGAATTTTCTAAGGCGATGCAAGAAGTATTCCCCCCCCTCTGATCTGGCTGTTATCTATAAAACTTATAAACGTCCAAAGCTTGAGTATAACTCCCCTCTCTGGGCTGGTGCTCCTGCAACTTACCTAAGCCTATTAAACAGTATTGAACGTAAAGCATTTGGATTGATTGGTTATAATACCATCATAGGATAATTTACGTCGCCTGAACATCGTCGTAAAGTTTCTTGTCACACCCTTTTTTACCGTTATTTTAACGGTTTATGCTCTAGACAAATATCCAGCTGCATTCATCCCCTTCAACAGTTCAACCGTAATACTCGCGTTTCTAGGAATGCTCATCATTATACCCTTGATCCCAACTTCAATCCTACTGTCAAGTACAGAGATTCGTTCTTTAGCCGCACTACGCGAATGTGAAATGCCGTACCACACACTGTCTTCCCCACTCATTGCAATTTGCACGAATTCAAAATCAATGCAATGCTCACACTGTCCAACAATAAAGTTGTAATCAAAATCAGAAAAAATAAAACAAAAACAAAATTGTGATCATGTATAACATTAGGATTGTGCATTTATTTTTAATTATATGTGTATCTTAAAACAATATAACAACAAATCAATTAGTTAGGACGATTTATTTTTCCCTTAGTATTTGGTTTGTTCTTAGAAATAAATTAACAATCTGTATTAATTTTAGAATAATTTGTTTCCTTTAAATATAGATACCATTTTGACTCTAGAGATCAAAAGTTTATTTCTTTAAATTTAATTTTAAGGACTAACGATATTTAAAATTAAGTGATTTTTTTCAATTCAATTAGAATTGAATAAAATTGACTAGAATTGCAAGTATAGTATAGATTTTCCTAAGACTAATTTATTTTTTGGTTGAATTAGTTGAATATAAACTCACAGCCATTGTTGCATAATATAATCAATGTAATTATTTTGTGAATTCTTTGGCGTGCACAGACATTCATTTGACAATTTACGCTGCATCCATGGAACGTAGTTACTCAATTTTGTATAGATTCCTGGGAAATTGGGACGTGCACAACCTCGACCCCATGAAACTACACCTATGATTTCAGTGCTGCCAGCTGCTGCTTCTCTCAACATTGGACCACCGCTATCTCCCTGCAAAGAAAAAGATTTTATTATAGAAAATTCGTCTCAAATTCCTTCTGTATATAATTACTTGGCATGCATCAATTTTTCCATCATGATAACCAGCACACATCATATTGTCAGTAATGCGTTTCTTGCCATAACCAGCGTCTTTACATTGTTCCTGAGACCAAACTGGTACTGAAACTGATTGCAAGACTGGTGAGGTCTTTTCCTTTTCTCCTGTCTTACCCCAACCAGCAACGAGGCCAACAACTCCTGAATAATCGGCGTCGCCTTAAGATTTAAAAATACAGAAAAGTCAAATATTTGAGCGTGATCATAAATAATAATAATTTATACTCACCAGCACTTGGTAGACAAGCAGGCTGCACCTTTGGTCCAAACTGTACAGGTCGATCTAATTCAATCAGCGCCACATCATTATTAAATGACACAACATCAAAATACTCATGATCGTGAATGGCCTTGATGCGACGAATTTCTGTGTAATCCTTGGAAATCTCATGTCCTCCAAGATACACACGAATCTCATTCGGGCTAAAACTGTACACGCAATGAGCCGCCGTTACTAAGAAATTCCGTGAAATCAATGTAGCTCCACAATATAATTTTCCCTGACGCCATAGTCCGGCTAGCCAAGGTTGGGCATGCGGTGCAGATACTTTTCCACCTACAATTCGATTTGAACGGCCCTGAACTCCGCAAACTGTGAAAGATACAAAATAGACGAAAAGACAAAAAGTCAGCAAAGGTGTTATAGCGCAAAGTACGAGATACATTGAATTTATGTTTGCAAAAGTTACAATCAAAGCTTTTTTGGCTTTGTCATTCATTGAGATACGTGTATGGTGTGGCGCACGGCAACAGTCGAGGTGCGTCTGTGACAGTGACAGCGACAGCTAGTAGCGTTCATGGCAAGACATTGTCACAGTAAAAACTGAGTATCGTGTCTGAGGTTTTCACATTCGAAAGAGTCAAGTTTAAGGTTGTTATAGGCATCGAAGATCATTCAATTCAGATTGTCACTAGACAATAAGTTCGTTCGTTGTATAAAAGCGTATAGATAAAATAGCTTGTAGACATAATTTATTGTTTGTTTGACACATAATCGGACAGATACATTGTATTTGACAGAATGAGGCAGATTATGCCAAATTTGTTAAAAGGTTAATTGCCTACGACCTGCGACGACGCACGACCGCGACGTGCTAAAGTATGAAGTTTTTAACCTTTTCGATCTTGTAAGTTCAATGAAGTTCAAAATTTTGCGTTAATGAATTTCGCAAAAATAAAAAAAGATACATTGCACCCTGAATGATGGGGAAGAGAGTGAATCATGCTTAGAGTAGGTATAACCTATGAATCTACAAGATTGATCGATTTCGGTGACAGGTGAAGTTGAATGAATTAGATCATTGAGGGTCAGGATTTGAATGGACTTTCGTAATGATGATTGGAATTTATTTTTGAGATATAAAGGTCACATATAGGAAGTTTAAACTTTAAATGTTGCTTCTACACATTCATACACAAATAATGGCATATATTTTTTGGTTTGTATTAAATTTGTGAATCCCTCAAAACAAAGTCTTGATTGGTTTAAGACTTAATGTGGTTTGTGTTATGAGGATGAATTTCATATTGGATTAAATTGTCAAATTTTGAAGAGCTTTGAGACTTGGAGACTTAAAATTAAGATAGACAGTGAAACTAATCGGAAGGTGATTATTGTGTTATATCATTTGTCATTAGCATTTGTTGATAATGTACACATGCAGAGAAAGATATAAAATAAATTTGGTGTTCATTCATGAATATAATACTTAAATTGTAGCCTTATAAAGTTTTTCCGTTAAAGTGGTTTTATATGAGGAATGTCAAGAGCTAAGTTTTTTTTTTTTATTTTGTATATTCAATGTCTTGAGGCTGTTATCAGGGTTAGAAGAAATTAAATTGTTCTTAATTGAAGAGTGTTCTCGAAACAATAAAACGCAAATGAAATTATGAAAATGAAGAAATTTGTGTAAACTTGAAGTTTTATTCAAATCATACTGTGGGATTTTGAAATCTACTATGAAAAGTTTGAACAGTCTGTAGAGAATTAGGGCCTAGTGACTTACATAACTCGCAACCATTCCTGTGTGTTAGTAATGTTGTCAGGGATAGAGGGGACCTACAGTTTTATGCCGAGTCGGAACGACTTACTTGGGAAAGCACTTTTAATGACAAGAATCACTCTTGGAGGATTTTAAATGGCACAGGAAGTTTTGAACCCAATACCTTTGGCATGAAAAGTTTGTTATGCGAAATAATTATCTGAAATGGTTTATTTCATTATTTAGAATAAGTTTTTCATAAAGTTAATGTAGAGCTTATTCAGCCCTGAGATTAGTAAATTATGCAAATCAGCGGAAATTACGAACTATAAAACGGTGAGTTAAATATTGTAAATTGAAATCCACTTAAAATTAAACGATTTGTGTGCTTTCATACTTTTCTCCTTAAGTTAGAAAAGTCTACAATTCTGCATAATAAATTATCAAGGATCATCAAGTTTACCAAATTTCAATATTAACATTAGAAGTGTTTTTTGAAAAAAACCATCTGTAGTAAAGTAGAAATTTACATGAATAACAAATGCAACATCCGCAATAAAATCACTGCAGGTAAAAGTTAAATAAATTTTCGAGTTTTAAATTTTTTGGCGTTGCGTTGTTACGTTTGAAAGGTCCTTAAAGCTGGATGGATGATACATTTTAACTTATGTGTTGTTAATTTAATTACTTGTGAGTTTTTTCAATGAGTTGACGACTCAACTTTGCACAAAAAAAAAACAATACTTTTTTAAAGGATTTAGATGTCCTAAATTTTAATCTCGCCCTTATGTTTTTCTATCACATCAGGGTTTTAAATATACTCCTTTAAAAATGCTAAAAACAAGCAAAAACGTTTTTTTTCGAGAATAAGTTAAAACTCAAAAATATCTTTTTAACAATAAATTGTATGATTATTTAGAAAAGTGTAAGTCTTTCTCTTCTAGATACAATATAAATCATTTTAGTATATTACTTAGTTTCTGAAATTTCTCATTGATTATGAGTCTTTACTCTACTCTATATAAAATTTTAAGCAAACCTTGAATGCAATACTTTGATAGTTTTGAAAAACACTTTTTGGAGTTAATTTTTAGTGCTGATATCGAATACAAACTTTAGTTTCAAGTATTCGTTCAAGTTTTAATAATACCCGTTTTCAACATTATTTTATATTTTTAACTTCCCATAGAAGCTATTGTAATCGGTCCGATTTGGCAAATTGAACATTTTGACATATCTCGAAGTAAAATATTTGTAGAGATATGTCTTTGTATGCGTGTGTACGTACGTTCGGGAAGCTCTTTTCGTCATCTACATATCTATATCTCAAGAATCAGCAGCGATATCGACTTCGAATAAATTTTGTAATGCAGATAATAATGGAGACCAATAACGATAGCGACTTGAATTAAATCCATTTTGCGGATTTAAAAGTATTGGGCTGGAGTTCGACACCTGTCAAACTATAAGTTTTTTATAAACCATTTTTTTTACTTGAAAGTCTAACATTTAGCAAAATGGATCGCCAAACTATCGCACAACGCATAAAAATTGTTAAAACCTACTACAAACATGGTTATTCAGCCACAGCCACATATCGTGCCTTAAGATTAGATTATGGTTTACATAATCGTCCAACTACGCAAGCGATTGGCAAAATTGTGAAGAAATTTTAAGAGAATAGATTAGTTACCGATATTGTAAGGCCTGTGCACATTTCTCACTCGGTGGGTATGCTAATAAACAAAATTGTCGTATTTTGGGTTCTGAGAATCCTCAAGTAATTGAAAAGAAGCCACAACATCCACACAAATTCACTGTTTGGAGTGCTCTTTGATCTTCGAAAACAGCGATGGAACGACTGTCACGGTCAATTCGGAGCGTTATGGTCATATGATAACCGACTTTGTTTTGCCTGCTATTGAAGAATACGACTTGGAGAATATGTGGTTTCAACAAGACGGTGCTACATGCCACACAACTCGAGCAAATATGGCTTTATTGCAAGAGACTTTTTCCTCGCCGCGTAATTTATCGTCGTGTCGATATCAACTGGCCACCAAGATCATGCGATTTGAAACCGCTGGACTTAAACCTAAACCTTAAACTTTTGAGCACTTAAAAACAAACATTCGTCAAGTTATGGATGAAACACCGCCCAACATGTGTCAGAAATTGGTCGAAAATTACTTCAAAAGAATCAATGTTTGCACCAATTTGCTTGGTGGTCATTTAAATGATGTAGTGTTTCACGCATAATGTCAACGTTCAAACTTTATAATAAAAAAGTCAATGAATTAGAACGTATTTGAATTGTAAATTTGTTGCATTACATCAACTTTCTGAGTTAATATTACTTATATAAAATTTAAATTTTTGTTTGAATAACTTCAATAGATTTTGACTTCTTGTAAAATAATGGTTAATTAATTTCCCATATGAATATTTATTTCATTCAAAAAATATCTACTTCAGAATTTCAATAGCACGGAGGAGTACTTTAAATAAATTTTCAATTATTAAAGAAAGAAAGTGAAATTGTGCTTAAAAATCGGATACCTGGAATTCTAAATACATAAAATCGATTCCTTATTAAATCTTAGAAAAAATAATAAAGCATAATGTGTACTTTAAGTATTTTTACGTTCCTAAAGGATTTCAAAAAGAAATCCCTTTATTGTGATTGATTTAAAAATGTCACAATTGGAAAATTTACACATCCAAGAACATAAATTTACTAAATACTGCTACCCGTCACTTCGCCGGTAACTAAATTAACATTAACTTCTGCGAGGTTTAACAAAATTGAAGGTAATTTAAAACATTAAAGAACATTTGCACTTCCGTTTCCAAATATAGGAAGTTATAAAACAAAATCCTTAAGTAATTTGAAATTAATTTATTTGTTGTGATAGTTAAATGCCGGGTTTACACAATCAAGTACATAGTAAAATCATTAACTAAACGCCTTGGATATTTTATCAATATCAATGCAATAAATGTGTCATCTCAAGAAAAAGTACACATTATTATTGTAATATAACAAATCAAGAAAAAATTATGTAAATAAAATTAAATAATAAAACAAAAAACACTTACTAAAAACCAGATTTCTAAACTAAAACAAATTTGACAATTTTCCACAAGGTACCTATACTAGATGTCACCCACTATACCTAAATTATAAAAATCACAACACGCTCAACTCATCATAACAAAATGTTTACGTTGAAATAAAGAAAAACAACAACAAAAACAAATAACAATAAACAAACAACTTCTTCACCTTGATAAAACATTACATGGGTTATTTTAAACAAGTTCAAAAAGATAATAATTACTTTTTAATGTCTTCATTAACACCGAACACACTCGCTATGATATTGCAAGTTAAAAAAACAAAAACTTATCAAAACTATCAAAACTATAAATGATAAATGGCATAATACTTAAAAGAAAACATCAACATTTTAGATAAATATTTAAATTTTATGAATAATTTGAGTAACAAAAGTCAAAAAACAAAAACAAAACATACCACAATTGCAAGAATTTACCAGACGTGAAGACGGTATCGCGATCGCGCTTATAACACCAAAGCTTAGAAATATAAGAGTGATCATTGATTTGGTAAGCATTTTGCACACACTTTATTTTTTCTCACAGTAAGTCTTAAAAATAGATATTTATCTTTTTAATAATTCACAAATATTTTGTTTTTAAACTTGATGAAAAATCAGAAAGGATGTTATTTCTCGGTTAAATTTTTGTTTTAATTTAAATTGAATAATAATTTTATATGAAGATCCGCACAATTGAATGTGAATTTAAGTATTTTAAGGATCTGCGAGAATATTTTATTATTTATAGAACGCGATTTAGCAATGTGAGCTCTTCACTGTCTAAAATCACAAATCGAATTGACATTTATATGAATTAAAAATTGCTACTTATGTTCGACGGAATTTGGCGGTTAAAACATTTAAAATCCAACAATTTTCCAATACACATACCTACATATACATACGATAAACGCGTATAGCAAAACAAAAAAGTTAAACAAAATAAAACAAGCCAATAAATATTGTGGTGTATCTGACAGATACTCGCGTATCCACAGACGATATCCAGAGTCAGAGTGCGTTGTTGTATCTGTCGCGCTTACTCGCAAAGCGGCTTGCATTGCAATTAATTCTGCGAGAGTGAGAGATACAAAAAAATAAAAACACAAATTATTCAATAATTCAAAAAAGCGCGTATCTGTGAGATAGTGTTAGAGAAGTGTCCTTGGCTTTTTCGGAATCGCTTTTCTACTCAAAACAGAGACAGACACGACCCGGCCACCGCTTCTCCGCTCCCGCCCATAATATACCACAACTTGGAGACGATGATAAGCAACCGCAACCCACTATAAACGATGAACTTTGTTTTGTTTATATTCTACGTATAGCGAGGCTTGTAGTATGCTTTTTTGAGTTGAGATACATTTGTAAGCATTGTGTGTCACCTTACTCCCTCATGGTAGTTTTTAATTATGTTTTTTTTTTTAAATTTTGGTTTTGTCGAGTGTCAAAGTGTTTATTTATTTTTGATGAAGCTTTTAAACGACGGCGACGGTGGCGGCAGAAGCGCACAGTGGACCGAAACTCAGTATCTTTTTTAAAATTTAGATTTAAATTAGTGAAATTTGGAACTTCGAACACTTATATAATACTTATTCATTTTGGTCAGAATGTTTATGTTAAAAAATTTGTCGAAGAGTTTAAAAAAATCATAGTCGAATATCAATATCAAGTTTTCACTAGATTAGAAAATAGATTGAAAGCCCAGTAAAGTAATGAGAGATAGGAAGCTTTAAAGTTGCTTATACCTTCCTTTTGGTGCTCTAAACATTGTGTAAAAAGTCTCATAAAATCTAAGTCTTAAACCACCGAAGTTCGCGAAACCCACTTTTTTTAAATGTCTCCGTTTCTATATAGCTCCAGTGGTGTTATCACCTTCAACTTCAAAATTATCAAGTAAGTATAGAATTTTGTAAAACAAAAAGAGGCTGGGATGGGAAACACACTGACAACTTTCCATCCCGTCTGTCGATTGGTCTAATTTAAAACTTTAACAAAATATTCACTACAATACAGTGTTATACATTTTGCGGTTTCCAAAGAAAACACATATAAAATATTTGTTTTCATGATATTTCTATTTTAATTATAAAGTTTGAACACTGACACTACATCATTTAAATGACCACCACGCGAATTGTTGCAAGCATTGATTCTTTTAAGGTAATTTCGACCACTTTTTGGCACATATTGGGCGATATCCAGGCATAATTCGACGAACGTTTTTTTTAAGAGTTTGAGGTTTATCTGCATAAACACGATCTTTCACATAGCCCCACAAAAGTTCAGCGGTGTCAAATACCATGATTTTCGTGGCCAGTTGATATCGCCAAGATCGACGAAGAAATACGCTGTCAGGAAATGTCTCTTGCAATAAAGCCATATTTGCTCTAGTTGTGTGGCATGTGGCACCGTCTTGTTGACACCACATATTTTCTAAGTCGTATTTTTCAATAGCAGGCAAACAAAAATCGGTTATCATGTGGCCATAACGCTCCGAATTGACGGTGATAGTCATTCCATCGTCGTCTTCGAAGAAGTAACGTTCAATCACACCTCCGGACCAAAGAGCGCACCAAACAGTGACTTTTTGTGGATGTAATGGCCTCTCTTCAATTACTTAAGGATTCTCAGAACTCCAAATGCGACAATTTTGTTTATTAACATACTCACCGAGTGAGAAATGTGCTTCGTCGCTAAAGAAAATTTTGTTGGAAAAATCGCCGTTAACCACCTGTTGTTTAAGCACCCATTTGACGTAACTACGGCGGCGTTGTAAATCTTCAGCTGGCTTCAGTTGTTGTGTGAGCTGGACTTTATATGGATGTAGGTGTAGATCCAAATTCAAAATACACCATAATGCGCCGTACGTAAGACAGTCCTATTTACTGAGAACGACGAGGAATCGACACATTCGGGTCTTCGGCAACACTTTGACTTTCACTGACAGCAGCGATATTTTCAGTGGTACAAGCGAAAAGAATATGCACAGGCCTTACAATATCTGTAACCAATAATAGTGGTTTCAAATTTCTTTACAATTTTGCCAATTGCTTGCCTAGTTAGACGATTACATATGTAAACCATAATCTCCCCTTAAAGCACGATATGTGGCTGTGGCAGAATCACCATTTTTGTAGTTGGTTTTAAGGGCCCTTTCACACCAAACGAATCCGAATCAATCAGAATCACTCCGAATCAAGTTGAATCTGATTGACCAAGATTCAGCTTCGAGCGCTCCGTTTAAATGTGAAGGGATTCTTTTCCCGCCTTCAGACCGGACAAATCTGGTTCAATCAGGTTTGATTCGAGGTCGCACTTGATTCAACCTGTCAGATTCCTCGTCCGGTCAGTCTTGAATCAACAACCATACGAGAGAGAGAGCAACTAAAAGAAGGAAAACAAAAAGAAGATGAAAGGATTTTTATAGATTCAGGTTGATTCAGCTGGTGTGAAAGAGTGGAGATGACGAATCAGATTCAACTTGATTCAGAGTGATTCTGATTGATTCGGATTCGTTTGGTGTGAAAGGGGCCTAACATGTCGTATGCATTGTGCGATAATTAAGCGAACCATTTTCGTAAATGTCACACTTTCAACTGAAAAAAAAATTGGTGTAACAACTTAGTTTGACAGATGTCGAATTCCAGTTCTAAACTTTTGAAACCTTAAAATGGATTCAATTCGATATCGTTATTAGTTCGTAAGATATTTTGGGTTAATCAAAATTTTATAAATTGCTTTGCTAAGAAAACCACAAACTCAATTTTTTGAAAGTCCCTTCTGCATCTTTCTGCATTATTATCTGTACAAAAAAATGTATTTGAAGTCGATATCTCTACTGGTTCTTGAGATATGGACGACGAAAAAAGCTTCCCGCACACACAGGCATTTCTTTAAAAATCTACGGAACTTGAAACGTCGAGAAATGTCAAAATTTTCAATTTGACAAATCGGACCGAATACAAAACATCCTATGGGAAGTTAAAAATATAAAATTATGTTGAAAACGGGTGTTTTTAAAACTTGAGCAAATAGTTAAAATTAAAGTTTGTATTCGATATTAACACTAAAAATTAACTCCGAAACGTATTTTTCAAAACTATGAAAGTATTATATTCAAGCTTGCTAAAGACTTAATAAAGAGTCAAGTAAAGACTCATAATTAAGGAGAATTTCCCTAAACTATGTAAGATACTAAAATGTTTAAAATTGTACCTAGAAGATAGAAAGATTTGTACTTTTCAAAATCATAATACAATTTATTGTTAAGAGATATTTTGAGTTCGAACTTAGCCTTGAGACCCCGGTTTTTTGTTGTTTTTAGCATTTTTATAGGTGCATATTTCAAAAACCTGATGTGATAGAAAAATTTAAAGACAAGATTCGAATTAAGGACATCTACTCTTTAATCCTTTAAATAAGTCTTGTTTTGTTTGTGTTCGTGTAATTTTGTCGATCATTGTAATTTAGGCACGAAAAACGCGTTTGCTGCCCACTGTGCCGATCGCGGAGTGGCGGCAGTAGCGTTGGTTGTAGCGGTGAATAAACGAGCATATACAACACCAAATTGTTGGGGTAGGTGGGTGCTTGGCTGTGCTTATTGTCAGTCGGTCAAAATTGTTGTGTTATAAACAAAAATAAAACTATCTGAAGGACGTTTAAGTTTGAGCTT
Source organism: Eupeodes luniger (assembly GCA_951509635.1). NCBI lineage: Eukaryota > Metazoa > Arthropoda > Insecta > Diptera > Syrphidae > Eupeodes > Eupeodes luniger. The sequence continues at coordinate 231,211,905 of OX608073.1, read as the reverse complement.
GAGTATTCACACTGTTTTGTCGTTTGATGATGGTTTAATTGGTTTTTGTGTTTTTTTTTTTTTAAATTGTCCATCATTGAGGGTTGCAAGTTGTTATAGGGAAATGCAATTTTGTAGCTCGACTTTGACATAATTAATTTTTTCTGTCAAGTTTTTGTACAACAATAATATTCATCATCATGGTCATGTAGTGTAGATTGTAGATGATTTTTTATAATCGTAGATTTATGAACTTCAACAGAAAAATAAAATAAAAGAATATAGTTCTGCATGGATTGCATCAGTGGAAATTTAGGTCAGGGAGTAGGTACATTATTATGTAGGTACAATGTTCTCAAGGAGTTATTATTTTGTATTTTTTGATTTTGTCACTTTTTCAAGGAGAGACCTCATTATAAAGAGAAAAATGCATATTCAAGTGAAAGTAAGTGTATTAATTTATTGTTTTTGATATGGTGGTACTCGTACTAAGCCTTTTTTAATTGATATTGCATCATTTAATGTGTGCATTATGGATCCCATGAAATGGTGATCTCGGGATCCAATCGAACAAGGGTATTACATCAGTTCTGCCTCTGCTTCAGCTTCTGTATGTCCGCCTGATGGTTGTGGAGTGTGATATATGCAGAGAAGTTAAACACCCAAAGTAGGGAAATACCAATCATCGACCAGCATTTTTATTGTAATTCACACGTGGATTTAGGTTGTTTTGATTATAATAATATACCTATCCGGAAATTATGCCATTATATACTTGTTTTTATATGTTTTTTTAAGTTTTAATTGCGTTTTTGCAATAAAACAAAACGATACTACTACTGCAGTGTGGTTTAAAAGAAAAAAAATGAAAACAAATGTATTACATAATATGATAAATTTAAGTAGGACAACAATATGTGCAAATAATATTATGTTTCACAAAATAATAATAATTAAGATAAGTATAGTTATTAATATGGTAACGAACATTTAAGAGTGATTCATTGAACTCTTTGAATTTCGACGAGTTGCTTAAAAGATGTTTTTGCATTAAAAATACATAATTTTGGCAAAGACATTTAGGTTATCTGTGTTGTTGCATGTTTTTCTTAGAACCTCTTAGTTGTAGGTACCTGCGAAAAAAATATCAACACAATTTACTAAAATATAGGGTTTTTTCAAGAATTGCGGGTAGATGTTGTCAATGTCAATCGTGGCGTTTGCTGTGTGGCACTTAGCACAGTCCTGCTGGAACCACATGTCGTCTAGGTCCATATGGTTCAATTTGGGCCATACAAAATTATTTGTCACCGTTATGTAGCGCTCGATGCTGACGGTGACCGCCTCACTAACGTTCGTTTTCAAAAAAGTACGGACCAATTACGAAGCTGATCCTTTTGAGGATGTATTATCACCTGGTGAACCTCGCGTGGCTTGGTGTCGTCCCATTCATCAAAAAATGCTCCTCGTCACTAAAGATGATTTTTTATCCAAAATTGGGGTCCTCTTCCAAACGATTCCCAGTCAGCTAACAACCGGCGGCGTTGTCTATGGTCATGAACTTTGAGCTCCTGGGTCAGTTAGATCTTGTACGGGTGTAGGCCCAAGTCCCGACGCAAAATTCGCCAAGTTGAAGTCTGTTAAAGGCCGAGTTCTTGTGCACGGCGAGGAATAGACTGCCTCGGGTTTTGCTGTACCCTTTCACGGACCGCGGAGAACACCCATTTTGATAAAGTTTTATCATTTGAACGTGCTGTTCAATCGTGTAACTTGCATGATGATTTGGCATAAGCAACTGAATAATAAACAAAAGATTTGACAGATGTCACCATAACAAAATGGCCGCCAAAATCTACCCTCGCCAATTGAAAAACCCTTTATAAGGTTTTCCAATAAGGATTTGAGATTTGAAAACTTTTTTTTTAAATTAAAACGCAAACGATTTGAGACATTTAAATTTCGGTGATTTGGCGATTGCGGGCAAGTTTTCAGCGAATGATTCGGCCGGCTTAAACCAATGACTTAACATAGCCCCAACGAAAATAGTCTAGAGGCGTTAAGAAACATGTCTGCCAATCGACTGACCTATTTGTTGAGATAATACGCTCATCAAACTTACTGTTCAATAAATCGATTGCGAGGTGTGCTCTGTGTCTCTTATGGCAACATACTGATGTTGAAACCACATGAAAGCAAATGTGCATTTTCAACCGAACCTTTGTCATTTTAAAAAAAGAAGCGCTCTTAAGGTTTCGGTCACCGAATTTTAATGACTTGCAGACGTTGCTCGTTCGGGTGCTTTACATGATGAAAATTTCGAGTTTATTGAATAAATCGACAATGACAGTTCGATGATAAGGAAAAGGGTGAAATCCTAAATTAAATTCAAAGTTGTCAAGTCTCTATTTGGAAAACCCTATATCTGAAACTAAGAGTACATTATTTTTCTTGCTAAATCCTATGTTAATTTTTTTTAGAATTTTTAAATGGAGAAGGAGTTAAGAGGGGATATTCGTGCACATTGGTCTTAAGGATTTGAATATTAAAAAAAAAAAGTAGCAGAGTTGTGCACAGCATGATCAGAGTGATTTCTTATGCGGATGACGTTGCTATAGCGGTCTCAGTACAGCATCTTAACACCCTTATTCCTTAGACAAACTAATACTTTAGGCTGATGCCTACAACCCTAAATTTGGAAATGGTTATACATATCTGTAATCAAACCTATTTTAATGTACGGTGTGACAGTATGGGGGATTGCTTTAGAAAAAGGTATAAACCGCGTGAAACTGAATAAAGTCCAACGTTCAACTTACATATTATGTAAAAGAGAATCGCTTCAAACGACCCCATCTGGATACTCTACCTTACCTAACACTTCTTGATTTATTTAGCAACAAAATAGCTGCAAGCTCTGCTCCATCATTGCAAGATCATTGGCCACTCCATAATTCTTAAGTACATAAAATCAATTCCAAAGCACACAGAATACACCATTCCCCAACTGCAATTCGTCAGAAACTTCCAAATTTATATGTCTACCAGATGTTTCTGGGAGATTAGGGCATTCCCGAAAGACGATTCAATCCACTTTTACACAGATGGATCAAAAACAAATGAAGGGGTTGGTGGAGGTGTGTACTCTGAACGACTGAAATTAGGTCTCTCATTCCGTCTTCCCAATCATTGAAGCCTGTTCCAAGCGGAACTTTTGGCGATAAAAGAAGTCTTGTCCTTGCTTAAAGAAAACGTGGTATCAACATCTGATATCCGTATTTTCTCAGATAGCCGCTATCAAATCTCTGGACTCTGTCTCTACAAACTCTATAACAGTCCCTAACTGCCAAACGTCCCTAATGGAGATGGCACAACAGTGTAATATTCACCTTTGCTGGGTTCCGGGCCATGGAGACATTGCAGGAAATGGTACAGTGCAACCCATTCTACCACGTTTGGCTAGAGATGGCATACCAATCGCTAAACTACACTATATTTAAAGCACTCAAGGTGCTTGCTCTCTCCAAGCAGAACGCATATAAGCTCGATAATATGTGTATATATGCTCGATAGTCGTATTCTCAAATAACTTTTGCAGAAGCTGTATGGACGAGGATGAGTAGGAAACGGGTTGGGGGCAAAATTCTGCCGGGGTCAAAATTCTTTTGTCAAAATTCTGCTTTCAAAATTCTGCTTTTCAAAATTCTGCTTTCAAAATTCTGCTTTTCAGAATTCTGTTTTTCAAAATTCTGCTTTTCAAAATTCTGTTTTTTAAAATTCTGTTTTACAAAATTCTGGAAATAATAAAAATAAGGTTTGGAAAATGTTAAAAAGCGCATAAGCGAGATGTTTAGACGCAATTAATTTTTGCTCTCTTAACTTAGTCAGGGTCTTAGACAATGGTTAGTGTCTTTTCTTATCCCTTCGTGATAGTGTGTTATAAAGAGAATAATTAAAAAGAGAACAGATCTCAGCCATGTAGGTTATCTAAAGCGTATTGCTAAGAATATTAATCTCTCCACTTTAAAGTAATTTGCTTTTCGTTTTTTAATTGTTGTTATTATTTTTTGTTTACATTTTGTTTTTGTTGTTGTTATTTTTGCTCTATTTTCAGTTATTGTTTATAATTATTAAAAGACGAAATTTTGATTTTTTTTTTTGTTAAAATTGAAACAAAAACCATGTTAAATTGACTTTTCCGTTAATAAATATACTATTAAAAAAAAAAGCAGAATTAGCAGAATTTTTTTTTAATATAAATGTCCAGAATTTTGAAAAGCAGAATTTTGTAAACCAGACAAAAAAAAAGCAGAATTTTGAAAAGCAGAATTTTCGTTAAAAAAGCAGAATTCTTAAAAGCAGAATTTTGAAGCCAGAATTTTGACCCGATCCCGTAGGAAAGTTCTTCACCTCTTCTGTACATGCCGTGCTCTAGCTCAAAAACGCAAGAATTACCTAGGAGAATTCTTTCATAACGATCTAAACGATTTCAATAATATTAACATAATCAGTCTTTCACGTTTCGTAAGGGACTCAAGTGATTGAGCTTAGAAGAAAACCTCAAGATTCATCTGGTGGTATCACAATAAGCCATTAAACTGGCCAAAAGACCTCTGTACAACATTCTGCCGTCTTTATGTTGCCTATATCATACAATACTAAATTGAGCTGAAGGGTTAACCGATGGCCAATCGTGAATGTCCTGCTATTACGACTGAATTATTTGTGTTTGGGGGGAAGAGGGAAATGTATCTGCATATTATAACAAACATTCTTTCATTGTTTCCAAATTTAGAACTATAGTTATGTCGCCTTTCATTTTAAAACTCTTTTTTAATTTTTCCAAATTACCTAAGCTTTTTATAAGACCCTTTTGCTTTACATATGCGAATTGTAGACAACTTTAGTTAGGAACATTTATTTACCTGATCAGTGTTGCAAATAAATGCGTGTTTGATTAAAATGCACTATAACTTTTTGTTTCATTAACATAAATTAAATGTAGTATATGAATAGTTTACGTTTTATCCAAAACAATAAACATTAAGACGATTAAAGTGTTCCAAAAAGGCGAACATCATTTTTGTCAACCCTGAACATTTAAGGCAATTTTTCTAAAAAAATCAATATGTATTGGACCATTGAAGCAAATTTCATAAAAATATGATTTTGGAACGGGGTTTCTTGGTAAAAGTTTAACTACTTTCCCCACAGCTCAAAAAAACATTTGACATCACAAATTGTTGTTGACTGTTTTCAAGGAAAGAAAAAACTTGATTAATTCAAAATTCTTTCGTTTTCATTTTGATTTTAATAAAAGTTAAATTAAAAATTTCCCTAAAATAATGTATCACGTGTTTATATTGCACCTTTCTCTTCACACAATTTACAATTTAGTAATGCTTTAAATTATTTTCATAAGACCTTTTCTAAAAGAGAAACAGCAAATATTCAGGTTTTTAAAAAGAAACCTTGAATAAGACATCGCCAATTTGATATTACAAATTATGTCTAGCATCAGTCCATTGAGAACCAAGGCCTAGTGACTTACAACTCTCAACCATTCCAGTGCACGAGTACTGTTGTCATGGATGGAGGGGACCTACAGTTTTAAGCCGAATCCGAACGGCTGATTTGAGAAAGCACTTTGGAATTACTCTTGGAGAATTTGTCAATTCGTCGCAAGAGGCAGTACCCGTGAAAAAAGCTTTAGATGGCACAGACAGGGATTAAACCCAAGACCTCTGGCACAACAGTCCAACGCACTAACCATCATGCCAGGGGTACCAATTTCAAATTAAGTTGCCTTTAAATTCCTGAAACTCGTCTTTAATTCCATCTTATTTTTTGACGCACATAAATATTGTAAGGCTTTCTTAAAGTGTTTTTTCTTTCAAAATTGTTTTTCTTTTAAATACAAAAACTCTTAAAAAATTAAAGAAATCTACTTTTTGAAGTGAATTTGCTTTGGTTGTTCTAGAACTGAGATTTAAACACGAATTTCAAGAATATTAATGTCTTAAAAACAGCAAAAGTGAGACTTTCCTTAAACTAATGGGTAATTAAAAAACATTATAAACGTTTCATATCTTTTAACTTAATACAAAAGTTTTGAATCTCTCGAAACTAAAGTAAAAAAAGAGGTTCCTTAGCGTTTAATTTGTGAGTTTCACACTAAAGTTTTTTGCCAACTAATTTGTTTAATTTAATTTTTTGAAAAATTACGTACATGTACCTATTTCCTAACTTAGATTCAGGAACCAAACATTATTCTCTCTACAATTTTTAAGTTTTGTTGACTCCATTTAGATCAAAATAATTTCAAAAGGTTAACGCAAAACAGTTGTTTGTTTGAATTTGTCTTCTAGCCTCAACCCTCTAAAGAACTATTGTAATTTAGCTCTCAAATATGGCATATTTCAAATAAAACAGTAAGACCATGCCTTGCTGGACAATAAGGTTCTAAAATAATCTAATAAGTAAAGTTTTCATATGTAAATGTTAGGTTAAGATACACACTGTGTTATTTAAATTTCGTCAGCCTCCTATACCGAACTTAAAAAAACATTTTTAAACGGTTTTCAAAATCTCGTCTCTATGTTAAGTGTCTGACACCTTTAATAAAAGTCTGAATCTGCTCTTGCATAAATGGTTAACGGTGTTATTCCATTAGCTCAAGAAAATGCACTTCTTCTGATATCCAATTTCCAAGGTTTTTCAGAAAGTTCTCTATCTTTTGACACCTCATTATTTAAAATTGGGTCAGTGTGAGAGTCGGAAAAGAAATACTTCTTTACGAATTATAACATATAATAATCCTTAATACCATGTCTTGAATTCATGCAATCCTGATGATTACCATCAGTTAAATTATTTCCCTTCATAAAATTATCAATACATTTATTCAGATTATATTCTGCAACCTTTTAAAGTGTTGCGTAGTAAAAGTACCTTTTTGTATAATAAAAACAATCCATCATCATCCAAGTTGCTCTTCCCCACTTCTGATGGTGTCACGAACTGTCTCTGATGGCATAAACTAATCCTATCATACCCAAACCACTATTATACCTTCCTAAATGAATGTGAATGTTCTGAATGCACACGTGAATGATGCAATTTTTATGCAAATATGTAATCAGCTCAGTCAATGTAATTTCGTGTGACATTCAAAATTTTATTATGCGTTAATAAAATTTTCCATAAATATATTTTGCATGGCAAAAAGTTTCACTTCTCGACTTTGATTTCGCTACAATTTCGAAGTTCAAGTTGAATTTCCATTACCATTAAAATGTCGTTCAATTTTATATTTTATTAATGTTCCCACCCACCCACGAAATAAGTCAATAAATTTGATCAAGAAATTGTTTAAATATTTTAAATTATTGTATACCTTCCGTAAATATTTATCCAAAACAGGCTTTTTAGGAAGTGAAATATTTGCATTGAATTTAATTTACGACAGCATCTATTTTTATATTTATGTTTTTATTTGTATTGTTCATATATTTGCATGATGAAATGGAGACTCAACATTTTGGTATTTCTGGACAAAGTTCAGATGTGGCGTATTAGTTTTTTTTTCACAGCTGAGCTGTCTGATGGGTGCTAAGTTCGCTACGCATCGCAAGCCATCATAACAATCAACTGTGACATAGTTTTGTATTTTATTATTTTTATTTTGTTTTAATTTATAATTTTGATGCATTTGATTTATGACGAAAATTGCAGTTACAATTTAGCTTTTATTCGTTTGATATATGTGTACCTTACCTATGGTACTTATAGACGTTTGGGCTTGAGACAAAATTAGTAGGTCACAATATAATATTAAATTTATGTAATTGGAGCATTTAGAATGGAAAACGGGACGGAAGGTGTGGTTTATTTACTATTTTTCTTGTACATTTGAATTCTGACTATAAAAACTAGTTTTAACCCGCCTTGGGAAGATTCCATTTAGAAGTCAATGCAGGTGAGAGTGTTATAGGTTTTAGTACAGATGTGAATTACTTATTAAATTGAGAAAAGATTAATTTTAAAATTATGAGTTTGGAGTACTATTTGGTTTTTGAAAAAAATTAAACTTATGTTTTGAAAATGACAATCTTAACATGTATCCTTAGCTGCTTTGGCTTTTTACTTGTGTTTAGAAATCTTTAAAAAGGTGTCCAAAGTTAACGCAAGATTTGAATTAGACGCAATTCGTGTAGCCCTGCCAGAGTTGTAAAAGAATAAGTAGTGTAGATGTAGGTCTTAAAATATGTTTACACATTGATTTGTAAAATTTTAGAATACCACGTAATAGAAACAATTGAATATGGTTTTAAAATTGAGAATTTTAAACTCTGTTGACATTTCTGTTTACTTAGGTTTGGTAATTCATCATGGATCGTAGAAATTAATAGTAAATAACGAATAGGATGTAGTAGTACCCGTGGCGTGATGGTTATTGCGTAGGGCTGTTGGTCTTTAGCAGGGAGCGGTTAATTCGCCAATTCTCTTTAACATTTACACCATCGATCTGTTAAGTAGTCTAACCAAGGCAATTTCACTGACGATCTAACTGCGTTCAGAACGGCCCGGAAGGTTAAGGTTATTAGAATTCTCTTGCAGGGTGATTTCGACATGATTCAGCGATATTGCGACGGCTGGAAACCGAAAATAAACGTCCAGAAGTCGGAGACAATTTTGTTCCGAACTCCTTTGGCTGGGGTCATATGGGATACGTGCACAAGAATTGGAGCAAGATGGTTATCGTTGATCTTCACGGGAAACGATTAACGAGCAAAAGTGTAGTGGAGTACCTTGGTATCTGGTTAGATCAATATTTATATTTCGACAGACATATATGAATGCTGCTCTGACCAGGGCCAGAGGAGCCTTCGGCCTGAAGAATCTGCAGTTTTACAGCAGTCGGTTTGACCCCAGAGTGAAGATAATTTACAACATGGCCCTTATTCGACCGATGATCGTTCATGGTTGTCCTGTGTCGTTCAACGTTGCCCCTTTCCAGATGGAAATATTTCGGGTGTTTGAGAGGCAGTGTTTACGACGCTGTACTGGCTTATATTGAACAGATGAATCTTCTTACGTTAATTACTATTCAAACGAGGTCCTATACAACGGGGCTCGAATCAACAGCATTGATAATTTCATGATAAAACTCGTTCGAGGTCACTTTGCGAGAACTATGATTTCGACCAACAATTTAATTTTCGGGGCGTTCTATATAAACGACGAATAGTCCACGATTCTTCCAACAGAGGCATTCCTTCCTTCTTAGATAGGTGCGGTATGATACAGGATAGATTGGCAGTTCCACTAATCTACCACGTCAGACGATGGACCGTGGATAGGCGACTCCATTCGGGACTTATTTGCGCAAGACGAAGCAGAGCTCCTTGGGTTCAATAGGGCTGTGTCCGAACGGGACCGAATTGATAAGGTGAAGCAGGAGCACCAGTTTTGGTGGATTCAATCGAAACTTGATCGTGTATAATAGGGGGGGGGGGCGGTTAGGCCTTGGCCATCTTTCATACCTATTTTATAGTTTTAGTTTTAGACATTGATCAGATTTGCTGCTGTGGTTGTTCTAGTTTAAAGTAGTGTTAAGGTAGAATAGGTACTTTAAGTAAGCTTTAAGTTTCATTTGAAGGATCTTATTTTAAGGAGCATTGAAGTAATTTAAGAAGCCAGTAAGTTAGTTGTAAGTTTTGGTTAATTAGGCTTGTTCTGTGAATTTTATTTAAGAGACGATCCCTTGATCCATTTTTTTCCAATTTGTCTTTTTTGTTCAAATTCATTATTTTAACAGCCACCTGGCTTTAAAAAAAAATGTCTAAGATTTTGTTTACCAAGTTGTAAGACAAAAGATCTCAAGCGACTTCGGACAATGTAATTACTTAAAACATTTATGATTCACATAAGGTTTTTAAGGTATACTTTGTTAATTTTTGTGTTCAAACATTTTTCTACATCAATAAGTGTTTTTTAGGCGCTTACCTTGAACTGACTTTAACCTCTTCTCTCACTTTTTAATTGAATTGAAGATAATAGAACAAAAAGGTATGAACTTATTGTTTCATTTTTCAATAATACCAATAAAATGTTTAAAGTTCGTTTAACCCTTGTTTACTTTATCTATTTATTGATTTTAACAAAGAATAATTTGCTTTTTATTTTAAAGTTAAGGTCTCTTAAACAATAAAAATGTCATCTAACCCTATATCTATCGGTCATATGAGTTTTTGAACCCTCACAATCGATACGAGTACTTAACTCTGCGTCATGTGTCACAGCAAAAAGCTTTGAAAAATGCCAATGCTGTTATACCTATAGTGCTAATGTTATCGACCTAAAGCGGGCCAAGTGCAGATCGATGATAATACATTTTTGGTATTCTACAGTGGGGCATACTGTTCTAAATAATTACAAAAATTGTTTTAAAATTTATTGATTGGCATACACTACTTAAATTTTAAAAATTTGTTAAAGTGCGTATCTACCAATATAAGAATCAAGATCTTTAAATACACTAGATTCATTTTTTCAAATCTCAACCTTATAAAAGCTTTTGATTTACAAAATCTTCCAATTTGTGTGAACTACTATTACACTGTGGTTCATTTCACATTTAGACTGGCTTATTTTTTGAAACTATTATTGTTGTCTTTATTGTTTTGTAAACCCAGATGAATGAGCCGTACAGGGCTACATTGGCTAGGTTAACCAAAATGCTATCGGCTTCAAGTTTTTGTCATATTACACAGCATGAATTCCGTAAGGTTGTCACTTGTCTCTCATAAAATAGATTTTAATGAGCAATCTGTACGTGCTCCATCAGCAGCACAACCCAAACCGAGACAAGATGCAAATGTACATCTCATGGAATAATTTTGTTCGGGGAGCCCCTATAGACATAGCTATAAAGGCTGTGTTATGAGAGTCGTTTATATCTTTCAATTGCCATATTTAAAAACATTTATATTTTTGTGTTTGAATAGCATGGCACGGGTTGCGATATGGCGGGCGGATTTATATTAGTCTGTTTTCATTGTCATGGCCATTTCCGAAATGTGTTTTATAATATTTGATGACTTTATGTAAATTGACATATTTTTTTTAAATTAAATTTTATCATCAAAAGATTCATATAATTTGCAACCTTCTACAAGCAAAATATTTTGTTCGTCTATCTGTGTAAATACGGAAGTTAAACAACGATATTTGGGCAAATGGTTTTGTTTGTTTTTATTTGAATCTAGTTTAATGTCATTTTCTAAGGATGAAATTTATAGAAATCTGTACAAAAGATTCTATATTTAGGGTGTTCTATATTTTATTTTATTTTATTTTATTATTAAGTTATGCTGTATTAAGTATTTATTTGTATTGGACAAACAAAGAATTTTAAAGATTGTGAAATTATTTATTGAAAAAAATTAACCACTATTTTTAATGATATGTATTGGATATCCATTAAAGGAATGTGTGTAGGTATGTGATTTATTGGAATTTATTATTATTTATAAACTAACATTAAGTTTACAATATTAACTTACATCTAAACTCAAAACTAACATTATCTCAACTTTTTATAGTTAAAGCTTGAAGATTTCAGATTGTTATTTGCAGAGTCAATGAGTATAGAGAATTTGTTAAATTTACAGATTAATTGATTGAGAGGACTATTATCGCCATAGTTCAATCTGCTTAAAATAGTTCTAAGGGGTAAATTTCGTCTTAAACTAGACTCTGATTGAAATACAATCCACAAAGAATAGATGAAATCGTTCCATTCAATATACCAACTTTAAAGCAAAAATGCAAATTTTCTCTGTGACCGAAAGAGATGAGAGATTTATCAAGAGAAGGCTTTAAGTGCATAAACGTAACAAAGTCTATCAGTCCAGGGAAAAAAACGAAGACAGCATCTTAAAACCTACTATATTTTCTATTCACCAGTATGAACGAAAGTACAGTACTTTCTTCTATTGGCTTAGATCAAGATATTCGTAGCCTTACCTTGGCCACACCAATACAACACAAGCGTTTTCAAGAATTGGCTGGACAAAAGAAATATACAGAATTTTAATAACATATCGATAATGGAACTCTCAGGAAAATCTTTTGACGAAACCAAGTGTTTTTTTTTTTTAGCTTTTTTTATAAAATAATTATAGTGATCAGTAAACGTTAACTTTGAGTCCCGCACAGCACCAAAGTCAGAAAAACTGAATTCTTTATTCAAACATGACGAATTCAAAATAACTATTATATTACGTTTGCATGTAAAACACATTGTCAAGGATATCAATAAAAGGGGTGAGTCAATTTTTGAATATATTCTCTGTTCTAATTTATCGATATGTAATAGGGGTTATCACCCTACCTTTCGAAACAAAAACATGGAGGAAATCATAGATTTGACACTTAGTAGCAATAATAGTAAAATTTCAGTTGAAGACTGGAGAGTCTCACCTAAAGAATCTTTTTCGGATCACTTTAGGATACTCTTCTCTATAGACAGGAACTTTACTGAAAAGAAACCTTACAGGAACCCAACTAGAACGAATTGGACAGAGTACGAAAAATGGATGGAAGACTGTATTGATCCACCAGAGGACAATACAAGTCTAAGTACTTCAACCATTGACACTGTTGTCCAAAACTTGTCTAGCAAAATGAGAATGTCTTTTGAAAAACACTGCCCTTTACCTCGTTCTAATTACTCCACTAAACCACCCTGGTGGAATGGTGTACTAAAGAAACGCAGAACAGAAGTCAGAAAACTTTTCAATAAAGCTAAACTGAGTAAATTAGAAGAGGACTTAAAGAAGTCTTATAGAGCCGCACTTAACACTTACACCAAAGAGTTAAGGAAGGCCAAAAAGGATTCGTGGGCTTAACATTGTGAATCCATTAAAAAAACAAGCGAGGCCGCAAGGCTCCGTAGAACCCTGGCCCTTAATCCCACGATCCCGGGGTACATAAAACACCCTGATGGAACATGGTCGAACTCGAGCCTAGAGACGCTTGAACTCTTCATGGAAACTCATTTCCCCGGTTGTAAAAACTCAGAAAGTTCCGATTGCTTGCAATCGAACACGCTGGATTTTACTCACACGGAATCAAAGTTAGAACTAAATCGGGTTATTACTGAGCAGAAGATTATCTGGGCAATAAACTTGTTCAAACCCTATAAATCAGCGGGACCAGACGAGATTTTCCCAGCTCTTCTTCAAAATGCTCTCAAAGTAATAACTCCGTGGCTAAGGGTAATCTTCATAAGTTGTATCAAACTTAGATACGTCCCTAATAGCTGGAAAAAGGTCAAGGTAGTCTTTATCCCAAAAGCAGGGAAACCGACTCACTCGACCGCTCAGGATTATAGACCAATAAGTCTGTCTTCATTTCTCCTTAAGACACTGGAGAGGATAATTGATCTACATGTTAGAGAACTTCTCAACAAAAACATTTTGTGCAGCTACCAACACGCTTACCTTAAGGGTAAATCAGTGGAGACTGCTCTGCATGAAGTAGTTTCACATATTGAGAAAAGTCTTGAACATAAAGAATATACACTGGCAGCATTTCTTTATATCGAGGGTGCGTTTAATAACGTTAAAACGGAATCGATCAAGACTGCCTTAGTTGAAGTTGGAGTTGAGTCTGTCATTGTCGATTGGATTTTCACCATGTTAAATGGCAGAATTATCAACTCTCAAATAGGAGTTAGCACTATCGAGAAAACAGTTACTAGAGGCACACCACAGGGAGGAGTCATCTCACCCCTACTCTGGATCCTCGTAGTCAACAAAATTCTCACAAAGTTCAAAGATCAGGGCATTAAAATAGTAGCATATGCAGATGACATAGTGGTTTTGGTATCAGGCAAGTTTCTTACCATCATCGAAAACAGGCCGAGGTCTTTGCCATTGGAAAAGCAGCTGAATTGGCACATCGCGAAAAGCTAAGCTCTTCGGAGATTACTTTTTTCGTGGACAGCCAGGCTGCTATCAAAGCCTTACCCAGTGAGACCATAAGATCAAAAGCAGTTTTAAACTGTAGGAAGGAATTAAACAAAATCTACCACACTAACCGGGTAAAGCTCTGCTGGGTTCCCGGACATAGCAATATAGAAGGGAATGATATAGTAGACGAACTAGCCAGGAAAGGGTCAAAAGCAGACACAAGTAGTAGTGACCATTCAGTTAGGGGACCACTCGTCCCGATTGGGGTACTCAAGAGGAAGATAGACCTTAAACTAAAAGAGAAAACCAATATCTCCTGGAAATCCAGGAACGATTGTGTAATCTCTAGAAGTTTATGGCCTAACACAAATGAAAAGGAAACTCGGTATATTCTATCGCTGAGTAAAAATAACATTAAAATCTTGATAGGTGTACTAACAGGTCATTACGCCATTGGCACAATGGCTAACAGAATAGGGGCATTTGCACCCAATTTTTGTAGGAGCTGTCAGGATGAGGAGGAAATGGAAACCATTAAACACCTGCTCTGCGACTGTCCGAACCTCCAAACCAGCCGACTCCGTCATTTCGGAAACAGGTTTGTTGGAGAACTGGATGATCTAGCACAGGTCTCAATGGAGAGCATGAGGAAATTTATAGATAGCACAGGCTGGTTCGTTAACGAGCCAGTCTACGCTAATCGACAGAATTGAATTGAACTGAGGAGCATCGATGCTAAATTTTTACTTTTACAGGGGATCACAATGGACCAGTAGGCCCCCGTGTACGCAACAGCTTCTTGCTGTGCACACCCCTTACAACCTAACCTAACCTAACCTAAAACACATTGTCTTACATTATTTGTCAATATTTAAAACCAAACGATTTTTATTGCACTATTCCCAAAATGTATTTAGATCTTTTTAATGGAGTATAATAATACAAATTTAAACATCGCCTGAACAGATTAGTGATGTAGAATTATTTAAAACAAAAGGATAGTCATTAATAAATAAAATAAACAGTATTGGATCAAGGTGGCTCCCTTGAGGTATACAAGAATTTACTTAAAATTGACAAGGGCTACTCCTGTACATGACGCTATAATATTTATCTTTAAGATATGGTAAAATTCACATAAATAAACCGGCTTTAAGTCCAATTTAACTTAATTTATTAAGAACAATTTCATGATATAATTTGTCGAATTCCAGTCTGTAAAGATGCAATTGACTTGAGAGTGTTTTTCGAATGCATCCAAACAAAAAGTACAGAATTGTAGTAAATTTGTATTTTTTGATTTTCACATATAAAAGAAGAACAATTTAAAGAAATTATGTCACAGACAAGCTATTTTGGAATAGCAGACAATTTCGCTATATGACGATAATTCGTAACTAAATTTGTGTATAACCTTTTTTATGGACTGGTATTAGGTATGAATATTTCCAAAGATCTGGGAACTAAGAACATTTCACAGACTCGTTGAAAAGTAGAAACAATGTATATGAAACATGGGACACACATTTTTTTCTACAAAAATGATGGTATTTTATCAGGACCAGAATTGAAACATTCATTTAGTTTTAAGACATTGTCACATATTATAAGGGCACAGAAATTGAAAAATTGATTGATATAAGATGACTATGTTCTTGTGTGTAAGAAGCAATAAGAGAAGAGGTGCTTGCAGAAAAAAAGTATTGAAAGGCAGTCTTAAAATAATCTGCGAACATGTTCGAGATTGATTCTGACGAATTTTGAAAGGTTATACTAGCTGGATATCCGTCAAATTTACGTAAGCTATTAACGTATCTCCAAAAAACATATGAGGGTTGGTTTTTAGATTATACTTAGGAGAAGAAATTAATTGAGAGTAAAAGTTTGAATAAGTCACAAAGTCGTATTGCGGTTCTTGGTGAACTCTAAGTGTCTCATAACGATAGATTGAACTTCAACCATTTAATTTTTTAAAGTTTTTAAATGCGAATCGAACCATGGCGGGCTACTATTTAAAGTTTTTAATTCGTGCAGAGTGATAGTATCTAAAAAAAAGAGGCTAAAATGCCACCCACACTTATAAATTTCCATCCCGTATGTGGATTTGTCTTACTCAAATTTTTAACAAAATATTTATAACAATATTTTTTGGGTGAGAAAAATAATTTGAAGTCAATGTCTTTTTTTGTTCTTTTAATACTTGAGTCGAAAAGCGTTTCTTATCAGTTTTTTTGTTGTTTCTGTGTTTTTTTTTTTCTAAGAGATAAAACAAACAATAACCAACATTATTTTGCATGTAATGAAATAGTTTTATTTCAAAATCTATTTTTGTTAACAAGGTTTTTATTCGAAACCCAATTTTTAACAATAATTTTAGTAGCATTTCTTGATTAGGATTTTTGGAGATTTGATTTTTCTAAGATATATTACCACAGAATGAAATCATTTTGAAGTCAATACCTTCATATATTCACGAAATAACAAGAATCGAACATAATTTTTTACAAGTTTTGCGTATTATTTTTTGCAGAGTTAAATTTTTGTAAAAAAAACTGACTATTGTATTTTTATAAGAAACTAGCTGACCCGACAAACGTTGTTTTGTCATATAAATAATTTCTAGAGAATATTTTTCTAGAAATAAATAATTAACTTATTGTAAGTGTGTAAGGATGTAATATATAAGTGGGAGAGGCATAGAGCACTGTAAACGGTGACAAAATATTAAAATAACAAATCACCAAACAAATTTTTTTAATTTATTAAAATTAATTATATACAAATCGGTAATTATGATAATACTACAAGAAAACAATATCAACCCTTAATGCAACAGAGTGTACAATATTGTTTGTGATCCCATCTTTCGCCAAATACAAACAAACTGGATGGTTTGAGTTCAAAAACTCAGTTGGATAATTTACAGCTTCGGCAGCATCACAAACTGTATCAATAGATTTGTATGACACCAAGTCTCCTGGTAACAAATGTTGTATCTTGAGATTTAATTCGTTGACATCCACATTTTTTGCTGTTAAAATTGCTCTTTCTGCCAGTCACCCACGATTTGTATATTGTCTGTGTATGTACATCGGGAAATATCTGATCAATGAGAACATCTTGTGAATCAATAATCGTGCAGAAATCTACCGGTAATTTTATGCATCCAGTTTCATCTGTAGTAACTTTTCCGTCGCCTATATCTATCAACAGTTGTTTTAAGAATGTTTCAGTGGATGGATCTTAAAGTATTTGAACACGCATTTTTACTTTCAGTTGCGATAATTTTAAGCACGCGTTGATCTCATCAGCGTACGTTGAACGCGGAATAACGGGAAGTGTTTGTCTGAAATCACCTGAAAGCAGTTACAGGGTATCGCCAAATAGGCTGTCGTTGTTTTGTATATCTTTCAATGGCCTGTTCAACGCCTCAAGCGAATATTTGTGTGCCATAGTGCATTCATCCCAGATGATAATTTTACACTGTTTCGTCACTGTGGCCATAGATGATTGTTTTTTATATTGAATATTTAGTGGCAGTTTAAATACTGCATGAGCTGTTTTGCCTCCATCCAATAACGTTGCCGCAATGTCAGAAGATGCAACAGCCAATACGATACCATTATTTGAGCCTTTTTTAGCAAGAATTAGCGAAATAAGGAATGTTTTTCCAGTTGCACCTTGTTCATCAAAAAAAAAAAATCCACCTTGTCCTGCCGAAACTGCGAGCATGATGTGTTCATAAATGGTTCTTTGTTCTTCATTCATTAATGGGACATTGCAAGCAACAATCGCTGCCATTTCTACAGCATTGTATTGCAGTTCACGATCAATTCAGTGTCTATTAAATCAGATGCATTTCGATTTGATGAATGCATACCGAAATGACTGAGTGGTAAGTTGGCAATGATGCAAATATCCTCAATAGCAATCAATGCTTCATTGTACATAGCGTCACTGAATACTATCCTAAGATTGTTCCACCGTGTACGATGATGATGCAATATACCATCAGTCATTGAATCTTTGTGATTATCCCATAATGTCTCTACTTGGGCCCGGAAACATTTAGTCAGCACTATAGCGAATAGTAAGCGAATTTATTAAGCTTTACAGTTCAATCCTGCTTCAGTAAGCATACATTCCCATTGGTTGTCGTCTTCCAGCAAGCCGAGTGCAAGGCACGTATATCCTGAAATGATAATGGGCCGGCGATATTAACCAATAACAGTCGAAGATAGATGCACTCAGTCTGCCTTGGATTGACTGTAAATACTCGCCCCAAGGTGTTTGATTTGAATAAACCGGGACATGCATCAGTCGGCGTACCTTGCTTGCGAGGCATCCATTTTTTTGAAGCAGCCTATGTGACATTGCGTGATAGTTCTGAATAGAGTAATGTCCTTGCGAAAGCACCAAAAGCATCCACGGTTATCAATGTCAATGTCTACGCTGTGTGCTGTTTATTGGTTGAGCAGCGACACCTGGCGACGATAGACTGGTATCAGCTGGTGAGGATAACTGATCAATTATCACTTGCGCTGTTATCGACCGAGTTTAAAATTATTAAATTAATAATATTTATTTAACAATAGCACTTAGGAATATAAAAAAATAGATACAAACCTATTTTCAGACCTAAATGTTGTTTTTATTTTTTGTAAGAAAAACTGTCAAATCGATTGCTTCCAAAGTTTGACTGAATGTTGAAAAGTAGAATTATCTGGGATATAAAATAATTCATTGTTCGTAAAATATTCCAGGTGACAGTTAATTTTTTTCAATTTTCTTGATTTATAAAAAAAACTTTATCATCACGTCATATTAAGGGTATTCATGCAAACACAGAAAACCCATAGAAACCTTAAAAACTGTAGAATTTTCTATCGATAGATATCAACTGTCAAAATTTGTATGGGAAAAATATTCTGCAAAATAAAGACTTTTATCTCTCAAATTTGAAGCAGAAATCGTAGAAAAAAACAACAGATAAATTTTGTGTTTGTTTCTATCGTTTCCGCAAATATTTCTAATGGGGTGTTCATGTAAACCCTTTGCGGAAATTTATATTTTTCTACAAAGTAGAAAATTATATCGTTACATGAATACCCTTATTATATAGCATAAAATGGAATTCAAGGAGCTAGCGTTATTGTTTCGTGAGATATTTCGGGTTAACAAAAATTTTAACTTTTTTTTTAAATTGCTATGCTAATAAAAAGCCTCCACTCAATTTTTTTAAATGTCCTTTTTGCAATTTTTTTTAAAGTCCATTTCTCTTGGTTCTTGAGAAATGGACGACGGAAAAGCTTCCGTACGAACGTACTTACACAGGCACACACAAACATCTCTCTAAAAATCTTTTATTTAGATTCTAGGACCTTAAAACTTCGAGAAAAGTTAAAATTGGATTACGGTCACTTCCTATTTGAAGTTGAAAAACGACTTTCATTTTTAGATAATCTCTAAAATAGTCAATACAAAAACCCTTTATTGAACCTTATTTTAAACAACATTTATTTATATACAACTTTGAGTTCTTTCAAAACTACTTTTACGGCAACTTACTGTTGTGCGAAAAAGTAAACTTTTACCAAACTCACAACTGAAACTCCGGACCTTAAATGATCTCTTAGTGCACTTTAACGTTCTAAGATAATTGCACTCCATTTATTTTGGTTTCATTTTCAATCCAATTTGTATTGGCTTTGTTATGGAAACCTAATTTCGCAAATTAGATTTAATATGATGGAATTAATGTCTTGTTGTTTTTATTTGTTTACTTTATAGAGTTTTTTCGTTTTTATTTAGTATTTTGTAAACTATTCATTCATAAATGATGATACTTTTATCATGGATACTTACACTTTACCTACTTTCTCCTGTCGTCTTGTCAGTGGATGTAAGTTTTTTAAAATTGTGTCATAAAATAATATTTTAACAACGCATTTTATATTTTGAAGGCATATAATTCCACTTCCAACAAAAGACAAGGATCAATTCGTCCACTTTTACGACGAATCATAAACAAAGCTGAAGATTGTCAATCGTGTTGTAAGATTTATTCATATGAATCATCATAGAAGTTAATGAAATATTTATTTTTATTTTCAAACACAAAAGCATGTGGTGTTTCGAATAACAATAGAATCGTTGGAGGAGTTGATTCTGAAATAAATAAATATCCTTGGACTGCGATGTTCTTTTCGAGAGGAAGTTTTCGATGTGGAGGTTCTTTGATTAATAATAAATATGTCCTTACTGCCGGTCATTGTGCAAATCCTTCGGAAGCAGATAATTATGAAGTTCATTTCTTACAAAACCGAATCGACACTCAAAATTCTGATGCCATTATTCGAAAGGTAGTTTCGAATAATGTGTTTTCAAAGCTTCGTTAATTTTTATATTTTTGTCCTCAATAGATATCGGAAGTTATAGTACATCCGAATTATAATGCCAGGACCTTAGAAAACGACATCGCCCTACTTAGACTTAGTCAATCGATTCAATTTGATGATAAAATTCGGCCAGTTTGTCTTCCAGCAGCCATAAGTTCACATACTGGACAGAATGTGAGGTTAAGAAGGTTATAGTTACAATTTTGTTTACTAAATTTCTGAAAATTTGTTTAAAGGCAATCGTAGTTGGCTGGGGTGCCCTTTTAGAGGACGGAAGAGTATCACAACAAATTCAGGAAGTTTCAATTCCAATTATAACCAATAGACAATGCCGTGATTATGGACTAAAAGTTTCTGGGGGAATGATATGTGCTGGTGTCAAAGAAGGAGGAAAAGATGCGTGCCAAGTAAGAAATTACATTGAATCATGTTCTTTAACATTTTCTAATTGTTATTCCTTTATAGGGTGACAGTGGTGGCCCATTGCATGTTATTAGTAATTCAAAGTTAACTCAAGCTGGTATTTATTATTATTGTTACAATTTTTTTTTTTTACTTTTTTGTTAAATATATTATTTTTTTATATTTTACTAGGTATTGTTTCTTGGGGAATTGGATGTGGTGGGCCCAAACGTCCTGGAGTTTATACTAAGGTTTCAAACTATATTTCTTGGATTCGTAAGAACACAGCAGACGCTTGTACTTGTTAATTTGTGAAAAGATACAAATATAATAATACAAAAATATGAAAATAAAACATTTGGAAATATTTTTTTTTGTATTGAAATTGTTAAAGTTACATGTTCACACAGAATGCAAGTGTTTTAGGAAACAGAAGAGGGGATAAGAATGAAATCATGATATTAAATAGGGAAGAGTGTCTACTGTCTTGGATATTAATTATTATTATTGAGCCTGGTATGACATGCCACATTCGTGTAGTGCGGCTAAGAAAATAAAATCTGTACTTAACAGTACGTCCTAAAATTGGCTTCAAGGATAAACTGTTGTTCATTCTTAAAAGTACTTCTTGTAGTACAGTTGAGGGCAGGAATGCAACTGGATATTTCACTAGATTATTTTTTATAAAAATAGCGATAAGACAGACATGACACCTTGCGGTGAGGTTCAAGACCAATAAATGCTTTAGTATGGAAACAATCGCTTATCATTTTTGATATTTCTTTTCGAGTACCAGCCCAAATATGAAAATTATAATCGAGTTTCTGATAAATCAGTATTTTTAAATTATATCCAGATCTTGAACAATTGGCATTATTTTTGACAAGAGATGATTTGTGACGCACTATCTAGAACTGAAACACTCGATTCAAGAGCCATCCATGGATAGTTACAATAAAGGACGGTTACCCTTCAGCGACAGTGGACGGCATTGAGTTTTCGAAGCATTAAATTCTCCACGATTTTTGATCCCCCATTTGACAATGCTGAGAAGGTTAGAACTCAATGAGTACGATGACTTTGGTGGTCTACCTCCGAAGGGCTAGGAATCTAAAAGGTAATATTAAAATCTGAGGGTTATGTTGTCAACAACACAATTAAGTGGGTTAAAATTTTCAGACAAAAGATTATTTATAAAAATAAGAAAGAGTGGGGGAGACAAAACAGAGCCTTGAGGCACACCAGCGTTTATTTTGTGACTATCATATTGTTGCGGTAAATTTTACCACAACAAGTTCCATCTCCCTTTTTGCTAACCACCCTTAAAAAAATTCTTACTGCGGCCGCAAAATTCTGGAAGAGTTTAGTAGAAACCTGGACCATCAGCCAGTGACCTGCTCTTCTAGCATTTTGGGAAAGCAAATTTAACAGGTCCTACCAAAGTGTGCGAAAGGATTCCACACCAACGAACTGTGCGACGGTTGGCCCACATATTGGATAAACAATATCGTCAAGGCATGAAGACGATACCCATGCCCAACAATGTGTGTAGAAAAGTCACACCAACTTTAATGTAGTATGGCCGAGGGCCCACCATAAAGTACATAATTATTAACGATAGAAAAATCACTCCAAGAATATCTTAGTAACTTTTATTTTAATTATAGGCTTGGCTACCGACTTCCTGCAACACCACATAAGTAGTCTTTCCTCAACCCAAAAACTAGCGCGTGTAGATACTCGGTAATGCGAGGAATTCCACACGATTTTTCCAGAAAGTCTTGGCTGGAATGGGTTGGAAAGTGAAGAGCTGAACTCACTCATTAAGCTACTGGGTGATCGCATCACCTTTTTAAAGAGATCGCGTGCGATGAAAGATATCTGGCTTCTCGGTCGCACACCCCAATCTTATGGATGGAGGAAGTTGCGGGACCGAGACAGATCGATCACCACGCAAAAGATCCGAGAGGATTGCCTAAGGGCAGGTAGCCGGAAGGGTTAAGCTCGCCATGATGATGGCCACTTTTTTGATTGCGCCCAAAGCGATTACAAGATTTTACAAAAATTGTGTGAGGAGATTTTGTTTTAAGACGTAACTTTTTTTTACGATAGATTTTTTAAAGTTTTATTGAGTTGGAGATTTTTGTGTTCTGCGGTGAAGAAAAGTTGAGGAAGAACTAAGATAGCTGTTGGAGGAAGTCAGAAAGAAGCTAAGTATAGTGTTTTCTTTTGTTTCGAAGAATATTGCTTTATTTTTCTTGGTGTCCTTCATTTGTTTTCGAATTCGTCCTTTTGACCTTCGCGTCAAGAGTGTTTAACCGTTTGATTTTTCTTTGTCCTTTTGTTGGAATTTTCTTGGAGTGATTCTTCTTGGTTGTTTTTCTTTTCACTTTGTTTAATAATTAATAATTTTTCATATTACATATTTTTCCATATTCTTTTTATCGAGATCTGACCTTCTGTCAATCTCAAAATCTTTACTTGTAATTTTATTATCAGAAAAGATCCTGGTTTTTAATCCCGGCTTCGGCCAAGGTTTTCCAGGCAAATAAAACTTAACTTAAATTTCCCATCCGGAAAATAAAACCTTTCTTTCATTTCATATCTTTGTTTGAAGACTAATTTTTCAGCTTTTGGTTTTGGTAAACTTCCATTAAAAAGTTTCCTGGCGCCCATGGTAATCAATACGACTTGGTGAAATTCACCCCTTCGTATTTTGATATCATTTTGATATCACTTTTATTTCAATTTTATTGATCACCTCGATTAATAAAATATTCACCTAATCGAAACCCCCCCTTAAGCTGAGCTACCGTGCTGGCAATACTTTTATTGCTACCTGTGGTGAATTCTTTCATCTACCTGTCATACCGACTGACGTTTCTAATAAATTGTCATAATAACTTTCGCGGCACATCGGCGGTGTGCAATTTCGATTTTGTTTAATTTAAAAATAGTTTGAAATTAAAAGGAATTTAATTCGCGTTCGATCCTAGTTAATATTGGATTCGGAAATCCAATATTGTTTAAAAGTATTCGTGATTATATTCAGTCGGTCGGTCGGTGGAAAATTTCATTACAATTTGGCGCCCAACGTGGGGCTTTCTTGCTTTCTTTTTGTGTGGAATTGGGAATACCTACTTGTGATTGGTTTTGTCCTGTGTTTAGGGAAGTTATTTGTTTTTGTGATTGTGATTTACTTTTTTTAAAGATTTAATTACTTGGTGGTGTTGTTTTTCATTTAGGTGAGCTGTCTCGGGGAATTTACGGCCAGAGGAGGCCTAAGGATATACATAACCAACAAGAAAAGAGGGAATTGAGGAGTGTTTTTATTGTGCCTGGAAAATAATCGTTAAAAGGAAAGAAGGGAATTCGGGAGTTTTTTTGATTTTGCCTGGGAAAAAAAACAATAAGTGAGTTCTTTGAATATTCTTTAAGTTTTCGCATATATTGTTTCATAGTCATATTAGATACATACCTAGCTATATAATTTTCATTGATTTTGATATTGATTTTACTTTTATATAAGAAAGTGATATACATATTTCTTTGCTTTCGGAATCCATTTTGTGAAAGTGTTTATATAGTGGTCTCTCTCGCACCTTTTGTGGATATAGATTGGGTATTTTAGTGAAGTTTTGTTTAATTTTCAAGTGTTGCCATTTTACTATTTTGATTCTTTTAATAGTTTTTTTTAAAAAAAAATTTCTTTCGATATTTTAATTCGATCAAATTTAATAATTAATAAATTAATTGAAAAAGTGTTGCCATTTTAGGTTGTAGGAATTTGTTTGGGAATTATTTTTTTTTAGATTTTTTTTTTTCTCTTCTCTTGCCATATTGTTAACTAAAGTTAAAATAAAGTCTTCTTCAAAGACGGGTTTTCGTGGATGTTTTTTTTGCAATCGTTAGTTCCTATATACAGTTTAATTAAAGTGTTTTTAAATAAAAAGAAAACAAATTTTCTTCGGATTTTTGAGAGTTTTACCTTTCTTTTCATTTCTTTCGAGTTTGCTTGTTTTCTTTTTGGTATTAATCAAAGGGAGTTTTGGGCCTTTCTTTTAACTTTTGTTTTGGCTGAAGATTATTTTACGTATTGTTAAATTTTGTTTCGGTGTCATTTTGGAAAATAGTTTTTTTTTGTAATATGGACGTGAGTCAGATTAATAGGTTATCTCAGGACGAGATTACCTATGAAATAGAATGTCGCGGTTTGATTGTCGGTACGGTGGAAGAGATGAGGAAGTCTCTTAGGACGACGCTTAAGTTAGAACGTAGGAATACTTTTGTAGCTGCATCATATCCTTTCACTTTCGAGGAGGATTTGATGGCAGTTGAAAAGAAAGTAGTCGAGACAGGGAAACTTTTAGAAAATCCCCCGAAGTCGGAAACTTCGGGTGAATATTTAAAGATTTTGACGAAAGTAGAATGGTGCTTGCGTAGGTTAGATAGGAGCATTCCTGAAAATGAAAGTCAGGATAAATTAAAGCTTGCCTTGAAAAATAAGGTGATTATGACCATGTCGGTATTGGAGAGGGATGATGAGGAGGATATTGAGGAAGAACAGGTTGTAAGGGAAAAGGAAAGGGATAAACAGCTTCCGGCTGCAACAACAAGAAGTGTGTCAATGGGTACTGCTGTCGATACACCAACAAGCTTAGGAGAAGGAGGCAATAGGAGGAATAATACTGTAAATGGGGATTTTGTTCCAGGTAGGATTTATGTGGAATCGGACCGATTCCAAAACATCGCCAAATGGGAGGTTAAATTCACTGGGGAACGCTGCGGTACCTCAGTGAATGCATTTCTAGAGAGGATTGAGGAAATGCGACAGGCTAGAGGGGTTTCGGAAACCCAACTTTTTAGATCAGCAGTAGAGCTTTTCGTCGGAAAAGCATTGATTTGGTATAGGGCAGTTAGGGTTTCGGTTAATTCGTGGCAGGAACTCGTGAAAGAGTTGAAACTCGAATTCTTACCACCGAATTATGACGATCAACTTTTAGAGGAGATTAGACGTCGGACTCAAGGCAAAGATGAGTCCATCGGTGTCTATGTCGCGACGATGTCGAATTTGTTTGGTAGATTGACAGAACCCATATCTGAAAGTAGAAGGTTGTCAATCATCCAAAGGAACTTGACACCCTTTTACCAAACACAACTTGGTTTGGCGAAACCAACTTGTGTGTCAGATTTGGTGACTTTAGGTAGGAGTTTAGAAGCCGTTAGGGCCAACGTAGATGCGTATGTTCCACCACCAAGTGTTAGGCAGAATAGGTCTTTGCTAGAACCGGATCTAGCATACGTAGGTGTCGATACTCCCTCGGTTTCGGTTGTTACAGAGAACAACGAAACTCATCGTCAGGCCCAATCATCGCACCAATCTCGTGCTAATTCGAACATTCGGTGTTTTAAGTGTAATGGATCAGGCCATTATGCAGATAGGTGTTCCGCTCCTAGGCGTTGTTTCGGGTGTGGGGCTTTAGGGGTCAAAAGAGCAGAGTGTAGGAAATGTTCGGGAAATGGGCAGCGAACTCTTGCGGCAGCAGGGCGAGGAGTTCAGAAGCGTTAGGGTTTTTGCCTGCTGGAAACCAGCTGGTAAATAGGGTTCATTTAGGGTTCACCTTGGAGGCAAACGGGAATGATAGGAGACCATTTTTAAAAGTTAGTATTTATGGTTCTGAATTCGTAGGACTACTAGATTCAGGAGCTTCCAGGACCATAATAGGTAGGGACTCTTGGAAAATACTTGGTGATTTAGGGTTCACTGTGAAGAAAGACACTGTCCACTGCGTGTGTTTGGCAGACGGGTCAGGTGTCGAAGTGTTAGGGACACTCTCTCTTCCGATAGTAGTTGAGGATAGGGCAATCCTTATTGATTGCTTAATTATACCAACTTTGCCGCACACCGTGATTTTAGGCGCAGATTTTTGGGCGCTATTGGGCATTGTTCCGGATCTCAGGTCACGAGAGTGGAATTTTTCTGAACAGAACGTTTCTGTTTCGGTATGTTCTATTATAGAACGATCAGAGTTGGATAATAGGGAAAGAAAAGCCTTAGAAACATTAGTGGAGGAGTCGTTTAGGAAAATGCCCGAGGGCTTAGGTTGCACAACACTAGTCGAGCACAAAATTAGGACGTCGGCAGAGCCGATAAAACAACGGTACTATCCGGTCTCCCCGGCAATGCAGGTTCATATAGATAGGGAACTTAATGAGATGTTAGAGGCAGGAGTTATTGAGAGATCGACGAGTGCTTGGTCATCTCCAATACTGTTAGTGAAAAAGAAAGATGGCTCCTTTAGATTCTGCGTAGACTATAGGAAGCTGAATAAGAATACGGATAGGGATGCGTATCCCTTACCGTATATTAGTTCAATTTTAGATAGGCTTCGTGGTGCTAGGTTCTTGTCTTCACTAGATATCAAGTCAGCGTACTGGCAGATACCTATGGAGGAGGAATCTAAACCTTATACTGCCTTTACGGTACCTGGGCGAGGTTTATTTCAGTTTAGGAGAATGCCTTTCGGACTTCATAACTCACCGGCGACTTGGCAAAGATTTATCGACACGGTATTGGGTGCCGATCTTGAGCCATTCGTTTTCGTCTATTTAGACGACATCATTATCATTGCAGAAACTTTTGAAAAACATCTCGAAGTTCTCAGTGAAGTGATGAAAAGGTTGAGCGATGCCGGATTAAAGGTTAGCAAGGAAAAATGCAACTTTTGCATGCCCTCGCTTAAATTTTTAGGATATATAGTGGATCGTAATGGGTTGCATGTCGATCCTGATAAAGTAGACAGTATGGTTAGGATTCCAGCACCGAGGAATGTTAAAGAGGTTAGGAGTTTTATAGGGACAGTCTCTTGGTACCGTCGTTTTGTACCAAATTTTGCTGAATTGCTTAGGCCGTTATCGGATTTGTTAAAAAAGAATAGGAAGTTCACTTGGACTCAAGAATGCGAGGATAGCTTTAGGAAGGCAAAAGAGTGTTTGGTGACAGCACCTATACTCACTTGCCCAGATTTCAAACGACCTTTTGTCGTTCAAACAGACGCGTCAGATTTTGGTATCGGTGCAGTTCTTTCACAGAACTTTGATGAGGGAGAAAAGGTTGTCTGTTACCTAAGTAGGTCTCTAAATAGGAACGAAAGGAATTATAGTACGACAGAGAAGGAATGCTTGGCTGTGCTTTGGGCTATTGAGAAGTTGCGACCGTATCTCGAAGGTGTTCGATTTACTGTCGTAACTGATCATTATTCCTTGGTATGGCTAAGTAATTTGAAAGATCCACAGGGTAGGTTGGCTCGTTGGGCCATTAGGTTACAACAGTTTGACTTCGAAATCGTTCATCGCAAGGGGAAAGAGCATGTGGTTCCAGATATGCTGTCTCGAGGAGTGCCACAGTTGGGTGGTATTTCAGAAGAGGTTTCAGACCCTTGGGTGGTAAAAATGATTGCGCAAGTGAATGCCAATCCACTTAGGTTTCCGGCCTGGAGAGTTGAACATGGACAGTTGTTCAAGCTCGTAAAGGCTAGTCATATTATAGTTCATCAGGATAATCAAGAATGGAAGAGAGTGATAGGTAAAAAGGATAGGTTAGGGATTTTGCAGGATAACCATGATAACCCATTAGCGGGTCACATGGGAGTTAGGAAAACTTTTGCCAGGATAGCGGCAAAGTTTTACTGGCCAAAAATGAGGGCGGATATCACCAAGTACGTTAGGAGTTGTCAAGTTTGCCAACAGGTGAAACCTATTAATGAAAAACCAGCTGGGTTAATGACGGAGAGGGTAGGAATCAAATCACCGTGGGAGATGATTTGTATAGATTTGGTAGGGCCGCTTCCTAAATCTAGTAGGGGTTTTACATACATTCTGACGGTGGTGGATTACTTCACAAAGTTTCCACTACTGTTTGCGTTGAGGTCGGCTACTGCAAAAGCTATCTGTAGGGAACTCGAAGACAATGTCTTCCTACTTTTTGGCATACCAAAGGTGACCGTCTGTGACAACGGTCCCCAATTCCGATCGAAGGAATTGAAAACGCTTTGCCAGGCGTACGCGTCACAAATAAAATTTACAGCCCATTATCACCCGCAGGCGAATCCTGCGGAGAGGATCAATCAGATCCTTAAAACCACCTTAAGGGCATATGTTGGGGAAAATCAACGGGTTTGGGATACTCAACTGAGTAAAGTGGCGTGCGCCATTCGCACGTCACAACATGAAGTTTTGGGAGTATCTCCTTACTATGCGAACTTCGGGAGAGAAATGGTAACTTCGGGTAAAGAAGTACCATCTGTAGGGAATGATTCAGAAGACGTTCAGGATCCGGAGGGGATCAGGGAACGCTTTAAAAGGCTTAGGGCTGATATTGTAAAGAAGCTGGGAGTAGCTTCTAAACGTTCTGCGGAAGCCTACAATCTTCGACGGCGTGATGTTCAATATCACCCCGGCGAACTTGTATGGCGCAGGAATTTCACGCTTTCGGATGCCGCGAATTATTATGCAGCCAAATTAGCACCGAAATTTGTCGGTCCGTTTGTAATTGATAAGCGTTTGTCACCTTGGACATACGTCTTGAAAGATAGTAATGGTAAAGAACGCGGAACTTGGCATGTTAAGGATTTAAAACCGTTTACAAATGCATCCGAAGTTTTTAATGATTAACGTAGTTTATTTTTTTTTGCTTTGATTACTTTGATTTTGTTAAATGATTTTGTTAAATTGTTTTTAGTTCACGATTTTTTTTTTTCTGATGGAAATTATTTTCATTTCTCTGGGGCCGACTTTGGAAATGTCTTACCTATGGTGTTAACCAACGGTAAGCACATTTCCTAGGAGGTAAGGGTGGGATTTGTTGCGGTAAATTTTACCACAACAAGTTCCATCTCCCTTTTTGCTAACCACCCTTAAAAAAATTCTTACTGCGGCCGCAAAATTCTGGAAGAGTTTAGTAGAAACCTGAACCATCAGCCAGTGACCTGCTCTTCTAGCATTTTGGGAAAGCAAATTTAACAGGTCCTACCAAAGTGTGCGAAAGGATTCCACACCAACGAACTGTGCGACGGTTGGCCCACATATTGGATAAACAATATCGTCAAGGCATGAAGACGATACCCATGCCCAACAATGTGTGTAGAAAAGTCACACCAACTTTAATGTAGTATGGCCGAGGGCCCACCATAAAGTACATAATTATTAACGATAGAAAAATCACTCCAAGAATATCTTAGTAACTTTTATTTTAATTATAGGCTTGGCTACCGACTTCCTGCAACACCACATAAGTAGTCTTTCCTCAACCCAAAAACTAGCGCGTGTAGATACTCGGTAATGCGAGGAATTCCACACGATTTTTCCAGAAAGTCTTGGCTGGAATGGGTTGGAAAGTGAAGAGCTGAACTCACTCATTAAGCTACTGGGTGATCGCATCACCTTTTTAAAGAGATCGCGTGCGATGAAAGATATCTGGCTTCTCGGTCGCACACCCCAATCTTATGGATGGAGGAAGTTGCGGGACCGAGACAGATCGATCACCACGCAAAAGATCCGAGAGGATTGCCTAAGGGCAGGTAGCCGGAAGGGTTAAGCTCGCCATGATGATGGCCACTTTTTTGATTGCGCCCAAAGCGATTACAAGATTTTACAAAAATTGTGTGAGGAGATTTTGTTTTAAGACGTAACTTTTTTTTACGATAGATTTTTTAAAGTTTTATTGAGTTGGAGATTTTTGTGTTCTGCGGTGAAGAAAAGGAAGAACTAAGATAGCTGTTGGAGGAAGTCAGAAAGAAGCTAAGTATAGTGTTTTCTTTTGTTTCGAAGAATATTGCTTTATTTTTCTTGGTGTCCTTCATTTGTTTTCGAATTCGTCCTTTTGACCTTCGCGTCAAGAGTGTTTAACCGTTTGATTTTTCTTTGTCCTTTTGTTGGAATTTTCTTGGAGTGATTCTTCTTGGTTGTTTTTCTTTTCACTTTGTTTAATAATTAATAATTTTTCATATTACATATTTTTCCATATTCTTTTTATCGAGATCTGACCTTCTGTCAATCTCAAAATCTTTACTTGTAATTTTATTATCAGAAAAGATCCTGGTTTTTAATCCCGGCTTCGGCCAAGGTTTTCCAGGCAAATAAAACTTAACTTAAATTTCCCATCCGGAAAATAAAACCTTTCTTTCATTTCATATCTTTGTTTGAAGACTAATTTTTCAGCTTTTGGTTTTGGTAAACTTCCATTAAAAAGTTTCCTGGCGCCCATGGTAATCAATACGACTTGGTGAAATTCACCCCTTCGTATTTTGATATCATTTTGATATCACTTTTATTTCAATTTTATTGATCACCCCGATTAATAAAATATTCACCTAATCGAAACCCCCCCTTAAGCTGAGCTACCGTGCTGGCAATACTTTTATTGCTACCTGTGGTGAATTCTTTCATCTACCTGTCATACCGACTGACGTTTCTAATAAATTGTCATAATAACTTTCGCGGCACATCGGCGGTGTGCAATTTCAATTTTGTTTAATTTAAAAATAGTTTGAAATTAAAAGGAATTTAATTCGCGTTCGATCCTAGTTAATATTGGATTCGGAAATCCAATATTGTTTAAAAGTATTCGTGATTATATTCAGTCGGTCGGTCGGTGGAAAATTTCATTACAATATTTTAACACGTGCAATACTATCTGTATTAAAGGTAAGGTAATTTCTAACCCAACAAAAATTTATCGATACCAAATGAATTTTCGATAGCTTGATGCCAAATTCTATGAAATGAAATATCAAGTGCAATAATATTATTTTCTCCGAAACGATGTAGAATTCACATTTTGTTAGAGACAGGCTGGACAAATGCCGAGATATTGGGATACTGGTCAGGCCAGCGGACGTATGAATTTATTTTAATTTTTTAAATTGATAACATTGATATTATACTTCTCAAAATTATTATTGGTGAATACATTTTCAGTTATTCTCCACTTAAAAAAAAATGCCAAATACCACTTTGGAGGAAGCACACATTCCAAGAAAATGAGATGCTTTAAATCTACTGGATAAAGCGGAATCTGCTATTAAGATAAAATATCACAAACTAATGTAATTTTAGTAGTACCCGTGGCATGATGGTTAGTGCGGTTCAGCTCATCTTCAATTCAATAAAAAATAAAAAGTCAGCAGGTGTCGATGGTATATCCAACGTTGTACTAAGACATTTACCGATGGAGGCAATTGACATTTACACCACACTCTTCAATAATGCACTGAATAATGCATATTATCCAGTGCATTGGAAGATCGCTGTGGTTCATCCTCTCCCGAAAAAGGGAAAGGACAACTCCAACCCGTCAAATCTTCGGTCGATAAGTCTCCTTCCGAGCATCAGCAAAATTTTCGAAAAAATTATTAATAGGGCTCTGACTAAGTGGGCTGCGGACAACAAAATAATTTCGGATAAACAGTTCGGGTTCAAGGCGGGTCATGACACAATTCATGCTGCGTCTAAACTCGTTTCTGTTATCATTAGAATAAATCAAAACAACAATGCACAGGTGCTGTTCTGGTTGATTTGGAAAAGGCCTTTGACACCGTATGGTTAGAGGGTCTTTACCTAAAACTGAGCAGGCTTGGCATAAGCAAGCCATTGTTGTATATACTTTATGATATGCTTAACGGTGGAAAGTTTGTTGTCAAAAGTGGCAATGTAACTTCTACCACAACATTCTTAATTAAAAATGGTCTTCAACAGGGAGCGGTGAATTCGCCGATTCTCTTCAGCATTTACACCAGCGGTCTGATAGCTAGTCTTACAAAGGCAATTGCGTACGCCGACGATCTTATTGCGTACAGAACGGCCCGAAAGGTTGAGGTCATTAGAATTCTCTTGCAGCGTGATTTCGACAAGATTCAGCGATATTGCGACGACTGGAAACTGAAAATAAATGTCCAGAAGTCGGAGACAATTCTGTTCCGGACTCCGTTGGCTAGGGCCACGAGGGATACGTGCAAGAATTGGCGCAAGATGGTCATTGTTGATCTTCACGGGCAGCCATTAGCGAGCAAAAGTGTAGTGAAGTACCTCGGTATCTGGTTAGATCAGTATTTATATTTCGACAGACATATAAATGCTGCTCTGACCAGGGCCAGAGGAGCCTTCGCTCTGACGAAACGGCTGTTTTACAGCAGTCGGCTTGACCCCAGAGTGAAGGTAATTTGCTACATGGCCCTCATACGGCCGATGATCGTTTATGGTTGTCCTGTGTGGTTCAACGTTGCCCCTTCCCAGATGGAAAAGTTTCGGGTGTTCGAGCGGCAGTGTTTACGACGCTGTACCGGCTTATATCGAACAGCCGAATCTTCTTACGTGCATTACTATTCCAACGAGGTCCTATACAACGGGGCTCTAATCAACAGAATTGACAATTTCGTGATAAAACTCGTTCGAGGTCACATTGCAAGAGCTATGTCTTCGATCAACAATTTAATTTTTGGGGCGTTCTATCCGAACGACGAGTACTTTGAGAGTGCACGCTTGAGCGGCTTCATTCCACCAGAGGCATTCCTATTTTTAGATAGATGCGGTCTGATACAGGATAGATTGGCAGTTCCGCTAATCTACCACGTCAGACGACGAACCGTGGATAGGCGACTCCTGTACAATCGGGACGTCATGGCACAAGGCGGAGCAGAGCTCCTTCGGTTCAGTAGGGCTGTGTCCGAACGGGACCGAACTGATAGGGTGAAGCAGGAGAACCAGTTTTGGTGGCTTCAATCGGCAATTGATAGTGGGTAGTCGGGATGGGGTTTTAAGCCTTGGCCGGCTTACATACTTGTTTTATAGTTTTAGGGTTTAGTTTTAAGTAGAATAGGCATGGTGGCACAAAAAAATACAAAAAATACAAAAAAAAAAGTACAAAAAAAACATGGAATATAAAAAAAAATAAAATAAAAATAAAAAAAAAAGACAACAAAATATGAAAAACAAAAAACGTTAGATAGTTAGATTTGCTGCTGTGGTTGTTCTAGTTTTAAGTAGTTTATAGGTAGAATAGGTAGTTTTAGTTAGCTTTAAGTTTTATATTAAGGACCTTATTTTAAGTAGTTTTAAGTAAAAATAAAAAAAGGATATTGACATTAGTTTTTTTTCTAAATTTTCTAATGAATACAAAATAAATAAAATTAATTGAAGTAAAATAGATCTTAGGGCCGAAAGGCATTAGCATTATTATTAAGTATTATTGTTTAACTTAGAGTGTCCGTATGGGACCAGTAAGTTAGTTGGAAGTTATGGTTAATTAGGCTAGTTTTATGAATTTTTGTCTAGCTTTAAGATAGGTTTAAATTGAAATTAGTAAAAATGAATTTAAAAAAAAAGTTAAAAAAAAAAAAGTGCGTTGGACTGAAATGCCAGAGGCCTTGGGTTCAATCCCTGCCTGTGCTATCTAAAAGTTTTTCACGGGTACTGCCTCTTGCGAGGAATTGACGAATCCTTCAAGTATAATTCTTGTCATGAAAAGTGCTTTCTCAAATTAGCCGTTCGGATTCGGCTTAAAACTGTAGGGCCCTCCATCCCTGACAACAGTACTAGCATACATGAATGGTTGAGAGTTGTAAGTCACTGGGCCTTAGTTTTCAACGGACTATTGCGGCACCTTATTTGTTTATTTTTATATATGTAATTTTAAAATGGTACAAAAATTAATTTAGCAAATTTTTAGATTCGTGGAAAAAGTTTGACTTTTGATAAAAGCCTTCAATAAGGTTTTTTAGATATAAATATTGAGTTAAAACTAACAAAAGTATCAGCAATCCATCCCGAATATACTTAAATTAGATACTGTCGTTAAGAATCCGTGCAATACTTTTGTTTAAAGAATGGTCTTTATATCAACTACGGAGTAATAAGGCTTTTTTCTGCTTTGTTATCTGATCTTTTAAGAGTGGAAATCGTTGTTTTTTTCAAGATTATTTCTTGTTTTTAAGTGGCAAGAGGTTCATCAGCTATACCAACCTGGCGAAATAGTTTGTATTTTTAACAATCATACTTCAACGTTAACTACGTAAAGAAAACGCTTTCAAGTTTATCAATAACAATCTACTAACATTTTTAATATAAATTAATGGAATCTCTGGTGCGAAAGTTGTTGGTGGAAACTGTACAATAATACATTTTTGTTCTTTCTTCACAATTAATAAAAAAAAAACATTTTATCAATCGTCTTAAATAATTGATCTTTGATAATCCTAATCAGACTTTTGTTTTACGGATACAATTTAAGTGTCTTAGGTAAAATGTTCAGTGTTATTTTTACAGGTATATACTGTCATATCCAATATGAACTATATGAAGGAAAATTCTGTTAAGGGCTGTGGAATCTTGGAAAATGGAGAAGGAACTGCAGAACCGACAGTCACTAGCAAGTAAAAGTTTATAGTCAAATAGCTTGGCATCTGACAGGACCAGTGTTCTTATTTCTACAGATATATAAGTGTATAAGTGCTGCTCCAACCAGGGCCAGGAGAGTTATCATAAAGTTTTTATTAAACTGTGTTAAGAAGTGTGTTACAGTAAGGAACGCACCAAACAAATACAAAAATAAATAAATTAAATCTCTAATCAATTCGCTATAGCATTTTCTTTTTCGTTTGCAGACATATGTTTTTCCAAAAATTTGGTTATTCATCGCATATTCAGGTTCAAGATTTCCAGAGGACCAATCCGAATGTATGGGTATGAAAAATAAATGTAAAGCTT
Organism: Eupeodes luniger; assembly: GCA_951509635.1. Taxonomy (NCBI): domain Eukaryota; kingdom Metazoa; phylum Arthropoda; class Insecta; order Diptera; family Syrphidae; genus Eupeodes; species Eupeodes luniger. Next base: position 231,176,390 of record OX608073.1, on the reverse strand, counting down.
AAGGAAATCCTGTACGAATACTGAAAACTCGGTTGGTATAAGGAACTTATGTTTTTTTTTTCGAAAACTAGCCTATCAGATGTTTATTATGACTTAAACCAAATCTTTAAAAACCTCCCTGAAAGTTTTTTTCTTGTTTTGAGTAATTTTTTTCAATGGCTGTTTTTTACTCAGTTATTTTCCCAAAATATGGAAAGTTGAAAGGATTTTGCCAATTCCAAAACCTAACAAGCTAATCACAAGTCCTATAACTATGCTTAGCTGCTTAGAGAAGCTGTTTGAAAAAATTACTTGTCTAGGTATAACAGAAATCGTTTTAACTAAAAATATTCTTTCGCCAGAGCAGTTTGACTTTAGAAAAACATTAACCAGCGATTAACCAAAAATATGAAGAAGTCTCTTGAAGTTGTGTCCCTTCATATTGAAAAAGGCTTTTGAATGTATCTGGCATGACGGAATCGTTCATAAGCTCCTAGTAAATGGTCTTCCCACTTATGTTGTTAAATTATTGAAAGTATTTTACATGAAATAAAGTGTTTTGTTGAAATTTCGTATATCCATTATATTTTATAAAGGTCGGCGTTTCTCAAAAATCTACAAAAGCACCTTGAGCTATACTTTTATTGCTGGAAAGTTAAAATAAACCCAGGAAAGACTCAAGCTTGTTTCTTTACAAGGAAACGAAAGCAATGTAATCTAACACACACAATTCTCGTTGTAAACAATGCTCCAGTTTAATAGGACAAAAATATTAACACATATTATTTGGGTATGACTCTGGATAAATCCTTGACCTTTTTTCTAACCAAGTTTATTAAAGTATTAAGAAAGTTAAATTTTTAATCAAAATTTTGTATCCACTTTTAAATAAAAACTCTCACCTTAGCCTTGAAAATATATTACTAATTTATAAAGTAGTTTTTCTCTTTGCTATACTTAATGTTTCACCGTGTTGGTGAAATCATCTTCGGTTGAAGTCCCCACTTTTTACAAAAAATGTGTATACAGTCGTAAAAGGCAATGCAGGCCTTCTTAACCCTTTATTCAATGTTTATTTTTCAGTTTAGATTGGGATTTAGAATGACTCCTAGATATTTCGCGCTGGAGGATAATGACAGAGTTTGACCGTGCAGTCCGGGTAGGGTGAAAGCAGCCATTTTATTTATGGTCGTAAAGAGCATCAGATCAATTTTGTTCTGATTAACACCTAATCCACTGCTCGCGGCCTAGCTGCTAACTTTCTTCAAAACCATCTCCGTGATTTCGCTAATCGTGGTGACGAACATTCCCGACACCAGCAAAACCAAATCAATCAACATGAGCTACAACCTTCACTCCACAACTTTTATAACCTTATGATAATTTTATTCATGCACAAAATCCATAAGTGCGTGAACAGAACACCGCCCTGGGGTATTCCTCTACTCACAAATTTGGAAGAGATTGTTTAACCTAACGAAGATTAAAACCTTCTTCACTTAGCATAGAATGTATCCATTCTGAATTAAACCCCTACCAGTGAGTGAGCAAGTGATTCGTGAATCGATTCAGTAAGGACGTTATTGAAAGCACCTTCTACGTCTAGGAAGGTAGCAAGAATAAATTCTTTATAATTAATTGTCTCCTCAATGGTATGCACTACGTCGTGCAGGGCCGTCTCAGGAGACTTGCCTTTGAAATATACGTGCTGTCATAATAAAGTATACAAGTTTGTGAAACTAAAAGCCTAAAACCATTTTAAACCTTCGTTAGCATTTCTCATGAAATTGCTAATATTACCACTGTAAGAGATAGATGTTTCATAATACATAACAATTTTATCAGCAAATTGTTATTTTATGAAAACCCAATATTATAAAAATGTTGGCTGGCAAAATCGCATCGTCACCTCCTCGCGGTGCCCGCTGGATACCCAACTGACGACGAGCGTTGGATCCATTGGATCCATGAGCTGAGTCACCTGAGTTATCTTTTCAGGAACTAGGAGCAAAAGAACAGAAATATCGCTCTGAATGCACCAGCTCACGATTAAATCCAAGAGCGTCTGACACATATTGTGCGGCACACTATTCAGCCGCCCCACAGGGAACAGAGAATATAAACTATGGATAGAAGTAACTGTCCTATTTATGGTACGAACACTAAGTTAAAAAAATTATGGAAATGAACAAAACGAATAGATTAAATACCCCAGGTGGCACTCCAGTGAAACTGGTAAATCCACCCTCTTTCGAGGTCGGTCCTATGGATTCTGGGGAGGACCAATTATTGCTTAAAAATATTGAGAGACGGAGTTCAAAGATGCAAAGAACTCCACCAAACAAATTTACTTCAGGGGTTACATCATCGACAACCTCAAACAATATTATAGATGTTAAAAACATCAGCGAAAAAGGAACCAAGATCAATGAAGAGATCGACATCACAGATCAACAGAGTTCCAACGAAGAAAAAGAGAAAGACCAATCAAAATGAAAGAACTACTTTGAAGAATGGCAAATTGAAATAGCGGCAAGAAAACAACTTGAAGTTCTAGTTCAAAGTCTTCAGCTGCAAGTAAAAAAAATCCAAGAGAAAGTTTCCTTGCTTGACAAGAAAGATTCAGAGTCCACGCCTCAGTTAAGTCCAAAATATATTGAACCTAAATATCAAACTGATGAAGAACAGCTCTTGTTTGAAACTGAGAAAAAGAAAAAAAAACATACCACAAAGAAACGTAAACGTAGTCCCGAGACTAGTTCAAGAAATCAGAAAAGCTCTAAAACCGAAAATAACAAAGAGTTGATTACAGGAACTAAAGAAGCGAATAATGTGGTAGCTGTTGCTAAATCAATATCTAAAGAAGCGAATAATGTGGTAGCTTTTGCTAAATCAATATCTCACGCTAAAGGCAACAACAAAATTACACCACCACCAATTATGATCTCAGGATTTCCAATTTTTGGAGATCTAAAGAAAATAATAGAAAAATGTACTAAAAAAGCTTGCAAATACACATCGTACAACAAAGACAACTGGAAAGTCACAGTCGAAGAAGCTGACGAGTATAGTCACTGAAGTCCAAGTCACTGAAGAACTGAAAAGGCTGTTCAAAGTAAAAGCGATGAAAATAAAGCCTATTCTCAGATTGTTAAAAATGTGCGGAAGAATGAAGAGACTTCCATAAAAGAAATGCTACAACTTATTCTTCAAAGAATTGATAAACAGGATTTGAATATCAAACAGCTAAGCGAAAAAGTCGCTCTTAAAAAACAATGATGGACAGAACACTTAAAATCGCTACATGGAATGCAAACGGTCTTATACAACATTCATCCGAATTAAAAATCTTTTTAGATCTAGAACATATCGATATTTGCCTGGTGTCCGAAACTCATTTCTCCAATGGGCAAAGTCTAGATAATGTAATAGAAAACTATTCATGTTACCAAGCTCCACATCCAGCTGACAAGGCAAGAGGTGGATCGGCGATTCTTATAAAAGAAAGCTTAAAACATTATGAAGAAACCAAGTTTACTAGTGAAAATATGCAAGTAACAACTATTAGTATTGGTATGAAAAAGAAAGAGTTTAAGATAGCAGCTATATACTGCCCACCAAGGCGCTCCCCGACAGAAGATGACTATAAAGATCTATTTAGTATTCTTGGGCTGGAGTTATAGCTATTTCACGGGGACCAACCCGATCATCAGACTCCTTTAGTGGTGCTCAATCGCTTTTATGTTCAATTAAATTTTTGAAGGAGTGTGATGATCGGGTTGGTCCCCGTGAAATAGCTATAACTCCAGCCTATGAACTTGGTGGTAGCACACACAAGTTGTTGTTGTTTCATTCTAAATTTTCAACTGTAAATTCGGCAAGCAGCTGCCTAAACTGCGAGTATAAAAATTTCATACAAAAACCTCCTTAGAAATAAAATATCCTTTAGAGATAAGAGAGTTGAAAATAGAGAAAAGAAGAGCTCGAAGAAAATGGCAAAATACTAGATTTCCAGATGATAAAACAACGTTTAACCGTATAAGCAACAATCTTAAAAAACAAATTTACAAATTCTAAAATGATTCACTCAGTACATTCCTAAGGAATTTAACGACTGATGCTTCAACCGATTGTTCGCTATGGAAAGCAACCAAGCGCCTGAAAAGACCGCAGTTACAAAACTCGTCCTTGAAATCTCAAGATGGGAAATAAATCGGTAACCCGAAAGAAAAAGCTAACCTTTTCGCTGAACATCTTGCGAATGTTTTTAAGCCATACTCATCAAACGCGGCTGAAAATAGCTTACAGTTTGTTGATAAGATAGATGAAAGTAAAATACCAATTGTAAGACTTAAAGAAATAAAAAGTATGTGTTTACATCAACTATCAAATAAAAAATCACCAGGTTACGATCTAATTACTGCTCAGGTTATGAAAGAAATGCTATTGAAAGCCTTCATAAAACTCCAATATATAAAAAATGCATTCCTTAAGCACCGGTATGTCCCACACCATTGGAAAATTGCTGAAGTAATTGTCATACCAAAGCAAGGTAAACCACCTACAGAATTGACGTCTTACAGACCAATATCGCTTATACCAATTATGGCAAAAGTTTTTGAAAAACTGCTTCTGAAGAGACTCAGCAAAATCATAGAAGAAAGAAGGTTAATCCCAAACTATCAGCTTGGCTTTAGAAATAAACATTCCACGATAGACCAAGTTCATAGAATATTGGATGTAATAGAAAAAGCATTAGAAGAAAAACAAGTATGTTCAGCTATTTTCTTAGATGTTGCTCAAGCTTTTGACAAGGTTTGGCATGAGGGACTTGAGTACAAACTGCAAAGGGATCTTCCCAGGCAGTACTTTGAAATATTAAAATCGTACATCTCAGACCGATTGTTTAGAGTAAGGTACGATCAAGAATACTCGGAATTGAAGAAAATAGAAGCCGGTGTACCACAAGGAAGTGTCCTAGGTCCTACCCTGTATTTACTATATACAAGGGATATTCCAGTTGGTAATCACACCATAATGGCTACTTTTGCAGATGATACCGCAATTTTGGTACCCGACAAATGTGTCTCTAAGGCAGCAGTAAATCTACAACATGCCGTCGACACAGTGAGAGATTGGACCGAAAAATGGCGTATCAGACTCAATGAAGCAAAATCTTCACATATAAACTTTACAAATAAAAAGATAAACAATATTCCAATATTCATTAATAATCAAGCTGTACCTTACGCCAATACGGCCAAATACCTTGGATTGACTTTGGATGCAAAGCTAAAGTGCAAAGAGCACATCAAAAAGAAAAGAGAAGAACTAAACTTGAAATATAGAAAAATGTACTGGTTACTTGGAAACAACTCTGACTTATCAATCCAAAACAAAATAATGCTGTATAATCAAGTACTAAAGCCTGTTTGGACCTATGGAATCCAATTATGGGGATGTACAAAGAAAACAAATACCAAAATCATCCAAAAATTCCAAAACAAAGTCCTTCGTGGAATAGTTAATGCACCTTGGTACATAAGAAATACCGATCTACATCGTGATTTACAAATAGAAATGGTTGCAGAAGTTGTTAAAAAATACGCTGTATCGCACAACCAGAGACTGCAAAGTCATACTAATTCTGAAATGGGGTCCGTCTTGAATATAAGAAACCATGTTCGGAGATTAAGAAGAACCAAGCCTCATGAGCTTATGGTCTATAAAAACATGGGAAAGTATTAAAAGTTTAAACATCCCCCAAAGTGATTGTACAAAGTTAAGAAAGAAAAATCTGTAGTCGATCCTTCAAGATTGGTCCTGATGAAGAGGTGGTTTTAGTGGTTAAGAGTCCCACACTACTTGGTGTCGAATACTGCCAAGTATTCCTCCTGTCAAAAAAAAAAAAATTCTATAACAAATTACATTTTTCCTAATTATTTCTCCCTTTTATAAATTTGTTCATATGTATTGTGGAAGTATCATTAACGTAATGTATCGAGTATGCATACGGAATATATACATTCATTTTCGAATAGTTTTATTGATTTTTAAATCGTCTCCACAGTTTAAAAAATAATTAAAAGCATATTCAATTATAAGATCTAAAAATAGAAATACTAACTTAATCAATCAATGTTTTGGTAAAAAGATTCATGAACTAATGTTTAAAAAATTAAATGAGACAGAATAAATAAACCCAAACAAAATTAAAACTAACAGACTAAAAAGTTAAAATAAATACTTCTCTCTAATTATACTATACTATTTGTTTTCCTTTTTTTTTCAAGTTATAATTAAAATGAATAAATTATACCTCTCACCAAATTTTTTTTAATAGAAATAATCTTCAATCAAATCTTTATGACAAAATCTTAAACTGTTTACCGTTTTCTTAATTTATTTGTATGTTCTCTATGTCAATATGTCAAACAACAATTACTCAATTTAAAAACCATCACACGTACTTCTCCGCTCATTAACTTTAACAAATCCAACCCAGCACCTAGCACCTAGCACCTCTCCCAAACGTATGTACATACATATACTTATATGTACATAAGTTACAGCACCTTTACTTAATCACCGGAAAAGACATCTGAAACCATAAAGCAAACATTATTCTCTTAAGACCTCTTCACTTATACGAATAATTCCCCCCACCAAAACGTACGTGAAAAAATACAAGAAACACAAAAAGAAACAACAAACAAACATACAAAAAAAAAATATAATCTTAATCCAGCAACAAAAAGCGTTTTAAACTGCTGCGTTTACATTTCAGCGATAATTAAATCTTTTATTCTGCCGAATGCGGTATGTCGCTTGGGTATTTTCTGAGCCAACCAATTTACTTTCACTTGCCCCAGCAAGGTCTCCACATATGTGTTTATAAAAGAGTAAATGAAAGTTTTTTTATTTTTCGTTTCGTCATTTATGTATATTGTACATATACACAAATTGGTTTATTTATTTAAACAAACAAAATAAAGGAAGAACAACGCTATTAATTTTGGCACTTCTAAAGACAATTGGAACTATGTACTTGAAGTGATACTTTAAAAATGATTAATGATTACTAAGTTTTTTTAATTAAAAGATAACGATCGTTTTGTTCTACTAATCAGTAGTTGATTAAATATTCAAAAAGAAATCTTGACACAAAAATTCACTCCAAACTACGCGAGCTACCAAAACTTAAATCTTTCTCCTAAGGCGCCAAAAATATTTCTATATCTACATAGGTACCTTTATTCATATGTATGTATATCCCTCCACTTAAAAAGATATTAACTTTATTATTGAATCAGAGTTGGGAGACCACCATCATTATGTATTAACATGATCATCGTGAGATTTTCTTTTATCAGCTGATTTTGAAATTCGGCTTTAAAGTTAGTTTAGAGAAATATCTCGACTTGTGCAGTAGGTATCGTATAGACCTCGCGGTCAAGGTCTTTTACGTGTTTTGATTACATTAAGAAAACAAAAACAGTACCACTATCGTTTAAATAATAATTTTCTTTTTTAATAAAATAAAATTAAGAACAAACAAAAACAACAAATCTCGAAACTATCATCTCGTGTGTCGCGAGCTACTTTCGTTGAGTCATTTAATAAAAGTGAAAATTTTAAGCTTGAATTCGGTCATATTTGCATATATAAAACCAAAGGGAGAAAGAGAAATTGTATATGTTGCGACTTTAGTTGGAATTTCAGTGACAAAATGGATACGAACCGATCAAATGTGAATTTATCACAAAACCAAGTTCGCTGCTCAGCTCTTTTGTTTTAGAAGTGCGTAAATGTTACAAAGAGTTATTTTATACTGAATGTTTGTGCAAATTTTAATTAAATTAAAAAAAAAAACTAGTTGAATGAACTATTGAATGCAACAAAAATTGTATGAGTTGTTGTTGTTTTTTTTTTCATATAAATAAACGAATAAATTGAAAAAGTGAAAAGTGAAGTTGTGCCTTTGAGAGATTACTCAACATTAACAGGTTGCGGTTGTTATGGGCATTTAAATCTTGCTGCAATTTTAACATTGTCAAAGTGAACAAATCTACAACATCGAGTTGCTTACCGGTCAGTGGCGGTGGAGCGAACGAAAGTGAAATTAAATATTGCGCACTCGTAGCTCACAGCAACCTCTCAGTGCGGTTTTGTGTGATAAACAAGCAGAAACATAGTCCATAATCATAAGCGGAACTACCAGTCTTCTGAGCTTCGGCGACTTTATCATCGCGCACCGCGCCGCCGACTTTGCCGTTAATCACCCGCCCAATCGAGTTACAGTTTAACTGAATATTAACGGTTTTGTTTCGTTGGTCAAGCGTTCCCAGTTCGGTGGTAGCTACCGAAACACTCAGACAAAGACGTGTTAAGTGCGTAGAATCGTCATTGTTGTTGGTTTTTTGTAACATTCGTTTCGGTTGCCTCGCATTACGCCCATTTTTGTGTTCTTCTTCGTCAATGCGTATAGTTTCATTCGAAAAGTTGTGGTCATCCTTAAAATAGAAGTCGCAATCTAATGACTAATGAAGCATAAGCATTCAATTGAAAATAAATAAATTCAAAGAAATAATGCACTTGTAAGTGCGCGTGCGTGATTTTAAGCTGTAATGCATCTATCCAATGTGAATGTCAAGATTAATGAGGCTTACGATAATTATTATTACCTAATGGTATTTCCATATGAATTTTATAATTTTAAAACCATCCCAGGCTTATTTGAAAATAAAAACAATTAGTCATAAATAATTATCAATTTAAAATCGAAAAAGAAAATGACTATTAATCGCAGTGTAAACTGGTGTTGTTTGTTTTCAATTGTCTTCTTAGTTATTTCTTGTGAATTTTCTGTGATATTGGCATTCAATGATAGTTTTGAATTGGATTATGATTCAGCACAAACATCCGAAACAAACAGATCTGGACGTTTTTTGTTTGATTCGATTTTTGGAATAGGAGCTGGTATAAGCAGTGCATTGGGATATGAGACCACTGATGGTGATGAGGATGCAAATGTTGAGAGTCTTGTGAAGACTTGTGATTGTGGTGAGTAAGTAAAAAGATTAATACATTTTAAGATTGATCTTGAATGTTAAGCAAATGCAAATCTGGAATTGGCTTTTCTGGTTTTAATATTTTTGTTGGTTCAACAATGTTAGTTTATTCAACATACATAGTCATTATTAAATCATTGAGGGTTGAGTTCGCCACCAGCTTTAAGAATCAATTAATTGCATCATCTTCATATAAAATCCAATATAATAAATTCTAAAATGAAATTTTGAATTTTATTGCAGTCTTAAAAGTATAGTTGATCTTTAAGGCTACGTCGTTTTTCATCGATTTGCTGTTTTGTTCATGAAAGATATTAATAAAGATGTCTTCACTTAAAATTTAAGGTCAAGAAAACTGTAAGACTGTTATAATGGGTGATTTTTTTGAGGTTAGGATTTTCATGCATTAGTATTTGACAGATCACGCGGGATTTCAGACATGGTGTCAAAGAGAAAGATGCTCAGTATGCTTTGACATTTCATCATGAATAGACTTACTAACGAGCAACGCTTGCAAATCATTGAATTTTATTACCAAAATCAGTGTTCGGTTCGAAATGTGTTTATCGACAAATTTTGTTCAGCAATGAGGCTCATTTCTGGTTGAATGGCTACGTAAATAAGCAAAATTGCCGCATTTGGAGTGAAGAGCAACCAGAAGCCGTTCAAGAACTGCCCATGCATCCCGAAAAATGCACTGTTTGGTGTGGTTTGTACGCTGGTGGAATCATTGGACCGTATTTTTTCAAAGATGCTGTTGGACGCAACGTTACGGTGAATGGCGATCGCTATCGTTCAATGCTAACAAACTTTTTGTTGCCAAAAATGGAAGAACTGAACTTGGTTGACATGTGGTTTCAACAAGATGGCGCTACATGCCACACAGCTCGCGATTCTATGGCCATTTTGAGGGAAAACTTCGGAGAACAATTCATCTCAAGGAATGGACCGGTAAGTTGGCCACCAAGATCATGCGATTTGACGCCTTTAGACTATTTTTTGTGGGGCTACGTCAAGTCTAAAGTCTACACAAATAAGCCAGCAACTATTCCAGCTTTGGAAGACAACATTTCCGAAGAAATTCGGGCTATTCCGGCCGAAATGCTCGAAAAAGTTACCCAAAATTGGACTTTCCGAATGGACCACCTAAGACGCAGCCCCGGTCAACATTTAAATGAAATTATCTTCAAAAAGTAAATGTCATGGACCAATCTAACGTTTCAAATAAAGAATCGATGAGATTTTGCAAATTTTATGCATTTTTTTTTTAAAAAAAGTTCTCAAGCTCTTAAAAAATCACCCGTTAGTTTCCCGTCTTCTTTACTTATTTTTGTTTATTGTATTGTATTTCAATTCATTTCACTTTCAAGAGCTAAGTTAAGAGTGCGTGTTGAACTCAAAGCACTGAAATTTTAAACAAAGATCGATTTCAATTAATTTAACTAGGAAGGATTTTTAGAAAAATAGAAAAGCGAAAAACTTATTTGTACAATATTAAAGTGAAACAACTAAGTATATGATAGATTAATGATTCTGTGCCAACTTACTTTTTCTAACTTCCTTCACAGTTCAATCATTAATAAACTCCAGAAGAATAGATTCTTCTTTTATAAACAATTTTATTTGACATGATATACAAAATATTTAATATTATATTATCGATGTCTTCTAAGTAATCAACTACAGTTAATAAATATTCATTATGGCAACGGCCAAGTCACTGATAAAGCATCGGTTCCCAAAAAAAATAAATAAAATTAAATTGAAGTTAAATAGATCTTAGGGCCGAAAGGCATTAGTAGGAAGTGTTATAGTTTAACTTAGAGTGTCCGTATGGGACCAGTAAGTTAGTTGTAAGTTATGGTTAATTAGGCTAGTTTTATGAATTTGTGTCTAGCTTTTAGACACGTTTAAGATTGAATTAATAAAAATGAATTTACAAAAAAAAAAAGCATCGGTTCCCATCGATCACCGAAATCAAGCATCAGTGAGCGCGGTTATTAGTCAGATGGGAGACCATCTCGAAACCTACCGTGTGCTGTTGTCATGTGTTCTTTCTGTCTGTTGTTCTTTCTCTTCTGTCCTTCTGTCTTGTATTAATGTTTTGTGTTGTTTTCATCTTATATAGTCTAGTCGCTCAAGATGCTGTGTTCTCTACTCTGTTCATTTATGTGCTGAGTAGTGTGAAATGTAAATGTAAATGTAAATATTCAGTATATTTATTCTCTAACACGTTCATCCTGCAATTTTCATCGTTCTCGATGAAACCATGCATTTCCAGTTAATTTTATTTTAAGTATACAAACACGCTTTCATTCAAACTCTTGACTATAAACTAAGAGGCGTATAAAACAGTAGTTAGTAAAAATATTTATAATCTTTTAGGAGCACATTTACCTTTGATCATTTTCATAAATACGAATATAGGCCAATTCAGGTAAAGCATCTACGTTATCGTACTCAAAATTAATATTTAAGTTTGCTAATAAAGCGCTGATCTCAGGTACTTGACCATTAATTCCAGTTATTATTTAAGTGGTGAAAGTCCGGTTGTTTTCTTGATTGTAGTATTTAGGGCCACTTGAACTCGACTAATAACGCTTGTCACTCTATATGAACTTCCAGTAAGTTCTTAAAAGGTTTGCCACGGCATTAACGTATTTTTCAACTTATCCATTAGCTCTACTTGTTGCAGGTGCAATCTTCGTAGGAACACCTAATAACATCACAAAAAGCGATAAGTATAAACAGTATCTTTTGCTTGTAATGTTCTACAAGGACATTAAACTAAACATTTTGTAGATGTGTAAACAATTATCATGATATAACGGCTATCTTCCTTATCCTTTCCATAAAAAGGACCCATGCAATCAATGTGAATGGTGTGGAAAGGTATTGCCTTTTTTTCAATTGGATGTAGCTCACACTGTTTCTAAAAACTCTTTTATAAGTTCGTTGGTAAATGATTTCCAACAATTTGACTTCGAAATGATGAGCATAAAAATAAAAATGGATTTCGGTAGCCTATATATAGTTGCTGTCTACATACCACCAAGTTCCAACTACAATATATACAAACAAATCTATGACAATTTGGAAAATTTATTTGAAAATATAAATGCTGAAGATGAAATCTGCGTATTAGGTGACTTCAATTTACCTAATCTTTATTGGTCCAAGAATGACAATAACGAAGAATATTTTCCGACCAACCCATCTACTGATATCGAATTTTGCACAGTCTACACAATGGCCTCTCTAGGACTCATTCAGCTGAACTCAATCAAAAACCACAATAACAAAATACTGGACCTTATTTATATTTCTGACATCGTAAATGCTGACACTGCTGTTATTCAAAGCGACATAAAACTTTTAAAAGAAGATCGACATCATCCTGCGTTAACAATATCCTTAAATTTAAATATTTGTAATCTTGATACCTCTTGTGATAAGCAAATTGAATTTGACTTCAAAAAATGTGATTTCAATCAACTTTTTACCGACTTAAATCATTTGGACTGGGATTCAATATTTATAAATTTGAACTTAGATGATATGGTATTGAAATTCTACAAAATATTATTTAATTGCTTTCTAGAGAACATACCTCTTCGTAAAATTAAAGCCAAAGATAATAATCCACCATGGTTTGATCGGCATCTAAAATGCTTAAAAAATAAAAGGAATAAGGCGTGGGTAAAATATAACGAATCACATACTGATGTTGATTATTGTCTTTATAACCAGTTTGTTGCAAATACTGAAAGGGAACTTAAGACGAATTCACGAAATTTTTGGAAATATGTTGACTGTAAGCGAAAATTTGACGGGTACCCTCCAAACATGACATATAGAGACAAAACAAGCCATGATCCTCTAGTACTTTCGAATATGTTTGCACATTTTTTTAAAAGTGCGTATGAAGATTCTTTTTCTACAAATCACAGCTCAATAGATTTAACAAATACTTCTCAGTTTCCTCACTTGGCTCAGATAAATCTAACAATCTCGGAATCTACTATACAAGACAAAATTCTAAAACTTGACGAAAGCCTTAGTCCAGGCCCTGACGGACCCTTCATTTATTCTAAAAAAGTGCGTTAAATATCTTTCGTACCCATTGTGTATTCTGTTTAACCAACCATTTAACTGTTCCCATTTTCCACTCTTATGGAAATATGCATTTCTAAAACCAACGTATAAGAAGGGTCCCAAGCATCTTATATGCAACTATCGTCCTATAGCTAAGCTGTCTGTTATACCACATTTGTTTGAAGCCATTGTTTGTGATGTTCTTTCCTTTAACTGTTCTTCTGTTTTTTGTTACAATCAACATGGTTCTGTGAAAAAAAAATCGACCGTTACAAATCTACTCGAATTTACAACATATTGTATTGACACTTTCGAAAATAAACAACAAGTTGACTGTGTATTTACAGACTTTAGCAAAGCATTTGACAAACTTAGCCATAAAGTACTTTTAGGGATATTAGAAAAAATTGGACTAAATGATAAACTAATAGCATGGATATCTTCTTACCTAACAAACAGATATTATTGTGTTGTGTTCAAAAAAGACTATTCCGATCCGTTTATTGTCAATTCTGGTGTACCTCAGGGTAGCCACCTTGGTCCATTGTTATTTGTTCTGTTTATAAATGATCTCCCATCTATCTTAAGAAATTCTATGACGCTAATATACGCTGATGACGTGAAAATATTTCGAAAAATTAATTCCTTAACGGACTGCGAACTATTACAAGATGACCTACTTCGTCTATGGGAATGTTGCAATACAAATCGTTTATTGTTAAACATTGATAAGTGTAAAACGATGAGTTTTACACGTAAACACAGTATTCTTGACTATAACTATAGGTTAAATTCTTCAAACCTCAAAAAATTGACTCACTTCTCAGACTTAGGTATCATTTTGGACTCAAAAACTGTCTTTTACTGACCATCTCAACCACGTTGTGAAAAAAGCTAATAAGACACTAGGCTTTATAAAAAGATTTGGCAGGGAATTCCGGGATCCTTATGTCCTTAAAACTCTGTATGCAACGTTTGTCAGATCAGTCCTTGAATACGGTTGTATAGTTTGGGCCCCTTATTACTCGAATCATATCCATAGACTTGAAGGTGTTCAAAGAAGATTCCTAAGATATTTTACGATTTCTCCCACAGACACATGAATTAGCTTTGCCTTCCTATTCCGTTAGGCAACAACTTATAGGTCTTCCATCGCTTACTATTCACCGTAAGTATTTGCAACTCTGCTTTATTGTTGGAATCCTGAATGGATCCATCTCATCTCCATCAGTTTTGTGTCGATTCCACTTTAATGTAAGCCGAAATTACTTCAGAAATCGAGTGCCAATTCGAGCAAATCCTAGCCGATCAAACTATGGTTCTAACAGTCCAATTAACCAGTTAATAAGCATGTATAATGAAAATAATTTTCTTTTAAATTCTATTAATCAAAATATCAAATCAGATAGCTTCAAAATACATTTTTTCTCTCACTATTTAAATAATTCTTAGCTTGATGTGTCATATTATTATTAGTAACGATTAAAGTATATTTTAATGTATAGAATATATTTATATGTACATATATATATATATTTTTTTCTTTTTTAGATATAAGTTTTGTTTGTAAACCTAGCGTTAGTATTTAACGTAATTGAATAAATAATAATAATGTTTCCAGATGATCTTTTTGCTACTAAACAAATAAGACAGGATTTTACAAACTTTCTTACATTTATCTACATTCTGGGCATCTAAAAATGTTCTTTCATCTTCGCTAAAGTATTTTCCAATTCAACATTGCAATTATCTTCATGGTATAGTCTGATCAAAGCCAAACGACAATTCTGTGGTATAAATAGCTTGTTACTTCCGTCTTGAACTAATCTACTCTTGAAAATGTATTGAGAAATTGTATCTGCATCTCCTTACTTAACTTTTTTGAATATTTCATTGCGATTGGCGTCATAATGTTGTTTAATACTAAGTCAATTTTCTGATAAGCTGTTGAGTTGATAAAATGTCTTCATTTTTTCTCTGCAGCATTAAATCATGTCTATCTACTCTAATTTCTAATGGTGGATCACTTAAAACATCACGTCCAATTATAAACTCATTCTTGAAATATTTTTCGTTAATAATATGAAAATTTATTTCGGTCTTAAGATTTTCAAATTCAAACAAAAGTTTGCTTCTTTCTGTAAGAAGAATTGGATGATTAGAAATATGTACCTTGAACACTTAGCAAATAAGATATTCTTTCTATGGGTATTCGGTCTCCAACATCGACTTTTAGGAATGAACAATCAGAACAAACAGTTTTTCTTTTTTGAATGCATCAGTTTAGTTATATTGCATTCTAAACCTTTGAGTGAAATGTGATTGTTTCAAAGATCATAAACTTTTCTTAGTTTAGTTTTGAAATCTGAACCACTTAAAAAAGTGTGTTTAATTGATGATCTTAAGTCGGATCTAACAAGGTTTTTGATCGATACATTAGAGAAGAACGAACACGGGGTATGACATCAAAGTCTTTGATTCCACCACGTTGAATTCTTTCATCTACATCAGGGCATCATTTTTCGATGTCAACCTTTGAATGAACTGGACTGAAAACTGGAAAACCAATGAAATCATCATTTCGCTCTGAACGTTGAGCAATCTGAAATAAAATGTATAAATCATCAGCTGTTATGAGCATTGTTTAATTGGAACTTTCTTTCCCTTGATAATCTTCAGTGCTAACATCATTTTCATTTTCAGAATTGTTTACTTTCTCCATCAACAGACTATAATATTTTCTTTACAATTTGACAGTATTTTTGTTTTAATATTACTCTGTGCCAACTTAATTTGGCTAACTTACTTCAACAAACAAACAAAGTTAACAATTGACATGTCAGTTTCCTAAGATAATTCGGTCACCAAACGTTTGACTTAGAGAAATTATAAAAGCGCCGTCTTTTTGGAACCATTTTTTCAATTTACAACGGTTTCGGATTTAAAGACAAATGTAAACAGATGCAAACAAATGTAAGATCGACATGTAAACCACATCAAACAGTGATTTTTCAGGATATAACGAAATTTCAAGAGGCTCATGAAAATTGTGTACACTTTTTAAACAAGAAATGAGCCTAATCGCTAAAGATAAATTAACTAAAAACAATTTCTTTGAAAACAATATCTTTTCTTTTTGAAAATATAAACTTTGTAGAAGAGAAGTTGTCGTCGTGCAATGCCCATATTTAAATTCTTGTAAAATCAGTATTGGAATGAATACCACTAAAACCCCTTCGAAAGAGAAAGATAATGTCCAGAGTATTGGATTTATTCAGAACTTCCATTTCAATGCTGGTTATATAGCATCTACACATAAAGGGCAAAATTGGCGCTCTACTGATAATTTTTGAATACCTTGACTCTAAAAAGTTACTGTGGAAAGAGTCAAATAGCTTTAAATGTGACATGCGAGAAATGGTCACAAAATAATTCTTTTTTTCGAATGAAGGGATTTTAAACGTTGAAGAAGCTTATAACAAAGAAAAAAAAATGCAATTTATGCCACATCACTACATAAAACTAAAACTGTTGTTCTAATTGTCAAAAGTCGCACTTTTTGGGAACGAATATGAAAAGTTGTACCATAGAGATGTGGTAGAGGGTTTGGTAAAACGTTTAACAGAGACAAATTAAGTCAAGACAAACAAAACTGACGTAGGGTCTATATCGGAAGCCTTAGAAAAGCCTTAAGATTAGTTCTTGGGGACTGCATTTTAAACTGTTTAGGATCTTTTTGTGGTAGAATTGGAGAGCGTGTCTGATAGACTTCTTAGAGAAATGTTTAAATTCTTAAGAGTTTACTGAACCAGTCTCAAAAATATCCATAGCGCGTGCCCCTATAGATCGAATGGCTATAGTACGTTTAAGGGCTGGCATTAAAGCTCAGGCCAGTCATTTGTAGTAAAACTGCTTATTTAATTAAACAACAATTAATGCAAAATATTATTTTAATAAATATGATTTAATCACAAAATAAATATAAACCAGCACGTGTTCATATATGCGTTTTGGAATCCCGATTTATTCGGGAAAATATGAGTCAAGACAAGGTGTAATGGTCATATTCTGATGAGCCCAACCATTACATCGGGGCGAAACGCATATATGAACACATGCTGGTTTATATTTATTTTGTGATTTTAAATCATATTTATTAAAATAAATAGTGTTCATTAAAAAACAATTTGACTGGTAACAGTCAAATATTTCTTTTTCAAAATATTATGTACTTTTGTCTTATAGTGTTTTATGCTTGTTACAGAACGTATGGCACGACTAGGTTAATGAATAGAAAAATTAAACACATATAGCTTTTATTGAACCGTGATTCATTAAGGCTGGTTTTTGAATTTTTATTTTTTTTACCAACTATCATTTTGGATCTCGTGACAACCAAAACGTCTTTGACACATCATTTTTGTAATCAGGAGATTTTTTTCTGATTTTTGATGTATCATTCTTTTAGTTACCAGAGATTTCTGTTGGAAAATGCATTTGAAAAACTATTAAAATGCGCCTGGCAAGCATAAGGCTGAAAGTAAAACGTTTTGGAGACACTTTTTTGTAATTAAGGATTTTTTTTCTGATTTTTTAATGTATAACTCATGTGGTTATCATTTCGACCTCAAAATCGTAATTTCTATACATTCCCATCAAGGAATTTTGGTTATCACTTCCCAAAATTTGAAGATTTGAATTTTCTTATCTTTATATTTTTTGTGACGACTTACCAAGATACTTTTTAGGTTTTATTCTGAAAAGTACAACAATTGATACGGAATCGCATAAAAATGTTGTAGGACTATACAAAAATTGAAAATATTCATTTAAAAAAAGATTAAGTAAATATTGAGTCATCATCATAAATTACCAAACATTAGTCCAAATAAATTTGAAAAGAGTTCATTTTGAGTTTTAAAATGACACCATAGTGTTTTGTATGTTAAACAGTACTCTACGAACACATCTAATGAGTACCGTATTCTTATTTAAGAATCGAAAAAAGTGGAACAAGAGGTAGTGTATTCCAGAAGAACTTAAATAAAGCTTAGAATTCTATTAAACGCTGTGAATGTGATGTAAAATATTTAAATTAAATTAAAAGAAAATCTGAAATTTCACACGTACAGACTCACGCTCACTCCAGGGTGGAACGTGTGACAATACCAGTTTTTAACTTCCCATAGGAAGTTATTGCAATCGGTCCGATTTGTCGAATTGAACATTTTGACATTTCTTGACGTTTCAAGGTCCCTAGAGTCGAAATAAAAGATTTTTAGAGAGCTGTCTGTGCGTGCGTGTGTACGTACATACGTTCGTGTACGTCCGTACGTTGGCGGAGTTTTTTTTCGTCCATATAGCTCAAGAACCAGTAAAAATATCGACTTCAAATAAATTTTGGTACACAGTTAAAAATGCAGAAAGGACTCTCAAAAAAATTCAGGGGGTGTTTTTTTTATCATAGCAATTTAAAAAAAGGTGAAAATATTGGTTAACTCCAAATATGCCACGAACCAATAACGCTAGAGACTTGAATTAAATTTAATATTATACATTGTAACGTGATGCCACACAAGTATATTTTTGGAAAAAATCCAATTAACGGTTTTTTTTATAAATCAAAAAAACTGAAAAAAAAAATGTTTGTCACCTCGAATTTTACGAGCAAAAACTGATTTTATCTCCAAAACAATTTTGTGCAACGAAGAATAACGTTTTCAAAATCTGGTAAAATTTTGGGAAAAATCGAATTGACAGTTTTTTTTTTATAAAAAATAAAAACCTAAAAAATAAAATTAATTAAAGTTGGTAAAAATTGATTTTCGACTCAAATATCTTTTCAAAACTTTGAGATATAGGTTTCAAACTAATTTTATTTTTTAAAAAATATAGTTTTCAACATTCCATAAAATTTTGAGTTTTCGAAAAAAAAAAACATTACTAAAAGTTCGTAAAAATTGATTTTTGACTCAAAAATCCTTTCAAAAATCTGAGATATTGGCCTCAAAATAATTGTATTTAATAACAAATATTGTTTTTAAAATTCGGTAAAATTTTGAGAAAAATCGAATTGACAGTTTTCTTACAAAAACTAAAAACCTTACAAAAGCATTAGTAAAAGTTGGTAAAAACTGATTTTCGACTCAAATATCTTTTCAAGACTTTAAGATATTGGCTTTAAACTAATTTTTTCTTTTAAAAAATATTGTTGTGAACATTCAATAAAATTTTGAGAAAAAATCGAATTGACATTTGATTTTACAAAAAATAAAAACCTAAAAAAAGCAATACTAAAACTTTGTAAAAATTTACTTTCGACTCAAATATCTTTTCAAAAATTACAAATATTGGCTTAAAACTCATTTTATCCCACATCTACCAATCCACCTGTCCGTTTATTCATAAAAAAATAAAACCTATAAAAAATAGTACGCACATTTGGTAAAAATTGATGTTCCGTTCTCTATAATCTCGTGAACAATAGAAGGTATTGACTTCAAATTAATTTCATTCACCCAACATGTGTTTGTTTATATAAGAAATACAAATTTTTAAGAAATGCTACTAAAATTGGTAAAAATTGGTTTTCGACTAAAAATCTCGTTAATAAAAATAGATTTCGATATTAAACTATTTCATCATACGCAAAACATTATTAGTTATTTCTAAATTTTTTAGAATAATTTAACTGATAACTTTTTTAACAAAACACGAAAACCTACAAACTTTTAAGCAAGACAAATCGACAGACAGGATGGGAAGTTATCAGTGTGGGTCGCATCCCAGCCTCTTTTTTAACTTTACCATCGGTTAAGCCCTTCATTTTGAATGTAGTTACAAATGTTTTAAAGAAAAACAAAAATTACGTAAAAGCAAAAGGTTAAACACCATCAGTAATACATTTCATAAAACAACCCATTTTGAAGGTGTACATAGTTTTAAAGGTAAAATGTTCTTATAAATCAATTGCTGCATTTCTGTACTAGCAATATTCCAATGCAATATCCTAAGCCAAAAACAACACTCCTTCTGAATTTCTGCCTTCAATTTTGCTTATCCATATATGTATAGACAAATTTCCACAAAAACTTATTTTGTATTTTAAGCTAAGACTAATTCACATTTTAAATACCTATATTTCTAAAAGCTTTTTCCTTGTAGTATCACATTTTAACACTAAATCATTCATTTGAACATATCAAATGTCTGACAAACAATATGACAATATTTATGTAGCCAATTTGGTCTTTCCCATATTCGTAGTCTAAGTTTAAGGTTTGTTTAAAAAAGAAATAAAATAACTCAAACTCTTGCCGTCTTAAGGCATTGAAAAATGAAAATTTTCTGTCCAGACCACTTTATATGCATAACATCACTTCGCATTATAGCTGAGTGGAACATGATCTACAAAAATACACTCCAAAAGAAATCAAAGTTTGGGCGAATTTAAATTGAGTGATGTTTTTTAACGTGTATTCTTTGAGTGAGTTTGATTTTCAATGAAAAACCCACATTCGATATCAATATCCCAAACTTAAAATAATTCATTGCATATTCTTAGGCAATTATAAAAACCCAATTTTTGTGTTTCATTTCAGATTGTGGATATTCGAATGAAGAAATACGAATTGTTGGTGGTAAGCCAACAGGCGTCAATCAATATCCATGGATGGCTCGAATAGTGTACGATGGTAAATTCCATTGTGGCGGTTCACTTTTGACCAAAGACTACGTCATAACAGCGGCGCATTGTGTGAAGAAGCTGCGAAGATCGAAAATTCGTGTCATTTTCGGCGATCATGATCAACACATAACCACAGAGTCCAAGGCGATACAAAGAGCCGTCACCACGATTGTGAAACACCGCAGTTTCGATCCGGATACCTACAACAACGACATTGCCCTGTTGCGTCTCAGAAAGCCTATTGTTTTTTCGAAAATCATGAAGCCCATTTGCTTGCCACGACTAAACTACGACCCAGCTGGTGAATATTTAGAAAATACAAAAATAAAATTTATAATTTCAATCTAGTTTTCTTCTTCGATAACTGCCACAGGTAGGACGGGCACTGTAGTCGGCTGGGGACGCACATCCGAAGGCGGAGAACTACCGGCGATAGTTAATCAGGTAAAGGTGCCGATTCTAACGATAACCGAATGCAGGAACCAGCGATACAAGAGTAGCAGAATAACCTCGAGTATGCTGTGTGCTGGCAAATCGAAAATGGACTCTTGCCAGGGTGACAGTGGTGGACCACTTTTACTCTCGAACGGAGTCAAATACTATATTGTGGGAATCGTGTCGTGGGGTGTTGGATGTGGACGGGACGGATACCCTGGGGTTTATACAAGAGTCAGTAAATTTATTCCGTGGATCAAGGCGAATTTGGAGAACACATGTTTGTGTACATAACGAATGGAAAATATTTGTTTTTTGCTTTTGTAAATTTGTACAAGTTATATTTAATGATTTTATATTTATTTTGAAATTAATGAATCCTAAGAAAATAAATAGTTGGTGTTTATATTTTACTGAAAAGGTTAAAATTAAAATAAATAATATGGTGTAAGAGCTCGTAGAAAACAAGGGCTTAGTAACTTAACCCTTAATCCTCAACCAAGGTATGAAGGGTACCTACAGTTCTTATGCCGAATCAGAATGGATAGTTTGAGAAATTAATTTCCATTAGAAGAATTGCTTCGAAAAAGGCAGTAACCGTGAAAAAAAAAGTTTAGGTGACAGTTGCAGGGTTGTAACCCAAATCCTACGCACTAACCGTCACGCCACGGGTACAACCAAGAAAGTAAGTAAAGCTGAACGAAAAAGAAGGGACAGTGTTTAACTGGGAATTAAAGTCACTGTCGTCAGAACGGAAGTAAATTTAAAAAAATAAGTGATTCACAGAAATCGCTTATTTAGTTGTCCCATAGTGATATTGGTTGTACTTGTTTGTTCATAAGAGGTGACATTTTTTTTTTTATAAAGCTTTCAGATTATTTAGTTCAACATTGTGTTACAAGATCGAAATTTGCTGATAAGTTTAATCCATAATTAACTACATTAAAAGATCATTTGCGATCAGAAAAAATATTGAATTAAATATAGCCAATGGAGAAACACTTCTTCACTATCATCAATTGTCGTTTCTTTTATTTATAACTTTCAATAAAATAACGTCCGTTATCATAAAAATGCACCTCCCTAAATTTCTTCATGATTAAAAAATAATTTTACTGAAAGAAAAACATATGACTAACTGAAGAAATTTTAGTAACTTACTTAAGGTGGCGTTACAGTCTGTGGGGACCTGGGCCTCAGCCAACATGCTTCTTCAGTCAGCTCGGTCCCTAGCTAGCTGTCTCCAGTTTCGCACGTCAAGTTGGTTGAGGTGATCACCCACCTTCGTGCGCAACCTGATTCGCGATCTTCCTTTACTACGCCGCGCCGGCCGTCCCTCGGGATTGGATTCAAAGACCTTCCGAGCTGGAGCGTTGATGTCTATTCGCTCTACATGACCCAGACATCTAAGACGTTGGTCTTTTATTCTTTTAACCAGGTCAGTGTCACTGTACAACTCGTACAGTTTGTCGTTGTATCTTCTCATCCACTCTCCATCTCTTCAGACGGGACCAAAAATCACCCGAAGAATTTTTCTCTCGAAGCATCCTAAGACGCTCTCACCTTTCTTTAAAAGGATCCTGGCCTCAGCGCCATAAATGAAAACAGGGATGATGAGCGTCTTATAGATGGTAACTTTTGATGCGCGAGAGAGGACTTTACTACTCAATTGCCTTCTAAGTCTAAAAAAAACAGCGATTTTCAAGAATTATATTTCGTTTGATTTCAGCGCTGTTGTCGTTGTCTGAATTTATAGCGGTGCCTAGGTAGACAAAGTCCTTAACTATCTCAAAGTTATAGCTGTCCATGGTGACGTTTTGTCCAAGAAATCGTCGTTCATTGTCGTTCTCCGCTTCCATCGCAATGCTCAAAAACGCACCACTGATATCTCACTTTGATTTTCAAATGATGTCAATAGCATCGGCTTTTCCTAGTAATTGGATAGGCCTTTGGAAAATTGTGCCTCTAGTGTTGACGGTTGAGTTTTTGCACTACTCTTTCCAGAACTATGTTGAAGAAGTCAAATGACAGTGCACCGCCTTGTCTTAAACCTTTTTCGACAACAAATGCATCAGTGAGATCTTTGCCGAACTTGATAGAGCAGCGTGCATTCTCTATCGTCATTCTGCACAAACGAACAAGTTTGACACGGATGCTGAAAAGCTCTTCTCTATAGATGGTGTTATACGCGGCTTTAAAATCGATAAAGAGAATGTGAATATTTGCTCAATGGTAGACTTTTCTGGTATGAAGCCACACTGAGAAGGACCTATCATGTTGTTCACGAACAGCTTCAGGCGTTCACATAATACAGCAGGAAGGATCTTATATGCGATGGAGACTGGTACCTCTGTAGGTAGCGCAATTCAAAGGGTCTCCTTTCTTGAGTGTTGGGCAGGCTTTTTGCAGATGAGTTGGTTCATGGTGTTATTCCCTCCTCTTCTGGTCGTAGAGCTCGCAAAAGCTCTGGTTCTTCTGTGCAGGCTTTTTGCAGATGAGTTGGTTCATGGTGTTATTAGCTCCTCTTCTGGTCGTAGAGCTCGCGAAAGCTCTGGTCCTTCTGTGCAGCGTTGTTTTGTAAGCCTGTTGCTGCGTGCGCTTACCGGCCTTCTTCGTCAAACCAGGGGTTTCGCTGTGGTGGCCGTGTGAAACTTAGCACATCAGAGGCGGCATCTCTGATGGCTGCAAGGCAATGTTGTCACTGGTTTTTAATGCTTAATGCAGGCAGTATAGGACTCCTTAAGAGGTTACTAGAGACTCGATCGGAAAAGGACATGGCAGTCTCTTGCGATTGTAGCCGTCTAACGTCGAAACTTCTCACAGTACTTCCTTGTTTTGGCTTGGACCGGGATATCCGTAGCCGTACCTTGGCTACAACGAGGTAGTGGTCCGAGTCAATGTTGGTCCCTCGGAATGTTCGGATATCCTGTATACTGGAGAAGTGTCGTGCGTCGATCGCAATGTGGTCAATCTGGTTGACGGTTGATTGATCAGGAGATTTCCATATTCCCTTGTGGATATTGAGATGTGTAAACTGCGTACTAGCTACCAGAACGTCTCGCCCCGCAGCGAAATCGATCAGCCTGAATCCGTTGTCGGAGGTGGTGTCGTGCAGGCTGTATCTCCCGATTGTATCTCCTAAGACAATTTTAATGTCATAGCCAGGGCACTGCTCATATGTCTTGTCCAAGAGCTCGAAGAATATGTCTTTCGTGTCTTCATCTTTCTCCTCTGTTGGGGCATGCGCGCATATTAGGCTTATGCTGGCAAATTTAGCCTTGATGCAGATTGTCGTGATGCGCTCACTTACACTGTTGAAACTCAAGACTTTTTGCCTGAGTCAAGTTTTAACAAAAAAAATCCACACCCAAATTAAGCTCACGCAGCTTAACAACAGCCATACAAAATGGCGCTGCACAGCAGGCTCAGGGCTGCTCTCGAGCTCTACGCGCAAAAGGGTAGAAAGGAACACCGGCTTCTCAGAAAAATAAGGGATCATTTAAAGTGCGTGATCGAAGAGCTAAAGAAATGTATCAACAGGAATAAGGTCTCCCAGAGCTACTATTCTTTAAAGACGATCAGGGAACATCGAAATATCACTTCTCCAAACTATATAACAGCGATGATCCACAAAAATTCGCTGTAAGGGAGATACCACCATCCAACTTAGGCGACCTATGTATATATGTACCTATATCTCGTTTGAAGTCCAACAAAGCAAATGAAGCTGATGGCATCGCTTTCATTTTAGGCCTTGAGAAAGAAGAAGAAGGAAACTTCTTTCATAGAATTCATACCAAAAAGTAGTTGTGTCAAAAATTTGAATTGAATTATTTGATTAACCTATTTCAAGAAACCGTTATCGTGATGAGTGACTTACTCACCAATATATTCTCAAAACTGTTATTACAGAATCTTTATAAATCTTAACATTGTGCAAAATAAAAAAAGGTTAATGCGTTGCAAAATTCAAGTCTTTCTATTTAACAAAAATTTAAAAGCTACGCACTATCGCATAATGGTATCCGTTAGAACATGAACTCTTCTACTTACTGCAGAAAGAAGACATTTGTTTGAACTTTACAAGTTGATAAGGAAAACATTGAAAATATTAAGATTTGTAAATTTAAAGTTAAGACAATCTCAGACACAGAAATAGAAAAAGCGGTGTTTTAATAATTCGTAATAAGTAAACGAATGAGTTTAAATGCAAACCTTAAAATAAAAACTATTTTAAAAACATTCATTACGTTGTTTCGATCAATAAGTTGCTGTTGTATATCTTAATTCAGTGTAAAAATTAGAATGCTGAAATATTTGAATCATTACTTTTTATTTGATGATGTGTAAATAGTTCTAAAATTCGAAACTTTTTATTTTCCGTAAGAAGAGATAAGTCTTGGCGTCAATTGAATTAAGATGTCAGAAATAATATTGAATTGCTATACAAACTATTTCCCTTTTTTCAAACAAATAATATGTAAGTAAAGTCATATTTTATATTTATCTAGCTTGTTGAGAGCAGATTTGCATACATGCAGAATACTACTTTGTATGTTTTACACTTTAACGAACTTGCGAAAAATAAACATTTCTGCGAAAATGTAGCTAGTCATTATTTTTGTTTTATTTTCTGGAAACAAAAGAATATTTCAAACTGCAAAAATGCTCTACTTCCGTGTAATTTATTTCCTTTATTCTTGGAAACAATCTCTTGAAGAAATAAATCGCAGCTTTAAGTTGGTTTCTACCTCAATTAGCAAACATGCAAAATCATCTTTTTTAACCAAAAGCCACTTGCATGCTAATTTAATTACAGCCAAGTGAAATATTCTCCCATCAGAGCACACCAGCTCTGATTTGCATTCAATTTATAATAACAAAATTGCGCATGCCGTGCATAACTACATGATAGTCGAGCCGGCAAAGGCAACTGCAATTGCACCATCATCCAGCACCATATTGCCAACCAACGCTAATATGTTCAGCTTGAATACCTCTTGCATGTCATAATAGTTTGCCGTGCCTCTTTTTTAATCCATCCGATTCCGAAGCCAAACCACGATTCCAAAACGAAACCAAGATATAGATACTGTAAAGCCACAGAACGAATTCAAAGCTTATACTCGTACCACAGGAGGAAATTCGTCGTCGTTGGCGCATGTTTGTTTTAGGGCAGTGAGAATAAACCGCTCGATATAACCACAGCATAGCATAGCATAGCATACCTATACAGTATACACCTTCCACCTTTAGGTGCTCCACTGATGGCTCTTAGGCTCTAACTCCATATATGAAGCACACATGAGATGTAGAGCGAAGACTGTTTGGATGCAATATTTTTGAATAACTTACCTAGATATAACGGTGCATGTGTGTATAGATAGTTTCCGTCACAAGATCGCAAGCGCGAAATTGCGCCATTGAACTTGCACATGAAAAAATAATGCAACATGCAACAAGCGGATGAACGGTGAGGTATTGCTTTGCTTCAATCGATAAGTTTGTTGAATTCAATCTGCGCAAATGATGACCGCAAAATAGCAGCGCTGTCGCCAAACAAAATCTTGAAATTTTAAAACGAAGGTAGATAGTAATGGCAGTCACAAGCCAACCTTGCTACTCGAATCAATCAATGCTGGGAAGCACCGTTTTAGTACTACAAACTGGTTGGACCTATGCATGCACTGAAAAAAAAAATTATAAAAAAAGATTAAGATAATTAAGACGGATTTATATTGACAAATTTAGCGATCCTAGAACCATTTCGTAACATTCAGAAAGGAAATGAGGTCTTTAAGGAATACGCTTAGGAAGCTTAACATTCTAGAACCGGCAAGGGCAGGACAGTAACAGAGAAAGTGAATCACAGTTTCCTTTTGATGTTGGTCTCCTCAGCTACATAAGTGAGTATAGTGAAATATACCCAACTTTGCTTTGTCCTATCGGCCAATGTCCGGTATATATTGCAGTGACCCTGGCTATATCATGCCTGAGTCTACATAAAAGTTCGATAGAGCGGTTTTGTTATAGGTAGGCCATATCTTCCTCGTATGGTTGGATTCTGTTCGTTCGAGTATTTTGAGTATTTTGCATGGTTCTCTGATCGATAGTAATTCCGCTTGAAATTCACTTGCAAAATTAGGTAGCCGAAAAGACTTAGATGAATTAAGAGAAGATTCCTGACACAACTCCACACTGGATCTTTGACCCGTCAGTAAAGATAGTGGTGTCGAAGTCTTTCGTAACCATGTAATCCTCCAAATCCTTTCTGCCATTAAAGATTACATAAGAATCTTTGCTGAGGTTCCTTTCTGTCAGTTAAGATGACTTTAGAATCTTTACTGAGGTTCAAGGCAAGGACGCAGTAGACGGTGTGCATCGGAAAAACATCCGCTGTTGCCCATAAGGCTGGAAAACCAACAGTTTAACTCTTTAAGCCTAAGCGCGCTGCTCGATACTAAGTATTTAATGTGTATAGGCCTATACTGGGAGGAGGTGCAAAATAACAAGTTGGGCAGGATCGAAGGGCCCTTGAAGTGCGGACACTAGTTTTTCTTTGAACTTTCCTTAGTTTCTCAATATTGTATTTCTTATTAAGCGCAGGCCACTACACAATCGATCCATATGACAAAATGGGACATACAACGGCTGTGTTTGGCCAAAAAATTATTTTCAATTGAAGCCTCCACTTCTTACCAAAAGTTTTTCTACAGACGTGAAAGGCAATGCAGGCCTACTTAACCCGTTCTTCGATGTTTACTTTCCAGTTTAGTTTAACACGTTCGCTGCCATGTGACAAATATTCATAGGAATCCATGTGCACCACCGGTGGGTCACGGTATAGGTTTTTTTGTAAAGACGTTTTTTTAGTGGCTTCCTGGTGAAATGATTATTTTCTTGCTTTGGCACCTAGTTAAAAGTCCCTGCTTTGCAGGAAAAAAATCCAAAATCACTTATTTGCAAAACTTCGACTTTTATGGTTGGTTAAGTTCATGTAGTACAATTTTGTTTAATTTTGCCTTATAGTAAAAATAAATAAAGAAAATTAGACTTTCGAATTCAAAAATATATGAAACACTTAGGTAGTAAAAAAATTAGTGCTTTTTGTTGAAACATTCCAAGCAAAAAGAGGGATTTCCTTCGCATGAATCACAATAAGTTGACACTTTCTTGGCTTTTTTCATAGCTGCACTTCTTCCTTCGCTTTTTGAAAGTTCATTGTAGCAATTGTTACACCGTTTCCGTGCCCTTCGATTGGTTGTATCTCTCGTTTCAAACTCCTTCAGTACATGCTTGTTAGAGGATCCTGGTGTTTCAATCGGAAGCCCACAAAGACTCTCACAAATAGACTGCCTAAATTGAAGCATTGGCATATTTTTATGCTTTTTGTAAATAGCTAACGCATTTACAACCGAGGTTGACAAAAGATACTCAAATGCTATTTTGTGGTACCAGCGGATTGTCTTACGTAGTGGTGTAAAGTAGCATGCCATTTGATCAGAAATATCTATTCCTTGCTTGGCATGGTTATATTCCGTAATCACTTGAAGCTTTTTTATTTCCTCACCATTTCTATTCCTTTTCCCTGTAGACACTTCCTCTAGTCCATGTTTTGTACTCAACATCAATACTTCTCTCTTGTCTTTCCATTTTGAGACCACAATACCAGAAGACTCGCGTCCAATAATACCATTTCTTCTGAGCTTAGCTAGAGTTACCTCTTTGGGATTCCCAGTTCTGTTCTTCCTAAGTGTTCCAATAATATGGGTTTGACGATTGATCAAAAACTTTGCCAGCGAAACCGAAGTATAAAAATTGTCCGTAGCAATCGTTCTACCTTTATCCAAATAGTTTTCTGCCAGATCTATCACTATTTGGGTGCTGTGAGAAGTTGAAGGAGTTGGTTTTCCTCTTTGGTTGTCGGAATTGTTTTTCCCTGCGTATATGGAGCTGGTATACGTGTAACCACTAGGGTCACAAAACTTGTAGATTTTAACTCCATATTTGTGGGATTTTCCCGGATTGTATTGACGAAATTGTAATCTTCCTCGCCAGGGAATCATGGATTCGTCCACAGCTAATACTTCTCCTGGGGTTCTAGCATTTACAAAATTTCGCTCGAGGATTTCGAGCAAGCCGCTTACTTTGCCTAGCCGATCAGTTCCAATGCTTGTGTTGTCGGCAAAATGAATGAACTTCAACAACAATTGAAATCTGTTTCGGGACATTATTTCGGGTAGAAAAGAGTTCTTGTAAAAGTTGTCGGTACTCCAATACAATGATATAGAAGGGTATTTCACTATACCCATGTACATGACCAGCCCTAAAAACTTTTTGATTTCAGGGACACAAGTGTCCTTCCAGGATTTTGCTCGGGAATTTCGGGTGACAACATTATTTTCTAAAAATTTGTTTGCGTTGAGATTCGTCTGGGTCACAATGAGTTGGTAATCTTCGGTTACCATCAATGAAAAAAAATCAATAGGCTTCAATGTTGATATATTTGAATGGGATGTATCGGGAGTGGCTGGCGGCTCAAAAATGAATTCTTTTAGTGAACTTTTTGTAACACTAGCCCACTCATTCGAAGATGCTGCTGTAGAAGTCGAGGGAAGGTCAGGTTCATCTTCAGACTCTATATCAGAGTCATCTAGCATTACATTTGAATTTGAATCGCTTGAACCAGCATCTGATGGAACTTATTCGTCCCTGAAGCTTCAAAATCTTCATCTTCAATTTCAGATTCTCTCCTCCCGTAAAAAACTCTAGGGTTTATACCAGAATTATCCATAATGTTTGTAAATAATCAAAATCTGAAACAATATGATAAAAAAAAATAAATATTGAAAACTATAAAATTAGCTTGTGACCACCGGTGGGTCACGTGGCACTGCATTAAAGTAAGTTTGTGTGAGGGGCCATGTGACCCACCGGTGGTCACGCTCTTAAAACACATAAAAAACAACACAAATTTAAAACGAAAGACACAGTTTAACAATTATACACATAAACATTAACACAAAAAAACTCTTTTGGCACTCTGGTAATATTTTTTTTTTCTATGGCGGCAGCGAACGTGTTAAGATCCAGAATGACTCCTAGATATTTCGTGACGGACAATAAAGACAGGATTTGACCGTTCAGTCGGAGTAGGGTAAAGGCAGGTATTCTAGTGTTGGTCGTAAAGAACATCAGTTTAGTTTTGCTCTGATTAACACCTTGCCCAGCTAGCTGCTAACTTTATTCAGAGCCATCTCCCTGATTTCGTAAATCACGGTGACGAACTTTCCCAGCACTAGTTATCAAATCATCATCATAAGCTACCGCCTTCACCCCACAACTGTACGGCTGTATTTTACTGGTCATGAAATTTTAAAAAGCAGTTTTAACTGATGATTCAAAAATGTTAACTCTGGATTCCAGATCTTCTATAAATTCTATTCCAAGAGGAATTTTGTTTAGTTTGGACTTAACAACAAGCCGAAGATATTAGGGTAAAAAATGAACAGAAATAGAATTACAGAATATCAAAATGCTATTTGATCCATTTTTAACTTTATTTATTAATAGACTTATATTATGGTATTTTTCCTACGTAATCGACAACTCTGATTTTAAGTTCGCACTACTTACAACAATGGTTGCAGGGTGCAGCACATCAGGTGGTTGACTTTGTTAAGGTAAGTACCTACTTAAAAAATATTGGAATAGCTTTAGCATTCAACTACGTAGTCGACGAAGACCGACGTAATGATGACGATGAAAAGTGTTGAATTGCGAAGTGCAAACGATTTATCCCCCTTTACATTTTTATATGAGGAAACAAATATAAAATTACTTTTGTGTAAAATTGAATGGCAGACAATGTTGAAGAAGTGGTTCTAGAATCTAGAACCTTGTGGTGTACAATTTGTACGCAACCAAACGGATTGAAATGCAATGTAATATCTCTTATCCACTTAATGTTCAATAAATACACAAGAATGAGTGATCGATTTATAGACGCATCAACGTGATTGAAGACCTTCAATAGGCTGAGCAGAGGTAGATAAATGGAAAATGTCTACTTAAGCTTCTGAATTGACTTCTTCCAATCAGGAAATGAAGGAAAATATAGGTTTAAAATTGTTGTATGGCTCTTATAGGAGGTAAGACTTATGTAATGCGAAGTAACATAGTAAGATGGATCAGCTCTACAGATACAGTACAAGCTGTCAGGACACAAAATAAGATAGGGTATGGTTCAAAATGAACCTTTGGCAATAAAGTTCCATTAATTTGTTTGGAATACAAATTCTTCGATGGAAATAATTCTCATATAAAATTAAGAAACAACAAAAATACAATAAGAAATATCGGGATTGTAAATTAAATGACTGTTAATGTATACCGAAAACCAAAACTAATTCTTTCACGATAAATTAAAAAGGCTGCTCCACCGGTTTCAAAAAAAAAAAAGAAAGACAAACACCACAAAATAAAACAAGTCTTCAATTTATTCCTGTGATTTCACATCAATAAGTGTTATTTCCACTTCAACAAAAGCTTTAATTCCAGATGATGTCAATAAAAAAGTTTAATCTCATTTATAGGTATAAATATTTAACTTAAGAGAAGAAAAGTCATAAAAATAAATAAGAACGAGAGTAAGTTTTTTAAAAGAATCTCAGACTTTCTTTGGCTTCATAAGAAATGTGTGAATCCACAAGGTGTCTTCTTTACCTTTTTGTGGTTTATTTGGTCTTCTACTTCTACTTCTACTTTTTCTTTTTATTTTTTAATTTTCCATTTCTAATGAAAAGTGAAGTCGAAATTTACATAATTCCCAAAATTAGTGATATACTTTAAATTGGGGTTTTTCATAATTATCTTTAGCAGAAGATATGAATCTAAAATGATACATTTTAAATGAATTAAATATCGTAAATATGTAAAGCATGAGGTGTGTGTAGGTTGATTACATCGTTAAGGAAATGCATTTGGAAAGATATCATCAGACCTCATAACATTCCACAGAACTGCATTCTTGTCGGTCGGGTAATTTAAAATACAAATTTAGGTCTTTTATTTTGGTCTCGTGGTAAAATCATTGATTATTAATTTTTTGTTTTTTTTGGAAAGAGTTCCATGATTCCGGTATGAAGAATAACCAGATTTTTGTGATTTTTGAGGTTAAATTCAATTTAAAAAAGAATAATGAGGTTTCATGTATCAACGTAGCACCTTTTTTCAGACCACAAATTTTAAGTTCGAAGATTTTTGACTTAATATAGAATATACATGTTAAGTCGTAAGGTTAATTCTGGACACACAAAATCTAATTTTGTACATTGTAATGAGTGGGAAATATTGAGCCTTGTAAAGCGTTCCACATTCGTGTAGTGCGGCTAAAAAAGAATCCCTTTAGTAAGCAATATGTCCGAAATTGAAATTTTGGTATTACGGTTAAATTGTTTGAGGGGAGGCATGAAACTGGCTGTTTCACTAGAGCATTGCTTATGAATATACCGATAAAATAATGATAGGCATAAATCCCTGTGAATTTGTTTAAAATAGCAAATGTCTCAGCTTATCATTTTTAGAACTCTCTTTTCAATTCTATGCAAAAACCTCAATTATACGTTATTGGAGCACCAGCTCAAATATCAAAAGTATACTCGAGTTACGGACAGTTAAAAGCTTTAAGTTAAAGCCAGATCAGAAGGGGTTAAAAACTTCTTGCATGGTAGGAGAAAACATTAACACTTAGCTGCATTTTTGGCGAAGTAAAATATTTGATCAAAAGATGTTTTTTGACGCAAAAACCTAGAACTAAAAGGTGTTCAGTCTCCTCGATGCAAGTACCAACCATGGATAGTGGAATTTTGCGACAGTAGATAACATTGGGTTCTCGAAGCAATAAATTCTGCACGATTTTTGAGAATGTTCTTAAGATCAAAATTTAATGAGTTTATCATACGCTTGCGTTGGTAGTCCACATCCAAAGAACAAGGATGGTAATCTAAAAAAAATAGTTAAAGCTAAGGTTCCTGTTGTCTGCGAAACAGTAAATTGGGCTAGAAGTTTCAGGCAAGATGGAAGAGTGTCGGAGACAAAACGTAGTCTTCGGCCACACCAGCGTTTATTTTCTAAATAACCAGATTTGAACCCATCCGAAAGATAATTAATTACTATTCCAACGAAGAAGAGATTCATGGAAACGCATTTTCGATAAAAGAGCTTAATGCCAAACTCTATCGAATGCCTTTGAAATATTAAGAGCATTTATTTCTCTTTCTCCAAAACGACATAATTATTTGTGCCATGTGTTGTGTATACAGGCCCGTCGAGAGGGGGGGAAAAAGGGGGGGGGGAACCCCCCGGGCCCGGATTTTTAAGGGGCCCGTAAAATTGAAAGCAATGAGAAGATTGTTTTTTTTTCAATATACTCTATATTCATCATCAACATACCTATTCACACTTATTTTTAGGGGCCCGAAAATTTAAAAATCATTCATGCAATCTATCAGTCACAAGCTTGCCGATCTGGGCCCCTGATTATTATTGGCGTACATTTTTTTTAATATTTAATGGAAAATTGGGCAACTCTGAACTATTCAAAGAAAGTTATAATAAATTGTTTCGCTTTTCTTATTTAATTTAA
This sequence comes from Eupeodes luniger, assembly GCA_951509635.1. Classification (NCBI taxonomy): domain Eukaryota; kingdom Metazoa; phylum Arthropoda; class Insecta; order Diptera; family Syrphidae; genus Eupeodes; species Eupeodes luniger. Next base: position 231,142,477 of record OX608073.1, on the reverse strand, counting down.
CGTAAATTTCAAATTTATTTTATTTTAAAAATGTTTAAAGTCAATTTAAGGGGCCCGGCAAATTAAAACAAAACACAAATATTTATTTCGGTTTCTGTTTTTATAAAGTTTCTTTTCTTCTATTTTTGCTTCTGCTGTAAACGAAATTTTTGATTCGGTTTCGGGGGAACGGAAAATCCCACGCAAACGTTTTTCAATTGTGGTTCCCGTAATATTAATTAATTAATATTTTGAATAAATTGCTTACTGAAGATTTGAAGGATATCAAGTCACTTTAAATTGTGTATATTAAACCAGCCATACAAAAATAGCAAGTAATTCTATATAGAATATTGGACACCATTTTCTTCCTTGGCGAATGGGGACTAGGATAACGAGGCGATAGCAATCTTATTGGAGAGCCAAATAATGGACATGTTTTCGGCATTTTGGAATTAATCAGTCATTATGACCCCTTACGTCAGGAGCACTTGGAAAAAGTAAGAATTTCACAACAAGAACACAAATGTTTCCAAGTCCACTACCTTTCCGTTGAGATTCAAAATAAGTTCATCAAAATGTGTGCCCAACATGTGAATTCAGCTATTTTTAAGGAGAGAGAAAACGCCAAATACTTCGCTATAATTATCGATGCAACACCCGATTCAAGTCATGTGGAACAAAACACATTTATTTTACGATATCTGCGCTTGGAAGAAAATGTGTTCCAAGAACGGTTTTTGGAATTTGTCGATTGCAACAAAAAAAACTGGCGCCGCAATAGCTGATTTGATCTGCGAAACATTGGCAAGGAATGGAATCCCTTTAGAAGACTGTTGTGCACAAGGCTATGACAATGGAAGCAATATGAAAGGACAGTATAATGGTGCACAAAGTCATATTTTAAAGAAAAATCCGAATGCCGTGTATTCACCATGTGCAGCTCACAGCCTTAACTTGTGTGGAGTCGATTCAGCGGAATGTTGTACTGCCGCAATCACATTTTTTGGTGTTGTTCAAAAGTGTTTCAACTTGTTTAGCAGCAGTGCCCAACGTTGGGAAATTCTTAAGGAACATGTGCCCGGATCCCTTCACAAACTTTCCGATACAAAATGGTCAGCTAGAATTGAGGCAGTAAAACCATCTGAAAAACCCTAGAAAATCATTAGAAGCCTTAAGTGATATTAATTTAACTGAAACTGAAACTCTAAGAGCTGTAAATGGCGTTTTAAAATATATGCACAAATTTGAATGCGTCCTGATGTCTTCGATTTGGTGCAAGGTTCTTAGCGCTATAAATGAAAGAAGTATCATTCTTCAATCTAGAAACATGACTATTGACGTTGAAATTCGAAATCTTGACAACTTGATCTCGGATTTGAACATTATTCGAAACGGATGGGATCAAATTTTATCTGAATGCAAAGCAGTTGCTACTGGATTGGGGAATGTTCCAGAATCGTTCCCACCGAACCGAAAAAGGCAATTAAAGAGACATTTTGGAGAAAATCGAGGAGGCGGAGAGCAAATTGAAACAGGCGAAGAAATAAATTTCAAGAGAAACACCTTTTACGTCATAGTTGATTCAATTATATCTGGAATTTCTCGTCGGTTCGATACGATGAAGAATTTGAATGCTACCTTTTCATTTTTATGGCAGTTTTCAACAATGGACGAAATTGAGATTAAAAACTTTGCTACAAGGTTCATCCAAAAGTATAACTCGCATGTGTCTCAAGAGCTGAAAGAAGAAATAATTCATCTGAAACACATTTATGAAGCCAATTTTGAAGCAGAACTTCCGCCATTGAGTTTGCTCAATGCTATTTATTCCCAGAACTTGGAGACGATTTTCCCCAACATTTGTGTTGCTCTCCGTGTGTTTTCCACAATTCCTGTAACCGTAGCTAGTGCCGAACGTTCATTAAGCGTCCTTGCCAGAACAAAGAATTTTCATCATTCGTGATAATATTTTAATATAAGGAAAAACAATAAAGAATATTTAATGTAAACCTTTTAAAATGCATAGTTTTTTTTAAGGAGAAATTTCAAATACTTTTACTTCGCTCTATTTTATTTTCATAGTAGGTAATAGATCTTCATGCCAATTTTTTTTTTAAATAGTTAATCGACCGTATTATCAGTTACTAACTGTCGTTGTCTGATCTACTCGCATGTAGAATTATTTTCTATCCATTTCAACTAAACTGGACGATACCCGTGAGATTGATTTGATGACTAACACTTTTTTTCGGTTCACTTTGCGAACAAAAAATTATTATTTCCGTTGATTCCAACCAATTTCATGCTATTCGTAATTGAAATTAGAACGTACCATATCAGTAGGCATGAACTTTGAAAAAAAAATTTTAAATAAGGGGGGGCCCGAGATTTTTCCGTCCCGGGCCCGAATTTCCTCTCGACGGCCCTGTGTGTATATCTTGATATGGAGACCAAACCTGTGACGCATATTCAAGTAGAGGCCGGAATAACGTCATGTTAAAAGTTAAACGATCGGGTCACGTAAGGGTTAGAAAATTCTTTGGACCATTTTTTAACAAAACCTAATGCAAAGTTGGCCTTGTCAATTATTTCGTCAATGTGAAGTAGAAATTTCAGTTCACGGTCACCTAAAAGTGAGAGATCCCATATGTTTTCTACTATATGTATGGGATATAAGATAGCAATGATGAAGAGCTGCTTACGCGAAAAGATTATTGTCTGGCATTTGCTAATGTTGAGCTCTAAGCAATTTTTGGCACCCCAGGTGGAGAAATTGTCGAGATCTGTTTTTAAGGAGGGATACGTCTTCATGAGTGGCAATGTTTTTGAAATATTTCGTATTATCAGCGTAAAGGGATATTTGACATTGTTTAATGACCATGTCAACAATAATTGTAAGGATAAAGAGGAGAGGGCCTAAATGACTACCTTGGGGAACAGCAAAAGTGGCTAGAATAGAATTGGAATGAGTGGATCTAAATGGGACATAAAATTCACAATTTTCAATGTTAATAGTAATCTATTTTAGAAAAAGAGGTTCAAAACCAAAGGAGGAGAGTTTGCAGATTATAATATTATTAGAAATTTTGTCAAATGCAGTGGAGACTATATCAAATTCATTTCCGTTGTCTAAAGCTCTTAGAGTGAATTAAAAGAACTCTACAAGGTTTGTGGTGGTAGATCTATTTTGTATGAAACCGTGCTGTATTGGGATTATTAGGGATCTGCAACGGAAGCTGAGGAGTTCATATAAAAAATATTCGGGGAATAAGGAAGTTTAACAATTGGGCGACAGTTTATCACCTCCACTTTTGGTCCTGTCTGGAACGTTTGATTGATATCCATGTACGTAACAGCATTGATAAGAGACTATCGATGTCTCAGCATGCCTACTGCAAAGGGAAATCATTAGAAACAGCCTTGCACACCTTGGTAAGAACTATCGAATACTCCCTAGAACAAAAACAATACACTATGATGGCCTTCCTCGATATTGAAGGCGCTTTCAACAACGTTGACACATCCGCTATCACTTCTGCTATGACGACCCTAAACGTCGAATACTCACTCTGTGAATTGATAAATCTAATGCTAAAAAGCAGGATCATCAACTCTAAGATGGGGGATTTTTGTACGAAAAGGTCTGTCAGTAGAGGCACTCCGCAAGGTGGTGTTCTGTCCCCTCTCCTGTGGAACATAGTGGTTAACGAGCTACTAATATCCCTTGAGAGAGAAGGCTACAGAGTGATTGCGTATGCCGATGATGTTGCTATCGCCGTCATAGGAGAACATCCAAATACACTGAGAGACCTCCTCCAAAACGCACTTAATATGCTCACTATATTAAGATATACTGTGGACTTAGTATTAATCCTCAAAAAACAGACCTCGTCCTTTTTACGCGGAAATACAAGATCCCAGAAATTGTACCTCCCTCAATAAAAGGTGTACCACTAATTTTCACCAATGAGGCCAAATATCTTGGTCTGATATTGGACAAAAAATTAAGTTGGAAACCTAATATTCAGGAAAGAGTCAAAAAAGCTACAGCAGCTCTTTTCCTTTGCAAGAAAGCCATAGGAAACAAATGGGGTTTTCAACCTCGCATAACTTACTGGCTATACACATCGGTCATCCGACCAATACTTATGTACGAGGTTGCAGTGTGGTGGACTGCACTGGAGAAAGTCACATATTACGACAAACTCAGCAGAGTCCAACGCACTGCATGTCTCTGCATTAGCGGGGCTCTGAGAACCACACCCTCAGCAGCGTTGGACACTCTCCTCCATCTGACACCCCTTGACATTTTCAGCAAACAAGTGGCAGCGAGTACAGCCATAAGACTCAACGCCTCATCTCAATGGACCAACAACAATGTTGGGCACTCCATCATTCTGAACCTCTTTGGTTCTATACCAAAGTACATAGACTACACTATCCCAAAACCCCAATTTGGTAAAAACTTCCAGGTATCCATTCCATCCAGGGATGAATGGTGAAGACAAAAAACTCCTAGATGATAAAAGCATCCATTTTTACACAGATGGATCCAAGACAAATGAGGGAGTTGGGAGTGGTGTGTACTCAGAAAAGCTTAATCTAAGCATCTCATTCCGCCTCCCTAATCATTGTAGCGTCTTCCAAGCGGAAATTTTAGCGATCAAAGATGTTCTCTCCTGGCTAAGAGAAAACGTGATATCAACTTCTGATATCCGCATCTTCTCTGACAGTCAGGCTGCTATTAAATTTCTTGACGGTGTCTCAACCAAATCTCAAACGGCCCTCGATTGTCGATCGTCTCTTATGGAGATGGCGCAGCAATTTAACATTCACCTATGCTGGGTGCCGGGCCACAGAGACATCGCAGGAAATTGTAGAGCCGATGAACTCGCTAAAAATGGAACCGTCATACCTATTTCACCTGAAAGGGAGAAGATAGGTATACCGATAGCTACATGTAAACTTCGGCTAAAAGAAAAAGCTTTCGAGATAGCAAACTCTAGGTGGCACAATTTACCAACATGCGCAGCCACAAAACTAATATGGCCTTCATTGGACCTAAAGCGCTCTAAAGACTTGTTATCCCAAAGCAGACTTGATATTAGCTCCCTAATAGGTGTCCTTACGGGACACTGTCTTATAGGCAGACACGCAATACGACTTGGTGTAGCCTCAAATGACTTCTGCAGGAGCTGTATGGACGAGGAAGAAGAAGAAACAATCTCTCACCTCCTCTGCACCTGCCCTGCTCTTTCACGAAGACGCAAACTTCACCTGGGAGAATACTCTTTTGATGATCCCAGTGAACTAGCTAAAAAGGATATCAAATATCTCCTTCGCTTTATAAAAAGCTCAAAATGGTTCGACTAGTGGGAAGTAATTCTCTAGATTCATGTGGTATCACAATGGGCCTTTTCTTTTGGCCTAAGTGTGTGGTTTTGTATCCACAGCCACATTAACCTAACCTAACCTTTGGTCCTGTGAATTGGAGTTACCAAATTCTGCTGACAAGCAGGATGATTCACAAGACAAGATACACAAGACTGTAGCGCCACCTTAAGTAAGTTAAAAAACCACTCACTTAATTTTATTGAAAGTCTTTTTTGCATCTTTTGATGTTATTGTCTGTTTAACATTTATTTAGATTCTAGGGGCCTTAAAATGTCGAGAAACGTCACCATTTTTATTTCGGATCGATTCCAATGAGTTCCCATGGAAAGTTAACAAATCATTACAATTTTTGAAAATTTAGAATGAAACAACAACAACTTGAAAATTTAGAATGAAACAACAACAACTTGTGTGTGCTACCACCAAGTTCATAGACTGGAGTTATAGCTATTTCACGGGGACCAACCCGATCATCAGACTCCTTTAGTGGTGCTCAATCGCTTTTATGTTCAATTTAATTTTTGAAGAACTTTTTGCCCGAGCTGGGCTTGAACAAGCGACCTAGCGTACACTACGCACTACGCCAACGCACCCACATGAAAGTTGTAAGCCAATTACAGGTTTTTTCGTTCTATCGAACTATATTGAACCGATTAGCATTTTTCTAAGCACACACAAGTAATTGTTGTTGTTTTATTCAGGTTCTTTCTATTATCTCCTCTCTTCGGCAAGCAGCTTAGCAGCTGCCTAAACTGCGAGTATAAAAATTTCATATATTACAATTTTTGTTTTTAATCTCAGTTGATCTCTAAGGTCTGCTTTTATTTCACGAGAACATAACCACTGTCCGCAATTCCAGTATCTAAGTTTAATTAATTTGGCGTTTTTCTTTCAATGGAAATTTTAAATTTTTCTCCAATACTTGCCGTTGAAATTAACTTAAAATTAAACCCTATAATATTGACAAATTGTTCTCATTTAATCATTAACATAAGTACTTTTTTTTATATTCTTTTGAAAAACACACTCGAAAAAAAATAAATTAATAATAAATCCTTTCCTATTATGACAGACACTCATATTCCACGTATGTGACTATATAAAAATAATTTATATTATTTATTAAAAAATCACCTTCACGGCTTCATCAAGGTAATTAGCACAACAATATAATAGTAGAAAGTTTTCTGTGCCATTGAACCAAACAGAATAAATAAAGTTGATTTAAAAATAAAAATAAATAAAAACACAATAGGTAGGTACTTTTTATTGAGACTGCTAATCGCATACCTTCATTTATGAAAACCATTATGCACGCGTTTATAGATATACCCACTTTTAACGTTCGTTCATCGCCTGAGGCTTTAATATTATTAAACACGAATTTAGTACTCATACTCATCATGGATTTAAAATGACGTATCGCAAACTTATAATGACGTTGCAAGTGAGTAATTAATGTTTTGTAAAGTGACACTTTTGCTAAGTGTTTATATACACACCTTTTCTTTCCCGCTGTAAGCTGGCACTGGCCTGGCTTTGGCTTTGGCTTTTGCTCTAGGTGACTATCTGACTGGATAAACTAGCTGCAAGCTAGCCAGCCACACCATATTGAACTTTGACGTAACACGCAACTTGATTTCACATGCAAACATTTTAAACCAAACGTAAACGCACCTTTTACTGTGCAGCACGCACATGCACATCACTGCACACACTGCACATAAAGCGCACGCATTAACATTCAGTTGCAAATTATGCAGCTTCCGCATCTAAGGATAAAAAGCATCTCTAATCGAAGATGTAAATTCTTTTAGACCGCAAGCCTTTTAAATTCCTGATTCTCATTCTAAACGGTGGTGTTTACGTGAGAGTAGATTATTTTAAATGTCTTTTTTTCGTTAAGGTGTATTTCTTCAGAGCTGTTTTTAAGGAAAATTCTTTTTAGAAATTCGGTTAAATTTTGTTGATGGTTATGGTTTGGCACAAAATCCACACCAAATACATACATTTTTCGCTATGCATTTGACTATTCGACAATTTTATTGCGATCTCATCGCTGAATATAATAAATCCCAAGTTCTTGTGAGCGATGTAAAATAGACTATCTTGGATGCTTCTGTACGCTTTCACGGAAGGTAACACATTTTTAAGAAGATCTTGCTATTATTCGACGTACATGTAATTTGATCGTTTAGTAAACCAGTTAACCCCATTTATTGTCAATAGCTTTTTTTCAAGAACTCTTGACTCTTTCATACATATTGCGTTTCCAATTCAGTTTTTTGTCTAAAACAAGCCTATTCTCAGAATGTTAATTGGATTCCTTTAATATAGGGAGGGTTAACATATGGAATTTTATACTTTCTTGAAAATAGGACTAAATCGGTTTTAAGTGGTATGACACGCAGTCCACAACTATCAGCCCAAAGCTTGTAAATGTTTTTTTGTGTTTTGGTTTTAATATGTTTTCCTGGGACCGCTATAGTGACGCCATCCGCATAGGCAATCACTGTGAAACATTCCGCTTCCCGACCAGTTAGGATTTCTACTAACGAATCATCTATCAGAAGAGGTGCCCGTTTTGAGTTAATTGTTCTGCTAGTCAGAATTAAATGAATTATCTCCCCAAGCGAGCCCTCAACGTTCAGAGATGTTAATGCAGATGTGATTGAAAATGTGTTGTTAAAAGCGCCTTCGATGTCAATGAAACCTATCATAGTGGGAGTCATATATCGATACCTGCCCATAAATGATTATCAATCAATCTTTCCAAGGTCTTAAGAAGGAGTGATAAGAGTTTTATAGGCCGTAGATCTTAAGGGTTGACTTACGAGCCTTTTTGCTGCTTTTTATAGAAAAGCAAATTTCAGGGCAAAAAAAATACAATACCTTAAAAATAGTACACATTTCTGGTGATGTGTTAAGACCAGTGGTTCCGTGTTCCAACGCTGGTGTAAAATGACACTCCTTATGTAAACTCGATTGATAATTGCTAAACTATAACCACGCCTTAGGTCGGTAGGCTTTTGATAGGCTTCTTAGCGACTTTTTGATATTTTACGAATTTACGAATTTGTAAAACGTAATATAGCTTCAAACCTCGGGTGTTGAGAAGGAATTTTACTTTTGTTTTATTTATTTATTTGTTTTTTTTTTTAATAATCCGCTGGCAGCGATAATGCACTATTGTTATGAAGAGTTGTTCTTCAAAACTGACAAAACCACTGCGTAAACTTTTTCATCTTACCTATTCTACAGGTTTCTTTCCGATCGGATGAAAAACAGCATTTGTAGACCCTGTCCCCCAAAAAAAGGCAAATCCTCCTTTTCCTCTTAATATAGTCCCATTGGACTTCATTCCTTTCTTTCCAAGGTCATGAAAACGGTGATTAATCATCAGCTTAAAAAATGTCTAGAACAACGAAATATTCTTTGTAGCAATACGTCCATCTGTAATTTCATGGTTTATTCAACCAAACAGTGGAACAAATCTTTACAGCAATTTGGAAAAAGTAAGGTAATTGCAGTTAATACTTCGAAAGCTTTCTAACTGTTCAATACATGTTTTATTGAATGGTTTCAAGTCTGAAACTCATAAATACTGGCATTCCCCATTGCTCCGTTTAGTCTCCGACTCTCTTTCTTGTATAATAAACGATTTTGTCTGCCACTTCTAAACCATTAATCTATTTAGCTGACGACAATACCCTCTCAGCTTTCCATATTCACAACGGGATTTCTTCGACGTTGCAAGAAATTTTGTAACATAACAACCAAATGAAGTCTAGAAACAGGACGACTGAACAAGAGATAGAGTGACGATCTATAGTCTATGATACGTAAATTTAAATGATGAAAGTCCATGACCCAAAGATAATAAAAACTAAGGTTATATGTTCATATATTGCCCCTGAATCCAGGCTTTTGTTGTCAGTGCGGTATATATTGGTGCATTATCTTGTTGGAAAGTTTATCGTTGTCCATCAAATAATTCAGGAAACTGTGGAAAAGCTCGTTCCAGAATCGATTTGTAAGTGATTGGCGTCATTTTAGAGCTTTGAAAATCCAGCTCCACGGTCCCATAACAGGTGATTGCTCCCCATACCATTACACCGCCTCCTTTGCTGTGCTGTTTTTCAAGATTTGGTCCGCCCAAATTACATTTTTTTTAACTGTCTTGATGAACAGTGATCCAAGTTTCCAACATTATCATATCATATAGTTTGGCGAGTTTGGTGGAAAATGAAAAGTTCTTTTGATGAAGAACCTTAAAAGTTGTTCAACTGCTTCGTAATCTTTCCCTCCCCATGTCTGTGCAGCATGGAATAGACTCCAGATTGGCTTTAAAAATGCGATACTTGCAGTTGTGGCTTATTTGGCTGTTATTGAAGTAATTTTTGCAAGATGCATTTATAGCAATTTCTGCCTTTTTTAGTTTTTCACTCAAATCCTTTTCCATTTTCATATCTCACGTGGTCAGCACTCCAAGGTTTTGTACTCCTTTACAACTTCAACTGATTTTCCATCAGAAAACCATTTCTCGTTCGCACTTGTTCTTTCTACTCCCTTCTTTACTATCATCATGACTTTTGATTTGTCCAGATTGACCACAAGGTTCCATAGACCGCAATATTCTTTTAACTTGTTAATCATAAGTTGTAGAGCTTCCGGAGAATATGCCACCTGCCAAAAAGCAGAGCTTTGATTTGCAATCCTCCATATTCAATACCACCAAGTAAACAATTCACTAAGTCATTTATATCAACACCGAAAAGATCTGTAGTAAGGGTGCAGCCTTGTCGAACTCCGGATTGAGTTGTAAGCTACTCCGATTTATTTTTTCCATTCCGAAAGCTAGGGCAACAAGAGCTTAGATATTTATAAATTGTCTCATACAGCCTGAATTTTAGTTGATCAAATAAAAGAAGTTTTGTAAATGTCAAAAAACACACCTCTTGAAATTCACCTTTTTCTGCAGTCACTTGAATTGTAGTATGCAATTGCACTGAACCCATCATATGACCGTCTGGCTCGAGTTTGCATTAACCGATGTTTTGAAATACTGCAACATGGGTTAGGTACTAACCACTAACCATGTGTCTAAAGTCTAACGAAACTAATGGCTCAAACGTGGGTATACAAAACAGGTACCTTACCAGCTCGTACGTTTGTTGGCTGATTTCGTACGTGCTATAGATATTCCAGTTTCGCTTACAGCTTACGTTGAAATTACGTACTATGGGATATATTTTTATAAATTTCATTTAAATCCAATATCAAATGCATAGTTTTTGAAAACGACGGCCATACGAGAATCAGTATATGAATGGGAGGTATGTAGGTATGGAATGGAGGTAAGGTACCTATGCGTTGTAAGTATGTTTTGTGTCTTGTCTTATATTTGTTGGTTTTTGTTTATCCGTTAAGTTGTTGGAATTTCGCTCATGTTTCAGCCGTGTGTCGATGTCGATCGTCGTCTGCGCGGCGGCTGCGCGCCGGCGGGCGGCGGCTGCGCGCCGGCGGGCGGCGTCTTCGTTGCCGTCCGCGTCTTCATCGTCGTCTTCGCCGTTGTTGCTGCCGCCGTGGTAGATACACAAAACGCGACACAAAAGTTGACAGTATTGTATCGATTCAACCACGTTCGCGGCGGTCGGTGGTGGTGTGGTAAGTCTATGTTTTCTTTGGTGATGATGTCTCTTGCAGACAATCCGGCTTGAGCTTGATTCAAGATCAAGTGCGAATGCGGCTCAGTGGCGTTTCAAACTTCCGCTGGTAATGTTGAGAGTTCTTTTTGCCGATAACTACGATAGTTTGAGCTCGAATTTTTATAAACGAAATTTCGGTATCGTTCAATAAATTTAATAAGTTCATACAGCAAGCGTTTTGTTAAGTGCAATGTTAACTTTGTGATATTTTATTTTTTATTTCGGTTTATTGTGATTTTAAAGAAAGCCAAAAATAATAAAAAAAAATAAATTCAAAAGAAAATAAGTGCTGCTTTTGTCATCACCATGTGTCAATGTGTTTATTTATTTATTTTGATGTTATCATCGAGTTTAGTTATTGGATTAAGTTTAAGTGAACAACAAACAAATGGGAATAATGTTCGAGGGAACTTTGAGGCGTATCCTCAACAAAAAGGAGGAGAACAACCAAGGATGCCAAATCCGATAAAGAATTTCTTTGGATTATTTAATAGAAATTCAAATAGACAACCGATTTCTGACAATTTTGAAAATGTCTGCCAATGCAGTAAGTTTTATTATTTACGGTTTTTTTTTTTTTGAGTTATTTTAAAATTCGAAACATTTTTACATAATTTATGGAAAACAGTGATATCAAGGTTTAAAAAAGCATTTTAAAGCTCCGAGTTTTTAGATTTGAGAACCGCATCCTTCATAGAATCTTAGGAAATAGCGTGAGAAAAAAATGTTGAAAATTGTTTGACTTTTTGTTAACTCTACGGGCTTGAAAAAATATACCCAATAAAGCCATGACCTGTTCCTAACAGCTTTAAAAAAAATTGTAGTACCTACTACATAAAAAAAAAGATTTTAATTAAAAGTCCGTGGCATTTCGAATTCAAAATTAGTTACCGTGAAAATCTGTTCAACTTTTAACGCTTCTTCCGGAAATAGCTTGGAGAATGTCGTTTCGTTTTTTTTTTTCTTTCTCAAAACTGGAAATCAGGATTCAAAATTTTTGGTTCTAAGCAGAACAGCTTTGCACTGAAAACAGTCTTTTTTGAAGAATCACTAAAAATTCCATTTACGTATTTGGCCTATAAATATTATATTTTAAATTTAAATTAGGTACTAGAGAATGAGTTTTAGAATCAGTGGTTGTATAAAATCAACTCAAACTACACATTTCTAAAAATTCATTAACATCTAATTTCTGTATTTCACTTTCGCTAAAAAAGAAATCGAATTTGAAAAAAATTTGACAAGTTTGAATCTCCCAAACTATAGGTATTGCCAAATTTACAGAGTTAAAGTACAAATCTTGTCGACAAGAGTTTCTTGGTGGCATTAAAATTGCACTTTTTCGATGGTTTTTGGCGATCTTAATTATTAAAATCCGACTTCAAAATTAATGTATCATTTTGGAATTTTTTGGAATATTACTTTTTAAAATTCGAAAAAAAAACACTTACATACATATAAAGCTTTTTGAGGCTACTTAAATTTATGAATATTTATGAAAAAAATCCGTGATGGTTATCCAAATATTTCTTCAATATTCAGTTCAGTTGAAATATTTATATTTTTTTATATATGTAGGTACATAATATTCTAAAAAAAACTTTAAAAGTTGTTAGATTTCAACTGTCTTACAAAAATCTAAAAGAAACTCTAAACCATTTATGCTAAAATGGGTTTCAACAGAAAAATCCAAAACGGTTTGAAAGTAAGTTTGGTTCCTGTAACGAATCTGTTGTCTAAATAATTCTATAATATTTATGTAGTTTTGAAATACATTAAAAATATAAAAGTAATTTTAAAAACGGGTATTTTTAAAACTTGAAGAAATAGTTAAAATTAAAGTTTTCATTCAAAATCAGCACTAAAAAATTAAGTTCAAAACGTATTCTCAAAACAATGAATATTTTAAATTCAAGGTTTGCTTAAAACTTCATATACATAGAATCAAGTAAGGACTCATTACTCATAACTAATAAGAATTTCCAGAAACTGAGTAAGAATTAAGATACTAAAATGCTTTAAATTGTATACAAAAGAGAAAGATTGGTAATTTTCAAAATCATCATACAATTTATTGTTAAGGCTTAAAAAACCCGTTTTTGATTGTTTTTAGCATTTTTAAAGGGGTATATTTTAAATATTTGATGTGATAGAAAAATGTAAAGGTGAAATTCGAAATAAGGATATCTTATTTTGTTTGTGCAACAGAAAAAAAACGTACATTTGTCGACCAGTGTAATATATAAAGTAAAAGAAAGGAAAAGCCAAGCAAATGTGTTGAAGGAAAAGCTACTCAAAAACCATTTCCATTTCGATTAATTTCTAACCAAGTTGCAAATTACTAGGTGCAAGTCCTATACTAAAATTGATACACTAAATTAGATGAGAGCATAATCATTTCTCTGGAATTTTGTTTCCAATTAATCCTGGCATTCGTAGGGAACATTTGATTCACAATTACCCTTATTACTAAACATAAGACGATACTAATCTTCAAATAGGAAACACTTTCAGATTTTAGCTGTTCTGTAGGTTTTCGTAATCTTCAAAGAAAAAACATATGAACGAAAAGTTTGATTTCAAAATCAGTTTTTATTCCTGAGTTATTTTAGTCGAAAAATAGTTCTATTAGCATTTTTTGAAAGTGTTTATTTCTTATGAAAAAAACGATTGGATTTTTCTAAGAAAATTATCTTATGTTAAGAACAATATTTTTTAGGTAATGAAGTTAATACCTTCATTTATTCTGGAGGAATTCGAGTAGTAGTTTATGAAGATTTTTATAAAAAGAAACTGACAATTGGATTTTTATAAAAGTTGTAGTTAATGTTAAACAAATATTTTGTATTAGATAAAATTAGTTTAATGGCAATAATTTTTATTTTTACTAAAATATTCGATTCGAAAATCAATTAGGTTTTTATTTCTTAAATAAATGTGTCTCTTTGATTTTTCTAAAAAATTTACCAGATGTAATCTTTTATGTTCAAAAAATATTTGAGGTGATAAATATTTTAAACTTCCCATAGGAAGTTGTTGTAATCGGTCCGATTTGTCGAATTGAGAATTTTGAAATTTCTCGACGTTTCAAGGTCTTTAGAATCTTCGTAAACGTTCGGGAAGCTTTATTTGTCGGCCATATTACAAGAACACGTAGAGATATCGACTTCAAATAAATGTTTTTATACAGATAAGAACACAGAAATAAACAGAAAGGATTTTCAAAAAAATTGGGTGGGTCGTTTCATTTTTTTAAATTTGCAAACGAAACGAAAGGAAAAAAACTATTTGACAGTTTTTTTTTTAAATAAAAACCTAAAAAAAATTATAACTTGGTAAAAGTTGATTTTTGATTCAAATATTTTTTTCAAAAATGAAAAATATTTGTTTAATTTCATTTTATAGAAAATATAGTTATCGATATTCAGTACAATTTTCATAAAAATTAAAATCTACAAAAAATAGTTCGCAAAATTTCAAAAAATTGATATTCGTATCGAAAATCGATATCTCTTCAAAAAATGAAGGTACTGACTTCAAAATGATTTCTTTCTGTGCTAAATTTACTTAGAAAAATTCAATCTGTATTTGTTTACACAATAAATATAGATAAAAACTTTTAAGAAATACTACTATAATTGGTAAAAATTGGTTTTCGTCTAAAAATCTCGTTAACAGAAACAGATTTGAAATCAAACTATTTCGTCAAATGCAAAATACTTTTGTTAATTTTCAGTTAATTTTTTAGAAAAATTAAACTGACAACTTTTTTAAAAAACACGAAAAACTACAAAAACAACAAAAACTGATAGGAAATGGTTTTCGACTTTAGGAGAACAAAGAAATATATTGACTTCAAATTATTTATCTCACACACAATATTGAATATTTTGTTAAGGTCTTAAGCAGACAAATCGACAGACAGGATGGAAAGTTATCAGTGTGGGTCACATCCCATACTCTTTTTTTTAAATTGCTATAATAAGAAACAACAACCACTCAATTTTGGTTTTGCAACATATAGGAACTATATGGCATGTTTTGCATGCGTAAGAGATTTTGAATTCGAGATTTTAACCAAAAGTCGAAAAAGTGGGTCCCCTGATTACAAATCAATGGGTCGATAGATACAAATACAAATTGGATGAAATGAATTTAAAGTCAATACCTATTTTTTACAAGATATCGAGAACCGAACATAATTTTTTAAAAACGTTGCGTACTATTTCTTGCAGATTTTATTTTTTTATGAAAAAAACTGACGGTTGGATTTTCATCAAAAATTTACTAAATGTCGAAAATTATATTTTCTGTCAGTAAAATTAGTTTGAAGCCAATATTTTTAATTTAAAAAAAGATATTTGAGTCGAAAATCTATTTTTACCAACTTTTATTATTTTTTTTTTAGGTTTTTATTTTTTGTAAGAAAATTGTCAATTCGATTTTTGTAAAAATTTTACTGAATGTTAAAAACAATATTTTTTTTAAAAATAAAATTAGTTTGAGGCCAATGTATAAAAGTTTTGAAAAGTTATTTGAGTCGAAAATAAATTTTTACTAACTTTTATTAATTTTTTGTTTTTGTAAAAAAAAACTGTCAATTCGATTTTTCTCAAAATTTTACCAAATGTTGAAAACAATATTTCTTATAAGATAAAATAAGTTGGAAGCCATAATTTCAAATTTTCTAAAGTCTAAATTCAATTTTTACCAACTTTGAGTAATATTTTTTTAGGTTTTTATTTTTTATAAAAAAAACTGTCAATTCGATTTTTCTCAAAATTTTACCAGATTTTGAAAACGTAATTCGTCGTTGCACAAAATTGTTTTGGAGATAAAATCGTTTTTTATTCGTAAAATTTTCAAGGTGACACATATTTTTTGTTCAGTTTTTTTGATTTATAAAAAAACCGTTAATGGATTTTTTTTCCAGAAATATACTTGTTTGGTATCAAGTTACAATATATAATGTAAAATTTAATTCAAGTCTCTAGCGTTATTGGTTCGTGATATATTTAGGGTTAACCAATTTGTTCACCTTTTTTTTAAACTGTTATGGTAAAAAAAAACCACCCACGCAATTTTCTTGAGAGCCCTTTCTGCATCTTTCTCCATTATTATCTGTATAACAAAATGTATTTGAAGTCGATATCTCTTCTGGTTCTTGAGTTATGGACAACGAAAAAACGTCACGAACGTACGTACACACTACTCGCACGCACAGACATCTTTCTAAAAATCTTTTATTTCGACTCTAGGGGCCTTGAAACGTCGAGAAATGTCAAAATTTTCAATTTGACAAATCGAACCCATTACAATAACTTCCTATGGGAAGTTTAAAATAAAAACTATTAAGAAATGCTACTAAAATTGGTAAAAATTGGTCAATGACTAAAAACCTCGTTAACAAAAATAGATTTTGAAATCGAACTATTTCATCATGTGCAAAATATTGTTGGTTATTTTTAATTTTTATAGAATAATTCAACTGATAACTTTTTTAACAAAACACGAAAACCTACAAACCTTTTAAGCAGGAAGTTATCAGTGTGCGGGTCGCATCCCAGCCTCTTTTTTCACATGCTCTTGCACTGTCTCGATATTATTTGATGATCAAAAATGTCATTGTTGTTATTTTTGAAAATATTTAAATATTTTTTTTTCGAAATAAATATATTTTTAAAAAGGTCATCATTTTTTTACGAAATTAAAATGTAAAACAAACATTAATAAGCTCTAAATAACTGCATACCAGAAATATTTTTAAACTTAAGTTGACAAATTTTGTGTATAATTTAAAAAAAAGCGCTCTTACGATATTCGAATAAAAAATCGAAAATTAAGGTTATTTGAGAAAAGGCGGTAAAGTTTTTTTAAACAAACTATTTTTGGGGGTAAATTTTAAATCATAAAACAGACTTTTTGGAAGAATGAGCAAGTTCGTGCGGGCCAGTCGTGCGTGCATTTTTTTTAAAGTCCTTTCTTCATCTTTTGATGTTATTATCTGTAAATAAATATATTTGTTAAGTCGATATCTATAATGGTTCTTGAGATATTGCCAACGAAAAAAAAAGTCATCCTGAACGAACGGACTCACGAATGTATGTACGCAAAGACATCTCTCTAAGAACCTTGGTGCAAAATTTGTAAACAACATATTTGATTAGTATTTAACAATTTACTAAGGGAGTCCAAAATTTTAAACCATTTTTTTTTCTCGATTTGCTAACTAGTAAATTGCTAATTGCCTTTTATTAAAAAATCAGTATCCAAATGGACCAATGAATTGGAATTCCTAACTGTTGACTAGATCATTCCATCCACTGCTCTTTTAAGAATAATTGTACTGATGGCATATGGATTTAGTAAAATGCTAAAGTTTAAGTAGCCATTATATAATTTTAACTTGAGGAAACTGTTAAGAGATAGTAAGATGATACAAACGTTTAAGCTTAGTGAAATCATCTTTTAAGCTTAGTAAATTGCAAAAATCGACTTCAAAATATTATTTAATCGGTTTAAAAATTGGACGCTCTTTTATTTAAATTCCAAGGACCTTGAAACGTCGATAAATTTCAAAATTTTCAATTTGACAAATCAAACCGATTAAAATAACTTACTGTACGAAAGTATAGAATTAATCATTTCCCTGCACAGATCTATTCTTCAAAAATTACTTTTTTTATCATTGGATCTAAACAGCAGTTAGTGTTTCTCTAAAACAGGGTTAGTTTATTTAAACGAAATGCAAACTTTGAGGTATGAAGAAGCATGACTAAATAAGAAGGCATTTTGTTTAGAACTGTGGCAATCCGTATTCTTAAATCATTTGATTTGATTCTCTTGTATTAAAAGCCACGAAAAAACAAATGACAAAGAAGAACCTTACAACAGCCGCAGAAAGTTTGCTTTTCGTTTTGTTTCAAAAAAAGCTTTCTTTGTTAATATTATTATTTTGTTATAATTTATTTATTAACTGCGAAGATTCAAACCATCATCATCGTAAAAAATGCCTTCTACAAAATTTCTTTAGACTTTATTTTTCTGCGGAATTGCTTTTATTGATTTAATATTCAAACCACTAGTAGTAGACATTTCTATACATATGTATACCTATTATATTCTGCAGAATTTGTAAATTGCCTTACTTTTGACACCTTTCAATTTGAACTGGTTAAATTTATTTTGAGACGTGTTGTGTGATTTTATTCAAAAAGCGAGAGGTAACAAATTAAATAATTGACAGTCAATAAAGATATCTCGTGACTTATTTACAATCTTGGACATTTATTATTGTTATTATTTTTTTTTTTTTTTTTTCATTATTCAGTGAAAGCAGGTTATTTTTTTTTGTTTTATGTCGTAGGAAATTTAAGTAAATTTATGAGTACATATGAACTTTTGGAGATATTGTTTAAATGTTTAAATTTATTTTGACAGTAGTTAAGGTGCAGTGTTTCAAAACAAAAACAGAAAAACACACAAATATGTTACTGGTCTTCATTAACAATCCAGAAAGTATTTGGCTTGGAAGTGTTTAAATAAATGCTGGTAGATTCATTGCAATTGGTTTTACAATAAAATAGAAGGAAATAAAAATTTGAAACTATTAGAAACCAAGGTTTCAAACAAATTTTTAGGTACATACATATATACCTAATATTCAGACAAAAATTATTTAACTAATATTAAGAATTCATGTCTATTATAATAGTGTGGTTAAAAAATGCTGATGCGGGTGCTAACGACACTATCTTAATTTACGAGTATCTTCTCAATGGTGCCCTTGGAAGCAATAGAGACCAGGAATGAATTCATAACTTTGAACAAATTATTCTTGATAGATTTTAAAGAAATGTTATTAAAATAAGTAAGTATTATGTATGTAGATATTAAAATTTCAGAACAATTATGAGCCACTTTTTTCAAGTTTTTCATTTTAAGATGTTGTTGGTATGTTTGACACACTCGATGGATGTGTTCGTAGAGTTGTGTCCAACATTGTACAACACTATAACACCATTTTAATACTCAAGATAAACACTGATGCTCTGACAGTTATTTTTTTGAATTTATTTTGATATAATTGTTTTCTAATTCAATTACTTGTGTGTTTTTCTAATGAGTGGCTTAACATTTTTTAATTTTTTTAAATCGCAAACGTTTCGACCTTCGGCACCACAACACCCACTAGACGAAATGCATGCACCGTCTACCCGCGATTCCGCGAAACTTTCTAATTGTACTTTACAAAAGTAACGCCGACTTTCGAAAGCTGCTTCGATTGCACTTTGACAAAGTAAAATAAGGCCAATTTATTTTGAGAAATAAGACCAACTTATACTACCAAAGGTAAAGCATCAAGCATTATAGGATAGAGTTATACTGTGCCCCATAGATACCTCACTGTTTAATCGCCAAAATGCTGTGTACAAACCAAACTGTTAAAAGTGAAATAAAACCAATTTGGGCTTATTTCACCTTGTTATAGTGAAAAATTGGCCTTCTTCCTAAATTTCGGGATGTATTTCATAGTTAAATATGTTGAAATTTAATTAGTTAGAGTCTAAAATCAGTTTTTAGTAATAAGGTGTTAATCTTAATATATATCGGGTGATTTTTTAAGAGCTTGAGAACTTTTAAAAAAAAAAAAAACGCATAAAATTTACTTTTTGAAGATAATTTCATTTAAATGTTGACCGCGGCTGCGTCTTAGGTGGTCCATTCGGAAAGTCCATTTTTGGGTAACTTTTTCGAGCATTTCGGCCGGAATAGCCCGAATTTCTTCGGAAATGTTGTCTTCCAAAGCTGGAATAGTTGCTGGCTTATTTGTGTAGACTTTAGACTTGACGTAGCCCCACAAAAAATAGTCTAAAGGCGTCAAATCGCATGATCTTGGTGGCCAACTTACCGGTCCATTCCTTTAGATGAATTGTTCTCCGAAGTTTTCCCTCAAAATGGCCATAGAATCGCGAGCTGTGTGGCATGTAGCGCCATCTTGTTGAAACCACATGTCAACCAAGTTCAGTTCTTCCATTTTTGGCAACAAAAAGTTTGTTAGCATTGAACGATAGCGATCGCCATTCACCGTAACGTTGCGTCCAACAGCATCTTTGAAAAACTACGGTCCAATGATTCCACCAGCGTACAAACCACACCAAACAGTGCATTTTTCGGGATGCATGGGCAGTTCTTGAACGGCTTCTGGTTGCTCTTCACTCCAAATGCGGCAATTTTGCTTATTTACGTAGCCATTCAACCAGAAATGAGCCTCATCGCTGAACAAAATTTGTCGATAAAAAATTTGTCGATAAAAAAAAACCGAACACTGATTTTGGTAATAAAATTCAATGATTTGCAAGCGTTGCTCGTTAGTAAGTCTATTCATGATGAAATGTCAAAGCATATTGAGCATCTTTCTCTTTGACACCTGTCTGAAATCCGTGATCTGTCAAATACTAATGCATGAAAATCCTAATCTCAAAAAAATCACCCATTATAATTCTTCTGTGAATGTGTATGTCACTGAACTTCTCTTAAACGACTGGACCGATTTTGATGAAATTTTTTGTGTGTGTTCAAGGGGATCTGAGAATGGTTTAGATTCACAATTTTGTCCGCTAGGTACACCTGTTATGCTTTTAAGAAATTTAAGCCCTCCCAATATGTGTAATGGTACAAGACTATTGATCAAAGAATTAAGAGATAATGTGATTGTAGCAACTATCATTACAGGTCCCGTGGCTGGTCAGCTCGCACATGTTCTGCGGATTCCAATGATACCAACTGATTTGCCCATACCTTTTAAAAGGTTACAGATCACTTTAAAAATATCCTTTGCCCTAACAATAAATAAATCCCAGGGACAAACTTTTTCCATAGTTGGTATCGACTTCAGGAAAGAGTGCTTTTCCTACTGGAAATTGTATGTGGCACTTTCTCGAGTAGGATCTCCTGAAAATTAATACATTTTGTTGCCACCTAGAAATACCACAGCCAACGTTTAAGAAAAGATTTTTTTTATTTTCACAACAAAAAACGGAAATTGTTTACACAACTTCTCCTATAAGTAAATTTTTGACGAAAATTTAAAAGTGTTCTTCTCACATTATAAAAGGATTGCAACGCAAGAAACAAGATTAATTTTGAATAATTTAATTTAATAATAATTACACACATAAACTTCGGCATTGAGTTGAAATTCTGGTTTTCTTCTATTTTAAAAACTCAGCTTCGGGAAAATCCTGTATACAAAGTTCTTCCAACTGTGATTGAGAACAACAGTTTTCATGAAATTAACTTAGCTTTGATCTTTAAAACCTTACAAGTTACATAGTATTTATATCTTTGTTGAATAGAGATATTTCTGCTAGATTGATGCCAATTACAATTTATTTTTTTTTAAACTTATTAGGACGAGATATTAACTTTGGGAATGCATAGCTCTTTTATGAAGTACTATATCAAAGTTTCATAAACTCAAAATAAAAGAAAAATATCAGCATTTTGAAATGAAGAATTTTTGAAGAGCAGAATTTTGAAGAATAGACTTTTGACAACAGAAATTCAACAAAATAGGTTTGTTTTCTTTAATAAAGCTTGCAACTTCTTTAAATCTTTTCTTCTTTTATGGATAACCTAGAAATCAATAAAATATATGCAACTTTAGAAGTTACACAATGTGCAGTTGCTTGCTTCAGATTAATTGGTTTGGTAGTGTATCAGCAAGAAACCGTGTTTTTGTATTATGTTATAGGCTCAAATTTTCATGTATAGCGAACAGAATTATAATTTTAAATACGGAATAACACAATACTGTGTTTGTAATAGACCTAGAGCCGTTAGCAAATTTTGGAATTGAAGTGATAAACGAAATTCCTTGATGTGAATGTGTAGATATATGCACCATTATATCAAATTCAACCGTCTGGTAGGTATTTTTTTCAGCCGTGGTCAGCTGCAAGCGGTCGAAAATAGTCCTTTTTCCGATTTTGGGGTCAAAATGACAACCACATGATTGGTACATCAAAAAATCAGAACAAATCCTTTGATTTCGAAGAAGTGTGTCCAAGACGTTTTACTTTGAGCCTTCTGCTTGCCAAACGCATTTTAATAATGGTTCAAATGCGTTTTTCAACTTAAAACTCCACACATGTGCATCTTAGACGATCTTAAGGGATTTGACTTTAATTTTAATGAAACCAATAAATAAAAAAAACTCATTACATTAAATTGAATAAAAGTCAAACATTTTATTTGAAAATGTATTCTATAGAAAAAATCTTTCATTCATCTTTCAGATTCATCGGATACAAAATTCAAAAGTTCTGTCTTCGTTACAAATGTCTTGACTTCCAGTGTCTTCTTTTTCGTTTACACAGAAATGTTGAATAGTTTCTGGGGCTGCAACTCCCTTAAACCATTTCAGTTATACAATGCTATCTTCCATTGTCTAGCCATAATGAAATGGGGAAAGCTTTGTTCCTGTATTAACTACCGTAATTTTTTCAAATTTGGCATATATTATAGTTGCAACGGTTTATCTGTAGCAATAAATCGCTTCCGTTTGGCGGCAATGAACTCACTTCTACAAATAAAATGTTTAAGCATATAATTTACCTAAAGTTTTACAGAAATATTTTAAACTTTTAACTAACTTTTGATGTTTTAAAAATTGTTTTTCACGTTGGTTTACAAGTTTAGTAAAATAACTTATATCGTTCTTTATTTACTTTAAGGGCGGTTGTTTTATATAATGTACCAACAAATTCTTCTACTTTCAAAATGTCACCATCACTTATGTAGGAAAACTTTCCGAAGTTTGAAGATTCATTTTAAAACTTCAGTGACGCCTTAAAAATTTGGAGGGTTTTACTTTTACCATCTTAAGCGCTATAATGAGCCACTCAGTGTCTGCCATTCTTATGACCAATGACAAGTTTGATGGAAGAAATGCCTAATGGAGTATCATTCGGGTATCAGTTTCTTCTTGTAAGCTCTCCAGCTCATTGACTTCTTCTCAAATTATTTTTTCATTTGAAAATAAAGTATTTCCGTTTCAAATAAAGCATACAGTTTCTTTTCGCCTAAAACAAGGTGGTATTCATCTTCACTCCATTCTTGAACTAATCATTCGTTCAGTCTTTTCTTGAAGGAACTATTCCTTAGACTTTTGATGGAGTTTGCTGGGTGCCTACTATTATTATTAGACGCTGAATAAACTGTTTGATTATCTAAACCATTTCTTTTATCCCGTTTAATATCCTTAATAGAAGGGGAAATAATTCATCCGACAGATCTTTTTTAAAACTTGCAATGCAATTCCAACTTGCACCTCTTTAAAATATGTAGAAAAAAGAATACATCTCCAATTTTAGTTGGAGAAATACTCATTATGTCTAAGTGTTTAAGAAAAGCAGATTTATTAGTTGTAATCATCGATCCATGCCCAAAACATTAAGGAACAGGAGTTAATGGATATTTCAAAATTTCTTTCATATAAATTTTGGATGAACTATGTGATGATATAAAAAGTGTCCTTCCTCTCAAATTCCTTTCCATTTTTATTTCTGGAATTTCCCGAAATGCAACTGTCTTTGTGACCTTGTATTCTGAAGACAAATTTAGAATTTCGGTTTTTGGAATTTTGCCTTTGCACTCTTTAAAATCACGTCTCGTTTTTTTCTAAAATGCATTTGAAAAATGATTAAAACGCGCCTGGCAATTAGAAGGCTGCAACCAAAACGTCTTGGACATACATTTTTCTAATCATGGGAAGTTTTATGATGTTTTGATGTATCACTCATGTAGTTATCATTTCGACTCCAAAATCTGAAAAAATACCATTTTTGACCGCTTATCCCGACCAGGGCTGAAAAAAAAACAGCAGGACGCACCAATTCTATAAAATGGATCGAATTTTGGTTATCACTCCACTCCCAAGTCTTACTGCCGGTTTAAAATTACTCTGCTAAACACATTTCCTTAAAATTCTATTGAAGTTCATTCAAAATCCCAGAAATATATTTTGAAATAATCTACTTAAAAACATTTGTTCCTAAATTTTGTTTTATGACGAATATAACATCAAATTAAATAATCAAAAAATGAGCTTGCGTTCTAAATTGTTGCAGAAATCTAGTTTTATAGAATCCAAAATTTGTTTGTCTTCTATCAAATTAAAATTGATTATTCTAAATGTGGACTTATGAAATAAGAGTTCATTGCCTTTATAACGACCTTGATGATAAGCAGAGTAACGCACTCTTTTTTGAAAAATAACTAACAAACAGACTCACATATTCATGCTGATTTTATATCTCTTTCTATTTAATCAATGCAAATAAATTCTATTGTTTTTTAATTTCTTATATTGTTTATTTATAAGTAACTTGAAGTCTGATGTATTGGTGATGATGCTATTTTTATTTTTATTTTTATTTTTATTTTTTAATTAATTAACATTTAAATTGAAAAATACGCGCATATGTAACTTGTTTTAAAAAGCCTATTATTATAATTTAGGGTACGTATATGTAAAACAAATATATATTAATTTTATATAAAACTAACAAAAATAAATATATATTAATTAGGTATGTTAGCATATAAAAAGAATTAAATGTGAAAGTAATACGAAATTAACATCTGACTTAATCTAAAAGTAAACAAAAACCACTTTACAAAATTTCTATTGTAATATAATAAGTTTTGTTTTCTAAAAATAAATTACAGTTCAGATTCAGAACGAAGGAATAAAGGCAACATATTAAGATAGGAATATATTATTTTTGATATGAGGAGAAAAAAGGTGTAAGATTTATTATGTTCCATTTAACAAAATTTTATGATACCTACAAATTAAAAATTTGCACCAGAAACAGTGTGTCTGCAAAGTTTTGGAATACTTGAAAATAAAAGAATTAGCATCACCACAAAGCATTATATGTAAGTGAGTAAACAAAGATTTGATGTCTAAAAGTAATTGCTGGCATACATACATATGCCTCGCGTCACGAGGCCTTTTTTTAACACTTCTTCACACAAACCCGGTCTTATTACTTCAATAGCGCGTCGAATGTTAGTTCATCTATGTAGACCAGCAATTTTACGCACCATTAAAAGAATTTTGAAAGTGAAAGTGTCAAATCAAACTAACGTAATAGCAAATTCATATACATATGTTAGTTTCTGGAGGTGATTCTATTCTAAATGTTTCTGATGGTTCAACGCGCTGTAAGACATGTTGAGCCACTGCCGTTTTTTAACTTCCCATAGGAAGTTATTGTAATGGGTCCGATTTGTCAAATTGAAAATTTTGACATTTCTCGACGTTTCAAGGTCCCTAGAGTCGAAATAAAAGATTTTTAGAAAGATGTCTGTGCGTGCGTGTGTACGTAAGTCCGTATGTCCGTACGTCCGTACGTTCGCGACGTTTTTTTCGTCGTCCATAGCTCAAGAACCAGAAAAGATATCGACTTCCAATAAATTTTGTTATACAGATAATAAGGCAGAAAGATGCCGAAAGGGCTCTCAAGAAAATTGCGTGGGTGGTTTTTTTACCATAGCAGTTTAAAAAAAAGGTGAAAATTTTGGTAAACCCTAAATATCTCATGACCCAATAACGCTAGAGACTTGAATTAAATTTCATATTATAATATTGTAACGTGATACA
Source organism: Eupeodes luniger (assembly GCA_951509635.1). NCBI lineage: Eukaryota > Metazoa > Arthropoda > Insecta > Diptera > Syrphidae > Eupeodes > Eupeodes luniger. The sequence continues at coordinate 231,116,719 of OX608073.1, read as the reverse complement.
AAACAAGTATATTTTTGGAAAAAAATCCAATTAACGGGTTTTTTTAAAAATCAAAAAATCTGAAAAAAAAATTTGTCACCTCAAAAATTTTACGACTAAATTATGATTTTATCTCCAAAACAATTTCGCGCAACGAAGAATTATGTTTTTGACATCTGATAAAATTTTGAGAAAAATGGAATTGACAGTTTTTTTATAAAAAATAAAAACCTAAAAAAAACATTACTCAAAGTTGGTAAAAATTTACTTTCGACTCAAATATCTTTTTAAAAATTTGAGATTATGGCTTTCAACTAATTTTAGCTTATAAGAAATATTGTTTTCAACATTATGAAAAATTTTGAGAAAAAGCGAATTGACAGTTTTTTTACAAAAAATAAAAACCTAAAAAAAAAATGTATAAAAGTTGGTAAAAATTGATTTTCGACTCAAATATCTTTTCTAAACTTTGAGATATTGGCTTTAAACTACTTTTATCTTTCAAAAAATATTGTTGTCAACATTCGATAAAATTTTAAGAAAAATCGCATTGACAGTTTTTTTTCTAAAAAAATAAAAACCTACAAAAAATCATTACTAAAAGTTCGCAAAAATAGATTTTTGACTCAATTATCTTTTCAAAAATTTGAGATATAAGCTTCAAATTAATTTTATTTTATAAAAAATATCGTTTTCAACATTCAGTCATTTTTTTTATGAAAATCTAACAGTCAGTTTTTTCATACAAAATTAAAATCTACAAAAAATAGTACCCAAAATTGGTAAACATTGATGTTCGGTTCTCGAAATCGGTTAACGATTAAAAACCTCGTTAACATAAATAGATTTTGAAATCAAACTATTTTATCATATCCAAAATATTGTTGGTTATTTTTAATTTTTTTTGAATAATTTAACTGATAACTTTTTTAACAAAACACGAAAACCTACAAACTTTTAAGCAAGACAAATCGACAGACGGGATGGGAAGTTATCAGTGTGGGTCGCATCCCAGCCTCTTTTTTGTAACCATTTCTACTCCAAATGATTTGCAAATACGTGACTATTTGTACCTTTGAAAAGAGGACTTACAAAAACAATAAAATGGATGGTTGACTCCAAATTTCCCACAAATCAATAATGCTATACAACAATACAATAATGCTACAATTATTATTGTGAAATTATATTAAAAAAAAAAGGAAGTTTGTAACCCAAAACAAAAATAAAAAAGAGGCTGGGATGCGACCCACACTGATAACTTCCCATCCCGCCTATCGTGTTTTGTTAACAAAGTTGTCTGTCAATTTATTCTAAGAAATTTAAAAAATATTATTTCACCAAATGCATATGATGAAATAGTTTGATTTAAAAATTTTTGTTAACGAGATTTGTACCAATTTTAGTAACATTTTCGTACTATTTTTTGTAGATTTAAATTTTTTATTAAAAAACTGACTGTTGGATTTTTATAAGAAATTTACTGAGTGTAAGAAACAATATTTTCTCTGAGATACAATAAGTTTGAAGCCAATATTTTAAATTTTTTGAAAAGATATTGTAGTCGAAAGTAAATTTTTACCAAGTTTTAGTATTGTTTTTTTTTTTTTTTTTTTTGTTAAAAAATGTCAAAATTTTCAATTCGACAAATCGGACCGATTACTATAACTTCCAATGAGAAGTTAATAAATTAATTAGGTATCGCAAAAGTCCAAAACAAACTAGGGCCTAGAAGTGCCTTACAACCTTCAACCATTCTTGTAAGTGAGTTATGTTGCTGGGGGCGGAGAGGACCCTCAGTTTTAAGCCAAATTCGAACCGAAGACCTAGTTTAAAAAGGCACTTTTCAAGACAAGAATTATTCTTGGAGAATTTGTCAATTCCTCGCAAGAGGCAGTACCCGTGAACAAATATTTTATATGGCACAGTCTAAAATATAGATTAAACTATTTTCATGCGTGTTTTTCCTGCCCAAAAAAATAAAAGAGTTATTCAGAAATTAGTTAAAATTCAAATTTTTTAGAAAAAGGAGTAAATAGGTAATATCAAGACGTTCGCGTCGGTACTTTCTTCCTAAGAACCGATTCACACGTTCTTGGCATAGAGTCAATTAGTTTTTGACATGTTTCCACAGGTGTTGTGTACCTTTTTTTCCAAAGATTTTCTATGGAGTATTTTGGTTTCGTCGTTATAAAAATATTTTTCCAGTTTCTTGGACTTCCTGATGCTTGGTTGAAGTTTGTAAATTCAATGCACTGCTTTGTGTTTCTTTTACTAAGCAATAAAACTTTTCTAGCTATTCTTCTGTGTAAATTTCGGAGAATCGTTCGGGAGCTTACATCCAACGACAAAATTGTTTTTATCAAGGTGGATGGATCCTTAAGAGCTAATCGAACTATTTTTCTGTCGACGGTAGATGAAGTTTTATTTGAATGTCATCTTGTTTCGGCTGGTTATTGTGTTTACTATCTGTCCTTTAGTTCTCTAATCTCAACATACGAAAAACGATGAAGTGCATTTTTAATAAAACCGTAAGTGCAATCTTATTATTTTATCCGCAGAAAATGAGCTTCGTGAATAAAAATAACGGTGCTTTGATAAAATACTAATGGAAAATTTCAGCGACTCTTTAAAATTTTGATAGCAAATACAAAAATTATTGTACATTAAAAAAAATGGATGGTTATTTCGATAGAATTTATAAAGCGAAGATGTCTTTGGGTTAGTTATAATTAATTACTCGAACAATTAAGGTCAGAGCAACCTACTCTGAAAGAAAAATATTTTTCAAAAAATCAAACAAGACTTTGATTAACTTAAACTATGACTTGGTATCAAATTGGTATAGTTTCGCGAAAAAAAAATCAACTAATGTCTTTTTTTATAAATCAAAAAAATGGACAAAATATTTTCCAACTTAAAAATTTTGCAAAAAAAAATGATATTACCTATGTACATATGTACATACATATGTATGTATGTATAAAATATTTTAAAATATCAAAGAATTACGTTTTTGGGATTTGTTAAAATTTTAAGAAAAATCAAAGTGACACTTTTTTGCACAAGAACATATAAAATACTATTGAAAGTTGGTAAAAATTGATTTTCGATGGAATATTTTGGCGACCCTCTCAAAAACTCCGATTCGCTCTAATCTTTCTATCTCATTCTCAACCAACGATCGAATAGCGTATGGAATAGGCCTGGGTTTCATATAAACTGGTGTAGCTCCTTCCCTGAGTTTAATTACGCCTTTAATGTTTGGAATACTGCCTACACAAGGTTCGAATACCTCCGCAAATTTTTTTAAAAATTTGTTGCTTAAGGCGACCAATATCTGCATCAGTATGAATCTGAACTGAGTTAACTTCTAATAATTGTAAGGCATGCATCCACTCGCGTCCGATTAATGAATCAAAGCTACCTTCGACTAAATATATATCGCATGAGCTACCTTTATTTTTATATTGGACTTCAACTTTTGATTTCCCAACAGCGGGAACGATGTCGTTACTGTTTGTTTTAAGCATTACATTGGTAGGGGTTATATGGGCATAAGGCCAGTAATTTGTAAATGTACGCTGGTTCATTACAGAAATCGCAGCTCCCGTATCAAACTCCATATCCATTTATTTTTAAAGAAATAAAGTACATACCCCTACCAAATGTGTCATCTGTTTTTTTGTGTAGCCTCACCGCATGCACCTCTTCCTGCTTCTCCACCAGACCCAGCATTTTTATTTCATACATATCATCATGCATGTTTTCTTCATCATCTTCATCATTGACATCAATCTCTAAAGTATTGGCAGCTCTTTGGGAATTCTTCACTTTGATGCAGACCGAAGCTATGTGGCCTCTCCTTCGACAAAGAAAACAATGGAAATTTTTAGCTTGACACTTGTTTGCCACATGTCCCGGCTTTCCGCATCTGTAACATATAATTTTAGAAGTTGTATTAAGATTTGATCGAGATATGTTCAAATTTGGAGTAATTGATTTGGTTTTTAAGGTGCTCCCTTTAAGCTGAACTTGGTGTAAGTTTTGCATTGCGCGGCTTTCGGACTTCGATGCCTCCATTGCAACTGCATAGTGAATAGTCTTCTCCAGTGTAATATTAGCTGACTCTTGCAGTAATTTTTCCTTTATGTCCGAATCCCTCAGCCCCCTAATAAATTGCAATCTCAAATGTGTATCCAATGTTGACTTCTTACAAGCAGAACATGTAAAATTGCAATGAGTACTCAATTTCTTCAACTCTGCCAGGTAATTCGAGATTGGTTCTCCTTCATGCTGCAGTCTTAACAGAAACTTGTGTTGCTCCGTAACCTCATTGGGCTTTGGGCTGAGATGATCCTTTAGCGTCTTGATTAATTCCTCGTATGTTTTTGATCCGGGTTCATCTGGTGCTGTTAAGTTGGATAATAGCTGTTAGTATTTTGCTCCAATGCAATTAATTAATACTTGCCTTTTTTTTGTATTATCGGTGATATTTTTCAGGTCGAGGTCTTTATATAATTTGGGAATGGTTCCTCGTTTTCATTAATTTGTTCCAAGTGCAAATTCGGAGTGTTAGTAGATGTTTAGAGCTTGTATTATCTGCTGTGCGTCTAATCTTTGAAACCTCGTCGCCACTAATAAATACGTAGTTGGAAGCTAAAGCGGGAAAATGAAACACCTCGTGTCTTTGAATGTTCGTCGAGAAGTGACGTCTTTTATTTCATAAAGTGTCAAATTGTATATGACATAAGGGCCATTACATACGATGTGGATAGTTCAGGTTATGAGTAATTACTGCCACATAAGGTTCAGTATATAACAGTAAGAAATACACTTTTTCAAAAACTTCTACTAAAACAAATTAAGTGGCGCAGCAGTCCGTTGAGAACTAGGGCCTAGTGGCTTACAACTCTCAACCATTCCTGTGTTCGAGTAACGTTGTCAGGATTGGAGGGATCTACAGTTTTAAGCCGAATCCGAACGACTTATTTGAGAAAACACTTTTCATGAAAAGAATTACTCTTGGAGGACTTGTCCTTTCCTACCAAGGGGTAGTACCCGGAATAAAACTTTAAATGGCACAGGCAGGGATTGAACCCAAGACCTCTGGCATGACAGTCTAACGCACTAACCATCACTCCACGGGTACTAAACAAAAATTCTACTAAAATTGGTAAAAATTGGTTTTCGACTAAAAATCCTGGAAATAAGAAATATTTTTTTTAACTTATACTTAATTTTTTAGAAAATCCCAATTGAAAAGTTGTTTACAAAGAAAAAAACCAAAACCTACAAAAATAAGCTAAAAACTGATAAAAACAGTTTTCGACTCAAGTGTCTTGAAAAAAAAAAAGATATCAGCTTCAAACTTTTTGTATCTTACAGAAAATGTATTATTATTATTAGTTTGTTGAACTTTTAGAAATAGCGAGAGTTGGGCACCAGTGGGAAGTTATCATTGTGGGTTGCATCCCAACCTCTTTTTTCATAACTGTTACTTTAGAATTTTAGTATAAACGCCTGTTTCGTTGTCTTTCTTCTTATAATTTTAAAAGGTTTCACCCGCTCTGATTGGCCTTAAATGAAGTGAAATTAAACTTCATATCTATATTTTCCGGTTGGTTTTGAACATAAGAAAGCTCCTTAATATTTAAAACTTTGTCTGTGATCTTATTAATTTATTAATACATATGTATATAATTCATTTCAAATATTCGTACTACCCCATAACACATAAAACACCTCAACATTTTGAACCAAAAATCTATTAATTTTTATTTACTGACCTAGATTGTAAAAGCAGATTCAAAAAAATGCTCATTTACCTTTTGACAAACTGATCCAAAAACAAAAAACAAGCAAGACCTCATTACCAACAAAAGACAAAATGCTATACTCGCTCCATAAATTAAATCTTTAAAAGAAATGAACGTAATGTGACACACGGCACAATATTACTTTTTATCTGAGCTTAAACCAAATATGCCATTTAAAAAAACAAAAACAACACAGAACCCAAACGCAAACGCAAAACGAGAAAAATAATAATAAATAAAAAAAATAAAAATATTCTGATTTCTTTTTATTGTGTCGACTTAATTCTTTTTATTGTTATGTTCTTATATTTTATTTATTTTATTTTTTAAACAGGGTGTGGTGAACCAAATGACGAGACACGTATTGTAGGTGGATCAAACAGTGGCACCAACGAGTATCCATGGATGGCACGTCTGAGCTATTTCAATCGATTCTATTGTGGCGGAACTCTCATCAACGATCGATATGTCTTAACTGCTGCTCATTGCATTAAAGGGTAAGTAAACTATAACTATTTCAGATTCCAAGTATATGCTATAATATATAGTTTGCCTTACTTATCATCACATCAAATTTCATAAGGCCGACAATGTCTAGCCTAAAAAGATATCTACACTTCTTACAGGGAACTCATTTTTGGGGGCATATAAGTTAATTGGTATTCAGTGTTAGTCGGAAATCTGTTCCAAAGTGCCAAACGTGATAGCTTAATCGGAATTCCAAGAATTACAGAAATCGAAGGAATCTTAAAGATGTTCATTTGCACTCATTTAAGGTTAAAAATATAACTAAGTTAATAAAAGCTAATAATGAAAGGATGAGAAACGTAAATGCTCGGAGTGACAATAGTTTGAAATTTTGTATGGAAATTTAGCTAAGTATGTTGATAATAATAGTTACAAAGATTTTGTGAAGTGATGGACTTTTGTAAGTGGTTTTTTAACTCTATTGGACTAAACTTAAATATGCTATGTTTACTTGTATGATGTCCTAGTATTGCTTTAAAGGACAATTATTGTCAAAAAAGTAAAAAACATATATTCGCAGAAATGAAAATGAAACTAAAATCTATACTTTTGCATTGAGTACTTTGAAACTTACTTTGGCAAGTTTTTTGAAATTCGACGCAAGGATTATAGATGTAGACAAAAATTATTCAAAGAATAGCAAGTATTAAATTTACAAAATAATTATTACAAACTTGCATGGGCCTCAACCAACATGTGTCTTCAGCCAGCTCAGTCCCTACCTAGCTGTCCCCACTTCCCCAGTTTCTCACGTCAAGTTGGTAGAGGTCCTCTCCCACCTGCGTGAGCCACCTGACTTGAAGTCTACATTTCCATCCCTCAGGATTGGATTCGAAGATCTTCTGGCTGGAGCGTTGATGTGAATTCGCTTTGCGTGACCCAGTCATCTAAGTAATTGGTCTTTTATTTTTTTCGCTGTTCATCCCGTACAGTTCGTCGTTGTATCTGCTTCTCCACTCTCCATCTATACATACGGGACAAAAATTACCCTAAGAATTTTTCTCTCGAAGCATTCTAAGACGTTCTAATCTTTCTTTCACAAGGTTCAAGCGTCAGCGCCATAAATTATAACCGGGATTATGAGCGTCTTATAGATGGTAACTCTAGGTGCTCGAGAGAGGACTTTACTACTTCATTCCCCTTCTAAGTCCAAGTAAGTAGCGATTTGCAAGAGTTATTCTGCATTAGATTTTAGCGCTGGTGCCGTTGTCTGAATTTGTAGCAGTCCCTAGGTAGACAAAGTCGTTAACTACCTCAATGTTAAAGCTGTCCATGTTGACGTTTTGGCCATGGTCGTTCAATGTCCTTTTTTGATGACAGAATATACTTGGTCTTGCCCTCATTGACCATTAAACCCATCTCTTCGCTTCCGTCGCAATACTCAAAAACGCTCCACTGACATTACGATTTGATCTTCCAATTATGTCAATATCATCTGCGTATCCGAGTTATTGGATGGACCTTTGGAAGATTGTGCCTCTAGTGTTCACGGGTGAGTTTTGCACAATTCTTTCCAGAACGATGTTGAAGAAGTCGCATGACATTGCATCGCCTTGTCTAAAACCTTTTTTGACATCAAATGCATCAGTGAGATCTTTTCTGACCTTGATAGAGCAGCGTGCATTCTCCATCGTCATTCTGCACCAACGGATAAGTTTGACAGGGATGCCAAAACTAGACATTGCTCTGCAGAGCTCTTCCCTATAGATGCTGTCATACGCGGCTTTAAAATCGATAAAGAGATGGTGGGTATCGATTTGAAGCTCCTGGGTTTTTTTCCAAGATCTGACGTAATGTGAATATTTGGTCAATGGTGGACTTTTCTGGTCTGAAGCCACACTGATAAGGACCTATCGGGTTGTTGACGAACGGATTCAGACGTTCGCATAATACGGGAGATAGGATCTTATATGCGATGTTCAGGAGACTGACGCATCTGTAGTTGGCGCAATTCAGAGGGTCTCTTTTTTTGTGCATTGGGGAAACTATGCTGAGATTCCACTCATCGGGCATGCTTTCTTCACCATATTTTGCAGATAAGTTGGTGCTTGGTGTTCCTCTCTCCTTTCCTGCTCGTAGAGCTTGCGAGCAGCTCTTGTCCTTCTGTGCAGCTCCGTTTTGTATGCTTGTTGCGTAGCTGAGTTCGCTTGTCGTCAAACCAGGGGTTTCGCTATGGTGGCCGTGTGATGGCTGCAAGACAAAGTTGCCACTGATTTTCAATGCTTAATGCAATCAGCATAGGACTTCTTAAGACTCAATTGGAAAAGAACTTGCGATTGTAGACGTCTCACGTCGAATCTTTGCACAGTACTTCCTTGTTTTAGCTTGGATGGGGATATCCGTAGCCGTACCTTGGCTACAACGAGGTAGCGGTCCTAGTCAATGTTGGCCCTTCGGAATGTTCGGACATCCTGTATGGTGGAAACGTGTCGTGCGTCCAACGCAATGTGGTCAATCTAGTTGGCAGTTGAATGATTAGAAGATTACCATTTCCCGTTGTGGATATCAAGACGTGTGAACTACGTATACTAGCTACCAGAACGTCTCGCCTGATCATGAATCCGAAGCTCGAAGAATATTTCTTTGGTGTGCTCATCTTTCTTTTCTGTCGGGGCATGATGCGGATTGTCGTGATGAGCTCACTCACACTGTTCAAACTCAAGACTTTTTGCCTAGCAACAAATTCACTTATAAGGATAAGTATATCTGAAAATGAATTGTAACCTTTGTTGTTTTTATTGAGAATAAGGATGTTTTATCGATCCTTAATTGATGTAGAAACCATATCAGATTCAATGGCGTTTTGTTTATGTTAACTCATATAATAAATATTTTCACAGCTATCGCAAATAAAAGTTTTTCCTAATTAAATGATATTCCTAACAATATTCCAATTTTACGGACACTCTAAGTTAAACTATAAAACTTAATACTAATGCCTTTCGGCCCTAAGATCTATTTTACTTCAATTAAATTTTATTTATTTTTGTATTTATTAGAAAATTTGAAAAAAACTAATATTAATATCCTTTTTTATTTTTACTTAAAAACTACTTAAAATTAGGTCCTTAAATAAAACTTAAACTGACTTAAACTAACTATTCTGCCTATAAAGTACTTAAAACTAAAACAACCACAAGGGGGCGGTGTCGCTCTCTTTATACGAAAAGGCATTAATTATAAAGTTATATACAATAATGAATTGCGAAAGCTCAAGACGCTAGAAGTTTGCGTTGTATGCATCTCTCTTACTCAAGGGAAGCGGATGTATATGATTGCGGCTTATGCGGCTGGAGCTCCGCAGGTTACTTACTTTGCTTCAGAACTCGAGATTCTTTTTAGGGAACTGAAACTGAGCTTGGAAGAAAACTATTTCATCTTGGCCGGTGATTTGAACGCAAAACATGAAGATTGGGGAAATCAACATAGTAATCCCAGAGGTAACCATCTTTTTAATTTGATGGATCTTTACAGCGTTGAATATGGCGTCGACCTGCTGGCTACTGAAAAGCCATCGTATCCAAGAAGCGGCTCCTTTCTGGATCTTTTGCTGTACGACACAAGACTGACGGTTACAGACAAAGTGGGTAATCACCCTCGTAACTGCTTACAGACAGTTGAGTACGACAGTGATCACTGCGGACTGGCTGCTGTAATGCAGATACCGAACGAACGCGTGGAGTTGGAGGAATACGTTGCAACGCACTCTTACAATTACAGTAAGATGCGCTGGCCTCGTTTCACCAACGCCTTAGCGAGAGAACTTCGTTCGAGTGACATAGCCCCACCAAACAACAGAAACCTGACAAATACAGAAATTGACCAACATTTACAACAAATGGACGAAACAATAAAACGAACGATGGAACGGACAATACCAAAGTACAAAGAACGGGACCAAATGGACGCTTACAGAAACGCGACTATTGACGCACTGCGTAAGCACAAGAGTGGCTTACTGACAAGACTCAAAAACTTGTACAGACGACTTACAGACCCACACAACTTGGAGGTTAGGGCACTGAAGTCGTCAATAAAAAATGTCAATCTGTTGATTAAGGAGAACTACAGGTTATCGATTAACAAGTACTGGGACCGCAAGATCCGGTCAGTTAAGTCCAGTGACCCTAGTATGTTCCCTAAAATCAACAAGATATTCAGGAAAAAGAACGACAATGACCTTCCGTGTCTAAAACTTCAAAGAACTGACGAGAACACAGACGTACTCAGGACAGCGCAAATAGATCCAGAAGAAGCCATCTTTGACGATGACTTTTTTATAATTGAAGATCCGAAGGAAAAAGTGGAGGCGGTGGGAGCTGCTTTCCAGCAAGTGTACAAGGTGAATGTTAGCATTCGCCCCAACCACGACCTGGAAAACAGAGCCCTACTTAATCACTTTTACCTTCGAAATGATATAACACATTGGCGATCTGAGAACCGCGGTTTTATGCGGTTCGATGACGATTACTTGGCAAATGCCATAATCGCCGAGCAAACGGGACCAAGTCCCTTGTTAGTAACGAAGGTTGAGCTTCAGCTCATCTTCAACTCAATAAAAAATAAAAAGTCAGCAGGTGTCGATGGTATATCCAACGTTGTACTAAGACATTTACCGATGGAGGCAATTGACATTTACACCACACTCTTCAATAATGCACTGAATAATGCATATTATCCAGTGCATTGGAAGACCGCTGTGGTTCATCCTCTCCCGAAAAAGGGAAAGGACAACTCCAACCCGTCAAATCTTCGGTCGATAAGTCTTCTTCCGAGCATCAGCAAAGTTTTCGAAAAGATCATCAATAGGGCTCTGACTAAGTGGGCTGCGGACAACAAAATAATTCCGGATAAACAGTTCGGGTTCAAGGCGGGTCATGACACAATTCATGCTGCGTCTAAACTCGTTTCTGATATCCAATGGAATAAAACAAAACAACAATGCACAGGTGCTGTTCTGGTTGATTTGGAAAAGGCCTTTGACACCGTATGGTTAGAGGGTCTTTACCTAAAACTGAGCAGGCTTGGCATAAGCAAGCCATTGTTGTATATACTTTATGATATTCTTAACGGTAGAAAGTTTGTTGTCAAAAGTGGCAATGTAACTTCTACCACAACATTCTTAATTAAAAATGGTCTTCAACAGGGAGCGGTGAATTCGCCGATTCTCTTTAGCATTTACACCAGCGATCTGATAGGTAGTCTTACAAAGGCAATTGCGTACGCCGACGATCTTATTGCGTACAGAACGGCCCGAAAGGTTGAGGTTATAAGAATTATCTTGCAGCGTGATTTCGACAAGATTCAGCGATATTGCGACGACTGGAAACTGAAAATAAATGTCCAGAAGTCGGAGACAATTCTGTTCCGGACTCCGTTGGCTGGAGCCACGAGGGATACGTCCAAGAATTGGGGCAAGATGGTTATCGTTGATCTTCACGGGCAGCCATTAGAGAGCAAAAGTGTAGTGAAGTACCTCGGTATCTGGTTAGATCAGTATTTATATTTCGACAGACATATAAATGCTGCTCTGACCAGGGCCAGAGGAGCCTTCGCGCTGACGAAACGGCTGTTTTTCAGCAGTCGGCTTGACCCCAGAGTGAAGGTAATTTGCTACATGGCCCTCATACGGCCGATGATCGTTTATGGTTGTCCTGTGTGGTTCAACGTTGCCCCTTCTCAGATGGAGAAGTTTCGGGTGTTCGAGCGGCAGTGTTTACGACGCTGTACCGGCTTATATCGAACAGCCGAATCTTCTTACGTGCACTACTATTCCAACGAGGTCCTATACAACGGGGCTCGAATCAACAGAATTGACAATTTCGTGATAAAACTCGTTCGAGGTCACATTGCAAGAGCTATGTCTTCGACCAACAATTTAATTTTCGGGGCGTTCTATCTGAACGACGAGTATTTTGAGAGTGCACGCTTGAGCGGCTTCATTCCACCAGAGGCATTCCTCTTTTTAGATAGATGCGGTCTGATACAGGATAGATTGGCAGTTCCGTTAATCTACCACGTCAGACGACGAACCGTGGATAGGCGACTCCTGTACAATCGGGACGTCATGGCACAAGGCGGAGCAGAGCTCCTTCGGTTCAGTAGGGCTGTGTCCGAACGGGACCGAACTGATAGGGTGAAGCAGGAGAACCAGTTTTGGTGGCTTCATTCAGCACTTGATAGTGGGTAGTCGAGATGGGGTTTAAAGCCTTGGCCGGCTTACATACTTGTTTTATAGTTTTAGGGTTTAGTTTTAAGTAGAATAGGCATGGTGGCACAAAAAAAAAAAAAAAATACAAAAAAGAAAGTACAAATAATACAAAAAAAAAAAAATAAATAAAAAAAAAACATGGAATATAAAAAAAAAAAAATAAAAATAAAGAACAAAATATGAAAAACAAAAAACGTTAGATTTGCTGCTGTGGTTGTTCTAGTTTTAAGTAGTTTATAGGTAGAATAGGTAGTTTTAGTTAGCTTTAAGTTTTATATTAAGGACCTTATTTTAAGTAGTTTTTAAGTAAAAATAAAAAAGGACATTAGTTTTTTCTAAATTTTCTAATGAATACAAAAATAAATAAAATGAATTGAAGTTAAATAGATCTTTGGGCCGAAAGGCATTAGCATTAAGTATTATTGTTTAACTTAGAGTGTCCGTATGGGACCATTAAGTTAGTTGTAAGTTATGGATAATTAGGCTAGTTTTATGAATTTTTGTCTAGCTTTAAGATAGTCTTAAGAATGAATTAATAAAAATGAATTTGAAAAAAAAAAAAAAAAAACTAAAACAACCACAGTAGCAAATCTAACTATCCAACATTTGTTGTTTTTTCAGTTTTTATTTTCCTTTTTTTTTCTTATTCCATGTTTTTTTTATATTTTTTTTTTTATTATTTTTTTTTGTGCCACTATGCCTATTCTACTTAAAACTAAACCCTAAAACTATAAAACAAGTATGTAAGCTTACCAAGGCTTTAAACCTCATCCCGACTACCCACTATCAAGTGCCGATTGAAGCCACCAAAACTGGTTCTCCTGCTTCACCCTATCAGTTCGGTTTCGTTCGGACACAGCCCTACTGAACAGAAGGAGCTCTGCTCCGTCATTTGCCATGACGTCCCGATTGTACCTACAGGAGTCGCCTATCAACGGTTCGTCGTCTGACGTGGTAGATTAGCGGAACTGCTAATCTATTCTGTATCAGACCGCATCTATCTAAGAAGAGGAATGCTTCTGGTGGAATGAAGCCGCTTAAGCGTGCACTCTCAAAATACTCGTCGATCGGATAGAACGCCCCGAAAATTAAATTGTTGGTCGAAAACATAGCTCGAGTTTTATCACGAAATTGTCAATTCTGTTGATTCGAGCCCCGTTGTATAGGAACTTGTTGGAATAGTAATGCACGTAAGAAGATTCGGCTGTTCGATATAAGCCGGTACAGCGTCGTAAACACTGCCGCTCGAACACCCGAAACTTCTCCATCTGAGAAGGGGCAACGTTGAACCACACAGGACAACCATAAACGATCATCGGCCGTATGAGGGCCATGTAGCAAATTACCTTCACTCTGGGGTCAAGCCGACTGCTGAAAAACAGCCGTTTCGTCAGCGCGAAGGCTCCTCTGGCCCTGGTCAGAGCAGCATTTATATGTCTGTCGAAATATAAATACTGATCTAACCAGATACCGAGGTACTTCACTACACTTTTGCTCTCTAATGGCTGCCCGTGAAGATCAACGATAACCATCTTGCCCCAATTCTTGGACGTATCCCTCGTGGCTCCAGCCAACGGAGTCCGGAACAGAATTGTCTCCGACTTCTGGACATTTATTTTCAGTTTCCAGTCGTCGCAATATCGCTGAATCTTGTCGAAATCACGCTGCAAGATAATTCTTATAACCTCAACCTTTCGGGCCGTTCTGTACGCAATAAGATCGTCGGCGTACGCAATTGCCTTTGTAAGACTACCTATCAGATCGCTGGTGTAAATGCTAAAGAGAATCGGCGAATTCACCGCTCCCTGTTGAAGACCATTTTTAATTAAGAATGTTGTGGTAGAAGTTACATTGCCACTTTTGACAACAAACTTTCTACCGTTAAGCATATCATAAAGTATATACAACAATGGCTTGCTTATGCCAAGCCTGCACAGTTTTAGGTAAAGACCCTCGAACCATACGGTGTCAAAGGCCTTTTCCAAATCAACCAGAACAGCACCTGTGCATTGTTGTTTTGATTTATTCTAATGATATCAGAAACGAGTTTAGACGCAGCATGAATTGTGTCATGACCCGCCTTGAACCCGAACTGTTTATCCGGAATTATTTTGTTGTCCGCAGCCCACTTAGTCAGAGTCCTATTGGTGATCTCTTCGAAAACTTTGCTGATGCTCGGAAGAAGACTTCTACGCACTAACCATCACGTCACGGGTACAACATCAATTGCTTCCACTCTGTTAAATTTCATCATTCAACAAGAATCCAGAACTACTCGTATTTCATATAAACAATTCCAATACAAGGAAAGTGGATAGATACCTACCACGCCCCTTGAGTGCATAATTATTCTACCTTGATTGCATATAATTACTATACAATACTTAGAAGTGGTACTTTTAACAAATGCCTTGTATATTTGTATGGGTAGAAGACTTTGATTTAAATTTGTATTTCATCATTTAACAATGATTAAGGCAAATATATTTGAAAGAAAAAACACCCTTTAAACAAAACCACATCCACGTGCAACAATAAGATTTCCTCTCAAAATGAAACCAAACTAACTTAATAATTATTTCGTTCGTTCGAATAATGTACATTGTACATAATGTAGGACATTTAATAGCACATCCGGATTAATGTTCTTATTTCAATTAATTCTTCGCAATATAAGCTCATGTTTTCCGTTTTAATTGTATAAAAAGAAACTATATACAACTTATAAGTTATGTTACTTTCGTTTTTATTTTAACGATCCAGATACTCGGATATAAAATTGTTTTGTGCAATTAATTTTTGTCAACATCAATAAAACGGACATTAAAACAAAAATGTTCACGATTAAGCGCCAGACCGTTATTGTTTTGTTGTTTAGTGAACCTACGAGTATGTATATTATTTTCAGATAATGTACTCGTTTTATGTTTCAATGAAAGTTTGACTGCATGATTCATATATATTTATATATTTATGTAACTTCAATACAGTACGTGCGTGGAGAAGGTATATCTCTTAAGCTCGCCGTACATAAATGGCGATAAGATAAAGCCTACTTAAAATTTTTGAATTGAACGCTTATACTTTGTTTTCGTTTGGCTTACTTTCGGATTGTTTTTGTCAAGAAGAAATGTAAATTAACTTGGCCACACATGATGTTATAATTAAAAATATTTATTATTATTTGGTTTGTTTTTAATTTCATTTCAGGTCCGTGGATATTTAAAGTTTTCATAAGAGGGTTAAAAAACACTTAAACTATTAACGAATAAATAAAACAAAAAGTGGTTTTACTCACTTTTCCAATCGTTTAAGAGATGTTTTGAAAACGCCTTGAATTTATAAAATAAATACATCCAAACAAAAAAATACTTTTTAAATTTTTTTTAATTGGAATCTGGTCTTTAAATTTTTCTGGTATCATACCAGGTTTTTAAAATATGCCCCAAAAACGATGTTTTCAAAGCTAAGTTAATATTCAAAATATCTCTTTACAATTAATTGTATAATGATTTTGCAAAAAACAAATATTTCTCGTCTAGATACAATTTTAATCATTAGAGTATCTTACTTAGTTTCTGGACATTCCTATAAGTTATAACTATAAGTCTTTATTTTACTCTATATGAAGTTTTAAAAAAACATTAAATTTGATACTTTCATAGTTTGGAAATATACGTTTTGGACTTAATTTTAAATGCTGATTTCGGATTGAATCGAATCTTTAATATTTTGGTCAAGTTTAAAAAAAAAAACCTTTTTAACATAACATTTATTAGATTTTTGTAATAGAGGTTAAATCTAACAACTTTTGCAGATTTTTCTAATATCATTTAAAATAATATAAATATTTCAACTGAATATTGAAATAAAGGATTTTAGATTGGAAAAACCATCACGGATTTTTTTTAGAAAAAAGATACTTTATTAATAAGATAGCCTCAAAACGCTTCATTGGATAATTATGAAAAAAAACATGAAAAATACGCATAGTTTAAAAAATTAAATTAATTAAAAAAATAAATTAAAATTGTGGCAAAAAGAAATAAAAATGAGTATATTTAAAGTATATTTCAGTTCAAGTTCGAGAAATATTCAAAACAAATATCTTGGAACTTTCTGTTTTCAATTCACATTCAATTCAATTCACATTCACATGAACAAAAAATTGCCTGCACAATGTTAAACACATATGTGTGGACGGAGCTATAAGATAAAAATACTTGAGAAACAATAAAAATAAGATACAACACCGATACTTAAAGAAATCTTACAGGTTACAACTAAAAAGTTGAAGAGTCTGAAAGGAGACATGATCAAATCTGCGCAGGTTAAAAACAGATCGAGCAGTTGAATTAAATGCTACTTTTAACTTCTGAGCCGAATGAAAGTCAAGGTCTGCAAACAGCTTACCCCGCATACATAATTATAGGGAGAATGAGTTACTTAACCGACTTTAATAATATAGTACGAGTGGGTAGAATTGATCTAATAACAGATAGTCCTCTGACACAACAGTATCAACGTGGGTATTCCAAGTTAGTCTATTGATAGAAATCAATCCTAAAAGATTGGAAAACCAATCTAAAACTGAACATCATCAGCGTAAATATGGTATTGACAGGAGGACAAAACAGGAGACAGATTATTAATGAACAACGAAAACAGTAAAGGCCCAAGAATGGATTCTTGAGGAACACCAGAATGAACAGGAATAAACGAATATAGTTTACTATATTACAAGATACGGTTTTCATACGATTGGTCAAATATGAATAAATAAGGTTTTTATTTGTGTTAGAGAAGTTAAGATAAGTAGTCAGTTTATCACAGAGAAGATTAGAATTCACGCAATCAAATGCCTTCGAAAAGTCAAGTAAGGTTATCACAGAAGTACATTTTTTGTCTAAAGCCCGTCTTATGCCATCGGACACATTAAGCAGAGCTGAGACACAACTATGTCTAGACCGGAATCCTGACTGCATAGGAGTCAAGAGTTGTTTGTCTCTAATAATATTTTTCTAATTGGTTAATTATAGGAGTTTCAAAGC
Organism: Eupeodes luniger; assembly: GCA_951509635.1. Taxonomy (NCBI): domain Eukaryota; kingdom Metazoa; phylum Arthropoda; class Insecta; order Diptera; family Syrphidae; genus Eupeodes; species Eupeodes luniger. The sequence goes on along the minus strand of OX608073.1, from coordinate 231,099,131 downwards.
CTTAGACATGCATTTACAAAAAAGGATAAAATAAAAGTTGAGCCATCGGCTCATTGTAAAAATGCACAAGTAATTAAATTAGGAAGCATTAGTTGAATTAATTTGTGTAGAAATTCTTTCAAAATATCAGAGTTCATTTTGATTTTTAAAATGACGTCACAGTGTTTCGTATGATGGGCACTGTTCTACGAACACATCCATCTAGCCTCAAGAAGGTATCAAAAGTATTAATCCCTTAAAATTTTGAGTTTCGGCTTGACCACCAGAAATCAGCTCCATCCTCTTTCAACAAGCCTCTCCATCCATCACTACCTAAAGCATTATTGCATTTCCCTCATGCGAGCTTAATGACCGCCCTACAAAGTCTATCGAGCTTAATTCTGCCAGATTTTGTGCAGTTCCTGAATTTATTCGTCTACTCTTACATACTAAGCCAACCATTCACCGAAAGATTTTTTTTGAACATGACGAAGAGGTTTTACTGAGCACTTAAGTTTCAAATCTTAATATGAGGAGAGTACCAAATAAGACCATGCAGCTTAAAAGTAATATTGAGGTTCCTGGATTGTAAGAGTCTTTAAAGTCTAAAAAAAACTTTTTGAGTTAGAAAATAGATTTTTGACTTTTATCCCTGTTTCTCTAACGGCCAATTTCTTGGCAAAGTTCTAGTCTCTAAGACTCGGTTTACTGAAAAATGAGAACTCAATTGAGTTCTAACTCGTTTTTTTAACAAGTTCTGAAGCGTAAGAACTCTGATTAAGATCTCAATTTGAGATAGAACTTCGATTTTTTGGACCCCAAAATTTCGGGGTCTAGAATATAAGAACGTTCTTACTTCTTCGAAATGCCCAATTTTTAGATTCATTCTGGTTTTGGATTAAATTTCAGACTACAATAATCTTTATGTGCAAGAATAAAATATTTTGAGAAAATATATAAACATATAAACGGTTTGTCAAAAAGTCATAAATAGAAGACACATAATGTAAAATTTCATTAAGTTAAAAGTTACATATGCATTTAAACCTATTAAACTATTAATTTTTCGTGCGCTTTATTCTAGTTTTACATACATTTTACATCAATAGGTGAGAGATACATAGACATAAGAGCTGTTAAAATTACGCCAAGAAATAACATACAATCTAAAATAGTCCAAATTCTCATGGACAACATGACCAGATAAATGTGTAGATATGTAAATCTGTTTAAAGAATGTTTTGACGTCTGAAATAATTTTTAAAAATACTAACTTTGATCAATATTATTCCATTTTCAATTTCGCAAATAATCTTTTGGATTAATCTATTGAACACACGATTTCTTGAAACTTTACTTTCTATATTATAAATTGCGTGCATGGTATGATGATATTTTAGAGATTATGGCCTCAAACCCAATTTCTTTTGATTTTTATTCGAGTAAGATGTTCAGTGCAACACGAATACATCAATGCTCCAAAGGTAAAGACTGTTAACTTGACTTAAGTGGTTATAGCTGTTAATCCTTTTTTATATGTATATTCTCTCTAGCAACTATTCTTCTTTTTCTACCTCTTTGATAAATCTTTTAAAACAAGAAAGTTATGACATTTTGTAAAATAGCTTAAGTTTAATTCGTAAGGTTTTGCAAAAAGTAAAACAACTTAAATAGATGATGATTCGTGTTATGTATGTATATGAATTTATTTTATGTATCATATAATAGGAATAAATGATTTTGGTTAAATATCTTAAGTTGTTTTTATGTGAGACATAAATGAAAAAAGTAAAATCGCTTAACTTAAGATATTTTACCACAAAACTTTTCTTGCATTTACATTTCTTATACTAACTCAACATGTTTTACCATATTTAATAAATAGAAAAAAAAGAATTAAAGTAAAAACACAATAACGGTTTAATAGACCTAAGAACATCTTATGATAGTTAGTAAATAAAAAACTGTAAAAGTTGTTTTGGTAAAAGCACTTACCTGAAAACTGAAAACTTAAGAGCTTTTGAGCAAAAAAAAGAATAATTTCAAATAACACAAATCTTAAACGAAATCCAATAAAACACGATAACACAATTTTGTTTCGAAAAAAGTGAGCATATTAAAATCAAATCTTCAAATAATTTCGTTTTTTAAATGGCAGAATTTTGAGGCACAACTATATACGGGGTCCTTAAAAAATAGGCAAAAAAAACGAGCACAACATATTACTGCACACTGATTAATCATTTTAACTTGAAATAAGTTTTCTCCGAAAATAGTGAATTTTACAACTTTACTACAAACTTAACCTCAACATGTAAACTTTCTGTTTACTTTGACAATGACATCTCCCACCACAACACCTACTTTCACTATAGTAATCCTTTATGTCAATAGCATTTCGAAAACTCAAACGAAACTTCAATTTTAACTTTTTTCCAGGTTCATGTGGTTCATGATTAAGGTCACATTTGGAGAACACGACCGATGCAGTGATGCCATTCGACCTGAAACTCGATTTGTGTTGCGTGCCTTTAGCCAGAAGTTCAGTTTCTCGAATTTCGACAATGACATAGCACTCCTGCGGCTGAATGACCGTGTTCCTATAACAAGCTTCATTCGTCCAATATGTCTGCCAACAGTTGAAGGTAAGCAAATTCGCACCGTGTAATCAGGGATACAACAAAATAAGTTCATTATTCAATTTTGTGTGTCACTAAAAGATGTAAACTACGTGGGAACAAAGGCCATGGCAACCGGATGGGGAACACTTAAGGAAGACGGAAAACCATCCTGTTTGCTGCAGGAAGTCGAAGTGCCTGTTATTGCCAACGACATTTGTGTCAAAGATACAAACTACACTCAGAAGATGATCACACAGAACATGATGTGCGCTGGTTATCCGGGCGTTGGAAAACGAGACTCATGTCAGGTGAGATAAACTACTCATAAATCTTTAAATCATTGACTTTTTAATCGATTTGCTTTAGGGTGATTCTGGTGGCCCATTGGTGGCGTTAAGACCAGACAAACGTTATGAACAAATCGGAATTGTGTCGTGGGGCAACGGATGTGCTCGACCTCATTATCCCGGCGTTTATACGAGAGTAACGAAATATCTCAAATGGATAAATGAAAATTCGAGAGATGGATGCTTTTGCAATGAATGATGGAACGATGATTTCGATGAGGATGATGATGGTGCCCTATATAAATAATATTGATAAGGATTTAAGATTTTTGTTTAAGTGATTCTAGTTAAAAACGCAGATAATTATGAAGTATATAGAATTAAGCATAAATTATGTGTTTATTTATGTCTTATATATGTAATAATTAAGCTTAGGTAATAATTTTAAAATTATTTACTATGTTTTTATGTACTGTAAATTATCTAGTATTTTATTATTTACCTTAATAATAATAAAACAAAAAAGTAAGTCTTCTTTTTTTTAACGAAATTAAAATTAGTTTTATTTTCATTTTTACGTTATATGGAAGTCCTCTTTAAAATAAATTCGAGTTTACCAAAATTTAACATTTTAAAAAGTTCGAAGAAAAATGTTTATAATGTTTTTACTGAATATTTATGGAAAAACATAAATGTCTTAGCTCTAGTAAAGTGATCACTTTTCAGAAAAATAAAGAAACTAGCATACAAACCTAATTAAGATTTAGAAATGCCAACGTTCCATAACTGACACTCAAAATCACTTTTGAGTTAGTTGCATCTGTCCCTTTCAAAAACAATGTAAGCATGTAATTAAATTTTCTATGTTTGATTATCCTTTGTATAAGCTTAGCTCAAGTAATGAGAAAAAGATAAAATTTGAAGAGTAAGTTTTTTGAAAATTATCATTTCATAATTTAATTTTTTAAATTTTTAATTTTTAATTTCAATGGATTTTTAATCGTGTTTTACAAATTACCAATAAACGAGTCGGGATATATCGGGTTTTTCAATAAGAGCGCTACAAAAGATTTTTTAAATAAAACAAAAACAGTTTTGGATATCAATTAAATTCTTTATTCCTGTGAAAGAACATTCGATGCCATTATGTATGGAACTCAATTTCTTTTGTATGGCCACCACGGGCACGCTTGCAGAAGTCCAGGCGCTGAACGCAATTTTCGACGGTTTTCAAGCATAAATCGGCCGATACTGCTGCAATTTCACTTTCGATATTCGTACGAAGATCATCAATCGTCGCTGGCTCGTTGGCATAAACCAAAGACTTGACGTAGTCCCACAGGAAATAGTCCAACGGCCGGCGTCAAATCGCACGACCTAGGCGGCCAAGCGACTCATTTCGTGCGATAACACGTTCTTCAAACTTGGTTTCCAATAAATTGATTGTGACATTCGCTGTGTGGCTTGTGGCGTCGTCCTGTTGGAAACACATGTCCTCCAAGTCCATATCATCCAACTGGGGCCAAAAATATTCGGTTATCGCTGAACGGTAGCGATCCGCATTCACAGTAACGTGCCGGTCTTGATCATCACGGGAGAAGTACGGCCCAACCACACCAAAACGTAATTTCGGGATGCAATGATGACTCATGGAGTACGTGTGGATTGCTGCCTGTACAATACCATAAATGAGCCTCATCGCTGAAGATGATTTTTCGATGAAAATCCGAATCATTTTCAAGTTGTTGATCAGCCTAATTCACGAACATACGACGCATCTGGTGGTCAAGTTACTTCGGCTCTTGCGTCAATTTAATCTTGTAAGGATGTAGGCGAAGACCTTTTCGCAAAATTCGCCACAACGACGTCACAGAGATGGCCAACGCTTGAGAACGAAGTGTGAGAGACACATACATATATGAGCTTTCTGTAACTGAAGCCTCAGCGGCATAAGCACTTCTTTGTCTCATTGACAAAGGCAAATTTTGTACTGTGCCTGTGGATTCAAATTTGTCCACTAGACGCTCAATTGTTGATCTGCTAGGATGATTATGACCACCATAAATTGGATGTAGTGATGCTCTTTGTTATATTTATAATTTATTATTGTTATACATAAATATTATATTGCCCTTCTGGCAACTCCTAAAATACTTAAGTATATAATATGTAATAATATAAATATGTATGTATGGTATATCATATTGAAAATGAATTAAAGAGAACATAACGAAATCTAACCTCGTCTTTGATCGACGTATAGAACATGGTGCAGTCAAAAGCAATTTAAAAGCGAAAACAAAAATTAGATTGTGATTTCGTAAGTAATAAAAATCCTGTAATTGTAAAAGAAATGGTACTTTATACTTAAAGCGTGGCACTGTGATAAACGGAAAAAAAATGGATTTTAAAAAACCTAATCCATTAGTGTTAAGCGGCAATTTAAAAGAAAATTGGGCAAAGTTTAAACAGTTATATCAAATTTATACAGTGGCCAGCAAAACAGACACAGAAATTGAGGAAGTCCAGGTGGCTAGATTCTTAGGCTGTGCGGGTGAGGAAGCGATCCAACTGTACACCACTTTTGGTTTATCAGAAAGTGACTCCAAGCTAATTAAAAATGTGATGGATGCTTTTGAAAGTTATTGCAATCCTCGTAGCAACGTGGTTTATGAAAGATACGTTTTTTATACAAGGGGCCAACGAGGAGGTGAACCGTTTGACCGTTTTATGGCTGACATATCCAAATTGGTGGAAAGTTGTGAGTTTGGTACACAAAAAGAGTCCATGCTTAGAGATCGAGTTGTTATTGGTATAGCTGATCAAAATGTACAAGCTCAGCTTCTAAAAATCGACAATTTAGATTTGGCAAAAGCAATAGAGTTTTGCCGGGTGGCTGAATTGACAGCACGTTAAGTGAAGACAATGCAGAGTCATAGTAGTATCGATGACATACGTAGAAGAAAATTTACCGGTGGTCGCAATGAACAGTTCTCAGGGTCCAGAGATGTGGGTGCAGGTCGGAGAAAAGAACAGTTTTCGAGATTCGGAGAAGAGGATGCTGGTGGTGCAAGAGGTGCAAGAGGTGTAGATTGCAGTGTTAAAAAGAACAGTAATTTAAATAAGAATAATAATGAAAATATTAAATGTAAAAAATGTAACAAAAAACATAGATATGGTTACTGTCCAGCGTACAACAAAAAATGTTTGGCTTGTAATAAACGCGGTCATTTTCATTCCGTTTGCAATAAAAATGCTTATGTGCGTGAAATAACTGAGCAAGATGAAAGTGATTACTCAGATTATTATACTGAACATATTGATACAGTTAGAGAAATCAATAGCACAGAATCGATTTGGGTGGAGACGTTGAAGGTTGGTAACAATTTCTTTAATTTTAAATTAGATAGCGGAGCAGATGTTAATGTGCTGCCGTTGAGTTTATTTAGAAAATTAAATATTAAATTGAAGTCGTCTAAGACCAATCTGGAAGCCTATGGTGGGTTCGCGCTCGAGACGGTAGGTGAAATTGTCATACCTACAACTTATAAGGAGAAATGTTTGAATACTAGATTTGTGGTTGCCAATGTAAATTCGAAACCCATTCTCGGTCTTAGGTCTTGTATTGAATTTAATTTGATAAATAGAGTAGATGCACTTGCAATGTCAGATAGTCAAAAAGATAATTTAATAAAGCGAAACGTAGATGTCTTTAGTGGGATAGGTCGGTTTCCTGATAAGTGTTCAATTGAGGTTAAGTCGGGTACCATTCCTTGCCATCGTCCTCCTAGACGGATTCCGATCAGCCTTAGAGATTAAAAGAAACTTTAAAAGGTATGGAAAGAAAGAAAATTATCACGAAGATAGACTCTCCTACGGAATGGTGTCATAACCTAATGGAACTCTACGAATATGCTTAGATCCTAAAGAATTAAATAGAAATATAAAACATGAACATTTTCTCATCCCCAAAATTGAAGATTTTTGTTTTGTTATGAGAGACATGAAGCATTTTTCAGTCCTTGATTTAAAAGAAGGATTTTGGCAGCTAGAATTAGATGCAAAATCCAAAAATCTTACTGTTTTTAGCACTCCATTTGGTTGCTATCATTTTAATGTGTTGCCTTTCGGTGTAAATATAGCACCTGAAAAATTTCAAAAAATTAATGAAAAATATTTTGGATGTCTGCCAGGATGTTTTGTGTATATCGACGATATTTTAGTGGGCGGTCGGACAGAAAAGGAACACGATGAAAATTTAGAAAGAGTTTTGCAGCGAGCTAGAGAAATAAATGTAAAATTTAACCCTCATAAGCTGCAGTATAAAGTAGAGCAGGTAAAGTATTTGGGACACGTTTACTCTAAGGATGGGTTATCACCTGACCCAGAAAGAATAAAGGCTATTCAAGGAATTAAAAATCCTGAGAATAAAAAGGATTTACAAAAAATTTTCGGAACTTTGAATTTTTTAAGATCTTTTGTGCCTAATTTTGCGGAAATAAATGCACCTTTAAGAAAATTGCTTCGCAAGAATGTAGAATTTGTTTGGACGGAAAAGAATTCTCAGATTCTGAATGAAATTAAAGATAAGCTAGCAAGGGCTACCTCCTTCCATAGTTTTTCTCCTAATGAACCTATAGTTATAAAAATATAAACTTTTCGGACTTACCGCGATTATAAATAAAAATCAAATTTGTATTTGATAAAAAATCCCGACGTTTCGATCAGATTTCACTGATCGTGGTCAGTCAACCCGTGACCACGATCAATGAAATCTGATCGAAACGTCGGGATTTTTTATCAAATACAAATTTGATTTTTATTTATAATCGCGGTAAGTCCGAAAAGTTTATATTTTTATAATGTCTCAGTACCGCGAAAAAAGTTTAAAATTTACGAACCTATAGTTCTTCAAACTGATGCATCTAAAAATGGTCTAGGGTGTTGCTTATTTCAAAATAGAAAGCCAATATGTGTTGCATGAAAGAGTTTAACAACTACAGAAGTTAACTACGCACAGATAGAGAAAGAGTTTTTGGGCATAGTTTATGCGTGTGAAAAGTTTCACGCGTATATCTACGGAAGAAAAGTGACTGTACATACTGATCACAAGCCATTAGTGTCTATTATGACAAAAGAGCTCAGTCAAATTCATTCCACAAGGCTCCAGAAAATGAAAATTAAGCTCCTCAAATATGATTTAGATGTTCAGTATGTACCGGGCAAGTTGCTTCACGTAGCAGACCTACTGTCGCGAAACTTTTTAGACGATAATACTATAAATATGGATAGTTCATTCAGAGATTGTGTACACTCTGTTAACTTGAGCGAGTCTAGAAAAGAACAATTTAAAATAGCTATTCAAAATGACAAAATTTCACAATCTATTATACAACACTTTAAACATGGTTGGCCAAAATCAAAACATGCTTTATCACACGAATTACAATTTTATTGGAATATTAAAGACCACTTATATTTTGAAGATGGATTACTTTTCTATGATGATCGCATCTTTATCCCACAAAGCTTAGTGCAAGAAATGCTTAGTATTTTGCATGAGTCACACATAGGTGTTAGCAAAACTAAAGCAAGGGCTAAACGAATTTTATATTGGCCTATGATGAATCGAGACATCGAAAATGTAGTTTTTAAATGTCGAACTTGTGAAAAATTCAGAGCTAGCAATAGCCACCATAATTTAATTCCACATCCCATTCCCACTCATCCTTTTCAAAAAATTGGTTGTGATTTACTTGACTTTGGAGGTAGATCTTATTTGATATTAGTAGATTATTTGTCTAAATGGTTGGAAATTAAATCTATTCCAAACAAAACTGGAAGCAGTGTTATAATCGCACTTAAAAAGATTTTTAGTACCCATGGAATTCCGGAAGTGGTGGTTTCGGATAATCAACCGTTCAGTTCCTATGAATTGAAAAGTTTTGCTAAAAGTTGGAATTTTAATTTTAGTTTCTCAAGCCCTCGTTATCCACGATCAAATGGTTTAGCCGAAAAAGGAGTTCATATTGCAAAGCAGATACTTCGAAAAGCAAGTGAACAGGGTACTGATATTCACACTGCTCTGTTAGAATATAGGTCAACTCCTCTTTCAACTTTAGGTTATTCACCCTCGGAAATTTTAATGAGCAGAAATTTAAGGACCAAACTTCCCATAAGTATTGAAGCGTTACAGCCTAAGATAAATTCAAACATCTATCAAAAATCTTATGAGCATCAAATGAAATACACTCAAGCTCATAATTTGGGAAGGAAAAGAAGTGAGGTAAACTTTAGTAAGGACGAAAATGTAGTCTTCAAAAATGGGAATTCTTGGGAACCAGCAAAAATAGTAGGCAAACATTTCTCACCGCGATCGTACATAATACAAAATGAAAACGGAAGGAAAATCCGGAGAAACACTGAACATATAAGAAGGTCCTTCCATCCTCCTCTAATTTATGATCGAACCTCTACTCCCATTGCTGCAGATCGATCAGATACGGTTTCAAATAAAAACATGAGAACTTTACAACAATCAACTAAACCACTTGAAGTTAAGAAAATCGAGAAACCAAACAATGCAACTTCAACAAATCGATCGGGTTATGTAACGCGCTACGGTAGAGAAATAAGAAAGCCAAATATTTTCGGTTCAAGCTTATACATTTTTAAGCCCTTTTCAAAAGGGGAGATGTTATATTTATAATTTATTATTGTTATACATAAATATTATATTGCCCTTCTGGCAACTCCTAAAATACTTAAGTATATAATATGTAATAATATAAATATGTATGTATGGTATATCATATTGAAAATGAATTAAAGAGAACATAACGAAATCTAACCTCGTCTTTGATCGACGTATAGAACACTCTTAACGTTGAGGCCACTGACTCCGAATTTCGGTAGTAAATTTTAATAATTTCGACTCGTTGTTGGCTCGTATATCTTTCCATCATGAAATCGAAAACCTTACTGAAGAGAAATGTCAACAGAGCGGCAAGAAATACGGCGTGGCGTGTCGCTCTACTTTTGTAGCGTCCCTGTTGAAAAACTTTGTACTCGAAAAAAGCTAACGCTTATAAATTTAGAAAGAATATTTTTCGGATTGAGGCTATCTAAGGAGACTTTTATTTTTAATTTGTCGAATTGGTGACATTTTTCGGCAGTTTGAGGTCCGTAGAATCTATATGAAGTCGCGAAGCTTTTTTCGTCGTCCATACCTCAAGAATCCCATCTGCACAGATGGAGAGTGCAGGGGAACATACATCGACGAACTGTACGGGCTGTACAGCGACACTTATGTAGTTATTTAAAAGAATAAAACCCTAACGACCTAAATGACTTAACATCAACGCTCCAGACCAAAAGGTTTTCGAATTCAATCCCCAGGGACGGCGCGGCGGCCGGCGTAGTAGAGGAAGACCGCGACTCAGATGGCGCACACAGGTGGGTGAGGACCGCAACCAAATTGGCGTGCAAACCTGGACACAGCTAGGGAGCCAGCTGGCTGGAGACGCATCTTAGTTGAGGCCCATGTGTGTCAATATATCTCAAGACAGTAGAGATATTGACTTCAAAATATTTCACGAACCAATTACGCTAACAACTTCATATAAATTTTATATTATTTATTTTGACGTGATGCCAAACTAATAGAATAATGAAAAAAAAAATATGTCACATCGCATATTTTACGAACAAGCAATGGTTTAACTCCAAAATAATTTAATGCATAATAATTTGTATCTTTTAAATAATATTGTTACTGCCATTTATTAATTTTAAAAAAAATCCAATTGACAGTCTTCTTAACAAAAATTACAAAAATTCTTTAAAAACTAATGTACAATGTTGCTGCCTTTAAAATTACTTAATTTTTTAGAAAATATGATTATCATTATCAGGTTATGGTTTTAATAAAATCTAATTGCTAGTTGTTTTTTACAAAACATAGAAAAAAAACTTCCAAAATAGTAATAAAATTTCGTAAACAATGACCTTCGACTCAAATATCTCGAGAAATACAAATATTAACTTCAAATTTGTTTAATCCTGTACAAAATATTACTGTTGATATTTATTTAATTTTTGAGAAAATTCGATTGTCATTTTTTTACAAAAAACGAAAATCTGCAAAAAGCATCCAAGAACTGGTAAAAATTGATTTTCGACTCAAGTATCTTGTGAATAAACAAAAATATTATGTCATAAAAAATTTTGATATTAATAATTTGTTAAGCTATTACTTATTGTGAGAAAAATAAAAACCTGAAACAGAAAAATGTTAAAAAGTACTAAAAATTTAATTTTATGGTAAATGTCTTTAGAACAAAAGAAGACAACTTCCAAGTAGTTTCACACCTTGGAAACATTGTTATTGTTTTGTAATATTTAAAGACAGTGTTTTTCTATAAAAATATATATCGAAAACATGTCCTCAATATAAATTAAAAAATTTGAATTTCATAGACTATTTTTTTTAATTCTGGTGAAAGTTCTTCTGGCATACTTTCCATTAGCAACAAAATACTAAACAAATTGCAAAAATTCAACAGAATTTTGTGAAACTGGTCTGAGAATTAAATGGTTAGAGATTTGCTGTGCCCAAAAATCTGTATGAAACGGTGCTACACACCCACTTCAAGGATTTACTTAATCCCATTACATCACCAACAATTTGACATTATGCGACACCTTGATTCACCAGTGAAGTTTAAGACTCTAAATTCACTTTAAGAGAATTAGAACAAACATTGTGTTGTCTAAAGAATGGAAAAGCTGTACGTACGAACGGTATTTTATTTGAGCTGTATAAATATGGAACTGTAACATTTAAAAAACTCCTTGTTACACTTTTCAATAAAGTTATGGAAGTTAAGGATTTTCAGGATGCAATTATATTCCCAATCCACAAAAAAAGATCAGTGGTGGAAGCTTTAACCTACCGTGGAATTTCTTTTCGTAATGCAATGTATACGAATTTTACAACGTACGAGCGGCTCACAACCTGGATAGAAACAGGGAGAGTTTTGAAAGAACTCCAAGCTGGCTTTATACCAGGTTACTCCACCATTGATAATATTTTCATTCTTAGAAGTTAAGCGGAGAGCTTTAGGACGCAAAATAAGAAACTTTCGACACAAATAATCGGGGAGCTTTGCTTTATAAGTTGTATGGTTTACGAGTATCACTCAAAATCGGTCGTGTGCTCCAAGAGTTGTACAAAGGGGCTCAGTTGGCAGTGTGGAATGTTGCGGATTTTTCTGACTGGTTCGCAACAACAACAAGAGTTAGGAAGGGTTGTATATATAGCCCGACCTTGTTTTCGAATGTTTATCAAAGATCTCATTGATTACCTTCTTGGTGGCGTCGATTTTGCATTAGTTTTTATCAAAGATTCATTATTTTCGAATGATATAATTATGTTTGCTTAGTCCCCAGAAACTTTTCAAATCATGATTAGCAGATTGTACCACTACTGAAGTTTATGGAACTTAATTGTAAGAACACAAAAGGCCAAAGTTATGGCTTTTAAATAAAGCTGGAGGTTGAAATGTCTCAAATAAAAAATAGACGTTTAACGCAAAGACTATTGACTCTAACATTGAATACAAATACCTTGGCGTAATCTTTTCAAGAAATTTGAGCATGGTAAAACAATTTACAGAAAAAGTGAACTGCAACAAGCAAAAACTTCCAGTAATTGCTCGTGGAAAAGTTGCTTTATAAACTCTAAGAGAATCCAGAAGAAGTATCCCTGGAAGTGATTTTTTATCAAAAGAAGAAGTTCTTATAGAATTAAATGATATGAACGTAGCCAAATTGTATAAATATTGCAAAATTGTGTTAAGATACAGAGAAAGAATAATTTGAAGATTTCTGAAAATTTCAAAACACCTAATTAATGTAATCAATTTTATTTGTATATATGTATGTATATATTTTTAACAAGAAATACATTATCGATAAAACTAAGGAAGGTTCAAAGAATAGCTAGTGGTGGCACTACAGGCGCCTTTTGGATGCCTTAATTGTTATTCTGCACCTCCTACACATTAAATATTTAGCATCTTGCAGCGCTTAAAGAGTCAAACTGTTGATTTTGATCGATGGACACCGACAACTACACCCCTGCCTTGAACCTTAGTAAAGATTTTTAAGTCATCTTTCCTGCCAGAAAGGATTGGGAGGATGGCATGTTTTCGAAACATTTTGACACCACTATCTTTACTGACTAGTCAAAGATGGAGTATGGAGTTGGGTTGGAATTCTTCTCTAAATCCTCAACTGCCTCTAAGTCTTTTCGGCTCTAAGCGGAATCACTAGCAATCAGAGAAGCATGCAAAATATTAAAATCAAACTAAAACCAAAAAAGAAACACGGCTATCTGCACTGACAGTCAGGCGGCTGTTATGGCTATCAATTCGGCCAAAACATCATCTTTACTGGTACAACAATGTCAGGATGAACTATCCAGCAGCAACATCAACCTCCGTGTCACTCTTATTAGGGTTCCAGGTCATAATAGCATTAATGGAAATGAACGGGCTTATGAGTTGGCCTTTCATCACTTGCGGAAAGGGTAAATATTCTTCTTGGAGCTATGAAAGGCAAAATGTTCTCAATTTTTTTGATAGTAAAACGGACTGTGCACATCTACAAAAATATTCCTCTATCTAATACTTCCACATAGACATTGCTAGAGGCTTCATTATGAGATTATAAAGGTAGGTCATTAATGATATAATTTCAAGAGCTTCCCACAGCATTTAATTGGCAGTAAAAATGCCCCGAAAGAACTGTACCTTGCCAATAAAGTAGTTAAAATTAAAGCAGTTCCCTTAAGAGTTCCAGTTATCTAATTAAACTTGTTATTTTTTGTAATAACAAAATTAGTGTAAACACCTAATAGAAAAGACTGCATTCTCAGCTCCTTTTATAAGCTCCTAAAATTACTATACTCTAAATGCACATAAAATTGCAGTAAAATTCTTACAGAACCACACAGATGCAGGCTTTACCTTAGCTTGACTACGTTTAAACATAATTAAGTCGTTATATTAATTTTTATTGCAAACAATAGAACGCACGAGAATTGCTGCACACGAATTGTAACTGTTGAACAACCTAGAAGCAAGAAGCTATGTAGAACCTCAACCTACCTGTTCACGCAATTAACCGCATACCTAGGAGATGAGTGCTTGTGGTGTGCCTAGAGCATGCATCGACAATCGACACAAGAGCAGCCTAGCGCAAGCAAATGCATCACACGTCAACATGTGACCAACACTTCCGTATTTGTGTTGCTCCTAAGTGTGGTACAAGATGTTGTTCCCAACCGTTCGTCGTCATCGCGGTCGTCGTGTTGTTGCCATTTTAAGTTAAACTCTTAAGATCAATCTTCAAATGCCTTGAGAATTTGAGGTATAACATGAGAGCCTATACACCAAATCAGATAAAACTTCGTTTTTAAGCAGTATTGAAAGATCCAAAGCAATTTTCGTCAAATTCTCAACCCAGGTTTTTTCGTTAAGTTGAATGAACCTCATAGACCTTTTAGCTTGGCACACATTGGAAATTACCAATGATGGTAACCATACGATCCCAGAGCATTACGGGAACCAATTCTTCGAAGCATATATACATCCACTTAGGGCTTTCAATTAAAATGAGTCTCCTCTTGGGGAATTCTGGTTCGGATCGATCTATGATGTGGTGTGGCTTGGTGGTGGATAGTGGTTGATGGTGGTTCCATTCATTCATGCATCATCATCTTGGTAGCTATCTATAAATGGAAACTAGTATTTTCCATTTCTGGGGGAATCTGATCAAATCAAGTCATGTCGATGTTCCCGCTTCAAAACCAGTAGTGTTCTTCTAACTTCTACCTCAGCGCAGCGACTTTGACTTCTGGAATTGCTACCAAGTTTGATAATCATGCTGGTTTAAGTAAAGGTACCTATACTGATTTATTATAGTAGGATGGAAGCACTTTTGAAAGCAACCAATCTTGTTCTTCAACTTCAACTGGAAAAGACTGACACACGCACTGCATGAAGGTGTACTGACTTGACTTGTATTGTGTGTGGATCATTGGGAGCTATGGTTTTTTTTTCCTGTTGTAGTCGCTCGCATCGTTTTCATGGTCATTTCACTTCTTGAGTTAGAATATTTTGCTAGTTCCTGGGAAGCATTCCGCTATGGTTAACGAGAGACAGATGAGTCAGTTTATGGCAGTCGTGAGACTTTATACAGTAACTGTTTCCTTCAGTCTTAATAAAAGCTTGTGTTTCATGTATCGAAAAGGTTTTATGTTAAGATTGCATAGAAGTTGGTGCCAGGCGAAACGAAGATTCTGAAATAGCGATTTGAATAGATTTATTTTTCTTTTATAAGTCGATAAAAACAGCTTGAACTGCATGTTTTCTATAAGTCCAGTAAAAATATATAAGCTTTGTAGCGCCAGATGAAAATTTAAATTCCTGCATGAGGTTTTTAAAGGTTGACGTGGTATATTATGTAGAAAGCCTTTGAGAAATCTTATGACTGATTTTCTACTACCGTTACCCCTTATTACAATTAAATTTTTATTTACGAACTAAGACGGAAACGTTAAAACTGGTTCAAAAATGTACTGGAATTTGAAGGACTTTGAACACAATTGATCAAACTGTTCGTACAGTTGATGTGAAACGAAAATCAATACGAAAGAATTAAATATTTTATAAAAAGCATTATTATTTTTATTCAAGTTTGTAACAAATGAGTATGTTATAAAGTTTTTAGTAAATAATATGTGACTATGTGAATATGTTTAAAAAAATTCTTACAGCAATATTTATTGTTTTGAATTATATAAATACTTTTAATTTCAACTTAATTTAGCACTAATCGGTGCGCAATATTTTTGGGTACACGTGAACACGGATTTTCCAAATCTAAACCACAAATGGACATTGTTTGACCTTGAGACTTATTTATAGATATGGCAAAAGCTAAACGAATTAGAAACTGTAACCTTCTAAAGGGTATGGTAGTATCTGACGGTATCATTGGAATACGTGGCAATAGGATACTTTCCAGTTAAAATGGTTGTTTCAAGAATATTTCCGGTGATCTTTTTGATAGCCAAACGAGTACCGTTGCATAATTGCGGTGGATTCAAACTACGCAGGAGAATAATAGGTGAACCAATCTTTAATAGAATGTTATGTGGTGGCATTTCAGGCATATCTAATGAATTTAAAAATCTATTTGGAAAATTTACATTATCATTTTCTTTAACAACAGTATCGATTGAATTAAAGGACATTAGATTGCCTGGCAACAACTGTTGTATCTGGTAGTTAATTTCGTCAACATCATTATTTTTGACTGCCAAAATAGCCCGATGACTGAGTTAGTTATGATTTAAGTAATTACTCTGTATATCCGGAAAAATACTCTGAATCATTTAGTTTTTTCCTAAAACAAAGAGTGCAGAATTGTCTGGCTTTTTAATGCATTGCGTGTTTTGTTGTATTATATTCACTACAATATAAATTTATTTTATACTTCAGTCTAAGTAATGCCAAAAATTGAAAAAGTAAAATTCACTGTATTTCGTTTTGCTTCAAAATAAATTGTGCCTATACTTTATCCTCAGCAATATCTGGTGGTAATGCTATGTATTAAATTGAAACTTATATAAAACGTTTGGAAGCTTGAAATAGCGCCATCTATGGAATACTTACTCAATCCAGTCAACAAATATCGCCATCGTTTGGAGCTAACAGATAATTTTGACTGTCAAATAATAGACAAATAATTTGCAAAAAAATAATATTGCAATCATAAACATAGTTGTAAGCCATTCTATCTTTCAAGTTGGATCAAACTGCACGTGGTGTACAAATTTGTTCAAAATCGGTTAAGTAGTTTAAGAGTTCAACGCGGATAAACATCGTGACACGTTATTTATATAGATAAGATTTTTTTTTTATATTTAGATTGATTTTATTTAAACATACATTTTTAACAATAATATGGTTAGTACAATCAATATGATGCATGGCATTGCCGTCTGCCTGATTGACAACTAAAAGTACAGCTTTATATAGATTAAAAAAAAGAAAATGCAGTTTAAGATTAAAACGCTTCATTTAAAATTTGATGTCTATATTTAAGTGCTGTTTTGCAATATGCATATAACTTTGTGACTTCCATTTCCTGTAGAAGGCTTATGATTTCAGTATTTGAAAGAAAGTCACTGACTAGGATAAGTCTTCTTATTTCTCTCAGTATCGCACATCGCCCAACAAAATGAAAAACATCCTCGCGCTCATTCAAGTTGCACAGGTTGCGATAAGTCATCGCGGTGAGGAATGTAGTTCAGATTAAAGAGTTCTCCTCTTAGCCGGAACATGCACGAAATTTGTTCGATGGTATATTTGTCGTGAAAGTAGTTTCTTTCCCGGAGATCGTAGTCTAGTCTACTGTATATCATGCGGTGCAGTGAGCTTTTGGCTTGCTCCGTGTATTGTTCTCTTGAGGCTTCATCCAGACGAGCTATTAGGCGATATAAAGTTGGCTTCCAAGTTACTGTAGTTTAGGTCAACACAAACCTACTCGGCAAGTTCTAACCAGTCTTTTAACCATCCACTTCGGGATTGGATTGTTTGAAGAACTACTTTTTTAGGGAGACGATAACTTGGCATATCCAGAGCTTTGAGGATGTAATCGACTTCCAGCTTGAGAGTTTTTATAAATAAAGGCGATAGACCTGATTCCAACATGATCATGTAGTTTGGCGTACTCGAAGGAAGGTGGAAAGTCCGTTTAGTGTAAAATCTAAGCAGTTTTTCCACTTGTTCATATTTCCGACCTCCCCAAGCTTGCGCCGCGTAAAACATAACTGATTCCTATACAGCTTCGAAGACCCTGAATTTACTGGAATGCGTAATTTCCTTATTATTAAAACATTGCTTCCATGCTACGTTTATAGCTGTTTTCGCCTTAACAAGTTTGTCAGTAAGATGTTTTTCCATGCTCAAGTTCTTAGTAAAGCAGACTCCTAGATATTTGTATTCTTTCACCAACTCTACTCTTTCACCATTATAGTGCCATTGCTCACTTGCACCCGATCTTCCTCCGCCATTCTTAAAAACCATCACTTTGGATTTACTTAAATTTACCACTAGGTTCCACCTTTTACAATATTCAGCAAGCAAAAATATGTCCTAAAAAACTAGTTTTAAGCGCTTATAATATACCCTTAAAAATCAAATATATGCCCTCAAAATATGTTCAATAAATGTAAAAGATGTTTATAAGAAGCGTTATTTGCTTTAGGAAATTAATTAATAAGAACAATACCAATCAAAAAGAGAAAAATCAAAACTCTTCTTCTTCATTCCAACTTTTTGAAGATAAATAAAACATCCAAAAAATTTGTTTAGTCGCAAATAGTTCAACTTCGCACAACTATATTATTTATGAAAGAAAAAAAAAATAAAGTTAACAAAGCAAATTCATTTTTGAATTAAAGAAATTTTTTAATGCCAGCGATCAATAAGAAAATTTATTGCAAATTTTTGTTGCAGTAAATAACTAACATTTCACTAAAATTTTTGAAAAGGAAACTTTGTCTGTTTGATCGAAAAACACTTTTATACATGAAAAAGCTCCGTTCAACGTCAACAGAAGTGATCGGAGCGTATTTAAATGCTAAAACTTCAGCAGTTGTATAGTCTTCAACTGCTATAGATTTCTCTCCTGGCAAAGCCATTGCAATTATTTTTAGTTTTTCAAAGCCAGCATTTTTGTCCATTACATTTTCTATTTTTTACTTCACTGATTTCGCAGCCTTGCTGTTAATGCTGTAGATTGTCTTCACCGCATCACTTATAATTTGTGTGCTGGAATTGAGCGATAAACCACGTAAGTTTTGAAATTGATGTCACTAGAAACCCATAGCTTGATGCCAAACAAAATTAATCCGCTTTCAATTCTGTTTTTTTTTAAGAAGATCTTTACAAATTTTTACTGCTGCAACTTCCTCGTTGTCAAAAGCACCAAAAATCCGAACAATCTTTTCAAAATGCTTGGCGTAGTTATTCACCGCTTCGAGCCATGTCCCCCATCGCGTTATGATTGGTTGTGGAGGAAGTTCCAGTCCAGGTTCTATGTCTGTAAAAGTTTTCACTCTGGATGGAGCTTTAATTTTTTTCTGATTTTTTGTTTCGTCTTTTTGTTCTTATTAATGCTTTGTTTTTATTACTTGCCTTTACAAAAAAAAGTAAAAATATGCAATAATATGTCTTTTGAAAACAAAAATGCAAAAATATGCATTTTTAGTGAAATATGCAAAAATATGCCCTAACAGATGACGTTTAAAAGACGAAGATTTCAATGAAACGCATTTCTATCACAGTCTTGCTGTAATAGTGATGTTAACAAAAAATATGTTCGAACATATTTTTGGTTGCCCTACTTATTTATCATAAGCTGAAGGGACTGCGGTGTATAAGCGAGTAGGACAATGTCGTCAGCGAAAAGAAGAGCTTTAAAGTTAACGCCTGCGTGCTCGATTCCTGGTGGTACTGCTTCGACGATATCATCAATGAAGAGTGCAAGCTTGGACTGAGTGCACAGACCTGTCTAACTCCTAATTTCGTTTGGAACCACTCTGATAAGCATTGGCCATTCAACACTGATGCTTTGGTAGTCATGTAGGATAAATTTTCCAATACTGTACCGAACTTAAGCGACATTCCTAACTGGTAAAGCTTGTAAAATAGGGCATTGCGATCTACGTTATTTATATATATTAAGATATTGTGACGTGATACCAAACTGATAAAAGAGGCTGGGATGCGACCCACACTGATAACTTCACATCCCATCTGTAGATTTGCCTTGCTTAAAAGTTTGTCTATATGTATCAATTTTTGCGTACTAATTTTTGTAGATTTTATTTTTTTATGAAAAAATGGACTGTTGGATTTTTATAAAAAAAATTACTGAATATTAAAACAATATTTTCTGTGAAATAAGATAAGTTTGAAGCCAATATTTGTAATTTTTGAAAAACTATTTGAATCTGAAGTAAATGTTTACCAAGTTTTAGTATTGTTTTTTTAGGTTTTTATTTTTTGTAAAAAAACTATCAATTCGATTTTTCTCAAAGTTTTTCCTAATGTTGAAAATAATATTTCTTATAAGTTAAAATGAGTAAGAGGCCATTATCTCAAATTTTTGAAAAGATATTTGATTCAAAAATCAATTTTTACCAACTTTTGTTGAATTTTTTTAGGTTTTTAATTTTTTGTACAAAAACTGTCAATTCGATTTTTTTCAAAATTTTACTGAATGTTGAAAACAATATTTCTTATAAGATAAAATAAGTTTTAAGCCTTAGTCTCAAGTTTTTGAAAAGATATTTGAGTCGAAATTCAATTTTTCCCAACTTTGAGTAATTTTTTTTTTTGGTTTTTATTTTTTATAAAAAAAACTGTCAATTAGATTTTTCTCAAAATTTTATCAGATGTCAAAAATATTATTCTTCATTGCAAACAATTGTTTTGGAGATGAAATCATATTTTGGTCGTAAAATTTTTGAGGTGACAAATTTTTTTTTTCAGTTTTTTTGATTTATAAAAAAAACCGTTGATTGGATTTTTTTCCAAAAATATACTTGTTTTGTATTACGTTACAATATATAATATAAAATTTAATTCAAGTCTCTATCGTCATTGGTTCATGAGATATTTAGGTTTAACCAAAATTTTCACCTTTTTTTTAAACTGCTATAGTAAGAAAACCACAAACGCAATTTTCTTGAGAGCCCTTTCTGCATCTTTCTGCCTTATTATCTGTATAACAAAATTTATTTGAAGTCGATATCTCTTCTGGTTCTTGAGCTATGGAAGACGGAAAAAAACGTCGCGAACGTACAAACGTACGGACGTACGGACGTACGAACGTACGTACACACGCACGCACAGACATCTCTCCAAAAATCTTTTATTTCGACTCTAGGGACCTTGAAACGTCGAGAAATGTCAAAATTTTCAATTTGTCAAATCGGACCCATTACAATAACTTCCTATGGGGAGTTAATAATAAAAATTATAATTGTCACCTCGAATATTCTACGAACAAAAAATTATTTTTTCTCAAAAATAATTAAATGCAACGAAGAATAATATTTTTGACACCTGGTAACATTTTGAGAAAAATAGAATTGACAATTTTCTTACAAAAAATAAAAACCTAAAAAAACTTTACTAAACTTAGTAAAAATTGATTTTCGACTCAAATATCTTTTCAAAAATTAAAAGTATTGATTTCAAACTAATTTCATCTTCTGGAAAATATTGTTTTAGATATTCAGTAAAATTTTTATAAAAATCTAACAGTCAATTCCGTTCATAAAAAAAATTAAAATCTACAAGAAATAGTTTTTAAATGGGGTACAACTGTTTGTTCGATTCGCGGTATCTCGTGAATAAATGAAATTATTGACTTCAAAATGATTTCATTCTGTGCTAAATTTTCTAAGAAAAATCTAATATGTATTTGTTTATAAAGGGTTCAATTGGCGCGGGTAGATGTTTTGTGTAGATGTGTCGTGGCGTTTGCTGTGTGGCACGTCCACATGTTGTCTAGGTCCATATGGTTCAATTTGGGCCATACGAAATTAGTTATCATCGTTATGTAGCGCTCGTTGTTGACGGTGACCGCCTCAATAACGTCGTTTTCACAAAAGTACGGACTAATTACGCCGCCGACCCAAAATCCACCCCAAACGCTAACTTTTTGAGGATGCATTATCACCTGGTGAACCTCGCGTGAGTTGGTGTCGTCCCATATTGCTTGTTAACACAGGAATTCATCCAAAAATGCACCTAGTCTCTAAAGATGATTTTTCGGCCAAAATTGGGGTCCTCTTCCAAACGATTCAAAGCCCAGTCAGCAAACAGACGGCGGCGGCGCTGTCTATTATAATGAACTTTGAGCTCCTGGGTCAGTTGGATCTTGTACGGGTGTAGGCCCAAGTCCCGACGTAAGATTCGCCAAGTTGAAGTCTGCGAAAGGCCGAGTTCTTGGGCACGGCGAGGAATAGACTGCCTCGGGTTCTGCTGTACACTTTCACAGATTGCGGCGATGTTCTCGGCCGATCTTGCGTTCCTTGAATGTACGGGTGTTGGCTGATTGTTTACTGAACCGGTAGTCTCAAATTTGGCCACCAAACGCTGAAGAGTCGACTTTGAAAATCCACTAGGTCTACCGTAAAATGGGCGATATTCGCGCAACGTTTGCGTTAACGAACTCATTTTGATAATAAAGTTTTATCATTTGAACGTGCTGTTCAATCGTGTTACTTGCCATGATGATTTGGCATAAACAACTGAATAATAAACAAAATATTTGACAGATGTCACCAAAACAAAATGGCCGCCAGGGGGCGCCAAAATCTACCCGCGCTAATTTAAAAATCCTATTTAAGAAATAATAATATTGAATATTTTGTTAAAAGTTTAAAGCAAGACAAATCAACAGACGGGATGGGAAATTATCAGTGTGGGTCGTACCCCAGCCTCTTTTCTTTAATGCAATTTTTACCATTAATAAAATCAATTAATTAAAGAAAAATTATGATTTTACACTTGTTGTCAGGGATGGAAGAGACCTACAGTTTTTTAAGCCAATTCCGAACGGCTAATTTGAGAAAGCACTTTTCATGACAAGAATTACTCTTGGAGAATTTGTCAATTCCTCGCAAGAGGCAGTACCCGTGAAAAAAAACTTTAGATGGCATATAGGCAGGGATCGAACCCAAGACCTCTGGCATGACAGTCCAACGCACTTTTTTTTTTTTTTTTTAAATTCATTTTTATTAATTCAATCTTAAACCTATCTTAAAGCTAGACAAAAATTCATAAAACTAGCCTAATTATCCATAACTTACAACTAACTTACTTGTCCCATACGGACACTCTAAGTTAAACAATAATACTTAATGCTAATGCCTTTCGGCCCTAAGATCTATTTAACTTCCATTCTATTTTATTTTTTTATTAATTAGAAAATTAAAAAAAAACTAATATCAATGTCTTTTTTTATTTTTACTTAAAAACTACTTTAAATAAGGTCCTTAATATAATATACCTATAAACTACTTAAAACTAGAACAACCACAGCAGCAAATCTAACTATCTAACGTTTTTTTGTTTTTCATATTTTATTGTCTTTTTTTTTTTTTTTTATTCCATGTTTTTTTTCTAATTTTTTTTTTTTTTTTTTGATTGAAGCCACCAAAACTGGTTCTCCTGCTTCACCCTATCAGTTCGGTCCCGTTCGGACACAGCCCTACTGAACCGAAGGAGTTCTGCTCCGCCTTGTGCCATGACATCCCGATTGTACAGGAGTCGCCTATCCACGGTTCGTCGTCTGACGTGGTAGATTAGCGGAACTGCCAATCTATCCTGTATCAGACCGCATCTATCTAAAAAGAGGAATGCCTCTGGTGGAATGAAGCCGCTCAAGCGTGCACTTTCAAAATACTCGTCGTTCGGATAGAACGCCCCGAAAATTAAATTGTTGGTCGAAGACATAGCTCTTGCAATTTGACCTCGAACGAGTTTTATCACGAAATTGTCAATTCTGTTGATTAGAGCCCCGTTGTATAGGACCTCGTTGGAATAGTAGTGCACGTAAGAAGATTCGGCTGTTCGATATAAGCCGGTACAGCGTCGTAAACACTGCCGCTCGAACACCCGAAACTTCTCCATCTGGGAAGGGGCAACGTTGAACCACACAGGACAACCATACACGATCATCGGCCGTATGAGGGCCATGTAGCAAATTACCTTCACTCTGGGGTCAAGCCGACTGCTAAAAAACAGCCGTTTCGTCAGAGCGAAGGCTCCTCTGGCCCTGGTCAGAGCAGCATTTATATGTCTATCGAAATATAAATACTGATCTAACCAGATACCGAGGTACTTCACTACACTTTTGCTCGCTAATCGCTGCCCGTGAAGATCAACGATAACCATCTTGCGCCAATTCTTGCACGTATCCCTCGTGGCCCTAGCCAACGGAGTCCGGAACAGAATTGTCTCCGACTTCTGGACATTTATTTTCAGTTTCCAGTCGTCGCAATATCGCTGAATCTTGTCGAAATCACGCTGCAGGAGAATTCTAATAACCCCAACCTTTCGGGCCGTTCTGTACGCAATTAGATCGTCGTACGCAATTGCCTTTGTAAGACTACCTATCAGATCGCTGGTGTAAATGTTGAAGAGAATCGGCGAATTCACCGCCCCTTTTGAAGACCATTTTTAATGAAGAATGTTGTGGTAGAAGTTACATTGCCACTTTTGACAACAAACTTTCTAACGTTAAGCATATCATAAAGTATATACAACAATGGCTTGCTTATGCCAAGCCTGCTCAGTTTTAGGTAAAGACCCTCTAACCATACGGTGTCAAAGGCCTTTTCCAAATCAACCAGAACAGCACCTGTGCATTGTTGTTTTGTTTTATTCCATTGGATATCAGAAACGAGTTTAGACGCAGCATGAATTGTGTCATGACCCGCCTTGAACCCGGACTGTTTATCCGGAATTATTTTGTTGTCCGCAGCCCAATAAGTCAGAGCCCTATTGATGATCTCTTCGAAAACTTTGCTGATGCTCGGAAGAATACTTATCGACCGAAGATTTGACGGGTTGGAGTTGTCCTTTCCCTTTTTCGGGAGAGGATGAACCACAGCGGTCTTCCAATGCACTGGATAATATGCATTATTCAGTGCATTATTGAAGAGTGTGGTGTTAATGTCAATTGCCTCCATCGGTAAATGTCTTAGTACAACGTTGGATATACCATCGACACCTGCTGACTTTTTATTTTTTATTGAATTGAAGATGAGCTGAAGCTCAACCTTCGTCACTAACAAGGACAGTCCAACGCACTAACCATCATGCCACGGGTACCGTCATTCTCATTATATATACGATCCCAAAAAATTGGCTTCTGAAAACTTTCAATTTTCATTATTAAGATCACGAAATGTTATGTTTTTAACGGAATAATTAAGACTTAAATTTAATGCTAAAAAAATTAAGTCGTGCTTTGAGAAAAATGGTTTGGGTGCATCTATGCAAGATTATGAATATTCATTTCCTTTGAGCTTACTTGGACTTAAGGGATATTCAACTCGTATCTCACTAAAATATTTGCATATTGTATTCATTCAGATTTTAAGTAGTGATTAGAAAGAGGAGAGTATAGAAAATATTATGGGTGTATTGAAAGGTTTTTTTTTAAGACTATCATATACATAGACTTATAGTTCTAACAACAAACAGTAAGGAATTCTTTAAGTATTTTTAAACATTAAAAATAGTTTAAGTAATGCTGTGTTATGTGTACAAATTCACAAAATAAATAAAATTCAAAGATTTTACTTCCAACCGTTACAAAGGCAGAGTGGATTCCGAACTACCTTACCTACATTTATATCAAAGTTTTTATTGTTACTGTACATTGGTTTTGTCATTTCTGACAAACGCTGCATATTTTAAGGAGCTATTCACATCGAATAGGTTATTTAGTTATTCAAAAGACAATTTTCGTTATTAACTAAGCTGTCGTTTTATGATTTGAACAAGAATTTCTTTAATTTGTATTGGAAATAAATGGAAGTATTTGATTCTAACTCTATCATCAGCATTTAACGTTTAACTATTTAAATAAGCTTTATTATCCGACTCATATTTTTATATTTTCTCGATAAAGGGTTTTTCAACTTATATTTTATTTTGTAATAATTGAGAAAACAATTAAAACAAATCTTAAAATTATACTCGTATAATAATTGCAATAATAAAATGGCTAATATTAAAATGTTAAGGGCTGCATGCATTAATAAAACATTAAAAAAATATTGTTAATAAGAAAAACAAAATTTCACTTTCCTTAAAAATCAACAAAAAAAGATTAATATTTATATTAGTGTTGAATTATTTAATAGCTGTTTCTTAATGATATGAGGACTTAGTCACTTTAGGCAATTGAATGAATGATTAAATCAACTTTGTTTACATAACGGTCAAAAATGGAAAACAAATTATTTGTAAGCGATTAGCTTTTAAAAACTAATTAAACTGGTTATTCACTTTTATAAAAACATGACCTAATTATTTCTTTATAACAAAACATGTAAGAACAACGGGTGTAAAAAGTAACACAATTAAATAGCAAAAAGTACGTATACACCAGAGTGCACAGAAATACATATATAGGGATAATTTATCGTAATTATTTTATAAAATCTTCTTCTTATTGAAATGTTTGTACTTTGAGTAATCTGAAATGTTGGAAATAAATTCATCGATGTTTAGCTGATTAACTTTTGCAAACAAAATCTCAGTCAGCGCTTACCGTAACGGTAGCCCCTTCCTCATTTCGCAAGATATAAAGCATCTTGCACATGAGCAACGAACTGCGAACTGCGAACTGTGGATGTTCGCATATTTCGACTTTTCTTTCACATGAGCTTTTATTTCTATTCGCAGGTAGCGACGAATTGTCAACCCTTTTCTTCATATTTTCCTCAGCCATCATCTTTCACACAAAAACAAAACAAGAGTGATATAATTTTGAGGTTAAGTTGAGCGCGAACATTTTATTCGTTTCAGTGTGGATGGTATGTGGAACGCGAATAGAGTTTGACAGTTCGCAGCAACCACACTGCGATTCGTTCTACCAAATTGTTTTTACAAAATTCTCTTGTTTTAGAGAACAAAATGCAAATTTTATTATCCTAATATTAGTGCAATTGGTTTCTTATAATTTAAATGTGTTTTTGTGTGGAATTGACTTTTTGAAATGTGTAAAATCACGTTTGTTCGTCCATTCGCAGTTCGCAGTTCGTTGCTCATGTGCAAGGCACTTAAGAGCTGATGACACCTCCACCATCCATAATACAGTGGAAATGTATATGAATAACAAATACAACTTAGGCAGTAGAATAACTGCAGATAAGAGTCAAAGTAAAATTCTGCTGCGGATAGAGATAAAGATTTGACTTTAATTCGAGTACCAAATAAATTTTCGAGTTTTTTAATTATTTTGGTCGATGGATGTGGTTGTAGAGTAGTGTCCATCACACAAAACACTATGACGTCATTTTAAAACTCAAAACTGAAGTCTGATATTTTGACAGACTTTCTTTTCATTTTATTTTTACTTATGTATGTTTACTAACTTAATAGTATAGGAGCTCGCAACGTTTTCGAGCGAGAATTTTAGGTCGGCCAATTTTTTGATATGTTGTCTTACTTGCTTTTACGGTTAGAGTCTGGGCAGTCTGGCTGGCGGTAGTGGTTGCGTTTAGGGGGGAGGGGCAATTTAAAAAAATTATTACTTAAAATGGGGAAAAAATAGTTAAGAAATAACAGTAATACTTACAATTAAGTATTATATCTTTTTTTAAAGCCAACACTTTTGTCTATTAGCCTGTTTTTAAATCAAGTCAAAACTATGCATAGTTTTTGAAAAAAATTGTTTTAAACTCAAAATTTGGTAAAAAAAAAGTTAAAAATATGGTTTAAAGTGTAATTTTTCAAAACCTTAAGATTATTTATTATTTTTTTTTCTAGAATTCATTGCTCTTATTTGTTTTTGATCAAAAACTGAAAACTAGATGATTTTATGTCTACTAGTTCTCGAGAAAATTGAAGATTACTAAAAATCGAATATGGATTAGGATATACCTAGGCTAAATTAATTTTTCAATTTTCTCAAAAACTAAAAGACATAAAATCATCTAGTTTTCAGTTTTTGATTAATAATTAATAAGAGCAACAAATTATTTTAAAAAAAACATATTTATAAACAAATGGTTGCCACACTAACCAGGTAAAGCTGTGTTAGGTTCCTGGACATAGCGATATAGAAGGTAATGATAAAGCAGATGAACTAGCCAGGAAAGGGTCAGAAGCAGATATAATTAGTAGCGACCATTCGGGAAGGGGACCACTCGTCCCGATTGGGGTACTCAAAAGGAAGATAGACCTTAAACTAAAAGAGAAAATCAATAACTCCTGGAAATCCAGAGACGATTGCGTAATCTCTAGAAGTTTATGGCCTAACATAAATGAAAAAGAAACTCGGTACATTCTATCGCTGAGTAAAAAGAACATTAAAATCTTGATAGGTGTACTAACAGGTCATTGCGCCATTGGCGTAATGGCTTATAGGATAGGGGCATTTGCACCCGATTTCTGTAGGAGCTGTCAGGATGAGGAGGAAATAGAAACCATTAAACACCTGCTCTGTGACTGTCCGAACCTCCAAACCAGCCGACTCCGTCATTTCGGAAACAGGTTTGTTGAAGAACTGGATGATCTAGCACAGGTCTCTATGGCAAACATGAGGAAATTTATAGATAGCACAGGCTGGTTCGTTAACGAGCCAGTCTACGCTAATCGGCAATGATTGAGGAGCATCGATGCTTACTTTTACTTTTACAGGGGATCACAATGGACCAGCAGGCCCCCGTGTACGCAACAGCTTCATGCTGTGCACACCCCTTATTACCTAACCTAACCTAAACAAATGGTTTTGAAATATTGAAGTTGAAATTTTTTTTTAACTTTTTTAACGTTTTCGAGCGAGAATTTTAGGTCAGTCAATTTTTTGATATGTTGTCTTACTTGCTTTTTCGGTTAGAGTCTGGCTGGCGGTAGCGGTTCCGTTTGTTAGTGCACAACCTACCTGTACAGGTGATAATTTTGAATTTTAAAAGATTTTTTTAAAGCTTAATTTCCAATTTTCCACCTTTAAATAGGTCTCCTATATATGCATTTATTATTGCCAGACATTTTTATGATTGTTTATTATGTGTCATAGGCGATTTTTTTAATTTTTTGAACAAAAAATTAATTGAGTAAAAAAAGTTTGGGGAGAGTACGATAACTTAGGCGACAAAGTTTAATGACGGATTTGTATAGAACAGTTAAAAATCAGCATTTTTTACTATGCGTTTAGGCGGGAGGGGCAATTTAAGAAAATTATTACTTAAAATGGAAAAAAATAGTTACAAAATAACGGTAATACTTACAGTTAAGTTTTATACGTTGTTTTAAAGCCAACATTCTGTTCTATTAGCCACTTTTTAAATCAAGTCAAATCTATGCACAGTTTTTGAAAAACATAATTTTAAACTCAAAATTTAAGTAAAAAAAAGTTGAAATAAAAAATTTCAACTTCAATAGGTATTTCAAAACCATTTGTTTATAAATATGTTTTTTTTTAAATAATTTGTTGCTCTTATTAATTATTAATCAAAAACTGAAAACTAGATGATTTTATGTCTTTAAGTTTTTGAGAAAATTGAAAAATTAATTTAGCCTAGGTATATCCTAATCCATATTCGATTTTTAGTAATCTTCAATTTTCTCGAGAACTAGTAGAAATAAAATCATCTAGTTTTCAGTTTTTGATCAAAAACAAATAAGAGCAATGAATTCTAGAAAAAAAAATAATAAATAATCTTAAGGTTTTGAAAAATTACACTTTAAACCATATTTTTAACTTTTTTTTTACCAAATTTTGAGTTTAAAACAATTTTTTTCAAAAACTATGCATAGTTTTGACTTGATTTAAAAACAGGCTAATAGACAAAAGTGTTGTCTTTAAAAAAAGGTATAATACTTAATTGTAAGTATTACTGTTATTTCTTAACTATTTTTTCCCCATTTTAAGTAATAATTTTTTTAAATTGCCCCTCCCCCCTAAACGCAACCACTACCGCCAGCCAGACTGCCCAGACTCTAACCGTAAAAGCAAGTTAGACAACATATCAAAAAATTGGGCGACCTAAAATTCTTGTTTTCCAAACGTTGCTAGCTCCCGGACTATAATTACTTGTGTGTTTTTCCAATGTGCTGATGACTAAACTTTTATTTAACCATTTTAATAAATTTAATGTCGCGGCTCTGTATCAACTGTAGTACGACTAAATTTCAGAATACCTTTCCATTCGTGCTCGTCTGTTAATTTTTTCTAAAATTTTAACAACTTATTAATAACGATATTTTGTGTGTGTTGTATAAATTTGAAGTCAATATCTTTTACTGTTCTGAAAACACTTAAGTCAAAAACTATTTCCTATTAGGTTTTCCTGTTTGGTAAACAAAAAAGTTGGCATTTGAATTTTTCTTAAACATTAGTTAAAAGTTATCAACAATATTTTGCATGTGATGAAATAAGTTTGATTTCAATATCTATTTTTATTACGAAAATTTTTAGTCTAAAACCAATATTTATTAATTTTATAATTGTATACGATTGGATTTTTCTAAGAACATTGTCTTTCGTTAACAACAAAGTTTGGAAAAGAATCTCAAAATATTCTAATCGAACATCAGTTTTTACCATTTTTGCGTATTATTTTTCATAGATCCTTATTTTTTTATAAAAACACTGACTGTTCCATTTAAAAAATTTTAAAAAATGTTAAATAAAAACAATATTCTTTAGAAGATTTTAAAGACAAAATCAGTCTGAAGGCAATATCTTGAATTTTAGCCAAGATATTGGTGTCAAAACTAAATTTTAGTATGTAGTGTTTTTTTTTAGATTTTTATTTTCTGTAAAAAAAAACGGTTCTTCGATTTTTCTCAAAATTTTACTAGATGTGAAAAACGTTATTTTTCGTTGCATGAACTTATTCTGGAGGTAATAACATTTTTTGGTAGTAAAATATTTGGGATGAAAAATAATTTTTCAGTTTTTTTTGATTTATAAAATAAAATCGGTTGTGGAAAAATTATACTAGTTTAGTATCAGGGCACAATATATAATATAAAATTTAACTGAATCTTTGCTGGTTCTTGAGATATTGACGACGAAAAATGGTATTCCCAACTTACGGACGTACGAATGTATGAACGTCAAAATGTTTAATCTGACAATTCGAACCGAAAAATTATCTTTGTACGGCTTCAATAAATGGTCAAGATATGAAAATTCAAATCTGGTGTTCATTCTTAGCAAAAAATCGCGATATTTGATTTCTTTGAGTGTACTTGTAAACTTTTTTGTGATTAATTGTAAGTTGAATCGACTTAGTTGTTTAATTATATGGTAAGAGACATAGGCTGCGCCATCTGTTGCACGCGAAGATCAACACAAATTTAGACCATAATCTACGAACGAACACCTTTTCATCAATTCCTATTTCAACTTTGAAAAATGGAAAACATGAAAACAAATTCAATTTCAACAATTGTTGATATTTCTTTAACATATTCTTTTCGAAATTGTCCATTTAATTAAGTTAAAATTAGTTCTGGTCTGAATCGTGCAACATTTTTAACAATTTTGTTTCAAATAATTCTGACAAATATTTATTTGTAAAAACTTTCAACCATAAAAACAAGAATATTGGACTTCCTTTTCTTTTCATTTACTAAATGTGGAATCCCAAAAAACCGCTGCTAATTTAAAAAGATGTAATGGTGATTATACGGAAATTAATTTCCTGATAAAGCCAGAAATGAGCTTCATTACAATATATCAAGCTATATACTCGTATAGATGGATACAAATTTGATTAGGTTACCAAATAGATTTTTTTATAATAAATATCTTTATACAAAATCAATCTAGATGGCATTAACCGCCTGTCAGATTGACAAATATCATATCTTGGAGTATTAAACTAGGTTATCACAATTTGATTTGATTAAAAAGACAAATATATATACATACATATGTAAATACATATAAAAAAGAAAACGTTAAATAGCTCTTTTTAAATTTTTAGAAATCCTTATTTTTTAATGTTTCTCTTGACATGAACGCGATTTTGGAATATTTATACAATTTGGCTACGTTAATCTCATTTAATTCTGTTAGAACTTCTTCTTCTGACAAAAAATTATTTCCAATGATGCATCTTTTAGATTCTCTCAGAGTAAGAGAGTAATTGCGGCAAATGTGGCCTACGTGGTTAATATGGCCTATAGCGGTATTTCCCAAACCGGAAGCCGGAGCGAAAAAAAAAATGTTGCATTACGAACACGTTCAAACCGGTTTAGCCTCAGTCTTTCGTGCTTAATGTGGCGCGACGGTTTTAAAAGATATACGGGCACTTTGTTTTTTATTAATTTGGTTGTAATTTTTTGGTAAGTTTTCTTAAGTGTTTTAACATTCAATTTTGATTTAAATTGGTAACTTCTTTTTTCAATTAAATTGTGTTTAATATTTTGTTAACATGTTTGGTATCATGATTAAAAAAAAAAGTTGATAAAGTTTATATATATGGCCCACTCTGGGCCATATTTAACACCAGGTAGGCCATATTTGCCGCAATTTTTTTTAATATGATTTATGAAGTTCCTTTACGTTTTTGTTTTTAACTTTTTGTTATGTTTATTTTTTTAGTTAAAGTTTTTAAAAGATGAATTAAAAATGTTTTGTTAGACTGTTTAAAAAAAAAATAAATGAATTAGACTTAAATTTATGGTTTTATTTAAAAAAATGTTAAGGGTGGGCCATATTTGCCGCACTTACTCGACACTTCCCTATGAAATGAAAAATGTCTTCCCTTTCCTTTAAGTTGCAGATATTGTACTCCAATGGCAAATCTAGTCTTTGTGGTATGAAGTTTAGGGTGAGTAATTCGCTGCGAAGTCTGGCCAAAATCTTCCAAATTATGGTAAGAATGCTGTATATTCGCCTATATAGGAAATTTGAAGCTTCCTGAATATGTTAGGCTCTAATCTTCTCGTCCATCTTTGATATTACTTCGTACATGATGGATTTACAATTCGATGTGTTATCAATGTTTGAAGTAAAATTGAGATTACAACTTTCCGCTAGACTTGACCACTCTTTGTAAAATCTTTTATTGTCTTGGATAGCTTTAAGAACCACCTTCCTAACCGAACCGGACTCGCGCATCTTGAGGAAATTTAGAAGATAGTCCGCTTGCAGTTTCAATGTTTTAACTTAAAGAGGAGATAGTTTTGTTTCTAACATGATAACGTTATTCAGCGTATTCGATGCTAGGCGAAATATTTTCTTAACATAGTGCGTTAAGAGTTTTTCTACATTGTAATACTTTTTACAACCCCAAACTTGACAGCAGTTTAGAAGTATACTTTCAGCAACCGCTTTAAACACTTTGAATTTGCTGCTGTGTGCAATGTTTCAGTTTATAAAGCGTTTTTTCCATGTGCAAATTATTTTTCCTTGCTCAAATTTCTTGAAAATATTACGCCAAGGTATTTGTATTCACTAACACTGTCAATAGTCTCACCGTCTTACGTCCATTTTTCATTCGAGGCATTTCGACCTCTTTGGACTTTTGTGTGTTAACAAATAAGTTCCAGTTTCATAAACTGAAGAAGTGGTTTGATCTGCTAATCATGAGTTGTAAAGTTTCTGGGGAATAAGCAAACAAAACTATATCATACGTAAATGATAAAGCATTGATACAAACTCCTGCAAAAAAAACGCCACCAAGAAGGTAATCAATGAGGTCTTGGATGAAAATCGAAAACAAGGTCGGGCTCAATGTACATTGTACAACCCTGCCTCACTCCTATTGTTGTTGCGAACCATTCAGAAAGTTCCGCACCATTCCACACTGCCGACTGTGTCCCTTTTTGTACATTTCTTCGAGCACACGACAGAATTTGAGTGATACTCCTAAACCATACAACTTATAAACAGGGGCGTCTTTAGACTTTTGGGGGCCCTGGGCCCAATAGGATTTGGGGGCCAAAAAAAGTAGGTATAGTATATTTTTTTTTAAATTCTTTAGGTTAAACATGTAGGAGTACTTTAATCTTATCATAATATTAAAATCTAGTTTTTAATTATTTTGTTTTGACGAATAAAATTATTTAATAAATTCATTCGAAATAAAAGATTCAAAATAAAAACATCATAAATATTTTGTTAAGAAGAAATTTGGTTTTTAATTAAAGAGCCTATAACTTCAGAAGTGGGATTGAAGACTACCTATTACCGCAATTTTTATTTAACAAATATAAAATAAAAAATGAATAAAACAGATATACAAAATTGGTTAACCGAACACGAAATTCCTTTTTCGAGTTCAGCTTCCTTAATACAATTAAGGAAATTATATAATGAAAAAAGGAATGAACTGGATCTAAATGATGAACATAATGATGACCCGCAACAAGAAGAAATTAATCTTGATGCAGAGATTAGAATCTTAGAAAAACGACAACGTATACAACAATTGCAGCGAGAGTTAACCATAAATTCTGTAGTCAGCTGTCCAAATTTTGAAGATGTTCAACACTTAATGAATCCGTTTGACGAAACTTATGATGGCTATAAGTGGCTTAAAGATTTTGAACGTGTTTGTGATTCATTGAGTGCGGATGATGTTTTTCGCTTAAGGTCAGTCCGACGTTTAATGAAGATGAACTCTGCTGCTGAATTGTTTTTGCGAGTAGATAATTCTACCAATTTTTCCAATTTTCGACAAAATTTTTTATCGAATTTTGGTCGAAAGCACACCATATCTGAAGTAATCAATGAACTCCGAAAAACAACATATTGCTCATCCAAACTTTCAATTATTGGATATATCCTGAAAATACAAGAACTTGCTGGTCAAGCGAACATGGATGAAAAAGAAGTTATTCAATTTATAATTGCCGGCTTTGAAGATGATTCAGTGGACATTGCTGTTTTGTATCCAGCTAATGACCTTCAACAACTCAAGGAATTGGCATATCGTTATGGTCAATTACGAAGTCAACGGAATTTTAAAAATCAGAAAAGAAATCCATCTTCTTCGTTTTCATTAAATAAGAATGACGACATTAAAAAACAAAAGTGTTTCAATTGTTCACAAATAGGACACTTTTCAAGTTCGTGTCCAAATCCAAAGCGAGAAAAAGGTTCCTGTTTTCGTTGTGGTTCAAAAGAACACATTTTGAATAATTGCACGAAGAAATCAAATCCTCAAGTTGCATTAGTGGACCAATTTGAAAAGAATAATATTAGTTTTAAGACAAGCAATTCACATGATGAACATTTCCAAGAGATTAACGATAATGAAGAATTAAAGAACAAAGTCTGTGGCTTAGAGCAAGAAATTTCGTATCTTCGAAGTAAAATTAATGAGATCCAGCGAAGACCTTGTGAACGTTGTGAGCAAAATGCTCATTTTGAAAATCAAAAATCAAGCCAAAGGCATTCATTAGCGCATCGAACTAGCTCAGAAGAAAAACTTGAAAATATTGAAAATGAGCTTCGATGGAAATGTAAAAATGTAGAAACTTTGAAATCCGAAAATGAGCAAATGAAAAGAGAATTGACAGAAATTCGAAGAAATCAAGCCAAAACGAAACTTCTGCAGAGAAGAGAAAAAACTCCCGATAAAAAACCAGATCAAAAAGAATTGCTATCAAAACTTAATGCTGCCGAAGAAAAGAATTTCGAACAGTCTAAATTCATTCAAAAACTTTCGAAATAAAAGATTCAAAATAAAAACATCATAAATATTTTGTTAAGAAGAAATTTGGTTTTTAATTAAAGAGCCTATAAACAAAATATTTTAAAATTAATTTGTGTTTTTTTTTACATATTTCTACTTTTTAAAAAGAACTAAAAACAACATAAAACAGATATTTTTTTTATACTTTTATAATTTTTTTTAATTCACCTTCAATAGTTGAAATGTGTTCCCAATTTCATCCACTGTAATTAGACTGTACAATTTTGATATTGTTTTTTTTTTTTGATCTTCATTTACATCTTTATTGAATTCTTTTAAATACTGTTCGAGGTGCATTAACATCTCTATGGTTTTTTGAAAACTGTTCGCAAGAATTTTGCACTGAAGTCAAATATTGCATTCTACAAAAAAAGCCAAACAATGCATTCATTTCTTAACATACATTTCTTTCAAAGTAATAGTGTCAATAATTGGCACTGAATTTTCTGTCCCAATTAGCTGGACGGATGGTGCAGGACCATCAAAATATGTGGCACGCGAACTTCGTACTATTTTTCGTTTCAATAAGTATTTATAATTAGTATCCGGATTCTGAATTTTTGCACACGCTTCAAATTTATCAAAATTCTCCCTTATATCATTTATGAAAGAACAAAGGAAATTGGCAACAACGTCAATCGTTATTGTTTCTTTTTGAAGGCTCTAGCTGGTTTTATGAATTCTTTCTAATATTGTGCTCCAAATTTCTGTTAAAATGAGGAACTCCAGTTTTGACATTTTCTTAGACAGGCTTAGCGCTTCGCTTTTTGTGTCTGGAGCTTGCTTTGGATCTCTAGAGATAGATTTCAAGGCTGCAGTATTTTGCTTGTAACCCTGATGGAGCGCGTTAACTGCATCAGCTCGTGCAGACCTTCTTGTTTCAGAAAGGCTTTTAAGAACTCTATGTGAACCTGAACATACATTCAATTTATTCCAGCGATGGGTAGAAGCAGAAAAAAAGTTGTATATTTTTTGAACCACTTGAAACAAACATGTTGCCTCCTGCACACAACCAGCCGCATGAAGGCCTACTAAGTTAAGAGAATGTGCTGCACAAGGTACAAAGGTATCAAATTCGCACTTCTCCTTTAATCTTGCTTGCAAACCAGAATATTTTCCCGACATTTTAGACGCATTATCATAGCTTTGTCCTCTACAATCCTCTATTGAAATATCATGATTTTCCAGAAATGTTAAGATTGTGTCAACCAAGTATTCAGATTTATGTTCTTGAATAGGTATAAATTTTAAGAACCTTTCGATGGGAGCACAATTTTTAACATACCGAATTACAAAAGTCAACTGGTCGATATGAGAAATTTCGGGTGTACTGTCAACACTTGGGGAAAAATATTATACCGATCTAATTTCACCTAAAATTTTCATTAAAACTTGTTTTCCCATTATATCAATGAATTCGTTGCAAATATTTGCTGATAAATAGGAAGTGTATCCCTTTCCTGAGTTCTCGCATTTTTTTAAATGATCTACGATGAATGAATCATCATGGGACAACTTTGTTGTTAAAATAATGTTGACATCGTGTGCAGGTGTATGATTAAAGATTCATGTTGTCAGAAGTGTAAGATGGTGAGGAGGAGAATTTCAACGGAACGGAGAGTAAAATGAAACTTGTTTTTCTGTTACTGTCTAATAACCTTATTTCGTTTTCTATATAATTCTTGTATAGATTCATTCATGTTTAGTTGGTGTATTTGGGGGCCAAATAATTTCGGGGCCCTGGGCCCTGGCCCACCGGGCCCATGCCTAAAGACGCCACTGCTTATAAAGCAAAGCTCCCCGATTAATTGTGGCGAAAGCTTCTTTGAAGTCGACGAAAAAAACATAAAGTTTCTTGTATTTTGCGTCCTAAAGCTCTCCACTTAACTTCTAAGTATGAAAATATTATCAATAGTGGATTAACGTGATCTAAAGCCAGCTTAGAGTTCTTTCAAAACTTTCCCTTTTTCTATCCAGGTTGTGAGCCGCTTGTACATTTTAAAATTCATACGTTGCGTTAAGAAAAGATATTCCTCGGTAGTTCGAAGCTTCCATCAATGGTCTTCTATTGTAGATTGGAAATATAATTGCATCCTGAAATTCCTTAACTACTTAAACTCCTTGCATAACTTTATTGAAAAGTGTAACAAGGAGTTCTTTAAATGTAACAGTTCCATATTTATACAACTTATCTAAAATACCGTTCGTACCTACAGCTTTTCCTTCCTTTAGACAACCCAATGTTTGCTCTAATTCTCTTAAAGTGAATTTAGAGGCTAGTGAATCAAGTTGAAGCATAATGTCAAATTTTTGGTGATGTAATGGGATTAAGTAGTAGTATCCGTGGCATGATGGTTAGTGCGTTAGACTGTCATGCCAGAGCTCTTGTCATGAAAAGTGCTTTCGCAAATTAGCCGTTCGGATTCAGCTTAAAACTGTAGGTCCCCTCCATCCCTGACAACAGTACTCGCGCACAGGAATGGGTTTAGAGTTGTAAGTCACTAGGCCCTAGTGACTACGGGGTGTACAGCCCTGTTGTATCCAGATTTTTGGATACAGCAAATTTTTTGCCATTTCAGACCGGTTTCTAAAATGTTTGCAATTTGCCAATTTATAGGCAAGTCGTCAAGTCCCTCTATTTCCATTTTTTTGGTTTGCATAGTTCATTAAACTTTTTTGTTAGCCTCAATGCAGTTATTTTTAAATAAATCTTAGAAGATCTTCGGAAGTTCCTCAACTATGCAAACGAGATTTTCTGAAACTTTTGGCATTCTTCATCAAACCAACTCTCGTTAACTTTTATATTAATTTTTTCACTCCTCTTTTGATGAGGATAGGATACTTTTACAATATTTTCCAAAAGCATTTTAGTGTACCTAAAGATTGATGTCTATTCGTTGCCTATACGCCTACGCTTTTGAAGGTTTCCAATAGAGTCTTGGCAATAATGATAAATTGTTCGAGTTCTTATCAACAGTATGTACAGTCTGTTGAAAAGTTACAACTAGTGGAAGGAAATACGGAAATTCTTTTACCTCAAGACATTGTAAAAATTATTTTTTTCCAAAATAAATTTTAACAATTTGGTAGCTTTGTACTGCTGTTTGACGATTCATGATAAATTGCCAAATTTTTCTGGTACAGAAATATCAACATTCTAAACTTTCAAACCACAGACAATAATAATAACACAACAAATAATTCCTTATCTAGATCAAGTCATTATAATCCTTTCATTTGAACTAAGGCTTTTGACTTATGTTTGACAATTATTTTTATTTTATGATGCATTTTAATTTGTTCACTAAGTATAATAAATACATTTAATTATCTTTGAAACAAAACACAATTTCCAAAAAGATCTCATAAATTGGATATGAGTTCGTGGATATCAGAGATCTTTAGGAAAGTTAAATTTGATCTCTCCCCAAAAAAAAAAACAATTAAATTTTATAACCTAGCTAACTAGTTGTTATTCTATTAACCTAAGAATGAAAATTTTATTATTTTATATTTATATTTAAATCACAAACAAATTATTAACAAAGACAAGATTTATGTATATTTAAAAGTATAATAAAATAAAACACTGTATTGAGTGTGATGAGAAGGTGAAACAATGACCTATAACACCATACTTAATGTTATTCAAGTTCTAAACATTTCATAATTTAACGACCATAATAATAATTAACTTTTGTAAATGCGCATTAATTTTAAGGGAAAAACCAATAATTTAAAAACTTAATAACAAAATTAGTCCTAGTAAGAAAAAAATTGTTATCAAACTGATCTTCTTAATTCGAATATTTTCTTTGCCTTACTTAGAATTTTAATTGTTGACCTATTCTCATCAAAGTTCCCATACAAAATACAAACACTTTGAAATCCTTTAATATGTGTATTTTTAATCAATTAATATTGAGTTATTATTTTACCATTTGATCAGAGTTCAAAAGCAATAAAAACTAGTTTAAGTATGTCTTGAGATTATTTCTAATGAATCTTATATTCTTACACCTCTTTGTTGTAATTTTATTATTAAAACTAGTAATTTTGTT
Source organism: Eupeodes luniger (assembly GCA_951509635.1). Taxonomy (NCBI): domain Eukaryota; kingdom Metazoa; phylum Arthropoda; class Insecta; order Diptera; family Syrphidae; genus Eupeodes; species Eupeodes luniger. The sequence continues at coordinate 231,059,635 of OX608073.1, read as the reverse complement.
GTAATTCATCAAATTAATTAATGAAAATATCTAATAATAGATAATATTGAAAGTAACAGTTATATTTATTCAAAGTGTTAACATGAACCTACATAATTTACTTCGGAAGTTAAATTCATTTTAGATTTGTATATCTGCTACTTAGTATTTATATTTTTAAGCAAGATCATTATAACTACATTGAAACTTTTAAATTCTAAAGATGAACTCAAACTAGACTTTAATCAGAATTATTAGTTGTTTTATAATAGCTGCAATTTAACTTTGTATATATAAAATTTACATTTTTTAATAAGCTAAGCACGTTGCACTCAATTAACGAGACACATTGAAAAGTCATTTGTCATTCCAAGTTCCACTTTTACTAAGTATTTTTTTGTAAAAAGCTATCTTGTATGATGGTTATTCTAAGTAACTGTACGTAATATGTATTTATTTGTACCCTTTTTTATTTATATGGACAATTCAATAAAAATTCCTTTTTTACCCCTTATTTTTAATTATTCTTATATTAACTACTTTAGACATGAATTATACGCATTATATACAGTTTTCTGTCATTAAGGCCCGTTCGCTGATTTGTCCTATAAATCTTGTTAATAGCTAAGTCACACATAACTTTAAGGTTAAGCATACATTTGTATATGTTGTACAAATCGAAGTGGAACTTATTTAAAATCCATCTAAGTTCCCTTCAAAGTATGTATGCAATATCGTCGGTAATCATAAGCAAACTTCGTAACTCACAAATCACAAATTTCACCAAAAAAACGTGAGTTCCGGATTAAAATATTTCTTTAAACTCTTGAACTTATGAAGTTAGGTCAGTATTATGTTTATTGAATGCTAAACTAAAATATAAGAAGAAATTTAATACCAGTGAAGAAAATTCGTTTTAATTAGGAATTATTAAACGGTTAACCGTGAGAAATAAAAATACTTAAAGCCCATACTTGAATTGTTGTAATTTGCCAACACTCTTGACTTGTTTAATACCTCTGATCCTAATATATGTGCTATCAGTGTATTATTGCTTCTAGGCAAATCGGACCATTGTGTCATATCTGATAATTTCTCATGCCAAAAAAATCAGTTAAAGATAAAACCACTACGAGAACCATATGGAAATATAAGAAAGCCAACTGGAACAGTCTCAACGACTTCTTCAGGAACTTTAACTGGTTACTAGTGACGTGGATTCCGACGCAGATATGATTACAAACTTATTGTATTCCTCCCCTCAAACAATTTAACCGTAATACCCGTACTTTTAGGAATACTCATCAGTTTACCCTTGAGCCCAACTTCGGGCGTACTGTTAAGTATAGTAATTCTCTCTTTAACCGCACTACACGAATGTGGAACTCTTTATCAGACTCAATAATGTCCACTCATTGAAATGTGCAAACATTCAAAACTAGTGTGATCGGCATCTCCTTTCTAATCGTGCGTTGATAGCACGTTTAAGATCTTCATTACTAAAATCTTAACTTTCAGGAGGGTCATCAAGTATGTTGTTTTGTCTTAAACTGTCGTGCAAGATCCAGGTTGAAATAATAATGGCCAAGACAGTACTTAAACTGTAGGCCAAAATTGGAAATCTTCGTTTTAAAATTCCAAAAACCTTTTCGATTACACCTCTAGAGCGAATTTGTGATTGATTGTACAGCTGTTCTGCTGTGCCATGTGGATAAAGAAGTGGCGTTATCAAATAAGTTCTTTTTAAATCTACATATAAGAAATACCTAAAACATTTTAATTTTCAACTATTGAAAATCGTTGCATCATGACTTGACCCAGGCAATCTTGCTACCACATTGGTGAAAATCATTTGAGCGTTTCAAATGACTTGGACGTTTATAGAAATAACTTTTTTGGTTTCGAAAATCTTCTCCATCAAGCCTACCTAAAAAAACACAATTTTAAAATTATTTGAAACATAAATTAATATCAATTTGGAGATGATTTGAAATATAAAAAGTTTTATAATTTTGGACGTATTTCAAGCAAAAATTGTACATTAGGTCCGTTCGCGTACTTTCTGCACTAAAATTCGTTAAAAGAAATATTTTAAAGAGTGGGGGTAAAATTCTCTCACCAAAAAAAAAACTACAAAAAAGTAAGCGAACGGGAAAACAACAAATTTTTCACACAATATTACTGTCTTGTTGCTGTTCTTTGAAAATTTGTTTTTAAATTTTATAACTGACAGTAAAAGCGAGCAATTTATTTAATTTATATGAAGTTCTATCAAATTTGACACTTTCCACAAATCAGCCCAAAGAAATTTCTTGGGCTAAAATTTGTGGGTTGGGGAAATATTTTGGTCTCTCGTGAGCGCTCTCTTTTACGAAAAACTACGAAATTTTTGAGTACGCGAACAGGATTTGGTTAAATTTCGTATTTTTTAGTAAAATTGGACTGTTTTAGGAGGGTACGCGAACGGACCTATTATTTCAATTTTAAAGTGATTTAAAACACAAAATAGGATGTTTTGGACAACAATAACTGGATGAACTAAAGGTATTAACTCTCAAAACTGTTGCTAAAAGTAAAAGCATGTTTTGCAATACTTATATAAAGAAGACTAGTGCTCCGTTCAGTATTTCATAAAGTCGATTTAAAGAAAAGTAACTTTCATAAAAATACAACAGGTGGATTTCTTGGCAATAAAATGGCTTACATCTTCATATTCCCTTCTATTGCAAGGATACAGATTTGAGGTAAATCAGCTCCATGGTGCACAAAGTTTAAGTTTAAAACTTCCATACGTACTCTAAAAATTATGCTAATAGCTTCGACATAGTATTCGTTGCTGAAATGGGTTCCTGGCAACAACTGTTGATTTCATGTATGTATTCCTGGATGATGTTGAAGTTGCTCTAGAATGCTTAAGCTTCTCATCTATTTTTGCCGTGACATCTGCAAACAGTTACGAGTGTTTCAATTCCAATATTTTATGTGCTACTTTTTATAAATCATAAGCTATGTTTCACTTAAGGACTTTTATGTTTAGGTTTGAGTTTGGTGCAAAGCTCTATGTACTACTTAAGGGTTTGTGTGGAACATCAACTCTTAAGTTTCATATCAGCAAACGGGCCTAAGTTTGAAAAACAATATCAATCAAGTGGCCGCTTCGGGAAGATGCAAAGCATGCGATTGTTTTTAAGTCATTTTTAAGTGCTTTTTCGCATATTTCAGGCGTTAGCTCAATCATAACTTGAGCAATGTCGGATTTTATTGTGTCAAGGGTTCGGATATGAAAAAAAAATTAAACGTTGTTAAATCGCATGATTCTTGTATGCACACTACATGAAACTATCGCAATAAAACCAATTTTAGTCATAAAAATCAAAGCTTAAAATAACTCTTAATGGGGTTGATGATTTTTAATCACCGGACAAAAAGGGGGTGTACGTTCGATTCCTGCGAGCGTGGAAAACCTATAAATTCGTATCATCACTTGCAATTGCATTAGTACTTTATTCAACTGAGCGTGCATTACGATGATGTACCCTGTACAGGCCTTACGACATCAATAACACTTCATCTAAATGACAAATATTTTATTAATACTATGACATTTCAAAAAACAGTTGATTTTGACAGGTGTCAACTGCTACCAACTTAGAAATCACAAAATAAATTACCCTATTACGAGTAAAACAACAGTTTTAAATTTTTTTAAATTTTTTTATTTTGTCGGCTTTATCACATCTTTAAGTATTAAAACTTAAAATGATTTTTTTTATTAAATAAATAAACAAATGTTTAGCCAAATAAAGTGACATTTTTCATTCGCTGAAATAATATATTGTTTTCTTTTGAATTTTTTTTTCGATTTCGAATCGATTTTACTTATCTCTTAAATAAACTAAGTTCATTTTTGGTGATCTACGGTCCCGTATACATAGGTGGTGAGTGGAGAAGAAGATAAAAGGACTAGCTACTAGGAAGGATAAAAGTCTGACCCGGAATGTCTTCAAAACTTTCTTAATTGGATCCAGGTTCCGAGCTAGTTGGAATAGGCCCTAGTTCACATTACAGGACCATAGTACCACCTTACTTAAGGTGGCACTACAGTCCGAAATGGATCTGGGCCGCAACCAACATGCGTCTCCAGTCCGCTCGGTCCCTAGCTACCTGGCTCCAGTTTCACACGCCAGCTTGGTTGAGGTCCTCTCCCACCTGCGTGTGCCACCTGAGTCGCAGTCTTCCTCTTCTGCGCCGCCGCCGTCCCTCGGGATTGGATTCAAAGAACTTCCGAGCTGGAACGTTGATGTCCATTAAATCTTCATGACCCGGCCATCTAAGTAGTTATATTTTTACTCTTTTGACCGGGTCAGTGTCGCTATAGAGCCCGTACAGTTCATCGTTATATCTTCTACTCCACTCTCCATTTATGCATACGTGACCAAAAGTCACCAGAAGAATTTTTCTCTCGAAGCATCCTAAGCCGTTTTCATCATTCATTGAAAGGGTCCAACCCTCATTCCAAGGAAGCAGCGATTTGCAAAAGTTATTCTCAGTTTAATTTCACCGCTGGGGTCGTTGTCTGAATTTATAGCGGTGCCTTGGTAGACTAATTCCTTAATTACCTCAAAGTTATAGCTGTCCATGGTGACGTTTTGTGCAAAACCTCATTGTTCAATGTCCTTTTTTGATGACAGCATATACTTGGTCTTACCCTTATTATTATTTCAATATTACGGCGTATCCGAGTAATTGGATGGACCTTTGGAAGATTGGGCCTCTAGTCATGACGGTTGAGCTTTGCACAATTCTTTCCAGAACGATGTTAGAAAAGTCCAATAACAACGCATCGGCTTGGGTATCGATTTGAAGTTCTTGGGTGTTTTTCTAAAATCTACCGTAATGTGATTATTAAGTCAATGGTGGACTTTCCTGGTCCGAAGCCACACTGATAAGAGCCTATCAGGTTCTTGACGAACGGATTCGACGTTTACTTAATACGGCAAATAGGATCTTATATGCGATGTTCAGGAGACTGATGGAGCAATTCATAGGGTCTCCATCATCTCCAGTAGCTTTGTTGGACTTTGAATAAGATATACATAGCTATCTTCACTTCGTCGAGGTTGGGAAGGCGGAATTGTTGATCTGCGTCGCACAGGTTGAGTGGTTCTTCTATCTGCCTTACAGCGGAATTCGATTCGTCATCGCCGTTATTTACAATGTTCCCCTGATCGTCCTTACAGGCTTCGGTTTGTGGCTTTTTTTTTCATCTTGTGTTAAAATGTACGAACCTCATTGCTGTTGAGACATCCATCTATCTCCTCGATCGCGAACTGTTCATGCTTCCCTTTTTTCCTTCCTAATCTGCTCGTAGAGCTTGCGAGCAGCTCTGGTTCTTCTGTGCATCGCCGTTTTGTGTGCCGTTACTTAACTACGTGCGCTTTCTAGCACTCGTCATCAAACCAAGAATTTCATTGTGTTGGCGTGTAAAACCTAGCACTTCAGAGGCGGCATCTCTGATGGTTGGAAGGCAATGTTGCCACTGGTTTTCAATACTTGATGGAGGCAACAAAGGATTTCCTAAGAGGTTGTTAGAGACTTGATCGGAAAAGGACCTGGCAGCTACTTGCGATTGTAACCGTCTATCGTCGAATCTTCTCACAGTACTTCCTTGTTTTGGCTTGGATTCTGATATTCGTATAGCCGTAGCTCGGAATGTTCGGACATCCTGTATACTGGAGAAGTGTCGTGCGTCGATCGCAATGTGGTCAATCTGGTTTATAATTGATTGATCAGGAGATTTCTAATGTCCTCTTTTGGTTATCGAGATGTGTGAATCCGTTGTCAGAGGTTTTGTCTGTAACTTCCGAATGTGCCACCAAAAATATCTTCTCTTCCTAGCTTTTCTTTAAAATCTCCTAAATCAATTTTAATGTCATAGCTAGGGTACTGCTCTGACCAGGTTTCTTCATCTTTCAAATCTTCGGGAGCATGCGCGGAAATGAGACTTGTATTGGAAAATTAAGCCTTGATGCGGAGTGTCGCAAACCACTCGCTCACACTATTGAAACTCAAAACTTTTTACTACAGTTCCAACAACAAATCCACATCCAAATTGGCGCAGCCTTTGTTCTCGGTAACAATAGCCGTAGTATACATTGCAGTCTTTTAATTTGCGTCTATACCCGGCAGTGATACCTGCCTGAGCTCCAAATGTGTAGTAGAGCCCTATAAGGTGTTCACTTAGGATTTCAACCTAAATGGAACTGTAGAAGCCACCCTTGATTTCATCTCGTGAATTCCTTTGTTGCAGTCTGGATAAAAGTAGAGGTTTCTTTCTGGAAACACCTCTCCCCTCCTCTCTCGTTTGTTGACTCCAAACATTAGAACAAAGTTTTAGGTTTTAAAAACAGCATTTTGATCATTTGTTTAAACAAAATACTTAATTCTTAATCTTATACCCGGCAGTAATACCTGCCTGAGCTCCAAATGTGTAGTAGAAGCCCTATAAGGTGTTCACTTAGGATTTCAACCTAAATGGAACTGTAGAAGCCACCCTTGATTCCATCTCGTGAATTCCTCCGTTGCAGTCTTGATAAAAGGAGAGGTTTATTTCTGGAAACACCTCTCCCCTCCTCTCTCGTTTGCTAACTCTAAACATTAGAACAAAGTTTTAGGTTTATAAAACAGCATTTCGATCATTTGTTTAAACAAAATATTTAATGCTCAATTTTCTACACTTCTTAGTGAATCTTGTCTTTGAGAATATGCCATGCCATTTGAGTATTTTTAGTGCAAGGTTGAATGATTAATGCAATGAAAACAAGCTTGTCCAATTACCTTATTAAAGTCTGTTCAAGTTTTCTTAATAAACTGTTTTATTTTTATTTACAAACCAAAAAAGTAATGTTAATTTTAAACAAAGTTTAAAAATAATGAGAAAGACCATAATCAATTGAATTGTAGTGTATAAAGCTGAACTTTTATAGATAAATGTAAAGAGATAAAGTTGATTAGCACTCATCTATTTATCTCAAACCACTCTTTTCAAAAGCATGATCCGCATGAACGCGTTCAAAGGCAAAATCAAATCAATAAAAACCTTAATTCTCTTTTATTTAACGTCTAGTAGCATAAAACTTGACCATTAATATAGATATGAACAAATACAATACTTTAATCTATCTTCGTCTAGCACTAGTAAAGTAAATTTATTATTAACAGCTCAGCATCGCCTTAGAGTAATAATAATGAAGCTATTGCAAATAAAAAACTCGTTAAAATAACTTTACTTGATTTCAACAACATTTTGTTTTGTTTAAATAAAATTGTAAGTACGAGTACTTTTGAAATGATATTTGTAACAAAAATGCATTCTCCATTAGAATAATGGCAATTTTAAAAGTGCAATTATAGCTGAACTTAACTTACAGCTTCTATATAATTGCTGAGAAATTTGTAATCTTTTTAGCAATTTACAATCTTATACCTAATCAATAGAAGATAAAACATACGTACCTATTAAGATTGAACTTATAGTTGATTTGGATAAGTCTCAAATGGTGGGGTACAAAACAGAAGTTTGATGAATCACAGCTCACAGGTACTTGATATCATTTCTATTGGTTAATAACATGGGTCTTATTTCTGACAAAGAATAAAGTCTATCATTGCTAAAAAACAATTACCTTGTATAGTTTCACCATAGTGACCTGAATCAAAACTAACAACAATCCCTTGGGGCATAATATTAACAAAATCATAAAATATCGCTCAAAACTTTTGTTCTTTTTACACCTCTGATCTCAAGATCCAGCGCGGCGCGGCGGTACCAACATAGCCCATTCAATATTTTGTTTGTACAGCAGCTCAAGTTCAATGTCAGTTAACAACAATTATTTTTATTTCTTTTTGTTAACCCACAATTCATTAGCATTTTATAAACTTGACACATAATTTAGCCAAAAATTCATCAAAAAATTAAACAAATAAATAAAAATAATGTTGATACGTTACAATGTGTCACAGGTCACAGTTGACTACTTCCGGTGCGAGGTGCGTGTGTTGCAGATGGATGTTGATGTTGTTGATTGTTTTATCAACAATAAAATTCGACAGATATAAAATTTATTGTAAATTAAATTTTACCAAGTGAGAAGGAGAAAGAAACAACGCCACTGATTTGATTTCCTATGTGTTTTTTGTTGGCTTGAGCCCCAAAGTATCGTGCTTTGTATAGGCTAGGTCAAGGTATCCATTCAAGCAAAAAATATGCTAAATTATATACCTTAAAAAGGCCTAATAACAATATTTTTCTTCTCTTTCATTCATAATTTTACAACCTCTATTGATTGTACTCTCAAAGTTGATACTACGAGTATAGATTAAGGTTATCCCAGGTCCCTATCAGAGAGATAAGACAGCTAAGCTTTAGCTTAATAAGTCTTAGAAAAAACTTACCTTGACAGGTGATGATGTATTTCTTTTGTATACCTTCAAAATTATATTGGTCAAAGTCTGCAATCGTAACAACTCTCAAATGCAGGTTGACGATCTCTATTGATCTCAAGCTACCTTACTCTATTTTGTTTTATTTATTTTCGTGCTTTGTTTTGATTTTTATTCAAAGATAGAAAAGCTTTTTTTTTCAAACACCTCTCCCCATTATCTTAAAAGTCTATATTAGCTTGATTACCATCGTCATAATCATCATCAACATCGGCCGCCATTCATGTTAAAGAAACCCATCATCAACAACAACAACAACAATCAAAGAAAAGAAAAACAAAGAGAAGAATCATGAACTTTACCTTGAAAGAAGTTCCCACATATTTATTTAGCCGTAATATTGATCTCGGGGAAGCATGATATCCAATAGATAGTTTTTATAATAAAAGTGGAGACTTTTATTGTTGAAGTTTTTGAAATAGATTGTTCTCTTTTTTAAATTGCATTTTTGTATTACGTTTTTGTTGTTATGGATTTTTTGATTAAATTTGCATTTTTATTTTATTTGCAAATGTTAATTTGTTGTGCGTCATTAAATTATATAGGAAGACGTACATATCTAAGAAATATTGGATCATAATATAGAACAGGATAATGATTCATCTAGAATAATATGAAGATTATTGAAGACGTGAAACTTGCACGTCATTTGCTTAAACACTCAATTTAAGATTTTTTCTTAATATAAAATTCAGCGAATGACGCTATAGTTGGAGAAATATTTAACTAGGCAACCAATACAAATTTAACACGTCGATTTTAATTTACGACGTAACAAATACATATATATTTCGATTATGTCATATAAATTTATAAATAGATTTATTTGATTTATGAGTTTTTTTAAAAATTTAATTCCATCTATAGAACAAAAAGCTAAGGATAAAGAGGAGGGGAAGAATTATAATTTTCTTTTTTAAATAGATTTGACCATTGAATCGATTTCAAGGCCGCATATAACAGCATCTACAGGGATGAGTTGTATAGAGCCATATGTAGTTTTGGCATCCCTGTGAAAATATTCCGTTTGTGTAGGATGACCATGGAGAATTCGCGCTGCTCCATAAAGGTTGGGAACAACTCAATAGAACCTTTCGATGTCAAAAAAGCCTCTAGGCAAGGTGATGCGTTGTCAAGCGATTTCATTAACATCGTCCTTGAAAGAATAGTGCAGAGCTCCCACGTCAACATTAGAGGCACTATCTTTTAAAAGTCTGTCCAATTAATAGCATAAATGCTGATGACATTGACATAATCGGAAGAACTTAGTATGATGTCAATGGGGCTTTTGTGAGTATTGAGGCAATAAGGGTAAAACAAAGTACATGCTGTTCCTTTGGGCTAACAAAGCAATTGAGAAGTAAAGCCCTCTCTCGAGCGACTAAAGTGTAGCTATATACGACCATGGATGGAACGACGAGCTGTACGGGCTGTACAGCAACGTAGACTTAACCAGAATGATAAATGTCCATCCACTGAAATGGCTGGGCCAAGTAGAGCGTATGGAGACCAATGCTCCGGCCCGGAGCTGTTCTGCCGTCTGAATAGCGTAGTAGAATTAGACTGCGAATTAGGATGGCGCGCACAAGTGTTATTGAATCTGTACAATGCATATTTTTTCAATTTGCACTCCCCGGTCTATTCTTAGCACCTTATGAAGATCCCTTAAAACTTATTAATCTGCAAACCCGTTGCTGATATTCTCTCACCAGCAGGTACCATAGACTCACAATTTCTTCCAAGGAACGCCAGGCAGGGAATTTTTTTTCGCCTTCCTCATCACCATACAAATTATGGCTTTTTTTAACCTTTTACAAGAATGCTGCGCTCAGCTACCACTGTGCATACCATCTGTTAAATGCCTGAGTTATTGGCCCTCTCACAAAATTTCCCTTATTTGAATTCAATTAGTCTTTGGATCTCTACGATGAAATCGTTCACAAAGCTTCAGAACTTGACGTTTGTTATAGCCCTGGTCCAGATGGTGTACCTTCTTATGTTTTGAAAAAATGGGCATCCCATTTATCCTATCCTCTTCATATTCTTTTTAATGAATCGCTCAAATCCTCAATTTTTCCTGAAATTTTGAAGAGTTCGTACATAACACCGATACATAAAAAGGGTAGTAAAAATGAAATAAAAAATTATCGTCCCATTGCAAAACTGTCCGTCATCCCTAAGTTATTTGAGTCCATTTTTTGTAAAGTCATATCGTTTAATAATTGTAAGTCTATAATTTGTGACAGTCAACATGGTTTTGTTCAAAATAAGTCAATACTTACTAACCTCTTTCATTTCAGTTCTTTTTGTTTAGATTCGTTTGAAAAACGGAAACAAGTTGACTGTGTCTTCACATACTTCAGTAAGGCCTTTGATAAAATGTGCCATAAAACATCAACTTCCAAACCTAAATCCCAAGGCTTTAACGATAAATTTGTTAGTTGGGTTTCGTCGTACTTACATATATAATAGATCATACAGCGTATAGTTTTTAGGAATGAGCTGTCATCATATTTTTATACCAACTCTGGCGTACCACAAGGTAGCCACTTAGGACCTTTACTGTTTATTTTGTACGTTAACGACTTTTTATTATAAAACACTCATCTGTTTTAATTTACGCTGATGACATTAAAATTTTCAAACGTATTTACTCACTTGACGACTGTTTACTCCTACAAGATGATCTAAATAGTTTTCGCGAATGGTGTTTTATAAATAAGACTAAACATAGACAAATGTAAATCAATGTGTATTACACGCAAACAAAATGTTTTGACTTTCAATTATCAATTAGACTCCTCTTATTTGACTTGATTCTCTATACCTTCTCTGACCTAGGTATTATTCTTGACTCAAAATTAACTTTTACAAATCATTATGACTATATTATTAAAAAAGCAAATAAGACACTCGTATTTATAAAACGGTTTTCACATGATTTTCGCGACCCTTATATTCTTAAACTTCTTTAGGGTAAGTTCGGGCATTATGGTGCACCTAACATTAATATAAAATAACTTTAAAACGAACAACATTTTATAATTCAGTATTTTTTTTTTTATTAAATAAGAGAAAACAGTAACATAAATAAATCAAATAAAAATAATAATTCAAGTTCATTAACAAAAAATAAATTAGTTTAAAAATAGTTTTAAAAAAACCATATTGCCCTACCTGCGGGCAATATGGCGCACCCCTGAGGGCAATATGCCGGGGAGATTTCATTTTTACTTGCGACATATAGGAACTATATGGCAAGTTTTGCATTCGTGCAAAATTTTGTCTGTCTGTCCACGCTCCTACAGCCTAAACCATTGGGTCGATTGAGTTCAAAATTGGAAGTTAAGGTTTTGAGCAGATTCGCGTTAGGCGTTTTCTTCATTTTTACTTGCGACATATAGGAACTATATGGCAAGTTTTGCATTCGTGCAGAATTTTGTCTGTCTGTCCACGCTCCTACAGCCTATACCATTGGGTCGATTGAGTTCAAACTTGGAAGTTAAGGTTTTGAGCAGATTCGCGTTAGGCGTTTTTTTCATTTTTTTTTTAAGATCAAAACTAACAGTGGCCCCGATACAATTTTTTTGGTCAAAAAACGATAATTCGAATGTTCTCAAAAACAAACCGATAGATTTTTTTTAAATTTTCTCTAAAATTTTATTTTTTAACTTGGCTTCTTTTAATAAGAAAAACATATTTTTGTATTGCTCAGGAAAGGTACCGCTCATAGAACCGTTATTTTGTTTTTTAATTTTCTCAGCAACTTATGTACTGATTTCAATAATTTTTTTTGTGAATAAGCTCTTATATTGCCTCAACAATATTTGATTATCAAAAGTGCAATTTTTTATTGTTTGGATTTTTAAAAAAATATTGAATTTTTTTTTCAAAATTCTATATCTCAAAAACGGGTTAATATTTTTTTACGAAATTGAAATGTAGAGCGTATATTTACAATCACTAAACAACTGCATACCAAAAATATTTTTAGAACAAAATTGAAAAATTTTATATATAAAAAATTAATTTAAAAAAAAACCGCTCTAACGATTTTCGAAAAAATAATTTGAAAAATCAAGGGCTTTTTTATTTATAAAATGGCATTTAAATTTTTGAAGACAAACTTATTTTTCAGGTAAAATTTTGAATCTTAAATTAGTTTTTTTTTTAAATTATTTTAACTGTATTGAATGTAACCCCCTCCCAAAAAAATTGAAAAATGAAGGTTCCCCGAAATCTTCTTATTTGTTGTGCGTATACATATTTGGCATTTCTGAAATAATTTATTATAAATAACTTACAGTTAAAATACTATTTTACAATGGAATTATCCCTATAATATGCATAGCATAACATAAGATGCAAAAAACGGGAAGAGACGAAGAGACATACGTATGAAACTATAATTTACATGAAAACTTCATAAGGGCATTATGGCTTACCCGAGCCATAATGCCCTCACAGTATCTGCGCCATATTACACAAAAAACATTAATTCACAACACATTACAAAAAAACTAAGCTCTCTTTTCGTTTCAAAAATTTCCCGCTACACAACAAAACTCAAACTGTATTCTGCATTACACTCTTTACACCGAACACCTGCGTTATATACTAACCGAGAAAAACGAATCCAAACACAAAACAAAATTATAAAAACACGAGCAAACTGTAAATTTTGTTTGTATTCTTTTTTTGTCCAGCGAAATTCGTCGTATCGACTAACAATGTTTACAGGGCACGTGTTCGGCAGAGACTGAAGTTTTTGCATTGTTTTTATTTTAGTTAGAATTTTAAAAGTATGATATTTGCGAGGTGCGCCATAATGCCCGAACTTACCCTATATATCATTTGTAAGACCAATATTGGAATATGGCTGCATAATATGGGCTCCCTTTTATTCAGTCCATATAAACAGAATAGAAGGAGTACAAAGAAGGTTCATGCGCTTCTGCCTCCGTTTCTTCCCATGGTCCAATAGGCTCGAATTTCCACCGTAAAATCATAGGCTCACGCTCATAAATCTTCCATCGCTTTCTAAACACAGAGAGTACATTCAGCTGTGCTTTATTATAAAATTAATCAATGGGCCAGTCATATCACCATCAATTTTGGAACAATTAAACTTTATTTATAGCCGTACAAGTATTAGAAGACAAGTTCCTTTACGTCCTATATCAAGCAGATCGAACTATGGTAAAAACAGTCCCCTCAACCAATTGATTTCAGTTTACAACAAGTATTACTTTTTGGTATATTCCGTAAGCGATGATTTTAAAAGTAAAACATTTAAAGTAAATTTTTTCAATACTTCAGTTTTTTTTTTTTTTTGCAAATTAATTAAAGTATTGTATCTAAATCTATAAATCTAAGAATAAATGTTATATTAGTCTTAAGTTCTAACGTTAGTTTGTTTAACGAATTCAATAAATAAATAAACTTTGTTTTCCATATCAGTCCTTCCTCCTTAGAAATCTCTAAAACTCGTTTTAAGTTTTGTATTCATTAAAAACTAATGTGTGGGCCTTTGGACCCAAGCCTAAGCATATTCTAAATTTTTGAATTTCAAATTAACTATAAAAGCCCAATTAATTGGTGGTATGTTGATATATAATCTTCCCTTCTTTTCAAGGTCACAAACACGCTGATAAATTTTTACCCTAAAAATGCTTTTAAATGTATATATACCTATACCTATATATTGGTCCTCTGTTGACCTCACCAAAAACAAATCTTTTAAGAGAAAGTAAGATTTGCATTAAGCTCTTTTATAGGAAATGCGTGAATTTGTCTCTATTTTTAGATTTAGAAACTACGTTTCGGACAGTTTAAGACAAGTCAAAGTGGACAGAATAAACTTATTCTTATTTGTATTAATGACCTTTTACCTAAAAATTCTTATCCACTAAATTGTTTCGTTGACGACAATACCATCAGCTTTTCGTTTTTCGAATCACAACCTTGTCCTTTCGAGGTGGACTATGAACGGCAGCGCATGATAAGCTCATTGAATTTAGACCTTGGAAGCATTTTCAAATGGCGCAAAAGCGTATCCCTCTCCTAACGCAATTATATATGGGTGGCACTTGCATTGAAGATACTAGACACTAGACAGCCTTTTTTTCTGAAGGGATCAAAGATTTGAAGTAGCCAAAAACACTGCTAAGTGTTAAGGTTTTCTCTGACGATGCAAGAAGTTTTTCTACCCATTCTGATCTGGGCATAATTTATAACGCCTTTATTCGTCCGAAAATCTAGTACAATTCCTAAGGTATTCTAGTCTTTAGTCTCCACGAGGACAAAATTTAAAAAAAGTGAATTATAGGCGGCCGTTTTCAAACATGTATTATATTTTATTTTATGCAAGTGAATTCCTTTACAGACAGTTAGATAGAAGCTTATCATCTTTAAAGTTCGTATCGAATCTTTTTTTGCTTGCCGATAAAAAACCTTAATGAATCGTTAATCTTCTTCTCTCATCTGTTCGCTGGTTCTTTTTTAAAACTTTGTTAGCACTTAAAATTCATAAATTAATCGACATTTTTTTTAATTGATACTATTTTTAAATTTTATTTTATGTTTATCGGAACTAAACAAAAATTATACAACCTGTTTGTTTTTTTTTCTGTGAAACAGTTAATTTCCTGCATTTTTATTCAAAGAATATACATCATGACAAAAATTTGCAATATCCATCGAATAATTTGTTCACAAACAAAAGAAACATAACCTTCCGATTAAGCCATAGGAATTCAATTTGACCTTATATAATAAAGTTCTATAAATCTTAAGTGAATTCATTAATTTATCATCTCCAAAAATATAACCACAATATTGAGGTAAGTTTTGGAACTTTTGTTGACATTAATTTCTTGCTGCAGTATATTCACAGTAGCATGTTTTAGAATAAATTATTAAAAATTTAACTTTATCGTTTTGGCATTCAAAATGTAAATTGGTATAACTCTATTAGAATTTTTCTGATTTCAGTTTTTAAAGAAAGGTGGTATTTTTTCCAACATAAAAAAACTTCTTAACATTTAAACAATTTTAACTCTTCAATGACTGCTGGTTTTATGCAGAAACCTTAGTCCTTATTCCCATGTAATAAGAATGTTAATTAAATTTAATTATTCAATAAAAATAATTCAAGCATAAAGAATTGAGGCAATGTTAAACAAATCAACGCAACGTCCTTTTGATATTTCATAATGTTAACGTTTTTTTTGTTCTGTATAGGTTTTGGTAGTGTTTGCAGTATTTTTTTATTTAGGTTTTAATTTCACTGTCAACAGAATATTTTCAGAAGTCTTCCAAAACATAATTGCTATTGTCATGATGGCCAGTTAAAGGTTTATCTGCATAAACACGGTCTTTCGTGTAGCCCCACAAAGAAAGTCCAGCGGTGTCAAATGGCATGATCTTGGTGGCCGGTTGATATTGCCACGACGAGAAATTACGTTGACAGGAAATGTCTCTTGTAATAAAACCATATTCGCTCGAGTTGTGTTGCATTTGGCACCGTCTTGTTTAAACCACATATTCTCCAAGTGTATTCTTTAAAAAAGTCGGTTATCATACGACCATAACCAAAAATACTCCATTACTAAGATCGGAATCTTTCGTACGTTTCACTCTCCAAAACCCGTTTGTTTACATTGTTGTATTTGTAATTTTGACAATTAGTCCATGAATAGATATGAGCACAAACAAAAAAAAAACAATGCCGTGGGCTAGCGGCACTTTGCACAGCAAAAACAAAATGGGGTGGTTAATAAGTTTTTTCAGGTTTTTCTTTTTACTTTTTTTCGATGAAAAAGTCAGTTTTAAGCTTTAACTTTGCAGTAATTTTGTTGATAGCGAACCAATGTAAATTTTTGTCTTGAAAAAAGCATGTTCAACATCAGTTTATTATAATTAATTTACTAATTTACTAATTTACTAATTACTACAAATTTCTTTAAATTTCATAATTAACCTTGAATTATTGTATCAAAGATGCGTTCGAAGAACCATCAAGTTAAGGGTGCGAGCGCAATTTTTTTATTGAATTCTAATAAATTTTCGTTAATGAACTTCCCAAATATTTTTTTTGCAAGTAATAAAAATCTGTATAAATTTAACCAATCCAAGTGTATTTATAGTTTGTTTTTAATGATTTAAGCTTGCAAATATTTTTCAATTCGATTTTGATTAATAAATATTAAATTTAAAAAAAGAGTTATAATCGAAAAATACCTTATCCATAACATTCTTAATTGATGGAAGCATACATGTATTCGCTATCAAAAAAAACTAAGCATCAAAGGAACACCAATGTTTTAAAAAAATAATCAGAACGATTATAGCGAACCTGTTGAATAAAATAAATGCAGAGCAAATAAAATGAAAATTTTGACATATATCACAAAATGAAAACGTCTTAAAATCATTCTGAATTCATGCACAACTCATTCAATAGATCATGTAATCGACATGAATGTTTATTGTTGACGTACAGAAGTTTTTTTTAGTGAATTCCCACAGTTTAACGCAAAATACAATTTTCATTCATTCCTTAAAAATGTTAAGTTACCAAAGTTTAAGTTTACTAATTATTGTTTGAAAGGGTATGTTTAGTAAAAGTGCTGCTAATAATGAACAAAATTAATGAGTTTTACGTACATGTTCTTGTTTTAATTAATATAATGAATACTTCCATAGATTACATTTTATAAATGCAGAACATAGAAGAAAATATACATAAACAATAGTTTTCAGATATAAAGCAGAAGTTAGTGTAGAAAAATATTTTTGAGAAAGCCAATAATATTAAAATTTCCGCTTCAGCTAACCTTCATCAACTTTTTAGAAACAAAATTAGCATCAATAGCAGCATTTAGTTGGTATTGTGTGTAACCATATTGCCTATTTCTATTCCTTAAAGATGCTTTACAAAGCAACTTATTTTTAAAACATGGTTCCCTCAAATTTGTATTCTAAAATCTAACTACAAACAAAATTCGAACTCTAACATAGTCCCTCAAAAAGAAATTTTCAGGAATATTTCTGCAACAAACAAAACTAAAATTTGGTCTTGCAATTATCGAACTGCTTAAATGATGAAAATACTACTCTGAGGAATCTGAACTAGCTAAAGTTGGCAATGGAACTTCACAAGTATGCTTCTCGTAGCATTTTCTGTACAAAAAAATACGGAGGCACCCGCCTATTGTTTCCACCTGAACTTCTAACGTTGCCAAAAAAATGCTCTAAGCAAACTACAGCTGAAAAAATTGTCTGTTTTGTTGTTTTAAAAAGTATTGAGTTACACTTTTGTCCATTTCCAATTATACTTAACCAGTTGCAGCGCATATTGCGTTCGCAAATAATTTAAGTAAACAAAAAACAGCACTAATAAATCATTAAATATGTATTTGGTCAATCTTATTTTATTTAATATACATTTACAACATTTATTTCGATTGAAATTAAAAAGCTATACAAATCTTCCAATTTAAGACCATGTCAGCACTTCAGATTCTGTTGGTTAGGATTGTTTAGTTTTTGAACGAGGCCATGAAACATACAAAATGAAGCATTTAGATGGGGCTGATTACTATAATGAAGCGTTTTGATGGGCTGTAAGACTAAATGTGAGAATGTGTTTGGTTTTTTGCATCATTTCACGCACACTTTCCCACATTTAGTGTGTAGTTAGCTTGTAGGCAAACCGAAATGTCAGTCTGAGATTCCGATCTTGGTAATGGAGTATTTTTGACCATAACGCTCCGAATTGACGATGACAGTCGTTCCATCGTCGTTTTTAAAGAAGTAAGGTCCAGTAATGGGCTCTCTGCAACTACTTGAGGATTCTCAGAACCCCAAATACGATAATTTTGTTTACTTATGTACATACCAACCGAGTGAGAAATGTGCTTCGTCGCTGAAGAAAATTTTGTTTGAAAAAACGCCGCCCATCGGCTGTTGTTCAAGCTCCCATTCGACGTGTCTACGACGCACAGGTAGCTCCAAATGCGCTATAATTTGACGTAAGACACTTCTAATTTCTGAGAACGACGAGGAATCGACACATTCGGGTCTTTGGCAACACTTTCACTTACAGCAACGATATTTTCAGTGGTATGCATTGTGCGATAGTTAAGCGATCCATTTTTTTAAATGTCAGACTTTTAACTGAAAAAAAAAATGTTTAACAACTTAGTTTGACAGATGTCGATAACCCGTAACAATTATACAACATACAGAACGCGAGAAAGTAAGTTATTACAATTTTTAGTGAAAATGAAGGACGCGTGTTCTATTATGATATTGCGAAACTCCTTCTAGACAAGAGTCTAAAAGATTACAAACCTACTGAGTGGATTTGAAAATGGTTAATTTTTTACTTGGTCAGCTAAGTGGATACACGAAATACCCTTGCTTCATTTGTATGTGGGACAGTAGAGCAAAGCAACTTCATTGGGGACAAAATGTTGGGCCTGTAAGAAATTATTCAACTGTCGGTAAAGCCAATGTAATAAGGTGTTGGTGAGCAGAAACAAAATCATACTTCTGCAGTTACATATTAAGTTAAGAATGATAAAGCAATTTGTAAAAGCCTTGGACAAGGAAGGAGATTGTTTTAATTACAATTTTAGAAAATTTTCGAAGCTTTATATTGAAAAGTTGAAAGGTAGAAAATTTGATGGTCCTCAAATGTGGCAATTGATAAAAGACACAGGTTTTATTAAAGTTATGACTGTTTCGATAAGTGAGGCTTGGAAAAGTTTTGTGTAAAAAGCACCAAATTATGAGGAAATTGTACAAAATATGCTGACCAATTTTCAGACTCTAGGAGCAGATATGAGTATCAACTTACAATACCTCCGCAATCATTTGGATACATTTCGGATAATCTAAGAAATTATAGTGAAAACAAGGAAGAGCGGTTCCCCCAGGATCTTAAAGTGATGGAGATAAGGTATCGATAAGGTCGATGAGATTGTCACATGATGACAGATTATTGCTGGTCTTTAAAAAGAGATTGCCCCCTGAACAGTTATAAAAGAAGAGCCCAAAAAAGGTGTTTTATGGAAATATAACTTAAGTTTTGGACATTTTCCTCTCTATTTCCTTAGATATATCATCATTTTTCAAAACAAAACTGACATTACAAATAAATCTATTATTTTTTGATTTTTGCCATTAAAATAAAAATAAGGATTTAAAAAAAAAAATGAGAGCAAGTCTTACAAAATCATTAATAGTTTCATGAATTGTTAGCATAAATATATCCAAAATCAATCTTATATCTGGAGCAACAAAACCACTGTAGACCAGTGTAATATTTTGTATTAAATGAAAAAAATATAATTTTATTTACTACCGAGATATTAGAGTCAAAAATCAATATTTCTATCTGTTTTTAAAAGTATACATATGTATATCGAAAGTTTTAATTCTTAAAAAGGTGGCGAATTAGATTTTTTTACTGTCACCAAATGTTTAAAACAAAATTAGTATGAGGCCCATATCTCTTACTTTCATTTCAATTTTTCTAAAAACTAAACCAGATGTCAAAAACTTTATTAATAACATAATGTGTATCTTAACCTTAAACTTACATATTTCAAGGGCTAAAGTGACAACTTTTATTATATTTAATTTATTTTAGAACACTGCTGTCCAGCAAGATATGGTCTAACTATTTAATTTGCACGACTCCCTACATATAAAAAGCATTCCAAAATTCCAACAGTTTTCTAAATATGCTTAAAAGCTAAAACACAATCGTTTTGAGGGTTTTTTTGTGCATTTAACGCAGAAATATTAGCAAAAATCCATAAATTGAGAAAGTTTGCCAGAAAAATGACTATTTATTGAACCTTTTGAACATATTTTGATCTTAAAGAGGTTCCGCAAAACTTAAAAATATTTAGTTCTTGAATTTAAGGAAATTGGTGCATTTTAATACAATAAATAATAATACAAATACAATGTTTCTAAAAATTTAATAAAAACAAATTATGGTAATCAAATAAGTTGGGAAGAAACTTTTGTGTGGCACTCACAAATAACACGTTGCAGAATCTCTTTTCACTTCAGTTATCGAAATATTCAAAGCTTTTATATTAAATCAGAAGATATGAAGTGTTCATTATGTTTTTTATTAGTTTATCGAAGGTGTCACTATTGCTGTTTTTGGAAATTTGTATCCTTGAAATTCGTGTTTAAATCTAAGTTCTAGAGCATCAAAAGCAAATTCACTTCAAAAAGTAGATTTTTTTTAATTTTTTAAGATCTTAAAAGTTTTTGTAAGAAAAAAAATACTTTAAAAAACCCCTACACTATTTTATGCGACTTAATTTCGAATTGGTTATCTCTTTTCAAGATTACTTCTTAAGATCATAAATATTTGATCTTTTTCTCAGAAAAGATCTTATGAAAATAATTTAAAGCATTACTAAAGTTTTTCCAAATTGAAAATAAAAATGTTCTTTTTGGTGAATATCGTTAAATTCTTTAGATGAAATCTTTACTTATATAACTTAACTGTATAAGCTTTATGGCTCACGAGATATCGTGAATCGAACATCAATTTTTACCAGTTTTGCGTACTATTTTGAGTAAATTTCAATTTTTATGAAAGCAACTGCCTGTCGAATTTTTACAAAAATTGCTAAATTTCGAACACAATATTTTCTATGAGATGAAAAAAATACTTAAGTCGAAAATCAATTTTTACGAACTTTTAGTATTGTTTTTGTTAGGTTTTTATTATTTGTAAAAAAAATGTCACCGATTTTTCTCAAAACTTTATTCTTCTTTACATACAATTATTTTAGAGATAAAATCGTTTTTTGTTTATAAAATATTCGGGGTGAAAATTATTACTTTTTAGTTTAGTATCAAGTCACAATATATAATATAACATTTAATTCAAGCCGCTAGCGTTACTGGTTCGTAAGATATTTTGGATTAACCAAAATTTTCACTTTCTTTTTTAAATTGCTATGCTAAAAAAAAACAGCCACTCAATTTTTTTGAATATTATATGTATTACAAAATTTATTTGAAGTCGATATCTCCACTGGTTCTTGAGATATTGACCGATTACAATAACTTCCTATGTGTAGTTAATATAAGGGGGCCATATCCATGAACGCAATACGATAAGTTTTGAACTCAAGAAAATTAATACGAAAATTACATAAAATAATCTCCCGGGGGGGTCATGACCTCTACGACCCCCTTCCCTCTTTTATCCGCCATTGACCAGAACTTATAGTTACATACAATTTGAACCATTTTTGTGGGCGTGTAATGTGAGGGATGGTCCCCTCACTACAGTTTTTATGCTGAATTCGAACGGCTAATTTCAGAAAGCACTTTTCATAACAAGAATTATTCTTGGAGCATTTGTCAATTCCTTGCAAGAGGCAATACCCGTGAAAAAAAAGTTTAGGTGGCACAGACAGGGATGGAACCCAAGACCTCTCGAATAAGTATGTATTATGTTGATTTCGATGCAATTGAATATGATCTTTTATTCCAAAATAATGAAATTCAAACTTTTTTGATTAGGTATAACCCGACGTGATATATAACCTGACGTGATCCATTAATTTTGATATCGAATTTGAATTAATGCCATCAAAACCCATTGGAAAAGTGTAATTGTATTTGCCAGGAAGAAAACCTTGCCGAACAGATGCCTTTGATAACAAAAATTTAGTCTCTTCACTGAAATGCTAAACCTTTTCTTACAAACTGAAAACCACAAACAGAAATGTTAAGTCATTTTTAATATTGAGTTCTAAATTTGCATAGATCTAAAATTTGGCCTGTTTCAGTTATAGCGCAAGTCATAATACTGTCAATAGGTACACATTTTATTTAAAATCATTAACTGGTTATTTCCTGTAACTTCCAACTACAACTTCATATGTCTTAAGTTTCCATAAGACAGTTTTGAATTATGTAATCAAAATCTTTTTTTATACCACTCGTGCTCTTGGCCGAAACTTAATTATAACTTAGTTAAATAATTAGTACACCAGTTAAATTATCAAAAACCTTTGTAAACAAACTATGTATCATACATTAAGTTCTTAATCACGGATACAACTATAAAATCATTTTATATTGGTTGATTAGGTATTTATAACTAAAATCATAGAAGATACGATAGATAACAAATTATATCCCAAGAATGAAGAAAATTACTTCCGTATTTCAGGCTGTATCCTGTCTAATTGTATCAAAATACAATTAAACAATTTGGAATTATTGAAACATAACATTTTTAACATTCACGAGTTAAAAAATTGTTAACCTTAACCTGCTAATACTAAACCTTGCTTAACTTAGCAAAACCAAACCAAACCAATTTTCTTTTATTTACCAAAAAACTAGACGAGAATTTCAAACTATTATTTATAATTTTATTTTTCTATAAACATGATTAATTTTTAAAGCAAACTAAAACAAATTTGTGCAGACAAGCAGGCAGGCATAAGAAAGAACTGTTGAACTCAATTTTGTTCGTTCAAATATGATTGAAATCGGAATAAGAATATTTTTACAAACTATCCCAAGTACAACTGAAATTCAACTTAAAAAACAATTAAAACATAATATTTTGATAAGCCTTAACGACCTTAGAAATAGTTAATATATTTTAATATGACGTCAAAATGTCTTCCTCCATAAAGCTTATAAATTAGTAAAAATCATAAAAAAGGTCACCAAAAAGAAGATTATATACACAATATAATCAAATTCGGATAAGTATTTTATACATGCACTACGAACAAAATAAAATTTTTTTTTAAATTTATGTTAACGGTAGTTGTATATTAATTATATTATAAAAATAAACAACAATTAGTTATACCTATCATTTCCAGAATCACAATATATGTATATTTGTACTTCCTTGCTAATTCTTACAACACATAAATTAGTTTACACAATGTCAAAATAACCAGTTTAAGCGTAAAGTTGTAAAATAAACTTGTAACCATAAAACTTCATTATTTATTCTTGTTCTTTTTTTAATTTTAGAAAGGCAATCATTCCTGAATTCTAAAATTCTACAAAAATCAAAAAATCAAACAAAACGAACAAAAACCTTATTTAATTTTCATTTACTAGTATCCACGTGCAAAAATTCTTTTAAAATATTTAAAATTATTTAAAGCCCAACAAAATTCTCGTATAATAAACCCATATGGAAAATTTTAACTCCCATTCACTTAATTCTTCGTCTTTAATGAAACGAAACGTACAAATACCTTGGAATTTCAACAAACTTATGTTTCTCTTAATTTCACAATTTTAGTTTTTTTTCAAAAAATACCAGAAGAATATACAAAAAAATATCTTTAATTACCAATTCCTGATATACTATCTATCTTATTTTAATCAATATTATTGCGGAAGAACAAAATGGATAGATTCTTAATTATTTAAATAACCCTAACCACACACTTCTATCACAAAATAAGCTCTCCATTCGCCAAAATAAAAATAAAACAACAACAACAACAAAAAAACCTATCTAAAGAAACAAGTCTTAGAGTCTTTAAGTTTAAGAAGTATCTATAGAATTTAATTTTTCAGAATTAGCAAAAATGAAGGAAAAAAATATCTAACCGCAAAGTGCCGGATAGAAGAAAACTTAAATTTCGTCATCCATGCGAATTAAATCGGATGCAATAACCGATTAAGGTTTTTCTTCATTCCTAAACATCAAACTAAGTACTCCATAGATCAGAGAGTACGTAGCTTATTTTTAATAATTTCCTGCATGCACATAGCACAGGGGCCAAACATAGTTCGTTGTAGTTGGTTCGACCTAATCACACCTAAAAAAGCCCGTTTGGTCGACCCATTGTTGAATGATGTTGATTGCCGGTGTGTTTATTAATGAAATTCTATTCAAGACAACACAACACTAAGAAAACGCTTGTTAATTTTTTCAAATTATCCATAAAATTATCCACACACATTCAAAACAAAAAAGTATCTAAGGCCCAGTAACCAAACCAAAGCAAACCATACCATCAACCATATCTTATCTACCATACTAACAACCTCAAGATGATGAAGAAGAAGAAGAAGAAACGCAATTGAGGACTAAACATAGGTTTACAAATTTGAATCTGAAGGTAAACCATCAAAATACCGCAATACAAATAGAAATATACAACAATTTAAACTTGAACCATCTCCGAAGCTTCAAGTATTACTTTTTTCCGCATTAAGTGGGGACAAGAGGGCTATCATATGCTCGATGAGTGACTCCCAAAGCCCCCAAAAAAAAAAAAAAACCAAACCAAAATCTAGGCACTACCGCTCTAACTCTATCCGCTCTAAACCTAAGCTACTATAGGTACCTAACCTACGATCGTTGTTGTTGTTGTTGTTTCTGTTAATTTTGCCTTTGCTTTAGCCTTTTCTGTTGCTGTTGCTGTTGCTGTTGCTGACGAAGATAATAATGATGAATTTATTCAGCATTTTCTATGCTGGATTGTCTATTTGGATTTTGATTTGAATTCGTTAGAGATACTTAGATAGATATTGTTGGTTTAGCGAGATAGATAGTTCGGTAAATCGGTGTGTTGTGCTGTTTTGTCACTTGTATCGATTCTTTTTTCAGATACACTTCATCAGAGTTCGCTGTGCCAATCGCACACAGATACTTTACGACTACGACAATCACAGACCATCAGAAAGAAAAGTATCTCAACATTTATATACAACATACAACATAAAGATAATACCAACTTATAAGTTTGCGTGTAAGTTTTTCTTTTTTCATATTTTTTTTTTCTCAAATATAATTTGAATTTTAAAAACCATTCAGGACTTAAAACTTAAGTGTTCTTTAGAAAACTGTCGAGTTATCGGTTGTCGTTCAAATCGAATAGATGTCGAACTAAAAGAAAAAGGGTTCCATTCTTAAACCATATTCAAAACCTTGTGGTGTAGTTTTGTGATTTTGAATAAATTTTTTGAGAAACAAATTTTTATTTTGGTGGCAACAAAAATAAGTGTTTTATCAATGCAAAAGTGGATATTACTTTAAAAAAAAAGCATAAATAATAAGAATTTGAAAAAGGATTTGTGAACCCAACGAAGAGGATTTAAAGAAAAATAAAAAATAAAATCGAAAAGGATTAAAAACAAAAATAATAAAAGACGTTTGAATTTTCCTTGCTGAGTATAAATTTAGCGAGGACAATTTCTTTAAAAATATTTTACAAACGGTTGTGTTAGTTTTGAAATTTTTAAATTTTTTAAATACTATTTTTTATTATTATTTTCAAAGTGAGTATATAAAGTTTTTAAAAGAATTTGAATTTCTTTATTAAATACATTTTGTGAATTTTTACAATTTATTTATTTTTGTGGATTTTAACGTTGAATTTAACGAATACAAATTTTTTTTACCAAAGTAGAATTTATACGTCCTTTCCTTTTTGGTCTAAGTTTTTAAGAAATGTCGGAATAAATATGTTATAGCTTGAATGTGTGGTTAAATTGGTTTGAATAATATCAAACTTTTGAAAATTCAAAACATTTAAGGGAAGCACATAAAGAATTACATATTTGACCAAAGTTTCATCTACAAAATTTAGATAGGTCATTGAAAATTTATTTGATTATGAATTCCTGCTCTTGACTTTTTTTTGAAAAGTACCATTTTCTTTTCTAAATAAGACAACATTTCCCCTAAAGCTTAACTCATAGTTATGGTTTCGGGACTTTCTTTACCCATAAAGTTAAGTCTTAAAAGTACAGTATTTTCCAACTGATAATATTTCTTTTATATATGAATTCAAAAACTTGGTACAGTTTTCAATTTAAAAATTTTATTTTGTTTTTATTTATATATTTGAAAACTCCCATTATTTGAGAGCTCTTTAGAATTTAAAATTAAAGAAAAAATAATTATGTTAATTTTCATAATTCATTTTTTGTTTTCCAAACTATTCATTAGGGCATTTTTAATATTCTAAAAATGTTTCAAAAACATCAATTATCTTCAATTGTTATAACTTTTGATAATATTGTGCTATGCACAAATTTTCAATCAAAACAATTTTATTTTTAAGTCTATCATAATTTATGAGAAGTTGAAAAACTTTAGCCTCTAATTAATTATGATTTTTATAATTAATCTAAGATTTCCTATGCTACGATTTCTTTTGTTTCTTAAAACTGATGTTATTTCAAAAAATATTTGAATTTATTCCTTTTCTTTTTTTTTTTTGAATTCATATTTCCGTATTTTGTCGGCTTTGTGGTTTAATTTTGTTGTTTTTGTTGTTGTTTCTTCTATAATCTCCTTGAAAATTAAATTAATACTTTTATTTATTCAAAAAAAATTAAGATACACAAAAACAAGTTTCTTTTATATAATTATTTGTTTCTTTTTGTTGGTTTTTCTCTCAATCAATTATTATTTTTGTTTCTATTGTTTGGGGGTTTTGCACAAAATTTAGTTCTTCTAACTGTTCTTGAATTTGTTTCATAATAGGTACCCTATCACTACATAGTATAAAACAAAGTCGCTTTTTCTGTCATGTATGTTGTATGTCCCTATGAACGCTTAAATCTTTAAAACTACGCAACGGATTTTGATGCGGTTTTTTTTAATAGATAGAGTAACTCATGAGGAAGGTTTTTATGTATAATATCATCCATTAAATAGTGGACAAATACTGTTATTTTTGAGGTTTCTAATGTGATGTCGCAAATAATTACATTTTTTCCGCTTACATTGCAAACGCAGGCTGAATCCTACGAGATTTATCAAAATAATAATGTACTAAGTATTGTACACAATGAAAAGGTCTACAGAAAACTCCGCGATGGTATATGTCTATCTCTTATGGATATCAAACAATAACATTTTTTTGTCATTTACTTTTTACGACAAATAATGACTAATATTCGAAGCGATTTTAACCAATACAGCATTAATCCTTATCCAATTAAATACCTTAAATACATTGTTGATTTAATATAGATCTATTTGGCCTTTTACAGCATCTGATTTAAATCAATATTTTTGAAGATGTACAGATTTAAAAATTGCGGAACGTAGCGTTTACGGCGACGCGGCGCGGCGGCAGCGTGCCTATAAATAGCGCGTCGGAGGCCGCGGATTTCCTTATAGCACATTGAATTTAGCAGCGATCGGACGCGTTATCGGAGTTTTGTAGCGAGGAAAATAACAATCAACGGAACGTGAGGCTCGACTCAGTCAGCTTCGGGATAATTATAGAGCTGAGAGAGAGAGAGAATCTTCAGCAGAGCGTGAGATTAGCCGCCGTCGGGATCGAGATAGGCATACAGTGCAGAGGGACAGAGAATTGTGTATAAAAGATATTCCAAAGATAAGGAAAGGGGAATTGTTTTAAGTACTCCAAAAACGCGTGCGGGCTACGGCCAGTAAATGAATAAATCAAATCTACTGGATTGATTTTATCATTTTTTCAGTGAGTTACATATTTTAAACCCGTGCAAAGCCGGAGCGGGCCGCTATGTTTTTTTATAAACAACGTTCACAGTTTTTCTGTAGCGTATTTAGTATATCAGCATTGCACCCGTGCGAAGCCGGGGCGGGTCGCTAGTATTAGATAAAGTTTGGCACGTGTATTCCATTAATAATAATAATTATTTGATGAATAGAATAAATATTGAATAAAATTAAAATCTAAAAATAAGATCACTTCAAAATTCTAAACAATATTTTTAAATATTAACTAGTTTACTTTTGTTGTTCCAATTCGTTGTTACTAAGAACAAAACATATTTTAAATATAGGGTGATTCATATTATGTAGGTAATTCTTAAAAAAAAAAAAAGAAGTGATTTATTAGCTGACTATTTTAAATCAAGAAACTTGTTATAAAATTTTAAATAATATACATATATGTATGTATTTATGATAGGAACTTAAACATAACATATAATTTGAATTTCACAATTATTGAAATATTTCGTTTTGTATAATAATAATTTTATTCATGATAATTTTGTTACTTTAAATTAAGAACAAAACTTAGAATTTGTTGCTTTCTAAATTTGACAGAAAGATAATATAATGGCCTCCCATAAATATTAATATCAATTAAATTATAGTAACATTAACAGAATTTTTGTTTTTGTTTTGTTTGGGTTTGCGCTTGCGTTAGAATTAAAAAAAAATTGAACATTTCTGAATCACTATTCTTAAAAATAGATATAAATATTTATTATTATTATAAAATACATATTTTATAAAAGTATTGGTTTGTAAAAAATACAAAATTCCCAGAAATTTGGGAGAAAAAGAATAGCGTCAGACTTCGATTAAGATATTTGACCATCTTTAAGTTAAGATTGTCTTTCATATGATGTGATTTTATATGTATTTTGTTTACAAATTTATTATAATTTGATGTTAGCATGCAACTTAAAGTCAAATTATTGTAAACAAATTAAAAATTTGTATGTTCATAGCCAAAAGGTATATATTTTAGTTTTCTGATAAATCTGGTTTAACCATCAGCATGCAAGTAAAATAGACAGTATATATACTTATTCAAGTTTAAGAGTGTTTGGAAAAATACCATCAAAATAATAATAAATAATACTTTTAAGTGGTTATATTATTGAATGGATACAATTTCCTATAAGATAAAAATAACACTATTTGACCGACCTTGACGTGGTAGTAAAGTTTTATATATTATTCTTATAAAATGAATCTTTGTTTGTTGTATCATTAACAGAAGCAATTATCTCATAGAAAGGTTTTTAGGGAATCTAAAATTTGAACTAAGAACACATTCTTTCCATTTTCAGTTTTTGAACATTTTAATTTATAATTTGTACAAAATTTTCCAATCAAATAATTTGGTCAAAATGCCTCCTGTTATCATAATTTTCGTTTTATAGTTCATTTCAACAGGTTATTTTTTAAATATTATTCTAGAATAATAAAAATTGAGGAGACGGAAGAACCATTTAATAATTTTTTTTAAAGTTTAATTTAAAATATGTTTGGAATTATTGTACAGAAATTCGAATACGCTGTGAGAACAGCAGTTTTAAGTTAAAAGAAATAGCTAAAGTATTTTGAACTTCTAGAATTGAACTATTTTTACTTTGTTCACAGTATAAAGTGCATGTTCTTATTTCTTTTGTTCATTATTATAAACAACTAGAAGCTAATCTTAAAATTTAAGTTAAAATTTAAAATAATAAAAGAACTCTAAATTCTTGTAAAAGTTTGTATAAAGAAAAGCCAATACTAAAACAAAGTGTTCGAACACCCATGCGATGAAATAGTAGAAGATTTACAAAGTACAAAATATCGTGTTAAGCGTTTTTATTGATTCTTGATTTTTGTCTTTTTGAAATATCATTAAACTTTTAATGCAAACAAAAATCGAATTGTCAAATACGAATAGTTACTCAAGATTTTACATGCAGAAGCTATCATCTTCTAACTTTTTACGACATCATTCTTAATAAAACATTAGTTTTACTTTTCGATTTCGATAGAATGATTGACTTCAACTTTTATCAAATTCATAAAGTTACATAAATCATCGAGTTTTCTAAGTCAACCATATCAAACTAAATGTAATGAATTATGATCATCAAAATTTTTATAAAGCCTCTGATAGGTCTTTTCTTTTGATAGAAAAATACTAATTCTTCTAAAATTTTTTTTTCTGAACTATGGTTCCAAGGTGTCTCAAATATTTTATTGATTCTTGAATAATTTACAAACTAGTTTTATGAAACAAAAAAAAAACAAGTTCTAAAGGGGTTTCAAGTTTTTCACAAACTTCAACCATTTTTAGTTTATATCTTATAGTTAGCATATATTTGATTTATATCTAACCCGAAAACCTCTTAAAACTAGTTTTTCAATTAAATTAGTTTTGAAGCAGGTCAATAATATGCCTTTAAGCTTTACTATCCTAAAAATGTAACTTCTGTGTTTCTTTCATACCTGTTTTTTGTTTGAATCTTTGTTTAAGGAACTATTAACACTTCAAAGTATTGGTAAACAGAACAACATGCTTTTATTATTAATGTCAATTTGATTTCGGCTTTCTTTTGAGTTCTTCTAGAAAGTTCCAGTATGTTGCAATGTTTAAAAATTGATAATATTGAACGCTTTTCTCTGAATTCTTATACTTATTACTTATTTTTTAAATTTCAAAACAAAATATACGATTTTTTGAGAATTTATGTTTTGATTATAAAATTAATTTAACGTCACATTAACAGTTGAAAAAAACTTCAATTATCGGAAAAACCATACAAAGTTTGTAATAGAATTTCGTAAGCTGCTTCCATTTTTCTACGATAATTCTTCCTAGTGCCTTTATTAGAAAAGTTCTTTCCTTGTATTCTAAACTGAAATATTATGGAGTCGAAACAATTTTTCAAAAA
This sequence comes from Eupeodes luniger, assembly GCA_951509635.1. NCBI lineage: Eukaryota > Metazoa > Arthropoda > Insecta > Diptera > Syrphidae > Eupeodes > Eupeodes luniger. Next base: position 231,028,699 of record OX608073.1, on the reverse strand, counting down.
TCGATCGTATCAGATAAAAACGCGGTTATTGAAATCTAAACATTCCAAAAATAAATCAGTTAATTTGAGTTCTGTGTAATTCCTAATGTTACATTTACGTTTCTACTTGTCATATACATATGTATAATTGTCAATAAAATATTTTAATATTTTTTGAATTATCAAAATTTAAATACCTGATTAACTCATTAAACATGTTCTTAGCACGTGTTAAAGAAAATTCTTTAAATTCCTTTATAAACTAACTAATATCCATATAGCAACACCTGTTGCCAACATTAAACCAATATAATCCCTAAGAATTAAAAATTTTGTTTCCTTAAAAATTTATTCAAACAAAAATCCAAAAAAAAAATACATACAACAATTCTTTTGATTTTTCCCAAAATAAATTCAACAATATCTTCCATGGTCACCTGGGTCATATAAAAGTTTCGATACCGGTCCGGTCTCCATTGATTTAAATATTTTATTCTGTTAGGTATGCGGGTATACAAAACGCGTTTCTGATGAAAAGATACAACAACACAACAAAATAGATACAAATATATCTTTTAATCATGAAATAGCCAAAAAGTTTTAAGAATACTCACCATCAAGCTTCAAGCGTCTTTATATTTTCGTGATGGTATGTTTAAAAGTTTGAATCTAAAATAAAAGAATAAATCATTTGATGGAAGCCTCGTTCATTGAGATCGACTTATGTGATGGTCATATGACTTTCTTTATATTTATTCGATTCGTTTCTTTCCTTTACTTTTTGGTTCTTTTTTGTTTTATTTGAGTTTGTGGTTTTGATTTTTAAATTTTTAATCAACCCAATACCCGTCGTCTGTCAAATTCAAGTATTCAAGGAGCATCATTCAAATATAGTCAAGCCATAGCCAAACGACGACGCGACGTGTCCGACGTGTTGAAAATCACTAAACGGTAAACGGATACAAAAATGGGCGCGTGCATGCAACTATTTGGTGATTGATGACGTCAAACTCGTTTATAGTTTGCCATCATAAAAGAATTTGAAATTTATCTCCACAAAAATCTGACTACTAGATCCTTAATTTTATTTATTTTTGATTTAGTATTTATAGCCTTCATAATCGTGCTGCTAAAATGTGAGAGGTTTCATCAGCGATTCAATATAATTCATATAAGAGAAAGAACAAACCGCAATAGATGGTCTTGTCAACCTTGATAAAACCAAACTCCTTAAAAACAAAAATTAGGAACCAAATATTTCAAGTTCTAGAACCAAAAACCAAATCAAATAACTTCATACGAGTATAACTAATTGGTTATTCAGATTTTTTCGTTGTCAATTTTAATATTTCCGCCTTTCGAAAGCTAAAATGTTTGTATAGATATGCACGAAAACTCCTCAATATTATAAAAATTATCATTCAATTATTTATTAGTATATAAAAATCGTGTATCAAAAACTTCCATTCAATTTGAATATAATTGATAATTAAAAAATAAAAAAAAACCACACAAAACTATTAAAAACAAAAATACCCACTTCCACTGAGGAGTTCCTTTTAGAAAAATCAAAATTAGTAATTAAAATATGAATAAAATGAATTCAACAATCAACAATAAATGCGACAGGCATAGCAAGTAATTTTTTTAGAGAGATTATAAAACTTAAACAGGTGATAATTTTTGTTTAAGAAAAAGAATGAAGAAATAATAAAACCATAAGATATTTTTAATTTATGTATAAAATTAACAAAATACTAAAATCTTTAAATTATGTAATTTAAAATTATAAGTGTGCCTTGCAGATAAACAGCCATTAGGTGATAAGCTCAAGAATCTTGTGATAAACCGTTTCGGTTTAAATATATTATAAGCTGGTTTTTTAACTATATGCTCGCAAACATTTTGCTTATGGAGTTGACGACAAAAATTTGAAACAAACATAACATTAATAGTTGTTGTATTTTGTTTCTGTTTAATTATTGAGATTTTCCTGATCTGAATGGAAATAAAACTTGTTAGAAGATTTTAATAATTTTTGTTTTAGTGTTAATGAATTAATTCTTAAGTGATTAAACATACAACAAAAAAAACATGTATAATTCTCTGATATTCTCTATAATAAAATAGCTTCATTTAAATATACTTACTTCCTTTAATACTATCATTATTTTTCTTTAGAATTATGTAAAGTTGAATTTTTAAGTTAAGGTATAGTTTAAAAGCTCTTACAATGTCAAGATTAATGATTATAGGTTTAAAGTTGAGTAAAATAGATTAAATTATGAATAATTTGTGTGATTTTAAGTGTTTGCAATAATTGTGATTGATTTAAAACAAAAGCATGACAAATTCAAAGGAGTAAATAAATAATATGATCGACAGTTTTCGGCTTTTAGAAGGGACGTAGTTCCGATATTCAATGTTGACTTGGCTATTTAAGAAAATGAAACAATCAAAAATTCCATATCTGAACTAGTCCTCATCTCTCTTAAAGAATTTCTTTTGGTTTTGTTTGTTTAGTTTTGACACAACTGAAACTTTGAATGGAGGAGTTTTTGACAGACTTCTCATGATAATTTACTAAGCAAACAAATAGCTGCAAGTTCTGCTATTCGCCTCAAAGCTTTATTACAATAGGTTAACAACAACATTGGCCACTATGTAATTCTTAAGTATTTAGAATCAATTCCAAATCACACAGACTACATCATCCCCCAACTGCAATTCGACAGAAGCTTTCAGATTTCTATACCTTCTAGATCTTCCTGGAAGATTAGTCAATCCACTTTTTTATACAGATGGATCAAAAACAAATAAAGTGGTTGGTGGAGGTTTGTACTCTGAAAGACTGAAGTTATGTCTCTCATTCCGCCTTCCCAATTATTGTAGGCGAAACTTTTGGCGAAAAGGAAGTCTTGTTCTTGCTTAAAGAAAACGTGATATCAGCATCTCATATCCGTATTTTCTCAAATAGTTAGGCCGCTATCAAATCTCTGGACTCTGTCTCTACAAACTCTATAATAGTCCATAACTGTCGGTCATCTCTTATGGAGATGGCTGAACAGTTTAATATTCGCCTTTGCTGGGTGCCGAGCCATAGAGACATTCCAGGAAATTGTAAGGCAGATGAACTCGCCAGAAATGGTACAGTACAACCCATTCTACCACGCTTGGCTAATGCTGGCATACCAATTGCTACATGTAAACTATTGGTAACGCAAGACGCTATGAAGAAGGCAAACATCAGGTGGAATAACATCAAAAAACATCTACCCTCTAATAGATTTAAAGCGCTCAAGGTGTTCTCAAATGACTTTTGTAGAAGTTGTATGGATGAGGAAGAGGAGGAAACAATTCTTCACCTCCTCTGTACATGCCCTGCTCTTGCGCAAAAACGATCTAAATGTCCTCAATCAGTCATTCACGTTTCGTAACAAACAAAATTTGTAATGGCAATACAGTTGTCAGCTGTCAAAGCGTTACAAAATAGAAAATAGATCTATTCGGGCGTTGAGCTCAAACTTACGATCACAAAGCTAAAGCTATCATTTTAGATTGCCTTATAAGAAAAAGTCCATTGTTACTATTCAATATGTCAAATTCGGCAAAAAGCTATTTTATTTACTTCACACAAACGACATATGTACGTAACCTTTTACGAATTTCTGAGTAATTTTGACGTTTTCCCTAACAAAATTAATTAAAAATCCCAAACAAAATTGTTAAAGATTCTGACAATTTATCGGTAGCTTTTCCTTTTTCTTTAGTTTTTAAAAAATAATAAACAGATATTGGATGAAGGAACAAATAGAGCTTCAAAGCGATTACAGAATCCTATGAAAAGGTTGCGGAGGTAATTATTGGAGTTTCAACAGAAAATAAAATAAATTAAGAAGCTTAACAGTCCTTCGAGAACAAGAGTCTAGTGACTTACAACTCTCAACCGTTCCTGTGTGTGCGAGTCATGTGATGGATGGAAAGGACATACACTTTTATGCCAAATCCGGACGCTAATTTGAGTGCTTTGTAGTAAATAATAAATTAGACAAGATTCTAAAGTACTCAAACTATTGAATAACAATATTCAGTGAGGAAATGAAAGTCTCCATTGCGTAGCCTGATAGTCTAGAAAAATATTTATTATTTCACAAAATTGGAAAAAATATCATTATTTTTTCCGAAATTTAAAAAAAAAAATAACTTGTACAACTTCCTTTCACTAAAATTTGTATTTTTTTTTTAAATGTATATTCATTATGCGTAAAGTTTTATTTTATTCGTTCATTTATGACATTTTGGTTTGGTTAGCTTGCTTCCGCCTGTTCTACATATTTGCGCCATTATCAAGGAACTTGTTTTCGCTGGATTTTGCTGTTCTTGAGATTTTAGTTTTTTTTTTTGGATTTCAAGGCTGAATATGAGTGAATTATTCTTCTTCTTTTTTTATAAACGCAAATATTTTTTCAGTGACATTTTAAACGTAATCGGTTAACTTGTATTATTTTAGAGAAAAACCAATGACATAAAAATGCTATGTTTATAGTAAATATTTTATTATGAGTTTAAATAAACAAATTGATTGTTATTAAATAAATTTGAATGGAAACATTAACATATTTTAAAGAAGTGACTTACTAATATGTATAATACTCTGTCTAGGTAAACATTGACTAAGTATATCTTTTAATTTGTTTAATTTCTATCAAATGTTTAATTATATGTATGTCATTTAAGGCAACGACTTTAAGAAAACTATAGTTTACTTTTTCTTACAAAATTTGCAATTAAGACTTTATGAATGTTTAAATAGGTAAACATTAAAAAGAATCCAAATAATACGACTTAAGAAAGGGTGGACTTTCAACTTAAAACAATTGTAAAGAATTAAAGTTCAATAACCCAAAATATTTGAATCATATTATATACTGTTCAATGTTAATGATTAAGTGACGCTGATTTTTAGATTTTCTTTGGTAAAATAGGTCGCACGTGCACATGCGCCTTTATTTAATGAGCTTTTACCTACTTATATCTTCAATTTCATTTTGAAATTTTAAACATGTACTCACAGTTTGTAAAAAAAAAGTAGGTATGTACTCGTGTTAGCAATAAAAATTCTAAGATATATTTTATAATTTTTTCTAAAGCTATTTTTAAACCTTTTTTGGATACGCCTCATGCATTAACAAAGTTCTTAATTTTATTACCAATCCACTTTCGATGAGTAAAGTCACTTCGCATACAAAACTTTAAATTATTCTTGCAGTCAAGAAGTGAAAACTTTTAAATTTCGTAAAATTAAAGATTTGCTTCGAAAAGCAAAATGGTGTTTCATTAAGAAGAGGATTTAATAATTTTAACTTTATTTCGACTAAGATTTCCAAAATTGCGAATCATGTTAAACACAAAATAACTGACAGCTGTCAAATTTAAACAGCATTGCCAATTGCTTTTTATATAACACTAGGTGGCGCAACAGTCCGTTGACAACTCTCAACCATTCCTGTGTGCGAGCAATGCCGAATGTCTAATTTGAGAAAGAACCTTTATTGACAAGAATTACTCGTGGGGGAGTTGCCACGGGTACTACTGACAGCTGTCAAATTTAGCGTTGCCAATTGCTTTTTATAAAATACTCCTTATTTTACCCTTATTAAAATTAACCATAAGCAAACATGATTCACATATTTCTTTTCTTATTTATAATCATGAAAATATAGCTTAATATATTTTAATCTTAAACACATGTGACCCAGTCATGAATATTTAAAACAAAATTAATTACCTTCAAATTAAAAATTAGTTAAATGCTAAAATTCTTATCTTATGCTTATTAAAATTTTGATTTGTTTGATTCACTAATTAAATGACCTTGAATAAGAACGTTGAAAATCTGCAAGGACAACCACATTAAACAAAAATTATCGAAAGAAGATCGTGACAAGGAAATATTTTTTTTTAATTTAGGTTCGTTTAACGGAAAATCAAAGGTTCTAAATTCTTTAATGTAAAGGTTATAGTTTATTTTTAGCTAATTTTACACAACCCATCATAAAGCATTGAAAGGTTAACAAAAAAACTATTTAAAAGGGTTTACAAAAATGTAATCTTATATCTGTCAATAAATTTTAATCATTTCCTTAAATTTGGTTGTTTTTTCTTGATATTAAATTTGCAAATTTATAATTTTCGAATTAAATTGAGGTCAGTAGAATCAACACTTCTTCTTGACATATTTTTATGCTTGAAACTTGTTTTTAAAATTTTAATAATTCTTCACAATGATGAACTCACATTTTCTATGACTTTTAACCTTTAAATAAATATTGGTTAATCGGTTGTATTATTTCAAACCAGAAGTCTTTGCTTGAATTCGGCCTAGTTCACCAATGTGTTTTTATCTAATGGCTACTTTTTGGGTATAAAACCCAATTTGTACAAGTGATTGGTTTTACAAGTCATAATGCCCCTGTTACACAATGCGTCATAGTAATTTATTTGATTTACCTAAATGCCACTTTATTCTTCAAAAATAAATGTTGTACCTAATGTTCATTATATTATAATTCATAAAATATTACTTCTTTCGAAATTAAACTCAATCTTTCTGACACTCTTAAAAGGTCCATCATTACATTCATTCAACAAGCCACAAAGTATATAGTTTATAGCTGCTCGTTACTCAAAGTAACACATTTTCTGACATCTTACATAATATCTCTATCTCAACTTTTTGCACTTAATTTTCAATTGTCAAGTTAGTAGCTGCTATTATTTATTTTTACTGAAAAAAATAAAATGACATTTCCATCATAACAAATCAAAAGGGCAATTATTCATCTTGTTATATCCTCTAGGTATATTTGTGCATATACGAGTACGAACTGCGACTTACAATTTTACAAAGCCATTAACTCTAATGGAAACATTTTGGGCTTGAGGTAATGAAGTTTCTTGCAAAATTTTTCTTTTTAAGTACCTGCTGTGGTTTGAAAATGTTTGTGCTATATTCATGGCATATGTAAGATGTAAACGTAAACTTAGGTTCATATAAATAGATTTGCGAAGATGAACTTCAAACTTAACCTCGAATTAAGGTGTCAAAATGTTAATGTTTACTAAAACCATGCCCCAACTCTTAACAAATATTAGTTCTTATTAAATATAGATAACTTTTTGAATTCTAGGTCTGTAAATGGAATGACAACCATCTTCTTCGTGGTTGGTGTGTTTGTTTAAGTTGAAGTGTCAAGAGTTTTATTTGAAGCTTGACAAAAGAAAAATCAATTAACTATTTAGCAAATAAAAATATTTATACATCTTACAAAGCGCTCTTAAAATGATGATGATGGTTGGTTAAGTCAATTCATATAAGTAAAATGGTAATTACTTCCCCAGCAGCCAGCAGCTCTTAATTTTGTATTTTGTTGTTAAATTCTTTTTCCTTAATGAGTTTCTTGCATTTTAAGTTGATTGGTCTATAGACAAACGAATTAAGTTGTAACGTATAAATTTACAATCAGCTATGTTAAAACTTTAGGACCTCAGTATTATTAAGTAGATGTTCTAGATTTGTATACTTGTAGTACCCGTGGCGTGATATTTAATGCGCAGGACTGTCATGCCAGAGGTTTTGGGTTTAAACCCTACCTGTGCCATCTAAAGTTTTATTCACGGGTACTGCCTCTTGCGAAGAATTGACAAATCAAAAGTGTTTCCCCAAATGTTCCATTCGGATAAGCCTTAAAACTGTAGGTCCCCTTCATCCCTGAGAACATTACTCATACACTAGGCCCTAGCTGTCAACGGACTCTTGCGCCAAAAGTACCAAATACATGTACTTGAGTAATTGAACAGCAATTAAAGTATTTTTCATTACTTTCTAGCAAATTCTGTAAAGTACTCTAAACTACTTGAAAGTACTTATCATTGTTCAAGTGCTTGAAAGTATTGTTCCATTACGTGGAAATTCTGTTCAACCCTTAAACCCCATCGATTCTAAAAAACAGACAAATTTTAAATCAAAAATTCCTGAAAACGATTTTATCTTCAAAAATTCTTTTTCATGAAGATTAATTTAGCCTTTAAGTAGTTACTTGCTTAAGTTCTAAGTATTTAATCACTTTCAAAAATACAACATTAATCCTCTGACTATTTAATTTGTTTTTCTTGAAATTTTAAATGAACCATCATTCGTTCCTGAACTCTCTTGATGTTTAACACTGCAAGTATAGGTACAATTTAATTATCTTACACCACAATGAGTTTCTTGAGTTATTGTGCATTGTGCAACATCACTTTCAGAGTATGGGGCACGAGGCCGTCACTTTTAACAATATAATTGTGAGCCATTCTAAAAGAAAAACTTCATCAACCTACATAATACTTAGCATTTTTAATTAATAACTTTTATTTGTTTAAATTTACTTACAGAAAATAATAACTTTACAAAAATGAGTCCTGAAACCGAAACAATTCTTGTACACCGTAAAAGAGAAAATGATATATTGGAATCAAAATGTCCATCAACAACACAATCGTCCTCCACATCCTCAATGTATACCAAAGAAGAAAATAAAACACATTGTGAAAATTTAGCAAATGGAAATGTTTTAGATGATAGTAAAAATCGAAATAATCAAAATTCAACAATCAACAATAATGCTGGATTTATTGATAAAATAAATTTCAAAGAAGAGGCTATGCATGATAATGCTAATCAGGATATTGGAACTGATATGAATTTTAAAAGAGAAATTGTTTGGTCAAATGCTATTGGTTTTTTGGTATTACATATTTTGGGTGGTATTGGACTTGTAATGCTGGGATTTGGATATGCTAAATTCCAAACAGTGGCTTACTGTGAGTATAATTTTTATTTTAATCTTTTATTTATATTAAAATTTTGACTAAAAATCATGTTGACTTCTTTAAAGTCAAAGCTGACTAGAAATACTTCTGACATTGACAATGACAAACAGTGGAATCAGATTTCAAAGTGATGTTTATTTAGTTTTGTTTAACTTAATATAGGACGTTATTGTAATCGGTCCTACTTGTCGAATTGAAAATTTTGACATTTCTCGACGTTTCAAGGTCTCTAGAGTCTAAATAAAAGATTTTTCGGGGGATGGCTGTACGTGCGTGTGTAGCTTTCTTCGTCGTCCATATCTCAAGAACTAGTGGAGATATCGACTTCAAATACATTTTGATATACAGATAATACCTCGAATATTTTACGAACAAACAACTATTTTATCTCTAAAATAATTGTATGCAACGAAGAATAACGTGTTTGACATCTGGTAAAATTTTGAGAAAAATCGAATTGACAGTTTTTTACAAAACATAAAAAAATTACTAAAAGTTACTTAAAAAATTCAAATATCTTTTAAAAAATTTAAGATATTGGCTTCAAACTTATTTCATCTTATAGAAAATATTGTGTTCGACATTCGGTAAACGTTTATACAAATTCGACAGTCAGTTTTTTTTCATAAAAACAGTACGTAAAACTGGTAAAAATTGATGTTCGATTCTCGTGAATTGAACTCATTGACTTCAAAATGATTTCATTCTGTGCTAAATTTTCTTATACAAATCCAATCTGTATTTGTTTATATAAGAAATAAAAACTTCCAAGAAATGCTACTAATATTGGTAGAAATTGGTTTTCGACTAAGAATCTCGTGGGTCGCATCCCAGCCTCTTTTTTCCAATCCAATTAATTTTAATATCGTTTTCAATTAATTATCTGCCTTGAAAATCAAGTTAAATAATTTCGATTTTACAAAATTTAATATTTTGAACTCTCAATAAAAGTGATATTTTTAGATCTTTGATGTTTTATACGGAAAATGGGAGCAGTTTGTGTTAAACCTGACAATTTTTTGAGTTAGCTAAAAAATCAAATTGATGGTTTATGCTTCTAAAATAAACTCTTCACAAGCCATTGTTTTAAGATAATTATATTTATTTCTAGAGAGTTTACTTACTCACGTTTAAACTAACTTACTAACTTCTTGAACCTTAACTTAAAAATGTGAGCTCCATTAAAAGAAAAAGATTAGATTTTGAGTAAAACTTGACGTCGTCGTTTTGGCTTTAAAATCCTAAAATTTTGTATCTCCATCTCTTTTTAGAGCCTGTCCTATTTTTATAAAATTTAAGGTCTTAATGTGGATCTCTTAAATCAAATTTTAAGACAGTAAGACGGTTAACTCTATTAAAATCTGCAAAAACCGCTTTTAAGCACACTTAATACTTAATAAGGTTTTGAAATGTACTAAATCAACCTTAATTTTTCTCTATTACATTTTTATTCTAAACTTAAAAGAACCGTTTAGTTTCCTTATATTTATTTTCTATAATTGAGGTTTGATCGTTTTCACTTATTCAATAATTTTAACGGTATTTACATAATGCACTTTGACAAAAAGACATTAATCAGTGTAAAAGACTTAGAGACTTAGATTCCTCATCTGTAACAAACAAAAAACACGATTCTATTGCAACTTTTTATATTTAAATACGTTTTAATTTAATTCCAAATGACTTCTTGCAAAGTTCAAAGTAAAGAGTAGAATAAATAAATAAATATAAAGTGAATTAAATTTAATTTTCATGCTTCAACTCATTAATAGTTTAGATTTGTACATAAAAACAAAATCGGTCAAGTGTGAATTAATCTGAGGGATTATTTCGGGTCAATTAAGTTATGATACATTATTTTTGCGTTTGCTTTCCTAGTTTTATAAAAAGAATTAACGCCTGCATGACTGATTTTCTTTCATTTAAAGTTATGGCATTAGTTTGCCCCAAAAGCGACCATGAAGATGCTTCGAAAAAGAAACTTTAATCTTGTTCAAAATAAAACTACAAATCCATTTAATGTGATTACAATTTAAATTCAATACAAATTATGTAACCATTACATTTAAGTATTTTTTTAAAGAAGCAATACATTGTTACTGATAATGAAATTTGAGGCGAACAACTCTCAGTGGCAAGAGTTCGAATCCTTACATTTAGGACATTTTTTGACAGATTGACTACATTACCGACACAATATTTGACATTTGGTTATTTTTTAAGGATATTATTGTGGATTTTATGTAAATCCCTTTTTTTTGGATTTTTCTTCTCTTTACAGTTGTTGTATTTAGTTTTCTAAGTGGAATGGGTATTACAATGGGAGCCCATAGGCTTTTCTCTCATAAGGCGTACAAAGCGAAAACCTGGCTAAGGGTATTATTGATGCTTATGCACACAATGGCTGGTCAGGTAAGTACAGTTTATTTTCTTATGAATAAACTTTAATAGAGCTGTCAAATATTCACAAATTATATTTTGTATTTATTTATCTTAGAATTGTCTTTATGTATGGGTGCGAGATCATAGACAACATCACAAATACTCTGACACCGATGCTGATCCACATAATGCCACAAGGGGTTTCTTTTTCTCTCACGTTGGTTGGCTTATGTCCAAGAAACATCCAAAGGTAATTTTTCCCCAAAAAATACATTTTTCAATTGAAAAACATTTATTTGTTTTCTCTTTAGGTGAAAGAATATGGTCAAAAGATTGATATGTCCGACATGGAAGCCGATCCATGGATCATGTTCCAAAAGAGGTGTGTATATTAATAAAATAAACTTAAATTAATTTTATTCTCATATTTTATTAATGAGGACATAATATTAATTCATTTTTATAACACGTGCCTGGGTAAATTTTCTAAAAAAAAAGAACCAATAAACTGGTTATATTTTTCAAATGATAGTTTTCTTAAATCCGAGCACTGTGGCGTATGTGTAACTTTTTGTTCGTTTTGTTTTAAGTTATTTAATCCTTTTGCAAACTAGTTATGGTTAGTTATAGTTAATTCAAGGTATTCGGAAGATAGAATAATGAATAAATTAATTTAACTCATCTTCTCATCATAATTATCGACCTCGAGGGTAATTTAAATGTTTATGAGCACTCGGACGTTTAGCCAAAAAAAAAAACTAAAAATCACACTCGCTTAGTCACAAAAGAGTACTTTAGCCGCCGCGCCGTTTGTCTATTATAGATACAAAAATTTATCATGAATGACTTTCAGCACGTACTCGCATTGTATCTTAATAAAATAAAAAGTTACTTGTTTTGGATTTTCAATCTTTAAGGAAAATATCTTAATGTTCTGACACAAGTGATTTTTATATTTTTGTTTGATATTAAGTTTTGCTTTAAACTTACTTTACGTAGATATAGAAGTCACCAAATCAACGTCAAAGTAAGTTTAATGTTTTCAAAAAAAGTTTCCTAAACAGAAAACCTGAAGGGGAATTCCTTTTATGATTAAGAAAAAGTACTATTTTCATTTGAGCGAGAGTGCATAATTATACTCGTATACTTAGTATAAAATTTAATTAAATATTCTAGAAACGAAATACGCTATTCTCTGTTTGTCTGTTTTATTTTGTTTAAAGATAATTATTCTTTAAGATAGATTGTGCGTCGATTGTTACATGAATGGAGAACAGGAAATTTAATTTGGTTAACATTTGCTTATAATTTTGGATGATGAGATCGTTCAGGTGTTTCGCGCTTTGTTTTATATTAACAATAATTTATAATAATTCTAAATAGTTGTTTTGCAATATAAATGTATGAAAAAATCGATGAGCAAGGTTTTGAATTTGCATAAAACTGATGATTTTTGGTGATAGGTATTAAGAAAGTAAAAAATAATGTTCATGATAGAAATTTGTAGGAACACAGAAATTTTTCAGACTTTAAAGTAAGGTTCTTAAGGTTCTTCATTATATTGCTCTTTCATATTCAACGTGGGTTTAATTTAAGCTATAAGCGAAAATGTTCATATATAAAGTGTCAAAATGACAGCTGCTTTCATAATTGTAGTAGATTTAGTTGAAAGTGTCGAAAAATGGGCATGTTCTTAAAATCAAGGAAAGTTTCTAGTATGTTATTGGCCAGCTGCCAAATTGACTTCCAACTAAGGCAACTTTATTGGAAAGTTGACAGGAAAGCTATCAAGTCTATTTATGTCAAAATATCAGCTGATCAAAATATCAGCTAATCTTTTTGCATAGTACTAACCCACTTAAGAAAAGTGCCTAAATAAGTCTAAAGTTGGACATACTTCTTACATGACATTTAAAACTTCTTAAAGAAAATCTCCCATATTTATATAACACAATTTTCAGCTTATGTTGTTTTGTTTATTAAATCTTCCTTCTGAAAAACCGTTTGAAACCCAGTAAAAATCTTGAAATAGTTTGAAGGCCCCATTTTATTCGCCATAGGTATTTCCCCGAAAAGAAATCTTCATATTCTATTATTAATATGTTTTTTTTTTTAACTCTATAAATAATAATAAGAAATATGTTTTTATTATTCTTTTAACTAAAAACAAGTTTTAAATGTCAAATAAAAGGTCAGTGTCTTTTAAAAAACTTCTTCGTCTTCTTCTTTTTCTTCGATTATTTCTTCTAGTCTTTAATCTTCCATAAATCAACTTCATAAATATTCAATATTCATGGAATTTAATATTCTGCATCAAACAAAAATTTCAATAATGAATTCCATGCCACGATTGCAACAAAACTACCTAAGTGTTTGATGTATGTATTTCAATACCGGAAACACTTCATTGTCGACAAAAAAGAACTTGAACTTAGAATTTCGGGAAAAACTGTTTAACCTAAAGATATTTGCACATTTTATTTCCTTTCGGAATAATCTTCTTTTCCAAGGTACAATAAAATGCAAAATTTTGTATTTGATTTGAATAAATTTCAAATTCGTCATCATTGTGATGGTTTTTGATGGTAGCTTTTTAGATGATGATGATGACCTCTTGTATTGAAAGAACTACGAGTAACATATAATAAAACAACAACAAAAATTAAGAAAATATCTTAATATACAAAATTTGACCATACACAAAATTTATAAAAGCTCTAACATCATTAATTATTATATAAAAGACCTTATGTTTATTTAAACATCACGCGCAAACTCTTTTGTGGTTAATCTACCATCGCATCACCTCTTTACCCATTTCGTATGAAGAAAGGAAATCAAACAAAAATAATAGCATTCAATTTTCAATTGATTCCATTCAGCTCACCTGAGCAAATGTATCCGTGAGATACATTGACCTAATGACCATGGGGCAGATTCATTGTCAAAGATGAACGTACAGGAAGTTAGAGCTAGCGCTAGTCTACAAGTATCTTTATAATTTCTTTGGATTATGCATTAGATGAATCGTAAGATCGACGAGATCTTACGGATATCAAAAAGAAGAAAGAAAAGGTAAACATTATATTTCAGTTCATGGAAGCTATAAGAGATAGCCATAACTTATAAAAGTTTCTTGAGCTTGTTGGTGATGCTTAAAATTAGATAAAGTTAATTTGAGGTTTGTAGGTATGTAAATAAAAAAAAAAACAAAAATCTCATCGCATACCTTTTGTCCATTGGTCTAACTGGTTTTAGTCTTGGATTTTGTTGGTGATGTTAGAGCCGTTAAAAGATAGGAAGAATAATTTAAATTAAGTCTTCGCGTGGATTAATAATTTAATTCAGGACCGGAATAACATACACAACTCAAGGCCGGTTTTCCATCCGATCTTTATTTGATTTCCATTGTTTTCTTATTAATGCAAAAGATAAAATAGACTTAAGTTGGTCTTGGTCATTATTAATCCCAGTTTTAATTAGTGGAGACTTTTTTTAACTGAATTTAAATATTGATCAAATTAGAATTTAGAATATCAATGAATACTCCTGGATTCAGAAGTAGTCCATGGTTGGGTGGTTTTATTGCCTATAGGACTGTACAATCCTTAACAATATAAATATACAACAAATGTAGATGGCAACCTGCCTGTAGTTAAATTATTTTTGAACGTACTCATAAGCTTATCTAATTCCAGAATTGAAAGATGCTTAAAGAGTAATTTTTGTCATTAAAAATGCTTTGAAAATTATCCATTCAAATTTGGAATAAAACTTTAGGTCCCCAACTAAACACTTGTACCCGTGGCGTGATTGTTAGTGCGTAAGACTGTCATGCTAGAGGTATTGGGTTCAATCCCTACCTGTGGCATCTTAAGTTTTTTCACGGGTACTGCCTCTTGCGAGGAATGGATAAATCCTCCAAGAGTAATTCTTGATAGGAAAATTGCTTTCTCAAATTAGCCGTTAGGAATCGACTTTAAATTGTAGGTCCCCTCCATCCCTGACTAAATTATTCTCACACAGGAATGATTGAGAGTTGTTAGGAACTAGGCCCTAGTTCTAAGCGGACTGTTGCGCCACATATGTATGTATAATAAAAGAATAAGAACATATAATCTTAAATTTCGTACAATAAAAGTGGGAATGTATAAACCCCGTCAAATATTTTCAAATCTCAACGATTATCTAACGATTAAATTAAAGCCTTTACATAATAAAAAGAACTAAAATTATGATATAAGGGGATTTGCTTAAAATTTGCATATCTTCTTGAGTTATTTGT
The DNA here is from genome assembly GCA_951509635.1 of Eupeodes luniger. NCBI lineage: Eukaryota > Metazoa > Arthropoda > Insecta > Diptera > Syrphidae > Eupeodes > Eupeodes luniger. Next base: position 231,013,179 of record OX608073.1, on the reverse strand, counting down.
CAAATTATTTTGAACTTTGACAGTGAATGTTACCTTTCCGGTTTTTGGTCGTTCAAATGGGAAACTAATGATAGGATTTAGGAATTTAAATTCCTAAAGGAAACGTGCATGCTGTCAACTTTGGATTGGTAATATTCAAATTCCTAAGATTTCATCCTAAAAAACTCTCACTCTATACTTGTCAAGCAGGATTATTTTCTCAAGTTATATTTATTAATAATCTTTAGCCAAATTAATTTATAGCATGAGGTGTTTAATATTCACAGGTTTTTGCTACGATCGATGATTTTTGCTATAAAATCTAAGCTTAAAATTATGAATTTTAATGTAAATAAAATGAAAGCAATAAATTGATACCATATGGCAGTGACATCCTGTTCTAAAATTCACATAATTTAAAGCTGTTTTCAATCGAATGTAAAAGGTGTTTCAAATTATTTCATCAGAGAAATAACATGTCTGCTTTTTCTCAAAACATTACTAAAACTCTGTTTTATGAAACATTTTTGAATACCAAGGCATCAACTGTCAATTCACCGAATCTTTGTACAAATAGATAATGTCATGTCTAAAAAATCATGGATTTGACATTTGTAAACGAAAAACATAATATATTTTCATTGCAAACTCTCAACAAAAAACAATGGCGCGCAATTTTAAACGATTTATTAAAATATTAAAGGTATTTTTAGCAATTTACTAAGCTTAAAAGATGATTATCCTTCTATTTAACAATTTTAACATCTTACTATCTCTTAACCAACTTATTTAAAGTTAAAATCACACAATGGTTACTTTAACTTTTAGCAATTTGCTAAATCCATACGACATCTGTACAACTATTCTTCAATTAAAAGGTCTGTTTAAGCGTATTTGATTTGTTTGTTTTCACGAACTGTCACTTTTTAGGCATGTTTGAATTCTTAATAAAAGACAATAAGCAATTTACTAGTTAGCAAAACGAAAAAAAAAGGTTTAAAATTTTGGATTCCCTTAGTAAATTGCTAAATATTTACCAAATTGCTAACTATGCAACAAAGAAACACACGTTTAAAAAAAAATATATTTGCGTGCCAACATTAAATGTTAGGAAATAATTCATTTTATATGTATTAGGAAATAATTCAAATAATATGTTTTAATTTATAAACAAAAGATATGTCGCTAGGTGTTTGTCCTCTAAAATGCGTTTGTTTAAAATCAACAGCAGTTCTGTGTTTTTTAGAGCCATGAAACCCAGAGTTGATTATATTGATTGACAGATGTGCAAATAAATAAATACGCAGTCCTTCCTATATACTAGCTATAATTTTTATAGTAACTAATTTATTTCCAAAACTTATTTTACAAATATTTAATATTTTTTCAGACACTACAAGATCCTCTACACCATCTTCACACTTGTCCTGCCAACTGCTATTCCTTGTCTACTTTGGAATGAAACAGTTTTGGTATCACTCTTTACAACCTATTTCGCACGTTATGTTGTCCAATTGAACACAACATGGTCAGTTAACAGTCTCGCTCATATGTTCGGAAACAAACCCTATGATAAGTAAGTTCCTATATAAAATTCTCTTCCTTCAAACATAGTCTAAACGAAAGCTTTCCTTTTTTGTTTATAGGAACATCCTTTCAGTTGAAACCGTTTTTGTTTCGATCATTGCTGGTGGTGAAGGATGGCACAACTATCATCACACCTTCCCATGGGACTACCGTACCGCTGAATTGGGCATGCCCTTCAATGTCACAACAAAGGTCATTGATTTCTTTGCCAAAAACGGTGCCGTATATGATCGTAAGACCGTTAGTGAGAACATTTTGCGTAGTCGTATCCAACGTACAGGTGATGGAAGCCACGAACACTTTGGCGAAGAAGCCATGGCCAAAAAAGCCAATGGCGACATCGATGAAGGTTCTAAAATTGACAGCAACGGCCTGAGGAAGTATATTGTTGAAAAGAATCGCATCAACAAAATGATGATCGACGAATTGGGCAAACTCAATCAGCAACATGTTAGCGGCGATGACTTGAATAACAACAACAGCAGCTTCAACAAAAGCAAGCTTAATATCAACGATCTGGCCAAGAGCACGAGTACGAGCATAAACAATAATAATATAGATAAGCAGGCCTTGAATGTTTGAGCCATCTAAAGAAAGAGCAAAAGGGTGCCAAACGAGGAATACAAAATTACTTAATTTAATTTAACACTATTGATGGATGTAAATTAGTTGTGTTAATTTCTTTTTACATTTATATAATTAATATGTGTGTGCATAAGACTTATTCCAAAAAGTTAATGTTTAAGGTTTTACATTGTAAGCGTGTGTATTTTTAAGAAATTGAAATTTTTGAAAAAAGAAAAAGGATGGTTTTGGAGGAGTTTTCTTTTGTTTGACTGGTTTGGACTTTCCTTTCCAACCCATCAATCAAAAAGCTCTTTCATTAAAAGGACATGTTTGGAGCCTAGAGTTCTATTAATACATGCTCTGTAGAGTTTCTAAGGACCTTTTGTTAAAAAAAAAATATATTATTAAAAATTGTGTTTTATAATGTTAAAAAAAAACTTGTGTTGAGGATTTAGTTTAAGAAAAGAATTAAAAAAAGAAATGTTAAGTGGTATGTATATATTTTTAACCAAGGGATACTCTAGTTTTTATGTACCTACCAAATAAAAAAAACGCAAAATATAAATAAAAACAAACATAAAAAAATCAAAAAGCATTATACTTTTTATTATTTGCATTTATTAGTAATAAAACATTGCAGCAATGTATTTCCACACTCATCGTCATCATATGTAAAACAAATTGAACATTTTATAGCAATAGCAATTCACCACGATCACAGAATCCAAAAAGTAGTCTCTACTGAGAATTAAATGTCAATTTTGCCAACTCAAAAAACACTTCGAATCAATTCTGATTATGTGATACCCAAATAACAGGGCGTTTTAACAAATAGGGTAAAACTGCTTTTGTGGCACTTTACTATCTGTTTGGTAGAGTACTAATTTTGATGATTGTCAAACAATTTTAAAAACTTTAAAACATATTTAGAAACGGAGAATGATAAAATTGCAGTGGCCACTTAAGACGAATTAGACAACAGTTTTTGCAAGGCCTCAAATTAAACAACTACTATACACTCTCTGGTAAATTGTAATTACAGGAGAGTTTTTTCACAATCAGTAGAACGCCTGTTCTCTGCACCATTTTGAATTGCAATCAAATTCCTTACAAAAAGAGTGTTTACCTCTCATGCATTTTTCATACCATTGGAACGCACTACAAAAATTCCATGCGAACTGGCAGGAGCACAGTCCAGCTGGAGTTCGTAATGATTGTAATTTGACAGTTGCATACACATATATTTTAGGTAAGGTTAGGTTATTTGGGGCGATGAATCTTTAAAGATCGAGAAAACATCTCACTTGGATCTCTTTGGATCCATTGTGCTCCCAAGGAAGGAGGAAGGATTGGGTAGGGTGTGGGAAGGTTGATGAGGATTAAGGTTGAGGGCGCAGCCTTGAACCATTTTGATTTCTGGGACAATTTAAGAGTGTCTCTAGGTGGCAAGGACGAAACGTCCCATAAGTTGTCGAAAAAGAAATGTAATAACATTGTCATTCTTTTTTTGGATAGGCTTGGGCATTCACATATAAAGTGGACGGTATGTTCCTCCGTCTGCTCGTCCTCACATCCTCTACATAAATCAGATGAGCCGATACCCATTCTGTTCATGTGGGTCCCCAATGATTTGTGATCGGTTAGGATACCTATTAGTAAGGATTGCTGACGCCTACTTAGTTGCGAAAGGAATTATGTTTTACCTTTGGATTTTTAAGAGCTGTCCACCTGCTGTTTGCGCTTTCAATGAAACTTTGGTGGATTTGTTCATTTAACTGCTTTAATGGCCTGTAGACCATTGATATCATATGGCTTGGACTGAGCATTGATCCGTTTTTTGGCCTATTTGTCTGCCTTTTCAATCAATGTCAAAATGTCCTGAGACCTAACAGACAGTAACCTTATTGGTTTCGCTTAGTAAACGAAGCTCCCTAGGGCATTGCCTCACAAGGCTTGACTTTGTGACAGTGGCAGATCTGTCGATAAAATCTATGCATTTCTGTTTATGTTACTGGGTAAAAGTCTATATGTACAGCTTTAAATAGTCTGCCTGAGTGCCAATGTCTATGTTGGTAGTAATGTTTATGTTAATGTGACCAATGGAAACACTTTTCCAGTTGTTACACTGTATTAGACGTAATGCGCTTTTGGCCGCCAGTTCCTTTACGAATGTATCGAGAGGGGCTAGCGAGAGCAATGTCTCTAGGGCTGCAACTGGTGTAGCCCTCTGTCACTTGTAGTACCTATACATACCATTCTTTGAATTTTTATCATATTTTTAAGATTGTCAATAATTGGAATGTTTGTTTTTCTCGTGAATGGAACCATTTCTGTCTAAATTCCACACGACGGACGTTAAGTCCACACTTACTGGCCCAATCACTGAGCATATTAAGGCCTAATTGTACAAGTTTACAAAGTGTAGGTATAAATTTTCCTGAAGCCATTATAACAAAGTCGTCTGCATATCCAAAGACCTTTAATCCACTTACACTTAATTCTTTTAATAGGTTTACCTTAGTCAATTTGGTAACTAGCTTCTTCTAGCGTTTGAAAAAATGATCCACTTAGATAAAGCCATTGCGAATATTTCCGTGCAGGAGTTTACAAAACGCGATCTTTTAAAAGCAAGGAGACTTAACAGAAGCAAGAAAGTTGTAAGCAATCATAATGCTGATCTACAAAAATATGGGAACAATCAAAAAGGGTACAATGCAGAATTGCTTTTAATCTTACGACTTGTCTCAAATTCCACTTGTCTCAAATTCCACTCTTCGTCAAGGTTAAACCTTTCGGGTGAAAAAAGGTTTAACCTTGACGGGCCGTTGGTTACAACTTGTATTTCCATTATCTGAGAAAGGATGAGCTTATTTTGGAAAGACATCATAGCGGTACATCAGGTGTAATGCTGTGGGGAGCTATAACCTACTACGCCACCATCGACTTTTAGTTTTTGTCCACAATAATGAACGGAAACAACTATAAATGTTTGCTGGAAAGGTAATTTATAAAAATGAAAAATATTTTTCGACCTCTGCCTTAGATTTTACAAAAACACAAAACTCCCATTCACACTTCGAGGGTTGTTAGAAGTTGAATTCATTCAAAAGACGTAAAACTTTTGCGATGGCCCCCACATTCTCCGCACTTTTACATAAGTCCTATTCCATTATGGACAGCCACTTTAACCTTACCTATATAATTGAAAACGTTTGGCCATGGCTTTTTCATAAAATTTATGAAGTTGGCAGACAATTTTAAGACAAGGATACCTTAATCGAAGCTTTTCCTGATTCGCGTATTCAAATTTCCTGTGCTTATTAAAAAAAATAAATGTTTTTATACCAAAATGTATAGAAGTTATCCGAAAATGGCGGACAAAGCTATTACTAATGTAAAAAAGAGGCTGGGATGCGACCCACACTGATAACTTCAAATCTCACCCGTCAATTTTTTTGGCTTAAGACTTTATAACAAAATGTTCATAACAATATTTTGTGTGAGATATGTAAATAATTCGAAGTCAATATTTTTCTTTGTTCTCTTAATAGTCGAAAACCATAACCTATCAGATTCTTGGTTGTTTTTGTAGGTTTTCATGTTTTGTTAAAAAAGTTGTCAGTTGAATTTATCTAAGAAAAATTACCAACAATATTTTGTATATTATGATGAAACACTTTGATTTCGAAATCTGTTTTTGTTAACGAGATATTTGGTCGAAAACCGAATTCTACAAATTTTAGTAGCATTTCTTGAAAGTTTTTATTTCTTATGTAAACAAATTAGTTGGATTTTTCTTAAAAAATTTTGCACAAAATGAATTCATTTGGAAGTCAATGCCTTAATTTATTCACGAGATATATATGATATGATATATATATATATATATCATGTGTCACATTTATCTCATTGTGTTTTTGGTGTTTCATTAATGTCACATTTCACTATTGAAAATTGTAAATTTATGTTTAAATTAATTCGTTCTCAAACCCCCACCTATTTATTCGAGAGACTTGAGTTTTCAACTTCTTCGCTAACAACTAACAACATTAATATTCCAAGAAGTTTAACATTGCAGACGCGCAGAACTTTTTTCGTAATCGGTGCCAGAATCTGGAATAGTTTACCTGCTCCATTCAAAACAATTGTTAATTTAAATAATTTCATTAGTTCTTTAAATAACCATCTTCAAGACCCAGATGAAGCGTTACATTTTCATTCTCTATTTGTTCAATAATAATTACTTTAATTATCTTTCTTTTTTTCTTTTTAAATTGTCATAAGAAATTAGTTAGCATCGTTATGTAGCCAAGGGCGGATCCAGACTTTTCATCAGGTGGGGGTCACACACTTAGATGAGTTTTTACTCACCGCTTAAAAAGGTTCTTTAATGTTTTGTAAAGGAGGCTAACAAAATTTAAATAACATAATGTGTACGAGTATATTAACCTAACCTTTACATTACACATTTCAATTGCTAAAATGACAATTTTAGTTATCAAATTATTTTAGAACACTGTTGTCCAGCAAGGTATGGTCTAACTATTTAATTTGGATGACTCCCTACATATGAAAGCATTCCTAAATTCCAAAAGTTTTCTAAATATGCCCTATTTAAGAGCTAAAACACAATAGTTGAGAGGGTTTTTGCTGCATTTCACGCAGAAATGTAAGAAATTGTTTTGAAACGTAGCTTTTTTTAAAAATAAAATATACTTTTCTTGTATAAATTTCTATTTATGCTAAGAACGCTAAAAAAATTCAAAAATCCAGAAAATTAGAGAGGATCTGATATGAAGAAATGTCGGGCTTTTTTTGACGAAGTTTTTTCGAACTCAATTTTTGGGAGTCTATTATTACTATCGCTATCAGTCGTATTTTGATCTTAAAAGAGTCAACAAAACTTTTAAATTTTAGAGAGAAAAATTTGTGCAATTAAGTACATAATTTCTCTAAAAAAATTAAATTAAAACAAATTAAGATAAACAAATAAGTTGGGAAGAAACGTTTGTGTGGCACTTACAAATTACACGTTTCAGAATCTCTTTTCACTTCAAATCTCAAGAGATTCAACGCTTGTGTATCAATAGATATGACCCGTTTATTATGTTTTCAATTAGCCAATAGTTTAACAAAAGTGTCACTTTTGCTGTTTTTGGGACATTTATATTATTGAAATTCGTGTTTAAATATTAGTTCTAGAGCATCCAAAGCAAATTCACTTCAAAAGTAGATTTATTTATTTTTTTAAGATCTTTATATTCAACAGAAAACCAATTTTGAAATAAATAAAATGCACGACTTGGTCGCTAGAACTTGCTAATTTCTTCCAAAAAGTCTGTTTAAAAATATTTCCTATATTTTAAGATTTAAAAATGTACCTGCAAAATAAGTTTTTCTTAAAAATTTAAATGCCATTTTATTTGTCAAAAAATCTAGATTAACTTATTTTTTTTTGAAAATCGTTTTAAATATTAAATTTTGTCTTAAAATTATTTTTGGTAAGCACTAAATAAAGAGCTTATAAATATATGTGCATTGTGCATTTTACATTTAAATTTCGTCAAAAAATGTTGACCCCTTTCTGAGATATTGAGTTTTGTAAACAAAATTAATATTTTTTTAAAAATCAAAAAAGAAAATACATTTTTAATCATAAAAAATCATCATCAATTTGATCATCAAAATGAGCTTGCACAGAAAGAGAAGATTATTGAAATCGGTCCATTAGTTCTTGAGAAAACTTAAAAACAAAATAAAGGTTTTTGAGGGTACCCTTCTGGAGCAATACCAAAATATGTTTTTCTTGTAGAAAGAAGCCAAATTAAGAACACAAAATTTAGAGAAAGTTTTAGAAAAATCACATGTTTAAACCAAAAAATTTGTATGGGGACTGCTGTTATTTTTCGTATTAATAAAATGAAAAAAAACGCCTTACGCTAATCGGCTGAAAACCTTAATTTCAATCAACACAATTGTTTGGACTGTAGGAACCAGGAAAGACAGACAGACGGACGGAATCGGGGTACCCACTTTTTTCGACTTCTCTACCGTCGTAATGTCATATTTGATTAAAAGCTCTAGTTCGAAATTGTTTACTAATGCAAAACTTGCCATATACATAGTTCCTATATGTCGAAAGTAAAAATCACTTCCATGTTCACTAGTTATATGTGACAAAAAAATGTAATAATAAAATTGAAGGCTAGTTTAAGGAATTTAAAGGCAACTTAATATAAAATTATGATGATCTCGTATTCAAGGTTTCTTCTTAAGAACCTGAATATTTGCTCTTTTTCTTAGAAACAATTTTTATGAAAATAATTTAAAGCATTACCTACTAAAGTTTTTTCAAATTCTAAATTGAGTGAAAACAAAAATTTTAGTTTTTTTTTGGCAACAAACCACTTTTTGGTGAATGTCGTTAAATTACTAATAAATCTATAGATGAAATCTTTACTTATACAACTTAACTGTATAAGCTTTATGGTTCATATGACCCCCCCCCCTGGATCGTCAGTTGGTCAAAAGTTGATGAATTTGTGCTGCGTTTTTGGAATAGGCTGAATTTCCGATTCATATTATGTTCTTGGTCCTGTCCTCAGTACTTTTAGCAACAAAATTTAAGGAAGTAAAATACGTTGTTTTCATATACAAGAAATAAATAATTCAAAATATATACGTAATGGGGTTCATATCCATTAACGCAATACGATTAGTTTTGAATTGAAGGGAATTCCTACGAAAAAACAAACAAATTATCTCCCAGGGGGGGGTCATGACCCCTACGACCCCCCCCCTGGATCCGCCATTGTATGTAGCGCTCGCTGTTGACGCTCGCTGTGACCTCACTAACGTCGTTTTCAAACAAGTACAGACCAATAACGCCGTCGGCCACACCAAACGGTAGCTTTTTGAGGATGCATTATCACCTGGTGAACCTCGTGTGGGTTGGTTTCGTCCCATATATGGCAATTTTGCCTTTTAACACAGCAATTTTTCTGCCAAAATTGGGGTCCTCTTCCAATTTGAAGGGCAGTCAGCGAACCAACGGCGGCGTTGTCTATGGTCATGAACTTTCAGCTCCTGGGTCAGTTGGATCTTGTACGGGCGTAGGCCCAAGTCCCGACGTAAGATTCGCCAAGTTTAAGTCTGCGAAATACCGAATTCTTGTGCACGACGATTAATAGACTGCCTCGGGTTCTGCTGTACACTTTCACAGACCGCAGCGATGTTCTCGGCCGATTTTGCGTTCCTTGAACGTACAGGTGTTGGCTGATTTTTAAATAAATCGGTCGTCTCAAATTTGGCCACCAAGCGTTGAAGAGGCCTGAAGCCGCCACGGAGCGCCAAAATCTACCCACGCCAATTTAAAAACGCTATAGAAAATCGAACATCAATTTTTACCAATTTTGCGTAGATACTATTTTTATGAAAAAAAACTGATTGTTATAAAAGATTTTACTGAATGTCGAACACAATGTTTTCTTTAAGATAAAATAAGTTTGGAGCCAATATCTTAAATTTTTGAAAAGATATTTGAGTCGAAAATCATTTCTTCCCAACTTTTTTTGTTTTTTTTGGTTTCCATTTTTTGTAAAAAAAAACTGTCAATTCGATTTTTCTCAAAATTTAACCAGATGTCAAAAACATTATTCTTCGTTGCATAAAGTTTTTCTTTATTAGATTGGTATCACGTCACAAGAGGAAATATATATGATAATATATTTCCTCTATGGTGATGCCCATGTCTGATGATCTCCTACCGTTCCCCTTAAATAGTTTACATCAATTTAATATGAGAAAAAACGTTAGACACAGCAACGCGTGGTCGGGTTAGCTAGTTAAAATATAGATATATTTTGATAAGCTGATTCGACTAAGTTTCTTAGTTATACGAAAAATTGTTTTATTGTTTGATATTCTGCAAAAAGTTAATTTTAACAAAAAATATAACAGTACTTCATTACTTGAAAACGTCCTCTACGAACTAACTCCATTCCATCAGTTCATATTTTCCAGATTCAAGTTACAAAATGGAAAACATTATACTTTCTTAATAAATTCCCTTTAAAATTATCTATTTTATGAAGTAAAAATTAGTCTTTTCAGTTTCGTTTTAAAGTATTCTGAAAAATGCTTAATTGTATCAACTTTGAAATATTCCGGTATTTTATATGGGAATATAAATCGACTAGCAGTCCATATTTAGCATGTCAAGGTCCCTTCAAACATACATAAATATATGTAAATATTATATTGAAATGAAATTCAGTTTTTTGATCTTTTGACTGCTGAACTCATTCACACTCAACTTGCTCCACTCTAATCTCTGAACTCTTTCATAATCCGCTAAAACAAAAATCTCTCCAATACCCGTGATGCGCATTTATCTGTCATCCATAAACAACAAACGTCAACTCCTGCACAAGGCACAACTGACAACTGTCACCTAGCTATAAAACGGACAAACAGGCGTAAAGAAGTTTTCTTTTTTATTGAAAGAAGAAAATCTCGGAATTGTAAATTTGTCCTCCGCAAAGAAAACCAATAAAATACGAAAAAGAAAACAAAACTCCTCCAACGCTCAGCTGAATATAGAAAAATCAAATACCATTAAAATGTTCACGATATTCTTGTCCATTGTATTTACAACTTGCATTCTCGCCGTACCAGCTCCAGTTCCCAATAAAACCTCGAAACAATGGAGCAAATACAAGGAAGACGAATCTCTAGAACATTTCCATAGTACACTCCTCAACGAATCCGTTTTGCCCTTCTTGAACGAATGCTACTCCAACCAGGGTGCCCAAACGAAAGATGTTGTTTGTTCAAGTTATATCGATGCAATTATTCAACTCAGTAGCACCAGCTACGCCGTCAATGCACCAACTGTGCTCAAACTTCGGGACCAAGCCAACATTACGTCGACATTCTGCGAGGAGAAACACAACTTTCCGGCTAGGAAAGTCTTGCTAGATGTCCCGCAAAGAGATTTTAATAATCTGGCGGTTTGTGGAAAATTATGCTTGGAAGATGATGCAATTACCCCGAAACCAATTTGTAGATTTTTGGCATGGATGGGCGATGAGTTGTTGAAGAAGAGTTCGGCCAGCAGCGGTATCAAGCATCCAGCTGCAGTTGTTGTGCCAGATTTGCAGCTGCAGGCACAGCCCCCGCAGCATGTAGTTCATATCACTCCTGCACCAGCAAAGATATCTCAAGCTGATGTTTCGTCAAAAGTCGTTCAAGTGATAAAAGTTTTCCCAAATAAGTCTTTCGAGCCTGTGCAGGTGAAACCCACCGAGACTGCCAGAACCGATTCAATTGCGGAAAAACCAGGTTAGTTTAATTTATTTATAGTTTTAGTAATCAACTTGTATAAATAAAAAAACACGTTGCATTATTCATTTAATTGTTTTTCTAAGAATCTGATAAGCGTGTTTTTTTTATCGCATGATAATTAAATAAATAAATGACTCAATAGGATTGATTACACAAGTTCAAAATCATGCACCGGATACCAAAATTAGAAGATATCGAGTCTATTTTCAGATCAAGTTATTTCCTTTTTACCTAGACAGGATCCGAAATTTCCATTCAAATATTGGTATTCAATTTTTATTGCGTCCATTAAAAAGTCTTAAATTGATCCTGAGAGGTCATACATACATATATCACATTGATACTCTCCCACCTGCGTGCGCCACATGAGTCGTGATATTTCTCTACTGCGACACGTACCTTCTATGCATACTTACTTACTTAGGGTGGCGCTACAGTCCTGTGTGAACTAAGGCCTCACTCAACAAACTTTTCCATTTAGCTCGGATCCTAGCTAGATGTCTCCAATTGCGCACTCCAAGTTGGGTCAGGTCACTTTCCAATTATGCGCGCCACTTAATCCGCGGTTTTTCTCTACTGAGAAGAATTGTTTTTCTTGCGCTCTTCGTGCCCTATCCATCTCAGTTAATGGACTTTTATCATTCTGGCTTAGGTTACGTCACTGTACAGCTCGTCGTTCCATCTTCTCCTCTACTCACCTTCTATGAATACGGGACCGTAGATCACGCGAAGAACTTTTCTCTCGAAACAACCCAAGGTGCTTTTATCCGCTTTTGTCATAGTCCATGCTTTGCCGTATAGTAGGACGGGGATGATGAGGGTCTTATATATCGGCACTTTGGTAGCTCGGGAGATGGCTTTACTACTCAACTAATTTTTTAGCCCAAAGAAACACCGGTTAGCAAGAGTAAAACTTCGTTTGATCTCAGCGCTGGTATTGTTTTTTGTGTTGATAGTGGAGCCCAGGTAGACGAAGTCTTTAACTCAAAGTTACGTCTGTCGATGGTGACCTTTTGACCGAGACGTCTGTGTTGTAGGTCCTTTCTTGATAATGGCATGTACTTTGTTTTGCCCTCACAAAGGCCTTTTTAACATCACGCTGAGTTCTTACGATTATGTCAATGTCATCAGCATATACCTGTACATAATTGGACAGACTTTTGAAAGATAGTGCTTCTAGTGTTGACGTTGGAGGTCTGCACTATTCTTTCAAGGACAATGTCCTTGACATCGCATCGCCCTGTCTAAAGCCTTTTTGACATCGAAAGGTTGTTTTAAATTGTTTTCAACCTTTATTAATTGATAACAACGTCTTAACAGAATCAATCCAAGAATCACTGGTTGATCAGGGTGTAGAGGACTACATCAGAAATTGGATTGTTTCCATGCTCAGTGATAGAAAAATTCAAGCTACCATAGGTAACACTTACTTGACCAGGTGCGTAAACAGGGGAACACCTCAGGGGGGTGTTCTATCCCCGTTGCTTACGCAGATGATTTGGTTATACTGGTATCAGGAAAGTTCACTTCCGTGATTAGTGAGATTACGGAGATGGCATTGCTAAAAGTAAGCAACTGGGCTACAAGCTGTGGCCTGGGTGTCAATAAAAGCAAAACTGAACTGATGCTCTTTTCCACGAAAACAAAAGTACCAACCTTCACCCTCCCCCGCCTCAACGGTGAAACTCTTTCCTTGTCTTCCAGCGCTAGATATTTGGGAGTAATACTTGACCCAAAGTAAAACTGGAAACTTAATATCGAAGAAAGGGTCAAGAAAGCCAGCATAGCTTTCTATGCCTGCAATAAAACCTTTGGCAAAAAGTGGGGTTTGCAATCGAAGATGATCTTGTGGACGTATACAGCCGTGGTACGTCCAATCTTGTCCTATGGTTCGATTGTTTGGTGGCCCGCGCTTAGCAAAGCCTACAATATAACTAAACTAAAAAAGGTTCAGAGAACAGCTAGTGTTGGCTCCACGGGAGCTTTGCGCTCATGTCCGTCGGACGCCCTAAACGTTTTTCTCTACCTCTTACCAATAGACCTGCATATCAAATACTTAGTATCTTGCAGCGCGTTGAGACTTAGGGAATCGAAAAGTTGGTATTCTAGGCCCTTTGGTCAAAGTAATATTACTAATTTCATCCCAGCGGACATCTTTTCGACAGAAACCGACTACTGCACCCCTACTGTGGACCTCAGTGCGGATTTTAAAATTATCATCCCATCTCGAAATGAATGGGATGATGACTTAGTGACGAGAGGCTTCGACACAACTATTTTCACTGACGGCTCGAAGATGGAGTGTGGGGTCGGTGCAGGAAGTTTTTCCGAGTCTTTAAATGTCTCCAGGTCTTTGCGACTTCCTGACTTTGCTAGTGTTTTTCAGGCTGAACTACTCGCGATCAAGGAAGCATGCAAGTTACTAAAACTAGATCCAAATCAAAACCGCAATACAGCTATTTTTTCGGACAGTCAGGCGGCTATTCAAGCGATTGGCTCGTCCACTTCATCCTCCAAACTGGTTCAACAATGCCGAAGTGAGTTAGCGGGCATGAACATTGGACTCAGGGTCACTTTCATCTGGATTCCGGGTCATAGAGGCTTTGAGGGCAATGAACGAGCTGACTAGGCAAGGATCAGCCCTTCATAGCTCACTCGCGGAAAGAGTCAACATTCCTCTGGTGCTATGAAGGGCAAGATCTTCTCTATTTGCCTCGCTGAACCACAGGTGGAACAACCTAACCAACTGTATCATATCTAGAAGGATATGGCCCACCTACAACAAATCCCGTACTAATAATAATCTTATTTGCAGACCCAGGCAAGATATAGCCAGGGTCGTTGCTACATGCACCGGACACTGGCCTGTTGGAGAACACGCATCTAAGCTGGGCATCCCCCACAATGCTTTCTGTCGTAGTTGTGAGGACCAGCGAGAAAAAGAAACTGTTCTTCACTTCTTATGCAAGTGTCCCGCCTTAGCCAAAACCAGAGCCAAAACATTGGGAAAGTCCTCTTTCAACGACCTCAATGAGCTCTCAGAACTGGAGATCAAAGATTTGATCTCCTTTCTAAACGCAACAAAGTGGATTTGAGGCGTATTTTTCTCTTTATAATCCCCCTTTTATCTGTTATAGGTCAAGCGAGTATTTTATGGTATCAAAACGGCGCAACTCAGCGCTAATTGTGTCACCGAGCTAGACTGCTCGTGGCCACCATTTCTACTACTACTTATTAATTGAGAGGACTCAACATCTCAATTGCTTTCTTAGTGCAAAGAAGCAGCGATTCGCAAGATTTTCAGAGTTCAGCGCTGGTTTCGTTATCTGAATTGATAGCAATGCCTAGATTCATAACGTACTGAACTACATTAAAAGGTTAAGCTTTCTATAGTGTAAATTTGTTCAAAAATCGTCTTTCAATGTCCTTCTTTGATGACAGCTTACTCTTGGTCTTGTCCTCATTACCACTTAACCAATCTTCTTTGCTTCCGTAAAATTTAAAGTTCCTGCGTTCCTAGATCTACGCTAAGTAAGTTAATTTTAAACAAAATTTTACACACACAAGTTTCAAAAGTGCTTTTTATTTCTTTTCTTCATATTTTGTTCCAACTTGCCACAAGATTAATTACAAGATCATTACTCTCACACCTTAACATAACTGTTTGTGAAGTACGTACGTACCTTCAATCTAATCGTTCTGCTGCCTGCTAAAAGTTTTAAATCCGCTTTGTGGGCCCAGTTTCCCAATCATCATTGGCTAAATTGACAGCATAGTTTTCAAATTGTTAGGCAAAATTATTGGCCAACCGTGATGTTATTCGCTTATTTTGGCCATTGGTGTAAAACTTCTTTTTTGACAATCTCATCAAGTGACAATTGGTAGACCGAATTGCCCATTCAATTCTTCAAACCAAAAATGCTATTACATACATATGTACGAAGTTAGGTAAGATTACTGTTTTATTTGCACCAAAACTACTTTCTCAAGTTTTTTTCTGCTTCTCCTTTCAGTTGCTTACGTTATCTAGAGATTAGAGTTGAAAAATACTGAATTTTTGTCCGTCCATTGGCTCAAAGATTCCATTCATTCAAGCGATTCAATTTGTATTCTCTGCACTACGTATCTTCAAATGTAGATATCGCCGTTGTTACTTCTCCTTCCAAACGTTAGACCTCAAAAACTAGCGTAACCTTCAAAGAAAAAACTTCAAGAAAACATTTGGGAAGAAGAAAAACGTCGCCTTTTAACTCCACACACTTGACCAAACGATGCTCCAATATCTTTAACCCCTGTAAAAAATAAATTTTCTCAAGATCTGCAAAGTAGACCCCCGTGGCGGCAATGACCTCCTCATTCGACGAACATTTCTGCTCGGCGATTGACTTTTTCAAGTCTGGAAAAAAAGAAGTGGGCCAAATCTGGAGAATACACTTTGCCAAATGTGGCCGTTTTTCCTGCAATTCGTGGTCGAATTGGGCCAATAATTCGACTTAGTACAGTCCTGCGATAGATTTGCCCTTCTCCAGGTAGTCCCAGAAAACAGTGGCCATTGCCGATGTTGCAGTCTTCGCCTTCTTCGAAGCACGTTGGGAGGGTGAAGTCTATTGTTTCGACTGTTCCTTGGTCTCTAGCGTTAACCAGTGGATCTATGTTTCATCGACGGTCAGAAAATTTCGCAGAAACTCGTTCGGATTGCGCTTAAACAGTGTCAAACACTTCTTTGAAGTGGTCTGATATCACCATTTGAATTGATAGCCAAGCAGCAATAATCGATTTCTGCCACAATAACAAAATCGAAGCCAAGAACTTACGGTTCTTGGATCACAGCATAACATAAGATTTTGCTGGGTATCAGGTCATTGCGGTGTACCTGGGAATGAGATAGCTTATGAGCTGTCGAGGATATGTACAATACTGAACCAATTCAGTATAGACTCAACAGTAGACACCCTATCCTATGAATTTAAACTCATTGCTAGGTTCACTCCTTATGCCACTATCCAGCACTGCCACACTAGAAACAACTTCTTAGACAGACACTTCTTCAATTCTCTTAAAGAACTTGAAGCAGCCAATTAGGCTTCAACAAAACCTCTAAATGTCGAGAACAAGACAACCCATGATATTATTCATTTATTTATTTATGATTAATTTGCAACTCTATACATAATTAAGAATTATATTCTTTTTATCTTGTACAGGAAATAAAAGGATTAATATTATACAGTAATTATTAAAGACAAAATTTTTTGGAATTTATAATAACTCTAGAAAGGTCATTACTAGGGCAACCAAAAATATGTTCGAACATATTTTTTGTTAACATCACTATTGACACGAGACTGTGATAGAAATGCGTTTCATTGAAATCTTCGTCTTTTAAACGTCATCTGTTAGGGCATATTTTTGCATATTTCACTGAAAATGCATATTTTTGCATTTTTGCTTTCAAAAGGCATATAATTGCATATTTTTCTTTTTTTTTTTGTAAAGGCAAGCAATAAAAACAAAGCATTAATATGAAGAAAGAATGAAACGCAACAGTTTTTTGGACAATCTTCGAGTGATTCAAAACATACAGAGTTTGAAAGAGATTTGTGTGGTGCTTTTGTGGGGGCAGATATACCCTTGTTCAAAATTAGCAATGAAATTATTCGTTCTTTTTTGGAAAAATATACCGAGCACAAAATTCCTTCAAAAACAACCCTTCGTTAAAAATATGTACACAATTTGTACAAAAAAACAAACGATACAATCAAAAACAAAATAAAAAATCGATTTTTATGTGTTTCAATGGACGAGACAATAGACGCAGCAAACAGATATGTTGCAAATTTAATCATTGGAATTTTAGATCCAGATAAGACGTTTGCTAAAGAAACATTTGTATTAAATGTAGCTCAACTGGAAATGACAAATCACTCAACCATCATCGCCCGGCTCTTCGATGATTCGGTTAGAATTCTGGGTGAAGATTTTAACAAAGACTCGATCTTACTTTTTTTTATCAGATGCTGCTCCGTGTATGGTAAAAGCGGCACAAACTATGAACTTCACCGAGTATGTGAAAAAATTAGAAGTAAATATGCTGACATTAACCGCTTTATAGCAAATGGAAAAAAGTGTTTTTAAAAGCTTCATCCAGAGTGAAAACTCTTAGAGACATAGAACCTGGACTGGAATTTCCTCCACAACCAATCATAACGCGATGGGGGACCAATCATAGCGGTGAACTACTACGCCAAGCATTTTGAAAAGATTGTTTGGATTTTTGATGCTTTTTTTTGGCATCAAGCTATGGGTTTCTAGTAACATCAATTTCAAAAATTGGATCATGTGGTATATCGCTCAATTCCAGCACACAAATTATAAGTGATGCGGTGAAGACAATCTACAGCATTAACAGCAAGGCTGCAAAATCAGTGAAGAAAAAAAATGCTGGCTTCACAAAACTAAAAATAATTGCAATGGCTTTGTCAGGAGAGAAATCCATAGCAGTTGAAGAATATACAATTGCTGAAGTTTTAGCATTCAAATACGCTCCGATCACTTCTGTGATGTTGAACGGAGCTTTTCCATGTATAAAAGTGTTTTTCAATCAAACAGACAAAGCTTAATTTTCAAAAATTTAAGTGAAATGTAAGTTATTTACTGCAACAAAAATTTGCAATACATTTTCTGACTGATCGCTGACATCTAAAAATTCTTTTTTTTTCAAAAATGAATTTGCTTTGTTAACTTTGTTTTTTTTTTCTTAAATAATATATGTGTGCGAAGTTGAACTATTCGCCATTAAACAAATTTTGTGGACGTTTTATTTATCTTCAAAAAGTTAGAGTGAAGAAGAATTTTGATTTTAATTTTTTTGATTGGTATTGTTCTTATTAATTAATTTCCTAAAGCAAATAACGCTTCTTATAAACATCTTTTACATTTATTGAGCATATTTTGAGGGCATATATTTGATTTTTAAGGGTATATTATAAGCGCTTAAAACTAGTTTTTTAGGACATATTTTTGGTTGCCCTAGTCATTACGATATAGGGTGAATAAAAGGGGGCCCAAAATTGAACCTTGGGGAACCCCAGTGGGCACTTGCAACATATCTGAATTGGTGTTATTGAGGTAGACTGCCTGTGTTCGATTGGAAAGATAAGATGCCATAAGATTGGAGACAGAATCTTCAAAGGCATATTGACTCTTAAGCTTATTTATTAGAATCGAGTGGTTTACCGAGTCAAATGCCTTTGAGAAATCCAAGAACCTTCTTCCAGATAGACTTTAACTTGGTGGCTGACAATTTTTTCAAAAGCTTTGCTAAGAAATGGAAGGATAGCTATAGGTCTAAAATCCATATTATTTTGTGAGAGTCACTTTGGAATAGGTAGTACTTTAGCACTGCTGTCAGGAAAAACACAAGTTGTAATTATGGTGTTATACAGTGGTGGACAAGAATTTAGCACACTTGTTAAAGAAAATAAAAACCATTTAATTTTCAATTTGTTTTCTTATTATGAAATTAGTTATATTTTATTTACATTACATATACATATATAGCACTATGTTTTCATAGTACTTCATCAAATATGTTTAACATCTTTAAGAAGAAAAAAGTATGGAATGTAGAAACATCAATTTTTCGCCTGGACACGAATTTAGCACATTCAACAGTTTCTTGATAAAATTTTACTTACCGTTATCAATTCTAAGTTTTTCTTAGTATTTGGTAGGGAACCCTTTATTTTGCAGTAGGTACAGAAGCAATTCTTCTTGGCAAACTTTCAACCAAAGCCTCACATCGTGACTTTGGAATTGCATACCAAGCATTTTGAATCTCCTGCCACAATTGTGTTAAATTGGTTGGTTTTTTTTTCTGCTCAATGTGATGTTCAACATCATTCCACAAATTCTCGATCGGGTTAAGATCGGGTGATTGTGCTGGCCACTTCAAAACGTCGATTTTATTCACCTCTAAGGCACACTTCACTAACTTTGAAGTGTGTTTAGGGTCGTTCTCGGGTATGAAGCGCCATAATAACGGCAAATTGTCTTCTGCGTAGGTATCATATGATCCAACAGGATATCTCTGTACACGTTCTGGTCCATTTTGGTGTCAATTTTTACGATGGGGCCAAGGTGAGCTTTGGCAAACTGTAACCTAGATTTCAGATTTTTTTTTTTTTTTTGATACAAACGGTTTTCTCTGAGCAACGCACCCACGTAGATTGTTTTCATTTAATCAGCGTCTTATGGTCCTTGAGGAAACATTTACTCCATAGTTCGTTGAAAGTTCGCTTCGAATGGCAATGGAGGTCTTAAACGGATCCTTGGTCGATAACATATAAATAATTCTATCTTCATTTGTAGTTGTGTTTCTGGCTCGGGGGTTTTGTTTAACATTTTCAATCACCCCAAACTTTTTGAAATGAGGAAGGGCATTATAAACCAGCTTCCTGGAGCATTTTAACAACTTAGAAATGTCTGTTACCGTCCGGCCTTTTGACTTCATTTTCAAGATCAGACTTATTTTTTCCTTTTGCCATGACTAATTAATTTTTTTTAATTTTTTTTAATATAAGATCATTAAAGGAATATTTAATTCCCTCAAAAATTATTATTTTCTTTTTTAACCCTCAAGCGGTCGCGCGGTCATTTGTAACGGGAGCGGGCGCGCGTAACCGAAAAGACCTATCGGATGAATAAGAGAAATAAAGCACTAATTATTCCATAAATATTTATTTATTTGTACTCAGATACATTATCATTGTCTTTAAAGTCTAATTTGTCAAAAAAGTACTTAAAATTATGAAAAAGGCTACTAGAAATGAGAATTGCAATGATGGGTAAAAATAATAATATGAACGAAAATGTACTAAGCGCGGTCGATTCGACTACGCGCGACCGCTTGAAGGTTAAAAAAACACAAAAATTTAAAAAAATACACTCTTTGATTGCAAAACGGGTTAAATTTATGTCCAGCTGAAAACAACGCAAATCACAAACAATCTTCATTTTTCGCAAAACGGTATTTTACTTTTCAATCATTTACACATTTTTATTACCATATAAGGTAGTCAAAGTAACAACATAAAAATGACCCGTTACTTGCAAGTAATAAAGAAGTGAAAGTAGAAAAATACGTGTACTCTTTTTAATGTGCTAAATTCGTGTCCACCACTGTATATGTTTGTTATTATGCTTTCCTATAAATGGTAAGAGTATTTTTATCGCAACAACTTTAATTACGTTGTTTGTTTCGATAAGATTGACACACATTTAACTACGTGAAAAATAAACCAATAACGCGTTGTGTCAAAGAAACAATGACCATTTAAAATTGTATTGATCTTAAATTTTGATTTAATTATTTCTTCTTTGAGAAATAAACTATGAAATGCATTACCCTTTTAAACTATTCGCTATGTATTTTGATTTTCATGCAAAATTTTTAATTTTTATTTTTAGTTTTCAATGCATCCAAGGTCCCAACCAAAGCTACCCAACCCAATAGCCTGGCCGAAATCCCAATTGTTAACAAACAGCCAATTGAAGAAGGAAAACAACCAATTGGAAAAGAAAAACAACCAGTTGAAGAAAAACAACCAATAATTGAAGAGAAACAACCAGAAATTAAAGAAGGTCCAATGGAAATGAAAACCCCAAACCAAGAGAAACAATCTTCAGACGAGGATGCCAAAGACGATGTGGCACAAGCGACAATAAACTCAAGCGCACAGGAACCTATGAAACTGGACGGTGGCGGCGGCAACGATAAATCTAAAATCAAACCCGAAAATGGGGATTCTGACATCGCTGACACCGACGAAGACACAAATGTAGATGAGAATGAAAACGATTACTTGAATGCTAGGCCCGATAAAGTAGAAATTGCTAATCCCGACAACGAATTAAATCACAGCAGCAAACAAGAAATCATTACCAGTGACGTCATAACAGCAACAAGCAACAAGAAAATCGATCCTTTCCACGAGCAATCCGGATCGAATTTCTTTACGTATTTCCTTATCGGAATGTTCTTGTGCATTGCTATGTATGTGTCTTATCACAATAAATCAAAAATCCTCGCCCTGGTGTTGGAGGGAAGACGTGGCGACAAGGGTCGCAGTGGCCGTCGGAAGCATACAGCTGCTTATCGAAAGCTAGATTCAAATCTCGAAGAAGCGATCACGTCCTCGACTCGCGGACGAACAACGCAGATTATTTATTAAAAAAATCCGATATACCTATTGGTTTTGAGTTTGGCCGTCCGGACCGCCATCGGCCTGGCCCGGCCCGGCCCGTCCCGCCTGTGTCGTCGTCGCATGTATGTCCTTTCTTTGGTATTTGAATATATTATATTATTATAGTTTGTGTTGACTTTCTTGTTTCATTGGTGAAATATATTTGAAAGCAATATTAGGATTTAAAAAATAAAATTAAATTAAAATAGATACGAGTAACTTGTGATTTCCTTGACTGTGTCGTGTTGAATCGCCATCAACAACAACAGAGAAGGGTCCTTAGAAGAAGATGGAGATTGAAAAATTAAGATAAAGATGAAGAACGGCAGCAGTAAAGAAATTGATTAAGCTACAAATAATTTTGCTGTGTTGATTTTCGTTTTTAGGTTTTCTGTTTTGTTTGCTAAATAATAATTTTTACTATATTAAACACAAAAATGCATTATTTGAAAATGTCGCCATGATGATGATTATTTATTTTTTTTAGTCGGTTCGCCCCACAAACATTTAATTGATAACTAAAAATATGTGTAATAATTATAAAAACCTATATCTTTTGTACATGTTATAAGGATTTCATGAAATGAAATAAAAAGAAATAAAACTACAAAATAAGACAATTGTCTTCTTATTTATTGTAAACGGGCGATCCAGAATCCAGTACTTATTTATAGGTACTATGGTAGTCCCAGAAGTACTTGACCTGACGTATAAATGGCGGTTGTTGTTTGAAAGAATGACTATGGTAAGCTTAAGTTTGAAGTTTGACGACCCTACGTTGTTCAGAATTTGTTTGGCAGCCATCAATAGTGAACGCTCTTAGTGAATTTGTAAAAACGCACAAATTTGGTCATCGTTATGTGATACAACACTTTCTTTTAAAAAGGATCATTTTATTGTGACCACTTTGTTCAATTGATTCAGTCTCCCGAAGTAATTGTAGAGATCTTGCGAAACAAATGTCCTAAGTAAGATATTCTTAGCTTCATTGCTTAGAAGTAAAATGTTAAGAGTACACTTATTTATAGGTACCAAAAAAGGTCTAATGGCATAGCTACTAGAATTCTTATTTTATTTTTGTTTAGTTTTACAACTTAAGATTTAAAAATCTAGGGTCATATGATATTTGTCCTCGATCAGAAATCCAAAAGTATTCAAGTGATCCTCATAAAAGTAACCATTTAAGTTTAGTTTTGTCTAACTTTTGAAGCATAATTCGTTAAAATAACGGTAAAAAAAGGGTGAGACAAGAAACTTTAGGACGCGACGACGACGCGACGGTGTTTAAGCGACGTAAATGATTCAACGATGATATCATCACCAATCAATTTAAATGCTCTACGTTCAATACTGTCCAAGAGACTTAAGTTAGTTGAAGAAGCACCAGCCCAGAGGTGGAAATTATAATCAAGCTTTAGATTTATATAAGTCTTATAGATAATAGCCAGATCAGAGGGGGAGAAAAACTTCTTGTATCGTCTAAGGAAACCCTAACATCTGCACATGTGATCGTTCCACAAGAGGTGATCGTAGATACACATACCTACAGAGAATTTCGAGGTTTCAGTCTTCTTTATGCAAGTGCCACTAATGGTTAGATAGAGCCAAAGGTGGTTAATTATGTTTTAATGAGAGTAGGTGGCATTGAGTTTTCGACGCATTAAAATGTAGTGGAGAGGGGAGAGTTTAGGACGGGGGCAATTTAGGTCAACTTCAAAAAAAGTAACCAAAAACTTTTTACCATCCAAAAAATTATATTAAAGTTTCAGCACCATTCAAAACAACCATCTGCTTAATATTGTAACGGTACCAACACACACAAAATTTTATAGCAAAAGTGTGTTTCTGGAAGGCCACTGTATTTTTGTTTGCTCTACGATGTAAGTATTTAATTCATAAATTTCGTTCAAGTTTCAAGTGAAAAGTGCTTTGAAGTTATGTTCATTTATTTTGTGATGTGATCCGAATAAGAAAATTAACAATATTATAATGTATCTGTAAAATTTAAAGTTTTTAGTTTTTTCTCTCTCTCGGGGCACTTTTGGTCAATGCACGAGGGGTAGTTTTGGACATGTCCTAATCTGCCCCTTATTTATTTTTTTGAAATTACTCTTTTTTGTTTTATGTTATTAGATATATCTCGAAAAATGGTCAGAAATTACCAGAAAAAAAGGAATCTGCTCCAAATGAGTCTGATTTGTGCAAGGCCATGGAACTTGTGTTGGAAAAAACAATGTCACTGAAGAAAGCTGCACATATTTTTGGGATATCAAAAAGCACTTTAGGGTATAGACTGAGTTTGAAAAAACGGAATCAGGCTCTAAAAAGTGAAGAGTACTCATCCAAACATACTGTTGCCCAAATATTCAACAAGACAGAAGAAGGTAGGTATGTATCTATGTAAGAAGTTTACCTTTTAAAGTCTTCTAAAATGAATTATGGCCTGACGTATCCAGAAGCAAGACATCTAGCTTTTCAATATGCAAAGGCATTGAATAAGTGCCCAACGCTGTGGGAACAGAACCAAATTGCAAGCATAAAGTGGATGAAGTCTTTTATGAAAAGACACCGAAATCTCTCACTTCGAAAACCCGAAAATACTAGTTGACGACATAACGTTGAAGCATTTAAAAAAAAAATAAAAACATCACTTTCAAAAGCTCCTTTCTCACCAGACCGCATCTTTAACTTGGACGAAACCGGTGTGACGACACTACGACAGTTGTACAAGCTTCTAAAGTCATTACTCAGTGTGGACAAAAGCAAGTTGGACAAAATGTCTCTGCAGACAGAGGGCAGCTTATAACAATGTGTGCGATTGTAAATGCAGCTGGAAACTCTGTACCGTTGGATTTTTTGTATTTCCCAGAGCAAGATTCCACGATCATATGCTTAATGGAGCATCAAACGGTTCATCTTTACTTTATTTTTGTTTAATATATACATACATATAAACAACTTAAATGCCTTTTTTAAGACAAGTCCAAAACTGCCCTATGCCTGTCCAAAAGTGCCTCCCCAGAGGGGTAGATTTAGACACTTGGAGACATTTTTTAAAATATTTATATATGTATATACACATATGAATCAAACAAAATGCATACCGTATCATAATGATAGGTAAAACCATAACAACAATAATTTTCAGGATTCGAAAAAATACACCGTGTTTTAAGAAAATTAAAGCGCTTTTAGCAAAAACTGTCCTAAGGTGCCCCCTCTCCCCTACTCGTTTTTTTATTCGACAGTTTGCAATTCTGTCTAGGTCAAAGCTTAATGAGCTGTCATACATTGTTGTTGAAGATGCACCTCCGAATACTAGGGTTATGTTGTCAGCGAAGCAGGTAAGTTGGTAAGAAGTTTCATAGGGAGAGATCCGAAATGTTTTACAGATGAGCGTTTATAGCAATTAGTAAATGTACGCACATCATTAGTATGACAGCAAGTTTTTCAGTTATCCCTATCGGAAGTTATATGTATGTCTCTAAAAAAAGCACCCTGTACTTAAGGCCATAATTTTCAAAAAATCGATTTTTTTAATCTTAAATTGTTCCCTAGGATTTCAAACATGTGCCAAAAGATTATGACAGTGAAAAACTTTTTAGTCCTTGGTTCAAATTGTTGTATTGAAGGCATTGCAAACTTATTTATGATTTTCTAATATTAAAAATTTCAAACAAGTTAATCTCAATACTGCCTTTTTAAGTTTTTCATACTCATAACTCGGATGAGTATGAGGATATATGTATGTATGAGGCTGACAAAATTTTAATAACACTATGTGTAAATTAACTTTACAATTCATTCCAAGATTCCAAAATTTTTCTAAATATATATTTAAGAGCTAAAATACAATCGTTTAGAGGGTTTTTGTGCATTTCAATCAGAAATGTTAAAAATTGGTCGCATTCACAAAGCTAGTGGCTACGTAGTCAAAATTCAACTAGCTTTGTGAATGCAAAACTACACTACAAAGCTAGTCAATCTGGAACTGTCACATTATTGACAAATGCAAATATATAAAATAAGAAACATTTTTGATTTGATAACTTAAACTTATCTTTTGTGTTTTTAAATTCAATAAAATCAAATTTAAGACAAAATTTGAATGATTTATATTTGTATTTAAATATTGAACGATTTATTTCATTTTGAATTCGTGTTACTTTACCGAGCAGCTGATTGTGAAATGTCATTCTCCACTAACTTTGTAGCCGAATTTTTTACACTACGTCGGAGGGGAAATTTCAACTACTTTTGTAGTTAGATTTAGCCAATCAGAATCCCTTGACTACGTAGCCACTAGCTGTGTGAATGCGAGGCACGAGTACGATAACTTTGGTGACAAGATATAATAACGGTTTTTGGTAGAGGGGCTTAATACAAGCATTTTTTACTATGGGAGGGGGGGTCTATCTCCCCCCGTTTAGGCGGTAGGGGCAATTTAAAAAAAATGTTATTTAAAACGAAAAAAATTAATTAAAAAATAACGGTAATACTTACAATAAAGTATCATACCTTTTTTTAAAGCCAACGTTCTGTTTTATTAGCCAGTTTTTAATTCAAGTCAAAACTATGCGTAGTTTTTGAAAAATTTAATTTTAAACTCAAAATTTGAGTAAAAAAAGTTAAAAAAAAGGTATAAAGTGTAATTTTTCAATACTTCAAAAATATCTACCATTGTTTTTATTTCAAAATTTATTGCTCTTATTTGTTTTTGATCAAAAACTGAAAACTATATGATTTTATGTCTTTTAGTTTTTGAGAAAATTGAAAATAAAAATTTAATTTTAAACTCAAAATTTGAGTAAAAAAAGTTAAAAAAAGGTTTAAAGTGTAACTTTTTCAATACTTCAAGATTATCTACCATTGTTTTTATTTCAGAATTTATTGCTGTAATTTGTTTTTGATCAAAAACTGAAAACTAGATGATTTTATGTCTTCTAGTTTTTGAGAAAATTGAAAATAAAAATTTAATTTTAAACTCAAAATTTGAGTAAAAAAAGTTAAAAAAAGGTTTAAAGTGTAACTTTTTCAATACTTCAAGATTATCTACCATTGTTTTTATTTCAGAATTTATTGCTCTTATTTGTTTTTGATCAAAAACTGAAAACTAGATGATTTTATGTCTTTTAGTTTTTGAGAAAATTGAAAATAACCACAACTACTATTTTAATTTAATTCTTTTTTTTTGCTTGAGTGGTCTTATTTTGATAGTAATAATGGTATTTGCGTATGCGTAATGCGTGTTTGGGTGTATGCAACAGTAAGGTGTGCGCTAGTTTGAGTGTATGCAACAGTGGGATCAGTAAGGGGGGGGCATGCTGCCCCCCTGCAACCCCCCTGCTTGGGCACACTATAGGATTTGGGGTGGGTGCGAGGTGGAGTGGGTGCGGTGGGTGCAAGATGGGGTGCATGCAAAGTTTCTTTTGCATTTAAATAAGCTGGATTTAAGAAAAATTAATTTATCCTTGGTAGGTATATCTTAATCCATATTCGATTATTACTATCAAAATAAGACTACCTACGTTAATACTTAAGCAAGGAAAAAGTAATTTAATTAAAATATTTTTTTTGGTAATTTTCAATTTTCTCAAGAACTAGAAGACATAAAGTCATCTAGTTTTCAGTTTTTGATCAAGGACAAATAAGAGCAATGAATTCTCAAAAAAAAAATAGTAGATAATCTAAAAGTTTTGAAAAATTACGCTTTAAACCATATTTTTAACTTTTTTTTTGACCAAATTTTGAGTTTAAAACAATTTTTTTCAAAAACTATGCATAGTTTTGACTTGATTTAAAAACAAGCTAATAGACAAAAGTGTTGGCTTTAAAAAAAGGTGTAATACTTAACTGTAAGTATTACCGTTATTTTGTAATTATTTTTTTTCCATTTAATGTACATGTTTTTTTAAATTGCCCCTACCGCCTAAACGGGGGGAGATAGACCCCCCCTCCCATAGTAAAAAATGCTTATTTTTAACTGTTCTATACAAATCCGTCATTAAACTTTGTCGCCAAAGTTATCGTACTCTCCCCGAATGCGACCATTGTTTTGTTTTTTTATAAATAATATATTATTTTCTTTTTGGAATTTCTATAAATGAGAAGAACGCTACAAAGATGTAAAAATCCAGAAAATGAGAGTTTTCCAGAAAATGTGATATTTTTTGGTAGAAGAATAAAACAGAATCTGATATGAAGAACTGTCTAGCTATTTTTTGACTTTTTTTTCGAACTCAAACCTCGGGAGTCTATTATTACTATTGTTATTAGTCTGCTCACTCGTATATTGGGGCTGATGCTAAAAAACAAATTCTAAAAAATTACTGAACCTTTTGAAAATATTTTGATCTTAAAGGACAACAACAAAACTTAAAAATTATAGGGAGAAAAATGTTTGGTTCTCGAATTTAAGGAAATAGGTGCATTTAAGTACATAATTTCACTAAAAATTAAATAAAAACAATTAAGTTGGGAAGAAGTAATTAGAAACAACATGAAAGCTTGGATCAACTCCCAAATTTACTTAATTTTAAGATATCATAACTTGAAAATTAGGTAAGTACTTTGTTGTGGAACCTCTTTGTGCCATCTTCACTACTCGGGTTCAAGAACTTGCCTGGAGTACATGAGTAATAAAGGCTTCCAAGCGGCTTAAATGTTCGAATTAAAAACATCAAAGTCCATTTAACGCCCAATCGAAGAAGATCAATTGTTTTAAGGTCCGTAACCTTTCAAAAATTGTTATATCCACCCCAAAATTTTGTTGTCTGATTCCAGTGGTATGTTTTGGGTCTTTTAGTTGTTGGAACTTCCAAACTATCATCTAATAATAATTTACTATTGAAACAAAACATACAAAAATATTTGAAAAGACCATTATGGAAATAATTTAAAGCACTACTAAAGTTTTTCTAAATTCTAAATTTTATTTGATTTTCACAGCAAACGTTGTTCTTCGTTGCGTACAATTATTTTGGAGATAAAATCATTTTTTGTTCGTAAAATATTCAAGGTGACAATTTATTTATAAAAAAAAACAATTACTTGATTTTTTTTCAAAATTGTATCAGTTTAGTATCACGTCACACTCACAATATATAATATAACATTCAGTTCAAGTCGCTAGCGATACTGGTTCGTCAGATATTTTGGGTTAACCAAAATTTTTACTTTTTTTTTTAAATTAAAAAAAAAAACACTCACTCAATTTTTTTGAGAATCCTTTCTGCATCTTTCTGTATTATTATCTGTATAAAAAAAATGTATTTGAAGTCGATAACTCCACTGATTCTTGAGATATGGACGACGAAAAAAGCTTCCCGAACGTGCTTTGACTCTAACTCTAGGGACCTTGAAACGTCAAGAAATGTCAAAATTTTTTCAATTCGACAAATCGAACCGATACAATAACTTCATATGGGAAGTTAAAAATTATTCGAAGGAGAAATTTTGTAGACCAGTGTCATAAATTGAACATAAAAACATAATAATTCACAAATAATAGATTAAAGAGTTAAGAAATAACAAATAATCCAGCTGCAGGTTTGTAATCTTTAACTTCGTCTTTTTTTTTGTTTTGTTAGGGTTCTAGATTAGATTAGATTTTATTATTTAATTTCGTTAAAGATTGGTAACAATTTAAAATATATATGTACATCATTTAAGCATGGCTTCGATGTCTGCCAGATTGACAATCCAGTTAATGAATCCTTAAGTTAGTAATTTTAACATTTTTCGTTGCTTAAAATTGACATTTTTTAAAAACTAAAAGGTTTTCTTTTTTTAAGTGCAGTCTTGACGTATGTGTATAGTTTATTAACATATACATATCAGATTTAATAGTGAAGTAGGTACACGAATTCTCTGTTAAGTAATCACTTCTATCAAGATTGGTCATTGCCCTAGAAAATTAATGATATCCTCTCTTTGTCTTCGTTTACAAAGATCACATAAGACTGGTAGATCGCTTCTATGTGGTACCTACGTAATTTTGATAATTCCCCTCATAGTCGTAACATCAATGAGATTTTAGCTCTGCCGTTCTCATGAAAATATTTATTTTTCTTAAGAGAATAATCAAGATGATGATAATGCGGCGCGATCATTTTAGGATGACAGCGATCCGGCATAATGTGTGTGCATATCACGAAGAATACAATCGATTTGAAGTTTAAGTGTCTCGGTGAACAG
This sequence comes from Eupeodes luniger, assembly GCA_951509635.1. NCBI lineage: Eukaryota > Metazoa > Arthropoda > Insecta > Diptera > Syrphidae > Eupeodes > Eupeodes luniger. The sequence continues at coordinate 230,983,261 of OX608073.1, read as the reverse complement.
TGGTGACATCCCAGTTTCCTACATTGGGGGCATTGGGCGCATTCACTAATGTAGTCACTACGTAGTGAAGTCATTCTGATTGGCTACTTCCAACTACAAAATAAGTTAAAATTTCCCGTCCGATGTAGTGTAAAAATTTCGGCTACAAAGTTAGTGGAGAATGATTTTGACGTTTCACAATCAGCTGTTCTTTAAAGACACAAGAATTTAAAATGAAATAAATCGTTCAGTATTTAAATGCAGACATAAAACACTCAAATTATGTTTTAAATTTGATTTTATTGAATTTAAAAACAAAAAAGATTATTAAAAGTTATCAAATCAAAAATGTTTCTTATTTTATATATTTGCATTTGTCAGTAATATGACAGTTCCGGATTGACTAGCTTTGTAGTGCAATTTTGGATTCACAAAGCTAGTTAAATTTTGACTACGTAGTAACTAGATTTATAAATGCGCCCAGTATCTCGATGAACGGTGGTGACATCCCAGTTTCCGACATTGGGGGCATTCACTAAGCTAGTCAAGGCATTCTGATTGGCTAAATGCAACTACAAAATGAGTTGAAATTTCCCCTCCGACGACGTAGTGTACAATTTTCAGCAACAAAGTAAGTGCACACTGATTTTGACGTTTCACAGTCAGCTGCTCAGTAGGTACACAAAATTCAAAATGAAATTAATCGTTTAGTAATATAAATCACTCATATTATATCTTGTTTATGGTTTATTGAATTTAAAAACAAAGAAAAAAAAATTTTAATTTTGAAAACACAAATGCTTCTTATTTTGTATATTTGCATTTGTCATTAATATGACAGTTCCGGATTGACTAGCTTTGTAGTGAAATTTCGCGTTCACGAAGCTAGTTGAATTTTTACTACGTAGCCACTAGCTTTGTGAATGCCCCATTATCATATATTTTGGCGAGTTTGGCGGAAAATGAAAAGTTCATTTGATGAAGAACCTTAAATAATTTTCAACTGCTTCGTATTAGTTCCCTTCCATATCTGTGCAGCATAGAAGAGAATAGACTCCATAATGGCTTCAAAAACGCGATACTTGCAGCTGTAGCTTATTTGGCTCTTATTCATTATTTTTGCCTTTTTTAGTTTTTATTCAAATGCTTATCAATTTTCATATTTCGCGTGGTCAGCACTCCAAGATAGTTGAACTCCTTTACAACTTCAACAGGTTTCAAATGTTTTGAATTAGTTTTCCAAACTTTTGAGTCATACCAAGTCCGTAGAGCTTGTAAATAAGAGCATCGCTATTCACGGTATCAAAAGCCGCTCTGAAGTCTACAAAAAGAACATACAACTTTTTATTTCTTGCTAGAAATGACTCAGCAAATACTTTTTAGTACAAATACATGATCAATGGTGGAATATTCAGATCTAAAATCAGCTTGGAACTCACTCAAGAGATTTGTCGAAGCTTTCCAGATTTTAAGTAGATTGTGGAGTGCAGCAGTAAAAAATGTATACATATGTGACATTGAGGAAGGAAATACCTCTATAGTTTGATGGGTCATTTAGTACTAACTTTTTTATAGGAGCTTCCTTAAACTGATCTGGAACTTTTTCATCTATAAAAACTTGGTTGAGTCCAGCTTTAGCTAGTGAAACCTCTTCTTCCCAAAGCGGTGAGTCCAGGACAGGTTCGTAGAAGCCCAGTGAAGCATAATGAAACTTCAAAAGATTCCTTAGGGTGGAGTTCAAGAGTAGTTGAAAATGGTTACACAACATTTTATTGCTTAATCTGTTAAAAGGCCTATAAAGGATAACTTTTCCAAATCGATGGAAACACACAAGATGATATTGAGAAATTAAAAAAAAAAATGGACAAAGGAAACGACAAATGACTTACACAATTTTTCAAAATAGTAGGGATGTGAAGATTAGATACAAATTTTGTATACAAACGTGGAATTTTAAACTTTAAAAGTGCGCCATTTGGTCAAAAATAAATATATCGCAATCAAAAATATTCATAAACTCATTATAATTTAATAATTACAGGATTTTTAAATAAATAAGATACTTATTGTAAGCAGTCAATGGGCAGGTTCAGACAAAATAAGGGGCTTAATTTGCAGTCAACTTCATTATTTGAACGTACATATATTTTGACTAGGGCAACTAGTTAATTTTTCAAGTGTCATGAATTTCAAATTCAGAACTTTACTTCACAAACCTCTACTTTAAGTTCATAGTACAAAAACTACCAAAAACGTTATTGTCTACAAACACTCCCCAGGCAACCCTCTTACAGAAAACATTAAATGAAGTTGTGCAGAAAATATATAAATCATAGAGTAATAATAATAAAGTTCAGCTTTCATTTGTATGAAAAAACACGATCAACTGTCATTTTGACTTGACTTGATAGCTAGGGAGTTTTTCTTGACTAACTTTTCAGTCAACTTTCCAATGAAGTTGTCTTAATTGGAAGGTAATTTTTTGGTGGCCAGATACTAAAAACTTGCCTTATAATGTCTGAACCTGGCCAATGATTTGTTTAATAAAACCGCATATCTGTCATTCCGATATATTTTGTAGTTCTTCTGGGTACAAACATTTAAAAAAAAGTTTATGCCTTTCGGCTTCTAGGGTTGCCTAAACCCTAAGACCTAAGTCCATCAATGTTGGTGAAAGATTGATATTGATATTGTCATTGGAAAATCTAATCTAATTAAATAAAACAAAAAAACACTTTCTTTTTTTGGTTTGTTTTTATTTATAATTTATTAATTCAATTATAATTTATATCACTTCAAATGTATAAGTATTAATTTAATAATAATGATTTATTCCGAAATCTTAAATTCACATTGTTTGTTTTTTATTTTGTTTTTAATTTCTTCTTACTGGCGAACTGGCGGATACACAAAAATTGTAAAATAATTAATAAAAAGATGCATGGTACATTCACAGTAGTTCTGATTAAACATAATAATAATAATAATAATAATAATAAATATAAACAAGACTAATTAAAATGTAGTAACAAGTGAAATTTAAAATAATTAATTCTCATTTAATGTAATATATGTGTTTTATTTTATAAGTCTTAAAAATTAAATTAAAAAATAAAAGTTAACAATATTCCATCTTAGCTCATTATATTTTTGTTTGTTTTGTTTCATTACAAAATGCTTTTTCTTCTTTTTATTTTTAAAACTTACACTACAACTTAAAGTTAATGGAAAAAGAAGTTGTTGCTCATGTTTTGTTTTTCTTTCAAGGTCTAGAGTTTTGATTTGCTATTATTTTTCGAAATTTTATATTTTTTTAAATTACAAGTAATTACTGTATGATACAATATTAACATGCATATTTTTTGTTTTTAATTTATTATGTATTTTTTTTGTTTATAATTTGAAGACAATAAAAAGACACAGAGAATTGGGTTAGTAGAATAATAATAATAATAATAATAATAAATATATAATATAATGTATGTGTTATGTATAGTTTCTTCTTATAAGATTGATAATTCCTCAGTAAATATATATGTATAATATATATTTTGTTTTTTTATATATATATATATATAAAGTGTGTTGTGTGTGTGTCTGTCTGTATATATATATATATATTTATCATTTATTTATATATATTTTGTCTGTATTATTTTGTACATTATGCTTATTTTCTATTAAGTAGGTACTAATTGTTATAGTGACACCACTCTTAATTTCATTTGTTTATATATATATATATATTTTGTGTATATTTTAATGTTATGTATATATATTATTAAATTTAAAAACTATTTAACAAGCATTTTATTTTAATTTTTACGATTTTTGTTTTTTCATTTCTTAATATTTTGTTAAAATAATTACAACACATTAAATATTGCTGATTTTATTTCATGTTTTTTAAAATTTAAAACAACATCGACATTGTTTATGGATGTCGGTTAAAAATGCCCAAATGCACTTTTTCATGGGGTCAGCATAATATTTTGTAACCCACGTTTTATTTATTGGTATTCTACTATTTTTAGTCTCGCGCTTATCTCAAATGTGGGAGTTTCATATTTTAATATTTTTTTATAAATGTTTGTTTTAAATTTAAAGCTTTTTATTTTTAATTTTGAAATGTAATGCAATTTATTTTTGTTTGTATTCTCTTTTCATTTAAAACGAGCAAATAAAATTAATGAAATCTATACATTAATAAATTTTGTTTTGTATTTTAAAACTAAAGGCGATTATTTTTTTTTTCAAATTTTATAACCATCGGTTGATATTTTAATTCGTTGATGTGAATAAGTTCATTTTGATTTTGTTGAATATAAAATAATACTAATAAAATTAAAACAAAAATTAGGGCTTTATAATGAAAAAAAGTTATGTTTTCACAAATTACAATTTTATTTGTAATCATCAATCATTAAACTACTTGCGTTCAAAAAAGCCATGATTAAATTTAAATAATGAAATAAATATTTTTAATAAATTTTGGCTCACTAAGTGCAATGGAATGGAATAAAGTCCATTCTAAATAAATGAAGTTTTGTTTACAAAGCGTTGAAGCAAACTTAAAACTCGCTTCAGTACCTACATCATTTTTATATCCGTGTTGTTATAACATAAGACATAACAATTTCACTTGGCCTTATTTCACGGCACCTAAAATCTCTTCTTGTACCTTTAAAAAAACGAAATACTATCGAGAAATCTCTGATACTATCACTTCTTCTACTTTGTTTTCCTCTTAAAACTTAATACAAAAACTTAGTAACCTCATGCGACTTGAAATAGAAAGTATTTTACATTAAAAATGAACATATACATACATACATACACATATGTACAAAATAGAACGAATGTACCTCAAGATTTCATCTCAAGAAATTTTACGCCCAACATAGTTGAATTGTGTGATTGAGTTGGTCGAGGCATTTCTAAAATTATCCAAAACGTTAAATTCAATTGATTTAAAAATCTTCGAATGGTCGTTACAATTTAAAGCATTGGTGCCCCTAAATATACATATATTAGGGGCTGGCGGCTACGTAGTCAAGGCATCCCAATTGGCTAAATGTAACTACAAAATGAGTTAAAATTTCCTTTTCGACCTAGTGCAATATTGGGCAGGTTGACACAACATAGGGGACTTTATTTGCAGTCAATTGCATTCTTTGAAGGTCAATTTTGACCGAGGCAACTAGTTAGTTTTTCAAGTGTCATAAATTTCAAACTCGGATCTTTACTTCACTAACCTCTACATTCAGCTGAACGTACCAAAAACCATTATTGTCTACAAAACACTTCTTAAGCAAGCTATGTACAATCTCACCACGATGATTTTTTTATGTATTGAAAAGAAATATTAAATATTTCTTATCCAATTTGACAAGAAACCCTTTTACACAAAATATTAAATAGAAATGTGGAGAAAAATAAATAAACCACAGAGTAATAAAGTTCAGCGTTCAGTTGAATGAAAAGACGTGATCAGCTGGCATTTTGACATAAGTGCAATTGCCTTGATAGTTAGGGAGATTTTGCTTGACTAACTTTCCAATAAAGTTGCCTATATTGGAAATCACTTTTTGGGTAGCTGGCCAATCAGATACTATAAACTTGTCTCACCTTCAAGCATCGAGAAAGAACTAATAGAGAGAACCAACTTCGACGGTTGCTCTCTTTTTGCCTACAAGCTGCGATTTGGCCACCAACTTGCTTATGTATTAACTCCATATAAAAAAAATGTGGGGAACCAATACTTATGCAAGTTTGTGCGCAATTCTCACCACGAGAAAGAGTAAACTTTTCTCTCTTTTCTCTCTGCTCACCACCTTTGAAAAATGGCGACCACCTTAGAAACATAAGACTCTGAAAGCACTACAACTATTGATTTTATTATTAGCTTCGTTTATACGTTTAATTTTCGCTCAGACTGTTGAAATTTGCAAAAAAAACTCAGATTTGTTTCAATTTTCAGAGTTTATCGACTTAATTTTGTCGATGCGAGAGTTTCAGGAACATTGAAAACGAGAGTTACAGAATGTAAACATAGAACATTAAAAAGAGACTAAATAAAAAGACTATCAACTTGTTACTTCTGTTGCCAATTTTCTGAAAGTGCATTGTGGCTTATTCATAGATGTTTGCATTTATAAAAAACATGTTCTCGTTCATATATACAAATAAAGTCTAGTCTAAAAAACCTAAACCTTGTTACACTCTTAAGCACTTTTCACATGAGCACGACCAACGACCAACGAATGAACGAATATTCGTCGATTTTGACATTTCTTTCACATGAGAGTTCGTCGCGAATAAAGTTTGACATTCAAAACCGAAACCAAAACAAGAACGATTTTTGTAGGTTAAGTACGCGCGATTATTATATTCGTTGCGAGTGTGGATAATGTGCAACGCGAATAAAGTTTGACAGTTCGTATCAACTAAAATTTTTTCGCGACGAATAAATTTGTTTTCTTAAATTTATTAATACATATATGATATTGAAAAGTAAAAGTATGCATCATAAATCAAATAGAAACTATATTGTTATCGTTTTGTTAAGAATTTGTGTGGAAATATGTCTTCAAACGTATATAAACTCACATTTTGTAATTCATTCGTCGTTCGTTGGTCGCGCTCATGTGAATGCTGCTTTACTGCACATATACTTTCTTGTTTTGGTTGTTAATGCCATCTATCTCTAACTTAGAGAAAAACAAATTCACCACGAACTACCGGTATAACTTCTCCTGTTATTTATTGACAAACAAAAATGTTTTGCTAGAATTAATTTGAATTATAGGAGTATTTTTGTAGATATAAAAACGACAAGATGTTAGTAAAATTAAAGAAAGAAATTTATGAGAATTACAAACATTGTAATGAGACTTTAAAAAACATAGTCTTCTTGGCTATCAATAAACAAAAATGAAAAATGTGGGATTTCCCGGAAATCATGTTTTTTTGTGTACTCTTCTTCGCGGTGGAAACATGTATACACCGATACGAATTCAACACGCTATAAAAAATGAGAGTAAGAGGTTTCGAAGGGACGGAGACGAGGAAGTTTGGCTCTCTCATTTAGTTTTTTCTCTCTGCCTTCAAGTCCCTTATGTCGTCTGAACCTGCTCATTTTCAGCTAAAAAGTTAGTGTACACTGATTTTGACTTTTCACAATCAGCTGCTCGGGAAAGACACAAAAATTCAAAATGAAATAAATCGTTCAGTATTTAAAAACAAATATACATAAATCACTCTATTATATCTTAAATTTGATTTAATTTAATTTAAAAACAAAATTAAATATTTAAAGTTCTCAAAACACAAATGTTTCTTATTCTATATGTTTGCATTTGTCATTAATATGACAGTTCCCGATTGACTAACTTTGTAGTGAAATTTTGCATTCACAAAAATATAGATGAATTTAGTCTACTATGTACATATGTATCTTTATGAATAGGCATATTCATAAATCTAGTGACTACGTACATATAGTCAAAATTTAACTAGCTTTGTGAATCCAAAATTACACTCCAAACTTAGTCAATCCAGAACTGTCATATTACTGACAAATGCAAATATGTAAAACAAGAAACATTTCTGAAAAACTTTGACTTATCTTTTGTGTTTTTAAAATCAATAAAATCAAATTTAAGACACAATTTGAGTGACTTACATATGTATGCATATGCATATGTATTTCAATTTTGAATTCTTGTGTCTTTACCGAGCAGCTGATTGTGAAACGTCAAAATTATCCTCCACTTACTTTGTAGCCGAAATTTGTACACTACGTCCGAGGGGAAATTTCAACAACTTTTGTAGTTGCATTAAGCCAATCAGAATAGAATCCCTTAACTACGTAGCCACTAGCTTAGTGAATGCCCCCAATGCGCCCATTGACATTGGGCGCATTCATAAAGCTAGTGACTACGTAGTCGAATTTCAACTAGATTTGTGAATGCAAAACTTCACTACAAAGCTAGTCAATCCGGAACTGTCATATCAATGACAAATGCAAATATATAGTACAGGAAACATTTGTGTTTTCAGTACTTTAAATAGTTTTTTTTTGTTTTTAAACTCAATAAAACCGAATATAAGATATAACATGAGTGATTTTTATTTGTATTTAAATACTAAATGACTTATTTCATTTTGAATTCTTGTGTCCTTACCGAGCAGCTGATTGTGAAACGTCAAAACCAGTGTGCACCAACTTTGTAGCCGAAAATTGTACACTACGTCGGAGGGGAAATTTCAACTACTTTTGTAGTTAGATTTAGCCAATCAGAATCCCTTGACTACGTAGCCACTAGCTTTCTGAATGCGACCATTTATTACATAATTTGATAAAATGTCAACTTTGACAGTTCTGCCACAAATACTTCTGGTTTCATTCCTGAACCAAATTCACAGTAAATTCAGCGACACTAATCTAGCAAAAAGAATAAAAGTCCAACGACTTAGATGGCTGGGTCACGTAGAGCAAATCGGCATCAACGCTTCAGACTGGAAGGCCTTCGAATTCATCCCGAGGGACGGCGGCGGCGGCGCAGTAGAGGAAGACCGCGACTCAGGTGGCGCTTTTATGTAGGATAGGACCTCAACTAGCTAGCTAGGAACCGCCTTGGTTGGAGACGCATGTTGGTTGAGGCCCAGGTCTACCCCAGACTGTAGCGTCCCCTTAAGTAAGTACGATCTCGTATCTAAGAATTAAAATGTTTATTTAGAAATCAAATCATGTCATTCAAGTTGGTATGTTCAAAATGTATGAGATTGTTAATTAACTAAAGTCTTGAGGATGTGAAATTTTTCTCGAAATCGGAGAATTTCAAGCGTACCGAAAATATGGCAATTCGAATCATAAAGAACTCAATAATCAGACTACATCTTATTACTAAAATATTTGTATTAAATGTTAAATAAATCAAAAATGATATTTCATATCTTTTTTAAAGAAATGCTAATCAAATAAAATAAAAGCATCCGTTTCATACGAATATTTGTCCTGAGAGACGCCCGCAGCGTTGCCTTAATTAATTTGGTTTAAAATTGTATTTAATTATTTTATTATTTTAAAATGTTTTTATTTTTTAGTTTCAATTCTTATTTTTTGATAAATATGATTATGTAAGTATGAAAAATATTTACTATAGACTGCAATTCATTTATTTATTTATTATTGTTGTTGTTGTTGTTGTTGTTGTTGTTTTGATGTGCCTTTTTCTTTTTGGCTATTTTGGATAAATGCTATATAATAAACAATTATTTTGTTTATTTATAATATTTATGTATGTATTTCATTTTTTTAAAATAAATACATGATTATCTAAGAGTGTTGCTTTATATACTTTATTATTGTTGAAGGAATATAATATAGATTCAAAAACATTGTTTTCCGTTTAAGGTGGTTTAAAAGTTTATTGCAAATGGTTACTTCGTTTTGTATTTTTCTTTTTTGAAATTAATGAAATGTATTCCTCTATATCAAATCCATATTTTTTAATCAAAATTTCATATTTTTCGATCTGACAAAAATAACAACCACTTCATGAAAATAAATTTAAAAAATTGTGATAGATTTTCATTATCATGATTCTTAATGAAATTTCGATTTATTTTTCATTGATAAATAGATTTTCGAAATTGGAACGTATTGCTTTTAATTTATTGGATGATTTAACTTGTGAAGATTTTTCTTAATCAATAAATGTAAAATTTAAATGTATCCTTTTTTAATTGAAAACGGTGGTGCATTTTTGTTTTATTTTGCTGGTGAAAAAATAGATCAAAATTATCTCGCATGTTATTGTTATTGACTAATAATTTATATACAAATTCTGTAACTCTGTTCTTTTTTTATTTATTTTTCTATATGTAACGTGATTCATTAACCTTTAACATTTTGCGTTCTTAAAAACCCAAAAAGTAGTAAAATCTACATATGTGAAAATAGACGAAGAAAAAGTAGGAAACATTTCAATGTAAGTTTTATGTAAATCAAGATGAAAAATTATTATTGGTAATCGTGATTAAAGAACCGTGATGAAACAAAAACGTTTTTGATTAAAGTATTATTTTCTTCTTTTTTTATTTAATTATTTTCTATTGATTATTTTGTCGGTTTACTTATTTATTTATATTTATATATATATATGTATATATTTTGATAATTGATATGGATTCAAAAATTATCCTGCTTATTTCAACGCAAGATAAACATATGTTTTGGTATATTAAAGATTTTTTAACATTTAAATATTTTTGTTTTGTTATTTTTGAGCGTTTTTAGTTATGTTGTTATAGAAGAAAGCCAATTGTCACAGAGAAAAAAGTAGGTGCAACATTTTTATTGAGCAAAATATTGCTGCAGGACGAAATCCTAGTTTAAACTCTTGCAGGTTATGAAGACGACTCCGCGACGTCAAAGAAAATCTGAATCCCTAGACGATATTTTTTAATCAGCTATCATGTTCTCTAAATTACCATAGTTAAAGAGCAAGTATTTAGAGTAATCGTATTTCAAGGCTTCCAGTACTCGAGAGTCAATTTAATAGGAAAAAAATCGATTCTGGGAGGGAACAACAGAGTTCGCCAAAGCATTCCACATTCTCGATGTGTGATTTGACAGTGCGCCCGAAAGTAAGCTCAAGGGTAAACTGATGGGCATTCCTGGAAGTGCGAGTATTACCGCTGAATCGTTCAAGGGGTGGAATGCAACTGGCAAATTTGAAAGAACATTGTTTGTAAAAATATCGATAAAACAACGAAAGGCATGAAACATTGCGGCGGTGTTCTAGCGATGTTATAATTCTATCGCCTATCATTTTTAAAGCCCTTTTTATCTTCTTATTCTATCCAAGATATTTAAACTTGTTTTAGAGGCACCTGTCCAGATACGAGAATTGCATTCAAGCTTTGGACGAATTAAGGCTTTGTAAATTACAGCCAGATCAGAAGGGGTGAAAAATTTCTTGCACCGTGTCGGAGAAATCTTAAGCACATTGCAGCTTTTTTGGCCATATCGAATATGTGATCATTCCATAAAAGGTGATCTGTGATAGATACACATACCGAGTACTGAAAGTTCATTAGTTTCCTGGATGCAAGTGCCACTCATAGATAGCGACATCAGAGGTGTGTTACGCTTTAACGACAGGAGACAGCATTGAGTTTTCGAAGCATTAAATTCTACACGGTTTTTGATTCCCCATTGGAAAATGCTGTCAAGATTATACGCTGCCGTTGAAGTTCCACATCTGAAGGACAAGGATGTGAATCTAGAAACAAATATGAAAAGCTGAAGGTACTGTTGTCAGCGAAACAGGGATTAGAAGTGGCAGACAAGAGATCATTTATGAATATAAGGAAGAGAGTCCGAGACAAAACGGAGCCCTGGGGGACACCAGCATTTATTTTATGAATTTCAAATTTGAAAACATCAAATAAAACTTATATTGAACTGTTAGAAAGGTAATTTCTAATCCAACAAAGAAGAGATTCATCAATACCAAAAGCACGCATTTTCGATAAGAGAGCTTGGTGCCAAACTCTATCAAATGCTTTCGAAATATCAAGTGCAATAATCTTTCTTTCTCCAAAACGATGTAAAGATTTGTTCCACTGTTTTGTGAGATAAACCATGAGATTTTCGGTCATTAAGGAGCTACCGTTCTTCGAGATATTTCTTAAGCTTATAATTAATCAGCGTTTCTATGACCTTGGAAAGAAGGGACGTAAGTGCTATTGGACGATAGTTGAAGAGTAGGAATGATTGAAAAGCTTAAGCAGTGGTTTTGCCAGCGTTGAAGAATACCTCTTCAGGTCCGGGACAGCGGATTTGTGTATGTCAAGGTCTTTTAGTACTCTTGCAACTGCAAGAGTGCGAAAGAAGATTCCTCACATAAAGTCGTTTACGCTCTCAAGAATAGGAGGATTCATGACACTCTCCGGTAGCGTCGAATTAACAGGAAACTGTGCTGCAAGCAAATTGACTCTTGAACTTGGTGGCATTAGTCAATTTTTATCTTTTGACTTATTTAACCCTGTCTTCTTATTTCCTTAACATTTTTATCTGTGACAATCTTAAAAGTGAATTTTAATTTGATGCTAGAGGTTAAATGTTTTAAAGCAAACAGTTATATTTATTTTAATATATTATGTATTCTGAAAAAAAAAACTAAATGAAAATAAAATGTAAGGCCAGAAAAATAAACAATAAACTTCAATTGTGCGACTTGAAATTTAACAATTTGTATTTTCTTGTTTTTAAACAATTTTTTTTTTCATTTTTAAAAAGAGAGTATTTTTTATTTTCAAAAAAGAATGTACATTAATTATAATCTGTTTTTGTTTACAAAAAAAGAAATTACACAAAACTTAATTAGAAATTAAAATAAATAAAATCAGTAATAATTTCTAGTTTTTCAATAGTTCATTGGCCCGTTTGTTAGCGCCGTCAATTCTTATTGTGTTCTTGTCACCCTTTAAAAGAAAAACAAAACAAATTAAAGAAAAATAGAATAAAATAAAAATTAAATTAAATTAAAAAAAAATAATAATAATATTAAAAAATAAAGCTATACAATATCTGAAGAGTGTTTTCTTATTTCAATAGGCAAACGAATGCAACTACGTATCTATTCACAATATTTAAGGCATTGTTATTTATTGCTTGTTTTTAGTTCAGTTTTAATTTTTAACTTAATAATTATATAGTTTTTTAGTTTCATCTTCTTTTTCTTTTTTTGTTTAAAGATATTTTTCCTAGCAACATAAAACAAAACAAAATTAGTAACAGCGAGTAAGTCTGAGAATTAGACAGACTAACATTTTTATTTTATATTTTATTTTTTAATTAATTAACACAAAGGCCGACATTGAATGCAGATACATATTATACGACTAATGATATATTTTTATTTTATTTATGTTTTTCTTTAATTATAACCTTCGGTATTTATTGATATTTTGTATAGCTTTACTAAAACTTAAACGAAAAATAAAATAATAAACAAAACAAGAGAAAACAAAATAAAATATAAAAAGTTAATTTTATCAACTTCGTCACATACGCTACTTGGTCCGAAAATAATTCGCCATTTTATTCGACTTTATTCTTTTATTTTCAATACTTTCAGCGAGTTAAAATGTGTGTTATTACGTTTTCATTTTCTTTTTCTCAATTTTACTAATAGTATTTTTCTTTAGTTATAATTTTATTTTTCTACATGAATTAAATTCTATACAAAACGTTGATTTAAATATTTGTTTTTTTTTTTTCTAACAGACAACTCGTTTTGTTGTTTTTATTTGTTTTTAGTATTTGTGTTCAATGATAAAAATTCAAATTGTATAATATTTTGAGAAATTTTATTTAAAAAGTTGTTTTTTTTTTTTTAATTTAATCTTTTACTTCTATCGATTATACGCTATAAAATAATATATATATAAAATAATTTTAATTAATATAAGTTAGGTTTTTAAAAATAAATAAATATTGGTTAGTGCAATGGAAGCTCTTAATTTTTTGTTTTCTTTAATTTTGTTTCTAATTTAATTTGTTTTATATAAGAATTTTTAAAATTATAATTTCAAATTCTTTTTATTTTTAAATTTTTATTTTTAAATAAAATACTTCCACTTGCAAATTAATTTAAATTTGAGATCACTTTAATTAAGGTTAAGAGATTTAACATTGAGAGAATACAAGTATCTTTTTTTTAACATGATTCAAACATTTAGAACCCTAAGAGTCTGTTAGTAGGTATATTTAGAGTGACATACACTTCGTATCACATGAATAGGGACAAGCTTTTTTCGTTTTTTTATTTGACCATCTTTTTTAAACCCTTAGGTTTTTTGGAAAAACCCAAATGGGATGAAAGAGGTATGTATTAAGCTTATATTGCAAGCAAATTTGGTGGATTAAGTTGATAAATAATATAAGCTTTATGACGGTTTTTCCAAAGAAGGTCATAAAAAGTACCTGATTTTTTGTGTTACATGGATAGGGACATGATATAAATTAACATATTAGTGTTTTAAATCAGATCAAAGGATACTCTGATTGTTTGGTAGCTTAGTACGAGTATTAATTTGATAGAATCAAGAAGTATGGGTATAGGTAAGGGTCTAACTAAGGAGGAACTAGGCCAAATTTGAGCTTGCCGGGATCTCGGCAAAACCATCCGTTTTATAGCCAGCAAAATTAGAAAAAGTTCAAATGTTGTATACAACTACCTCAAGGAACCAGAGATGTATGGAGAAATAATACAAAGGAAGAGTAAAGAAAGCCACATCATTTCAAGAAAGGCGGGCGATAGTAAGAGCTGCTTCAAATTCAAGGCTTACCATTAGTAATAATTAGCCATAATTTTGCAACAAATCACAGTAGGTGGAATCGAGCTTGCCATATCATCGGCTTTTAAGAAAAGTCTACTAACGAGGACGGCAATACCAAAAATCTGAAAAGATTATTGAAGCCAAATTTCGCTCAATTATCTGATAGTACTCTATGAACCCATGCACCACAGGTTACTTGAAGTAATTCAGAAATCAGGAGGCAGCACACATTATTAAAAATTATTTAAATCCATTTATTTACCTAATCCAAAAATTTGTTTTCCAATATTAACTTAATACATACCTCATTCATTCCACATTTGGGTTTTTCCAGAAAAATCCAAAGGCTTAAAAAAGATGGTCAAATAAAAAACGAAAAAAGATTGTCCCTATTCATGTGACACGAAGTGTATACATTTAATGTTTTTCTCTAAATCATTAACTTATACAAAACTGATTGTTAAAGCCTCAGCGTTTTCCCAGCAAGAGGAAAACTGGAGCTCAGGTTTAAAGACACCAAAAAATAAAACGATTACTTGACCAAAAATGGTTAAGAAGATACAAGACTTTATTCGAAGTCAAAAAGGATTGCTTTAAATTGCCTCAATTTTAGACTCAAATATTTTCACCATTGCAATTGATGAAGAGTTAAGATTTAGCCTTTTGTTAGCTTAGGTAGAGTAGCAAACTTGAACGTATAGTTCAAGATGTTTAAATTCAATATACTACAAATTGACAAGATTTCAAAATATGTCCTGTAGGAATTTATGAATTTGGATAAGAACTTAAGCTTTTTGTATTTCTCAATGCTTTCAAAAAGTTTTCAAAAAGAAAAAAAAAATACTGGGGCATTTTTCAAAATTGTTTTTTTAATAATTACAAAACTATAGGAAGGTTTTCCAATTAAATTTGATTGAGTGATGAATGCTGTCTTATTTTGTGTAAAGTTCAACTTTTTGTCATATGGGACGTTTTTCATTTATTTTTGTCAGTTTTCTTATGTTTTTGTTGTATTCATCACAGCAATATGAGCCAAAAACCCTACCGATATAATTAATTATAATTTTTATTTCTGTGTATACTTTGTTTTATAAGTTATAATAATTTAGTTATGTTATATAATAATAATAATAATTAAAAATAAAAATCAGAACAAAAAAAAACAAAATATACATTAATTTATTATATAATTTTTACATAAATATACTATCATTATTATTCATAAAAATAAAGGAAATTTCTATATACTCGTAATTTATATTTTTCTTTAGGTATATTATATTAATATTTGTATTATAATTAATTTTTGTTTTGTTAATAATAACATTAGGACAACAAAATAAATAAAATTAAATAGTTTTTGTATTTATTTGAGGAGCTGATGAGCTCTTTGATTTGCCACTGCTATTCTGGCTTCGTTAGATTCACCCTGTTTTATAAGTGTTAGCATGAGATGGGAAGTGAAAGATTATGTTTGAGATTAAAAAATTTGATTTGTTAGTAAAATTAGTTAAGATATTTTACATATGCATATTTACGATATTTTTTGTATGTTTTCATTGTAAAAATTTGAAATAAAAATAAACATTACCTTGCGGTTAATTCTGTCGATCTGTCTGTTCTGGTTCTCCAATTCTGAACCCATATCAAGAGCCATATTTCGGAGATTACCAATCATTGTATTCACTTGTCCCATATTTTCTTCCATTTCGTCTTCTCGCGCATCATTTGTTATTCTATTGTGGGATAAGTAATTTAATAATTTAATAATTTAATAAGTTGTTCTGAGTAGAAAATGTATGCTCATATTTATTTTAAAAAACAAATCTATAATCATAATTCGTGGGGAATGGAGCCTTAACAGTGCTTGTTTAAAGAAAAATCAGTGAAAAACAGAAGAGATGAACAAGTAAAAAAACAGCACATTATAAACGACTTAAATTAGCTGAATAATTTCCTTTAAATAATTTTGATAAACTGGAAATCACTGTCTGTTCAAATAAAATAAGTAATTTTGCTAAATAAAAATCGTTTAAATCAGTAAAATTTTAAAAAGAGAAACACTTATAAAAATAAATTGTTGCCTTTAAACAATTCCAAATTGAATTTTTCCAAAGAATTTACTTAATATTAACATACATTTTTTGTATGAGAAAAAATTAGTTTAAAGTATAAAACAAAATTTTAGTTTAAAAAAACCGTCAATTGTCAATTGCATTTTTCGTATAATTTTGTCCAGATGTCAACAACTCCGAAGAATAAAATTGTACTGAACGCTGTGTCAGTAGTTTTAATTATTAACTTCGCATCGGAAATATTGTTATCGATCCGATTTGTCGAATTGAATTTTTTGACATTTATCGACGTGTCAAGGGTCCTAAAAAAGTAAATAAAAAGTTTCTTTAGATAGATGGCTTTGTATACATGTTTGTATATGTACGTACGTCCGTATGGACGTAGGTTCTTTCGTCCTTGGAATCTTCTTAAGTTTAAAATTTTATAATCGAGCTATAGAAACTGTCAAAAAACGAATTTGGAGAGAATATTGTCGATCGATTGAAGACTAAAAAAAAGATTCTGTCAGACTAAGAAAAGTCTTATCAAAGGAACATTGCAGTTCATCTTTTCTGAAGAAACCTTATCCTCTCCATCTGAGTCCTTGAAAGTACTGATGGCGACACATTGTCCGGGCTGCGAGAATCGTAACCCCGAAACGCTTAGAACTCCAAATACTAATCTAGTTCATGTAAAACAAATTAATTCTGCTTCCTTCCAGTAGGCCTACACATTAAATATTTAGTATGGTACAGCGCGCTAGGGCTTAAATAATCAAACTGTTGCTTTTCCAGACTCTATGGGCATGGCAACACTAACGAACTGATTACAGTGGATATTTTTGCGACAGACACCGACTACCGCACCCCTGCCTTGAACCTCAGTAAAGATTTAAAGTCATCTATCCAGCCAGAAAGGATTGGGAGGATAGCATGGTTACGAAAGACCAGACTCAGTATCAACCTCTGTGTCACTCTTATTTGAGTTATTAGTGAACGGGCTGAACGGGCTGATGAGTTGGGTTGGAAGGATCGGGCCTTTATAACTCAATTTCGGAAAGGATAAATATTCCTCTTGGAGCTATGAAGGGCAACATTTTTTCAGTTTTTCTGACGAAAACCAACTGCAGGTGGAATATTCTAGGGGTCTGTTTTATATCCAAGAAGATATGGTCTACCTATAACAAAAACCCTTCTATCGAACTCTTATGCAGATCCAGACTTGATATAGCCAGGGTCATCGTAATATATACCAGGCATTGGCCGATAGGAGAGCATTCTTAAAAGAATTTGATGATCTTTCCGAGATGAAAATCAAAGACCTGATTTCCATTCTGAATGCGACGAAATGGCTCTATAGGATCGCTAATTTTGTCATAGGTCAAACGAGTATATGGTTCCAAATGCGCTTATTGAGTTGCGCAGCAAGGGCTGTCTAATGTCTATGACTGCCATCTCTACCTACACTTTTAAAAAATGTTTTTTTTTAACAATTAATACAAATTTTGGAAAAATCCAATTGTCAACAAAAAAAAATAGTTCACAAACATTTTAAAAACTGAGTTTCGACTCGAATATCTCGAGAACGGAATAAAGAAATAAAAACGTTCAATTCAAAGGATATTTAAATCAAACTTATTTTTTCATATGCAAAATATTGTTATTTTCTTTTAGTTTAATTTTTTTTTAAATTCAATTTACAACTTTTGTTTGCAAAGCACAAAAACCTACAAGAACAACACAAAACTTTTAAGAAATAGTTTTTGACTCAAGAATTATGAGAACAAAGAAAGATTTTGAATTTTGTTATCTTACACAAAATGATATTATTAATATTTTGTTAAACTTTTAGACAAATTGACATACGGGAACGAAGGGGAAGTTATCAGTCTGGGTCACATTAAAGCCTCTTTTTAATATATTATTATTCTGTATGACAATATAACTACAAAATTGAAGTCAATAGCTTTATTGATTAGTGAGATAAATGCTTTTCCAATAAGAGATTTCAATTTGAATGTACTGAGCTTTGATTAAAAATTTGTTTTTGGCCGATTGAATGATTTTTATTTTGACGACGTTTACTTTTAGGGCCCCCGCAGACTGCAGACTTTTTATCGGCCGATAGTTTAGTTGGGTTGGGCTGAAAGTGCGCACACCGAGTCAACTAAACAGTTTGGTTGGTGAACAGGGCGCAGACTATTCTCGAACTCGAACGCCATATTCAAAATACACGCACGCGACGCCAAATCACAGAGCGAATTAAACTATCGGCCGACTAAACAATCGTCATGTATGCGCCAATACTGATTAAACAGTAGGCCCATAGTTGGCCGACAGATTAGTTTGATTGTAATCGGGTAGCCCATCAAACTTTTTTATCGGCCGATACTGAATCGCTGTAGTGTGCGCATATGCATTCCACTCCATACTGATTAAGAAGCCGACCTAACTATCGGCTGATAAAAAGTCTGCAGTCTGCGGGGGCCCTTAACCAGCAACGAAAAAACCCCAAGTTCTAAATAAAAGATTCCAGACTGTGTTATTTACCGAAGAGGAGATCTTAATTAGCCACTGAAATCTTCAGATTTAACCCTTTTTGACTCTTTTCTTTGAGGCATTGTGAAAGACAGAGTCCAAAAGCCCGCAAATGGGCGAATTGGTCATGAGAAATTCAAACCGGAGCCCAAGTAGCCTATTTGACTGATATCTTTTTCCATTGTTTGAAGCAAAGCTTTCTTTTTATAATTTAATAAACATTCACATGGATTTCTTTTAAAAAATACTAGTTTTTTATATCAAAATGAAACCTCTTTTAGGAAAATCCTAAATCATCGAAATCTTCCTGAAATCTATAGAATTCGAGACCTTGAAACGTCAGTAAATGTCAATATTTTTAAATAAGTATAATTGTCATAAGGTATTGGTCAAAGAATGACACAAAAAGGAAAAGCTTAATACCACTTCAACGTAGAAATTTCAAATTTTAAATTTTTTTTGGATAATTTACCGTCCAATATAACCCGCTTGAGCCATTAATCCATTACGATCATCCATCACACGTTGTGGCTGGTTATTGACAACTTTGCCATCGTCATTTCCTTTCCAGGTACCATCATCTTCTTTGAAGGATTGACTCCTATATTATAATTTTAACATTTTCAATATTTTCAAATAATCTCAAAAACAACTTACTTATTGCAGGGTAACACACAAATGCCACAACATTTTTCCATTCCACTTAAATTCTTTTCAGCTTCTCTCATGTCGGCATTAATCTGATCCATACCCTCCTCGACACGATCCAATTGTTCTGTTTATTTATTGATTTTTCGAAAACAAATTCCGAATTTTTAAACGAAGAAAACAAAAAATTTACAAAAATTAGTAAGAATTTTTTAAGAAATATACACATTAAAAATCACAATTTATACATTAACCTTAAACTTTTCATTTTCTTTTTAATAAATTTTTAATTTAACTAAAGAGTATGACTAGAGAAGATAGAGTGATGTTGAAATATATAGTGAAATAGAAGGACAGAGAGAGAGATAGAGTAATGAGGGTAATTTATGAGTATAAGGGTTTAAGTGATTTTGTGATGCTCTATTTTTTTAATACAAATTAAAAAACCAAAAAGAATCTAAAGTACGTATTCTTGAAACATTAACTACATTTTTATAAGTTTTTTAAACAAAAAAAATTAATGAAATTATACAAAATTGCAAAATTGAAATCTTTAGAGAAGTTGGTTATATTTTTGAAGCACAAGTTGACACTACTAAATTTGACTTTCATATGACACCTTATTTCAACAAATCGTGACTTCATCTTCGAAATATCCGAAAGCACATTCAAATTTTTAAGGGTATCAAATTTTGTCTAAATTTTTATTTTTATTCGCTGAATACAAAAGTTACGAAGCTGCAACTGCAGAAGCAGTTGAAAGTCTGACATTAATATTCACATACGAGGTGTGTTCAAAAAGTTCCCGGAATTTTCGTTTTTTCAAAAAGATATTTATTTATTTGTTTACATCAATGTGGTTCCCTTTAAAGTAATCTCCCCCAGATATAATACACCTATGCCAGGTTGTTTTCCAATCTTGGAAGGACTCTTGATATTCACTTTTTGATATGTCCTTGAGCATCCTCAGCGATTCGGCCTTTATTTCTTCAATCGAGGAAAAACGCAGTCCTTTCATGGGTCTCTTCAACTTTGGAAACAGGAAAAAGTCACACGGAGCCATATCTGGTGAATATGGAGGTTGGGGCATGACTACGGTATTGTTTTTGACCAAAAAATTACGAACAAGCAACGACGAGCGAGCAGGTGCGTTATCGTGGTGCAAAAGCCATGAATTGTTTTTTCATAAATCTGAGCGTTTTTTCGGATTGCTTCACTCAAACGTCGCATAACTTCAAGGTAATACTCCTTATTAACCGTACGACCTTGTGGTAAGAACTCTAGATGCACTATTCCATTATAATCGAAGGAAACAGTAAGCAGAACCTTCACTTTTGATCGAACTTGACGTGCTTTTTTCGCTCTTGACGTTGGATACTTCTAGGTGGACGATTGTGCTTTGGTTTCGACATCA
Organism: Eupeodes luniger; assembly: GCA_951509635.1. Lineage (NCBI taxonomy): Eukaryota > Metazoa > Arthropoda > Insecta > Diptera > Syrphidae > Eupeodes > Eupeodes luniger. The sequence continues at coordinate 230,962,273 of OX608073.1, read as the reverse complement.
TAACCGTACACCCATGTTTCATAACCAGTTATGACCCTTTCAAGCAAACTTGGATCGTCGTTGACGTCATTTAACAGCTCTTGAGCGATGTTCATGCGATTGTTTTTTTGGGACATGTATATCAACACAATACAAAAAAAAAATTTGACCTTCGGACTCTCCAGACCCAGATTACATCCATATAAAGTCCAAATCAAACAAAAACTAAAACCAGTTGACCATTCACAAAGTCGCGGTCGTAGATACGGCGAATGGGTGCTTGAAAAACAGACGCTGGACAGCGATTTTTCGAACAAAATTTTCTTCAGCGACGAAGCACATTTCTCACTCGGTAGGTATGCTAATAAATAAAATTGTCGTATTTGGGGTTCTGAGAATCCTCAAGTAATGGAAGGGAGGCCATATCACTGTTTGGTCCGCTCTTTGGTCCGGAGGTGTGAGTAGACCTTACTTCTTCGAAAACGACGATGGAACGACTGTCACTGGTAATTCAAAGCGTTATGGTCATATGATAACCGACTTTTTTTGCAATCTATTGAAGTATACGACTTGGAGAATATGTGGTTTCAACAAGACAGTGCCACATGCCACAAAACTCGACCGAATACGGCTTTATTGCAAGAGACATTTTCTGGTCGATATCAACTGGCCACCATGATCATGCGATTTGACACCGCTGGACTTTCTTTGGTGGGGCTACGCGAAAGACCGTGTCAAGTTATGGCTGAGATACCGCCCAATATGTGTCAAAAAGTGGCGAAAAATTTTACAATTTGTTTGGTGTAGAATTATTGCGCGATTTCGAAAAGTGGTAACAATTGAGTCACCACTTTTGTAATTAGTTTTAATAAACATTCAATAATTATAATGACACTTCAAATGACAGCTGAGTTTGACAGATGTCAAATGCTAACGTTACAAATTTAAACCACCAAATGAATGACTCTATTTTTCGGTTTCAAAATGATATGGTCTTCAAACTGTGCTACAAAAAGAAACCATTTCATTTCATCAAATTTATATCCATTTTTAATATTTTTTATCAAAAAACACGATAAACGACTTAAAAAATGTATACAAAATTATAGCGTAAATTAAATATGACGTTTCTGTTTAATTTTTTGAAAAATTTAAATGAAAAATGAAAAAAGATTTATAAGTAATTTTCAGCAAGGAGATCAATTTTATAAAAAGAAGTGAAATATTACAGGACCTTACATTGTGTTAAGAAGTTAAAATTGTTTTTTATAAAAAAAGAAGTAAGTTTTTGAAAATGCATTCAATGCATGCTCTGAGATTATTATTTATTTGGAAAGATAATAATTAAAAAACAAACTGTAGTATAGTTGTTAATTTCAAAAATAAAAAAAAATGTTATGGTTTTTGGGTTGCAGTTAGCGAATCAAGTTTTAAAAAACATAAAACTTAAGAAAGAATATAAAATATAAATATTTTTGTTCGTTTTTCTTAAAATTAAAGAAGTAATTAGCTCTTTATGTGGTTCATATCTTAAAAGTGCGCTGAGACGTGTTGGAATTTAAAAATGTTAATGAAATGCTTTTTAGCCAAATAAAATATTTTTTGTTACTTAGCATCATGGTTTTAAAGTGTTTTATTAAAAAAAATTACGTAATATACAAAATAAAAACTGCACTTGAAGAAGATACTTTTTAGAATCACATGCAAAAGAATAGATTTTGAATATGTTTTGTTTTTATTATTGAAATGTAGAGTTTTCGTTTACAATAAATTATGCTTACACATTTTTACGAAAGTTTTACATTTAATATACATACATTTACATATACAACCACACTTTTAATTTCGACTAAAACCTACACTAAATGTCTTGACTTACATGAACTCGAAATAATATCCGATTAATGGCCGTAACATCGAAAAACATACTAATTTTTGAATTTTTTCTTAAAGTCATATTGAAACCTGCAATATTTTGTTTTTGTTATTGTATCATTACAAAATAGGTAATATACATAATACAACATAAGAAAATTTTATTAATTAATTAAAGCGTTGGGGTTTTTAAAGGTAATTGTCAAGAAAAAGATATTGGTCCAACAATATATGTCTATTTTTCAAAACACTGCACAAATATGGTATTTTAAATTTAATAAATACAAAATATTGTTAAATGGCCTTACAGAATTCAACTTCTCATTAGGCCACTAAATATTTTTCATCCATTGATTGATTGAGTTAAGTCCTTAAATAGTTATTTCAAAACTAAAAAATCTCCTTGTAAACTTAGTTCCTTAAACTACAGATTTGTTTATCAGTCAACATACGATTATCTAGTTTATAAGTTCTTTATCAAGCTTAGAGCTCGCTTTAACTCTTTTTAAATATGAGTAGATTTGATAGAAAACACGTTATTGATTTTTAGCAAGTATGTGTTTCATCTGGATTTGATTTAAGCAATTTTGAAATGCTAAAAACATAAAATTAACTTAATTTCAAGTTAAGTGCATGATTTGATTAGTAAACAACTTTGAGTCGAAATTTCAAGCTTAACCTTTCAATTTGTCATATAAAGTAAGTAAAAGAACTAAATAAATAAAAAAGTGATCATAAACACTAATTTTAAGTTTCTGACACAAAAGACCAATGAAATCCTTAAAAAAGTAATATTTTAAATCTTTTTTACAACCTAAACAAAATTCTTCTTGACGATTAATGGAAAACAATGTAAATTCCGTACTTTCTAAATGATAAGAGGTGATAGTCCCAGAAGTTCCCGACCTGAAAGAATAATGGCGATGGTAGCAAGTACCAACTTTATAAAGCTTAAGTTTGGAGTTTGACGACGCTAAGTTGTTTTCAGAATTTGTTTGGCAGCCATCAATACTGAACGCTTTCAGTGAATTTGTAAACATGAAAAAATTGTATTATTGTTGTGTGATACAATACTTTCATTTGAATGACCGACCAATATCAAAGCGGAGTTAATTTCTACTCTGGGGGAGCAGCTCAACGATTCCATACAAAAGATTATCGATGAAAATCCAGAGTTACAGAAGCGCCAAAAAATCTGCTCCTTTCTTTACAATAGTAAAATTTTAGGTGACAGATTTTAAACGAGGTCGTACGAGCTGCCAAGAAGAGTATCGAAGTGGTCGACCAAATCAAGTGACGCCAGAAATGATGAAGAAAATCCACAAAATGGTATTGGGTGACCGTTGACTAGCAGACATGGTAGGCATTTCAAAAAGGTGCTGTACTGTACATAGCATATTGCCTACAAATTTGGACATCACAAAGCTATGGGTGCCGCGATTACCCACAATTGAACAAAAATTGAGTCAAGTGTTTGACGAAGTTTCACAGCAATAAAGCAGAGTTTTTGCGTCGATTCATAACCATGAATGGCTAATGGCTTCATCACTTCACACTTGAGACTAAGGAACAGTCATAACGATGAAGTGAAAGTGGAGAATCGGTTACAAAGAAGGCGAAGACAGTTCCATCTGCAAGCAAGGTCAGGGCGTCAGTTTTTTTGGGATGCGAGTGGGATAATTTACATTGCATATTTCAGAAAGGAAAAACATTCAACGACGAATATTATGCGAACTTATTGCAGAGTTTGAGTGACGAAATCAAGAAAAAACGGCCGCATTTGCCGAAAATGAAAGTTTTTTGTTTCATCAAGACAATGCACCAATTCACACATCCGTTATCGCGATGGCCAAAATCAATGAATTAAAGTTCGAATTGCTTCCTCGCGCAACCTATTCGCCAGATTTAGCCCCCCTCGGATTATTTTCTGTTTTCAAACTTCAAAAAATGGCTCGGTGGTAAAAGATTTGCCAACATTGTCTTTTAGGATGCATTTCATTCTTTTTATCACCTGATTACCTTTGACAGAAATCGAGTAAGCATTGAGAAAGAGAGTGAGGCTTTGAAAGAAGGCGTTGGTGCACAATGGTAATAAATAGTACGGCTTAAGAACGAATCTCTCTTCACAGTAAGACCGAAATTGGTCTCGGGGGTGTACTGATGAGCATTCCTCGAAGCGTGAGTTTTCAGAGGAGAGAAATGCAACAGGCTATTTTTCTAGGACATAATCCGTTGAAATAACGGTAAAAAAGACAAGAAACTTTACGACGACGGTGCTCAAGCGACATAAATGATTAAACTATAACATCGTCACCAATCAATTTGAATGCTCCATGTTCAATACTGTTCAAGACACTTAAGTAAGCTACGGGAGCACCAGCACATAGATGGAAGTTATCAGACTTTGGACTCTTATAAGTCTTATAGATAACAGCCAGATCAGAGGGGGAAAATACTTCTTGAAGCCACAAGAATTGGTTTTAGATACACATACGGAAAATTTCATGGTTTTCAGTCTTCACCTCAATCATGGATAGTGACAAAAATGGTAAACTATGTTTTAACGAGAGTAGGTAGCAGTGAGTTTTCGAAGCATTAAATTCTACGCGGTTTTAAGTTCCTAATTTAGCAATGCTATCTTGGTCAGAATTTAATGAGCTTATCAGGATCTTTACCCGAAGAGCAGATTTGCGAATCTAAAAACTAATATGAAAAGCTGACGGTCAGCGAAGCAGGTAAGTAGATTAGATGTTTCAGATTTATAAAAATAAGAAAGAGTGTCGGAGACAGAACAGTGCCCTGGGGCATACCAGCATTTATTTCCTGTTTCTCAGACGTGATACTTATAGTGAACTTGTGTTAAGAAAAAACTAATGCAGTCAACAAGTATGATGTTATAATTCAAGAACTGTAATTGAAAACGGCAACAACATAATTATTAAATCTAAAGTTCCATAGACTTTATAAGAATAGTGATTGAAATTCATTAGCTCTCATCCATAAAATAAATTTTTATACCTGTAGATACATTTTGATGAGAAAGAATTTCTACAAGTTTCTTTTATACAAATTCCTAAACATTCACGATTGTTAACAAAATTTCAAAAAAAATATGTAAACAATATTCTAAAAAGTATCTCTTATAAGCAGTTTTTTAATCTCAAACAATAGCAAATAATCAAAATGAAACAATGTATACTTTTTAATCGAAATAAAAATCTCCTATTAATGTTTCTACTAACATTTTTAATGAATGTCTACTTTTTTTTAAAAAATTGTGTACGTTTAAAAATAATAAATGAATTTTCTAATATTGAAAATTACTTTTTTTGTATAAAATTAATGTTCTATAAAACTCTGCTAATATTGCAAGTATAAATATTTTTGTAATTTGAATATAACCAACATTATCATGACTTAAAGTAAAATAAAATTAAGATAAAATTTATTTGTTATACAAAAAATTAAAATATTAAAATAATTGGCCTAATCAAAATACGAGTATATAAAATTTTAAGAGTATACAGGTTTTGTTGTAAGGAATATTTATTAAGAAACAACGTAACAAAAAACAATTACAATTTACAATTTGTTTGGTGTAGAATTATTGCGCGATTTCGAAAAGTGGTAACAATTGAGTCACCACTTTTGTAATTAGTTTTAATAAACATTCAATAATTATAATGACACTTCAAATGACAGCTGAGTTTGACAGATGTCAAATGCTAACGTTACAAATTTAAACCACCAAATGAATGACTCTATTTTTCGGTTTCAAAATGATATGGTCTTCAAACTGTGCTACAAAAAGAAACCATTTCATTTCATCAAATTTATATCCATTTTTAATATTTTTTATCAAAAAACACGATAAACGACTTAAAAAATGTATACAAAATTATAGCGTAAATTAAATATGACGTTTCTGTTTAATTTTTTGAAAAATTTAAATGAAAAATGAAAAAAGATTTATAAGTAATTTTCAGCAAGGAGATCAATTTTATAAAAAGAAGTGAAATATTACAGGACCTTACATTGTGTTAAGAAGTTAAAATTGTTTTTTATAAAAAAAGAAGTAAGTTTTTGAAAATGCATTCAATGCATGCTCTGAGATTATTATTTATTTGGAAAGATAATAATTAAAAAACAAACTGTAGTATAGTTGTTAATTTCAAAAATAAAAAAAAATGTTATGGTTTTTGGGTTGCAGTTAGCGAATCAAGTTTTAAAAAACATAAAACTTAAGAAAGAATATAAAATATAAATATTTTTGTTCGTTTTTCTTAAAATTAAAGAAGTAATTAGCTCTTTATGTGGTTCATATCTTAAAAGTGCGCTGAGACGTGTTGGAATTTAAAAATGTTAATGAAATGCTTTTTAGCCAAATAAAATATTTTTTGTTACTTAGCATCATGGTTTTAAAGTGTTTTATTAAAAAAAATTACGTAATATACAAAATAAAAACTGCACTTGAAGAAGATACTTTTTAGAATCACATGCAAAAGAATAGATTTTGAATATGTTTTGTTTTTATTATTGAAATGTAGAGTTTTCGTTTACAATAAATTATGCTTACACATTTTTACGAAAGTTTTACATTTAATATACATACATTTACATATACAACCACACTTTTAATTTCGACTAAAACCTACACTAAATGTCTTGACTTACATGAACTCGAAATAATATCCGATTAATGGCCGTAACATCGAAAAACATACTAATTTTTGAATTTTTTCTTAAAGTCATATTGAAACCTGCAATATTTTGTTTTTGTTATTGTATCATTACAAAATAGGTAATATACATAATACAACATAAGAAAATTTTATTAATTAATTAAAGCGTTGGGGTTTTTAAAGGTAATTGTCAAGAAAAAGATATTGGTCCAACAATATATGTCTATTTTTCAAAACACTGCACAAATATGGTATTTTAAATTTAATAAATACAAAATATTGTTAAATGGCCTTACAGAATTCAACTTCTCATTAGGCCACTAAATATTTTTCATCCATTGATTGATTGAGTTAAGTCCTTAAATAGTTATTTCAAAACTAAAAAATCTCCTTGTAAACTTAGTTCCTTAAACTACAGATTTGTTTATCAGTCAACATACGATTATCTAGTTTATAAGTTCTTTATCAAGCTTAGAGCTCGCTTTAACTCTTTTTAAATATGAGTAGATTTGATAGAAAACACGTTATTGATTTTTAGCAAGTATGTGTTTCATCTGGATTTGATTTAAGCAATTTTGAAATGCTAAAAACATAAAATTAACTTAATTTCAAGTTAAGTGCATGATTTGATTAGTAAACAACTTTGAGTCGAAATTTCAAGCTTAACCTTTCAATTTGTCATATAAAGTAAGTAAAAGAACTAAATAAATAAAAAAGTGATCATAAACACTAATTTTAAGTTTCTGACACAAAAGACCAATGAAATCCTTAAAAAAGTAATATTTTAAATCTTTTTTACAACCTAAACAAAATTCTTCTTGACGATTAATGGAAAACAATGTAAATTCCGTACTTTCTAAATGATAAGAGGTGATAGTCCCAGAAGTTCCCGACCTGAAAGAATAATGGCGATGGTAGCAAGTACCAACTTTATAAAGCTTAAGTTTGGAGTTTGACGACGCTAAGTTGTTTTCAGAATTTGTTTGGCAGCCATCAATACTGAACGCTTTCAGTGAATTTGTAAACATGAAAAAATTGTATTATTGTTGTGTGATACAATACTTTCATTTGAATGACCGACCAATATCAAAGCGGAGTTAATTTCTACTCTGGGGGAGCAGCTCAACGATTCCATACAAAAGATTATCGATGAAAATCCAGAGTTACAGAAGCGCCAAAAAATCTGCTCCTTTCTTTACAATAGTAAAATTTTAGGTGACAGATTTTAAACGAGGTCGTACGAGCTGCCAAGAAGAGTATCGAAGTGGTCGACCAAATCAAGTGACGCCAGAAATGATGAAGAAAATCCACAAAATGGTATTGGGTGACCGTTGACTAGCAGACATGGTAGGCATTTCAAAAAGGTGCTGTACTGTACATAGCATATTGCCTACAAATTTGGACATCACAAAGCTATGGGTGCCGCGATTACCCACAATTGAACAAAAATTGAGTCAAGTGTTTGACGAAGTTTCACAGCAATAAAGCAGAGTTTTTGCGTCGATTCATAACCATGAATGGCTAATGGCTTCATCACTTCACACTTGAGACTAAGGAACAGTCATAACGATGAAGTGAAAGTGGAGAATCGGTTACAAAGAAGGCGAAGACAGTTCCATCTGCAAGCAAGGTCAGGGCGTCAGTTTTTTTGGGATGCGAGTGGGATAATTTACATTGCATATTTCAGAAAGGAAAAACATTCAACGACGAATATTATGCGAACTTATTGCAGAGTTTGAGTGACGAAATCAAGAAAAAACGGCCGCATTTGCCGAAAATGAAAGTTTTTTGTTTCATCAAGACAATGCACCAATTCACACATCCGTTATCGCGATGGCCAAAATCAATGAATTAAAGTTCGAATTGCTTCCTCGCGCAACCTATTCGCCAGATTTAGCCCCCCTCGGATTATTTTCTGTTTTCAAACTTCAAAAAATGGCTCGGTGGTAAAAGATTTGCCAACATTGTCTTTTAGGATGCATTTCATTCTTTTTATCACCTGATTACCTTTGACAGAAATCGAGTAAGCATTGAGAAAGAGAGTGAGGCTTTGAAAGAAGGCGTTGGTGCACAATGGTAATAAATAGTACGGCTTAAGAACGAATCTCTCTTCACAGTAAGACCGAAATTGGTCTCGGGGGTGTACTGATGAGCATTCCTCGAAGCGTGAGTTTTCAGAGGAGAGAAATGCAACAGGCTATTTTTCTAGGACATAATCCGTTGAAATAACGGTAAAAAAGACAAGAAACTTTACGACGACGGTGCTCAAGCGACATAAATGATTAAACTATAACATCGTCACCAATCAATTTGAATGCTCCATGTTCAATACTGTTCAAGACACTTAAGTAAGCTACGGGAGCACCAGCACATAGATGGAAGTTATCAGACTTTGGACTCTTATAAGTCTTATAGATAACAGCCAGATCAGAGGGGGAAAATACTTCTTGAAGCCACAAGAATTGGTTTTAGATACACATACGGAAAATTTCATGGTTTTCAGTCTTCACCTCAATCATGGATAGTGACAAAAATGGTAAACTATGTTTTAACGAGAGTAGGTAGCAGTGAGTTTTCGAAGCATTAAATTCTACGCGGTTTTAAGTTCCTAATTTAGCAATGCTATCTTGGTCAGAATTTAATGAGCTTATCAGGATCTTTACCCGAAGAGCAGATTTGCGAATCTAAAAACTAATATGAAAAGCTGACGGTCAGCGAAGCAGGTAAGTAGATTAGATGTTTCAGATTTATAAAAATAAGAAAGAGTGTCGGAGACAGAACAGTGCCCTGGGGCATACCAGCATTTATTTCCTGTTTCTCAGACGTGATACTTATAGTGAACTTGTGTTAAGAAAAAACTAATGCAGTCAACAAGTATGATGTTATAATTCAAGAACTGTAATTGAAAACGGCAACAACATAATTATTAAATCTAAAGTTCCATAGACTTTATAAGAATAGTGATTGAAATTCATTAGCTCTCATCCATAAAATAAATTTTTATACCTGTAGATACATTTTGATGAGAAAGAATTTCTACAAGTTTCTTTTATACAAATTCCTAAACATTCACGATTGTTAACAAAATTTCAAAAAAAATATGTAAACAATATTCTAAAAAGTATCTCTTATAAGCAGTTTTTTAATCTCAAACAATAGCAAATAATCAAAATGAAACAATGTATACTTTTTAATCGAAATAAAAATCTCCTATTAATGTTTCTACTAACATTTTTAATGAATGTCTACTTTTTTTTAAAAAATTGTGTACGTTTAAAAATAATAAATGAATTTTCTAATATTGAAAATTACTTTTTTTGTATAAAATTAATGTTCTATAAAACTCTGCTAATATTGCAAGTATAAATATTTTTGTAATTTGAATATAACCAACATTATCATGACTTAAAGTAAAATAAAATTAAGATAAAATTTATTTGTTATACAAAAAATTAAAATATTAAAATAATTGGCCTAATCAAAATACGAGTATATAAAATTTTAAGAGTATACAGGTTTTGTTGTAAGGAATATTTATTAAGAAACAACGTAACAAAAAACCAACAACGAAAAATTAACGCAAAATTTTAAATATTTTCAAAATCAAAACCCAAAAAATAAAAAACAATAAAATTTCTTGTCTTCCTTGTACTCACATGTCGGACTGAGTGTGGTTGAGAGACGAGCATGATTTTGTATTTTTAACATATATATTTTTAATAAAAATATATATTTTTTGGGGGGAAAAGTTAGTTTGTTTATAGGGCGTATATTTATTGTCGATTTTGTTGGGCGATTTGAAATGTTGAGTTAGGTATTAGAATATATATATATATTTTTTAATTTATTCTTGCGATTGGATTTTTAAATTTTTTATATATATTTTTTGTTGGCATTTTATAGTTTTTTTTTTTTAATCTGATTGGACGTTTTTTGGGTAAAATTTTTATATTTTTATATTGCTGTTGATGTTGTTGTTCTTGTATATGGATATTTTCATTGGTTGATTTTTGTTGGAGTGAAAAGAGTTTATTATACATAAATATATAATATTTTTTGTATTAATTTTAAAAAGTGTTTAAAAAGTACATAAATATTTGTTTATTTTAAAAATTTAAGTTCGTTTTTTTTTTTTTTAATTAATTAATTAATTAAGTTTGCAAAAAGGGGTAAAAATATTATTTACATTTATTTAATTTTATGGAAAAATAGAAAAAAGTTTTTATTTTAATTATTTATATTTTAGTTGCTTTAGATTTCAAGTTTTTAAATGATGTTTAATACATTTTGTTATGAATTTAAAATGTACAGATTTAATAAATGTGATGGTACTTGTTGCATAAATTACATACTTATCTACACAATTCAAAGGCTTATAACACAATTTTTTGTAAGCTCAAAATGTTTTAAAATGTTTTTGTTTTGTTTGAAGACTGAATTGTTTCAAAACCAAGGGTCATAATAATATTCGGGATTTCAAATGAATAAAATTAAAGGAAAGAACTGTCATAATAAAAACTTTATTTTTCGTAAAATAAAATTTGATTAAAGTCGATAATATTATTGGTTCGTGAGATATTTGAAGTTCACCAAATTTGATATTATAAGAAAAATACTGAATGGATTTGTTTAAAAGCTGTAATTATTATATGTAAAAAAAATGTATTTTAAGTCGATACCCTTTGCTTATTCTTGAGATATGGAGGACATAAAAAGGTATAAGGAATTCCAATGACCTTAAAGCGTCGAGAAATGTCAAAATTTACAACTTTATAAACCGGACCTCTTATGGGATACTAAAAATAGAAATACAACAACTGGAAATATACAACTGATCGTTGTGAAATAGTTAAATATAACGATCTGTAACGAAGATCGTAAGGAACTTAATTTTATCTCTACAATTTTTAACTATAAAAAAATGTACAACATTATTTTTCCGTACCAATATGTTTCTATGTCTCTTCGTTTTCTTGACTTTAAAGTCAAACGTTACAATTTTCAACGTAAACCACTTGACAAAATTGAAGACTAAAATTTGTCGAGACTTTAGTCTTAAATGGTTTTTTGTCAGACCTTAATTTCGTTATTCTGAATTTTTATTTAATAGTTCACATAAACCGAAGAAGTTAACTAATGTATTGCATATTGAATTCGATATTAACATTTACAAAACAACCAAAAACTATTGAATTGGCTGCCACAGAAAGCTTAACTATCAATCTAAACAATGAGAAGAGTAAACGATAACTGTTAATTATAAGCATTGCAGATTTCCACTGATAGTTGAAATAATCTTTAGTAACGCTCTAAAAAATATTGAAACCAATATCACAAAACTTTCAAGGTCTTAATGGTCTCGGGCTTTTTTGCGTCGACAAGCGACTTTACATAACCCCTCAAAAAATACTCCATCGATGTAAAATTGCACAATTTTGGAGGACACGCCCACGGCACGCTAGATAATGCGCTCACAAAAAGTTTCCATCAATATAATATTGATTGTTCCGTTGAAGAGTGCGAACTAAACCATTATTTTGGTACTGAATTTGCACGATTTGCAAATGTTGTTCAGGGATAAATCTATTTATTATGAAATGGGAAACCGAACTGAGCATAAATCAAGTTACAACTGTCAAAAATACTACAGGCCTTTAAATTTGTCTATTACATCAGGTTTTTAAAATATGCCCCTTTAATAATGCAAAAAATAAAATATATCTTAAAAATAAATTGTATGATGATTTTGAAGAGTACAAATCTTTCTCTTTTAGATAAAATTTAAAGTATTTTAGTATCTTACTTAGTTTTTGAAAATTCATATTAGTTGTGAGTCTCAATTTGAATCTATATTTTATTTTATACATTAATAGTTTTGGAAAATACATTTCAGGCTTAATTTTCAGTTCTGATTTCGAATCCAAACTCTAATTTTAACTATTTGCTCAAGTTTCAAAAATACCCGTTTTAATATATTTCAAAAACTTGATATAACAGAATTGTTTAGACAACAGATTCATTACAAGAACTTAATTAACTTTCAAACCGTTTTGCCTTTTTCTGTTGGAAAACATTTTAGCAAAAATGGTTCAGCGTTTCTTTTAGGTTTTTGTAAGACAAGTGAAATCTAACAACTTTTGAAGTTTTTTCGACTATTATATGAAATAATATAAATATTTTTTATTGAATATTGAAGAAAAGGATTAAAGTTTTGGAAAACTATCGCGGATTTTATTGAAACAAATTTTAAATATCTTCAAAAAGCCTTATATACGTGTTTTTTTCGAATTTTTAAAAGTGATATCTCAAAAACATGACATGATACATTCATTTGGATTACTGGAAAAGGTTTTCCCTTCAATCAATGATCTGTTAGGTATTTCGCCGTGGATATTACAGCAACACAACGCACCTATAAACAAGGCCAGAGTCGTAAAACTTTATCTGGAGTGCTAAAATGTGAACTTAAAGATTATATAAAATGTAGCTGGGCTTCAATTTCTTTGGACTACATCAAAAAGTTGTATGACAGAGTTTTTGAGCTTATTCGCAACCAAGGTTGAAGCACTAATTACTCATTTATTTATTTAAAAATAAACCTTTTTCTTGTGAATCAAAAAAAATTTAAAATGTAAAACTATGCATAAATACATTTTTAAAGTGGAAGTTCTATTCAAATGAACCAAAATATTAAACAGAAATTTGGAATCATATCGTTCTATTTTGTTTAAATAAAATTCGCTATCCGACCACATTGTTTTTATTTCTTGTTTTAAATAAATTAAACTTCAATTTGGGGTTATTTTTGTTCCTAGTTCCTAATCTTTTTGAACTTTGAATACAAAAGCAATAGGGGTTCTATTCAAGTGAGCGGCACTGTTTATAACGACCTAAAAATCTAGGAAAAATTATAAGCTCTTTTGTAGGACAGATTGTTATATCATTATTTTTTTAAACTCAAAGCTGGGATCAGGTTTTACTTCATCCCACTGATATTTTTGAGAAGAAGATTTAAATAATAAATTGACATAAATACCATCACATTTTTTTAAAAAGTTATTACATAAAAATAAACAAAATTTACATTTTTGTGCATTTAAAAGTTTAAAAATTTTGTATAATAATGATTTGTATATTTTGAGTTTAGACAAAAAAAAAACATAAATTAAATTGGTATATTTTAATTTGTAAGAATCATTTTTGTTTTTTTTTTAATATTTATCATTTAAAACTCTTGTTTTTTTAAATTCTTTTCTTTACAATCTTACCTCCTTGTTCATCCAGCATAACGATGCTTCTCATTCCAACTTCCGTACTCTAAACAAAAACATCACAAATTTCTTAGCATTTTGTTTGTTATTTTAATAATTTTTTTTTTGTGGTTGTTTGTTTTGTTTTTGTGGATTTTTAGAAATACATGTTGCTGTTTTTTTTTATTATTTATATATTTTATTATAGCTTATAGCTTTTTTGATTGAAATGTTAATCCTTACTCACTCACAATAAATCAATATCTCTCTAAGCCTATTTGCAGCTGTAGCATTTTCTTTTTCTTTTTATTTCTCAGTTTTTATTAGATTTATTGAAAAACTTAAAATATTATTATTTTTTTTTTATATATATAAAATCAAAACAAAAAAGTTATTGGTTAGTTTTAAAATTTAAAAGAACAAAACAGAAAACTATCGCCACACATTTTACTCCAAAAAAGATGCGAGTTAAAATGTTAAAAGTTATATAGAAGCTTAAAACCGTGTAAGGAGCCCTAAGAAGGTTTGTTTGCGTGAGATTTTTTAATTTATAAAAAAAAAACATTGTTTATTAGTCGCATTTCTTTTGATTAGGTATTTTTATAGAAAATAAAGCGTAACTCTTTTTAAAAACAAAACGCAGATTTCTTACCGCCTTGAATATTAATTTGATTCAAAGTCTTGGCACCTGTTTCCTCGCTCTAAAAGATATATTCGGGAATTTCTTTTTATTTTTAATAAAAATTATAATAAAAAAAAATACTAAAAAATTATATAAACATAATATTATAAGAAAGAGAAAGATATACATATTATTTGCTCTTCAATTTGAAGATACACAAACAAATAAAACAATAATCATAATTTCTCAGTCTGTATATATAGTATTTTTATTTTCTTTAAAATTGATTTTAACGAAACAAAGCGTGCATAACAAGGCTTAAATTTTGAACAAAAATACGTGTAGCTTAATAAAGGTATAAATAAGAAAACAAACAAAATTTATATAATATTTTTATTTTTAAACTACCAAAAATATCAAAAGGTGCACTGATAAACTATTGCCTCAAGCAGAAGCTTTTATAACTAAACAAAAAATTTAAAGTAAATAAATTAAACTTTAGATTTTAAATATTTGTAAAAATAAAAAAGTAAAATATAAGATGAAAATAATTTAATTGAGTAAAAAGTATATGCATATAGAAAAATTTGAATAATAAGTGGTCTAGTGGAACGAGTAATTTTTATTTTTAAATTTTCAATAGAAGTGAATAAGAGTGGAATATAAAACGTTTTGCTATAAAATGTAATGTGGCAGGATGTGGTCATGAGGGGAATTTTTTAATTTTTTAATTCATCAATGGCAGTACTGTTTTTTGAAATGCTGCAAATGTAAAATTAAAAAGAAAAACACCAAAAATTAAGAGATTACAAAATTTAAAGAATTTTATGGGGTTAACAAAAATGATAATACAGTTTTTAGACAACACTGTAATTTGTACAGCATTCCACATTCGTGTAGTGAGGCTAAGGAAAGAATCCCTATACTTGACAGTACGTCCGAAATTGGGGTAATTGTGGTGAGCATTTCTAGAAGTACGGGTATTACGGTTGAATTGTTTGAGGAAAGGAATGCAACTGGCTATTTCACTAGAGTATTGTTTCTAAAAATAACGAAAAAACAGTGATAGCATGAGACCTTGCGGCGGTGTTCAAGAGAAGCAATTGAAGACTCAAATACGTTATTGGAGCACCAGCCCAAATATGAGCATTATACTCGGGTTTTGGACGAATAATAGCTTTGTAAATTATAGCCAGATTAGAAGGGGTATAAAAAACTTCTTGCATCGTCGGAGAAAACCTAAATAGAACTGAAAGCTGCTCAGTCTCTTCGATGCAAGTAGGTAACATCCATGGTTAGTGGTATTGAAAAAAGGTTACGCTTTTGCGACAGTAGACAGCATTGAGTCTTCGAGGCATTAAATTCTACACAATTTTGTATTCCCCATTGGACAATGCTTATCATATGCTGCCGTTGGTAGTCCACATCTGAAGAACAAGGATGAGAATCTAAAAACGAATATGAAAAGCTGTTGGTACTGTCATCAGCGAAACAATTTAGTGGGTTAAAAGTTTTAGACAAAAGATCATTTATAAAAATAATAAAGAACGTCGGAGACAAAACGGAGCCCTGAGGCACACCAGCGTTTATTTTGTAGATATCTGATTTGAACCCGTCCAATACCACTTGAATTGAACGGTCCCAAAGGTAATTTCTAACCAAACAAAGAAGCGACCTTGATGCCAAAGTCTATCAAATACATTTGAAATATCAAGCGCAATAATCTTACTTTCTCTAAAACGATGTAAAGATTTGTCCCACTGTTGGGTGAGATAAACCATGAGATCACCAGTGGATCTATTGCTACGAAAGCCATACTACTGGTCATTAGGAAGCTTTCGTTCTTCAAGATATTTCTTAAGCTGAAAATTAAGCAGCGTTTTCATGACCTTGGAAAGAAGAGACGTAAGTACAATTGGACGAGGAGAGTCATTGGAAACGAGCGTAGAAACTGACTATGAAGTAGTGTTGCGCCCATTTTTTACAAATACAAAGCGAACATCTTGATTAGAATGATCATTTTCATGCCCTGAAAAGCATATGTGCGTTTTTAATATTTTTAAAGTTTAAAACAGGAGTTAAAACAGAGTTCCATAAAACTTTTAAATTCTGAATGTTCGGCTGAAAAAAAGACTCCCCATATTTGACAATAAGTCTGAAATTGAGCACGAAACTGATGGGCACTCCTGGAAGTAGAACTGTTGCATTAGAATTGCTTCCAGAGGGGATTGCAACTGGCTATTTCGATTGAAATTTATTCATACAAATATCGGTAAGATATGAAACACTGCGGCGGTATTCAAACAATTCAAAAGATTGTTATACAAGGTGTCTGCTGGCAGATTTATATACGATTATTTCAAAAAGTAATAAACGGTGTGGGTAGGGGGTGAGTAAAGTCATTGGAGTCAATGAGCGTGGGGTTTTCTTTGTCACGACACGATGTTGCACTGGTCAAGTAAGCATTATAACGATTTGTACGTAACTGCGTCTCGCCATTTTCGTTCACACTACGACGAATAAATGGTGGGCCGGTTCAGAGGTTCCGCCCAAATACTTTGGCTATCAACACTCCACGGCCCAGTCGATCTTCAAGGACTCACGAAAACATTAAAGTGGTTGATGAGCGAGTTTACTTGAAAATCCACGATCCCAGCCTCACTGGGACTTCCAAGAGCGATCATTCATGAAATTTTAAGACAGGATTTAAAGTTCCATCCGTTCAAAATATTCAAATCGTTCAAGAACTCAAAAAAAATGATTTTGTTAAACGCAAACATTTTTGTGAGAAGATGTTTGACCGTTTTCGTACTGTGAATCCCATTTTTTGGAGCGACGATGCTCATTTTCATTTTATAAACAAAACCGCCGTTAGTGGACTCCAAAAATCCATAACCCTCGAATGAAACACTAAAAGCCATTGCATTGCCTCAGCAACTAACTGTTTGGTGTACCTTATCTACGCATGGGATAATTGAATGCTCGGGGCCAGGCAAGACATGTCAATAGTGACCATTACCGACGCATGATCACGGATTTCTTTATGTTGAACCTGCAAGCTCATCCATTGTTTTCATCGCACACGTGGTTCCAACAAGATGGTGCAACCGCACAGACGGCTAGAAATTCGATGAAATTGCTCCGGGAAGCTTTGGGGGACATCCCGTGACCACTGAGGTAACCCGACCTAACCTTAATGGAGATTTTTGTATGGGGCCAACTCAAAGAGAGAGTTTGCAGCAACAATCTCCAAGCTCTAGATCTTAAAGGATTTTGGCAGGAAAGCCGAAGAATTTGAACTAAATAACTTTAAAAACAAGGTTTCAAACCTGAAACTTCTTAATATTTGCGTTGCCAAAAACCATAAACAATAGTTTTTAATATAATTACAAAAGTATAAGTATCACTTTTAAATAAAACTTTTTTCTTTTATTTTATCAAACAAAAATATAACACAATAAAGTCGAGTCGAGATAAAAAGGACAAAGAAAAATGAAAATACAAACAAAACATAATAAAATTATACAAAAATGAATTAAAAATGAAAAACAAAAAATTTTAACTATGAGTTTAAGTTTTGTAATTTTTTTAATGTGTCCAGAGTGACTCACCTCCCTGATCATCAAGGGCTACCAGGGTGCGAATCCCGGCTTCCTTGCTCTGTGATGCGGCACAACGAATAATTAGTAAAAGTGTGTCATTTTGTGTATATAAAAAGTTTTACAAATAATAAATTAAAAATACAAATGTATAGAGTATAGTTTTTAATTTCGCTTAATATTTTTTTTTATTTTGTTTCAAAAGTTTAAAATTATGTGAAAAAAGTGTTATTTGCAATCAATTAACTTTTTTACATATTTTGTTTTTGTATATTTTAAAAAAGGGTATATATAATATTTTTAATTTTTAGTAATGGGGCATTGATAACGTGAAATATAAATGTATATAAAATTTTGTAAAAAAATGTTTATATGTTTTATTTCTTTTTGATTTTAATTTAGTTTTTAAAGTATATATATATTTAAGTTGTTAGAATTTTAGAATTTTCTGTTTAAAAATATTGTCGTTTCGTAAGGAATTTAATTTTTACCTAAAAGTATATGAATGGATAAAATATATATATAGAGATATATCACATATTTTAATGTTGTTTGTTTTTCATTTTTTAAATATATATCAAGTTATATAACTGCTGCAACTGTTAGAAGGCGATTTTATTGTTTTTGTATTCTGCTTGGCATTAACGAAAATACAAAACGAAATTAAGTAAATTAAAATTGAAAATAAAAAATACAACTAAACAAAATAATATATTGTTAAATATTTTTTATCTTGATTTGATGTTGGTTTGTTGAGTATATTTTTCAATATTTTAGAGATAATATTTTAAATTTCTGCTGCACGTTTTATTTGTTATTGGATTTTGTAGTCGACAATTGTTATTATTGTTGTCATATTGTAGATATATATTGTTGGAATTTTAATTCATATTAATTTCTTTAGCGTTTCAAAAATCAACAACTAAATTTTCCAAAAAAAAAAAAAAAAAACAACAACTAAAATACAAACAAACATCAAACGAAACATTGAAAATAAAAAATATTTAACAATAAAATATATACGAAAAATGCAGTGGATCAGTGTTTTGTTTGTAGCACCACAAAGAAATACGTTAAAATATATGAAAAAAATATAAACAATTTTATATAAATATACACCAATTACAAATATTTTGTCGTTTTATTGTGTGTTATATCTAAGTTACAATCTGTGGGTAGATGTTTTGTTAATTCCTTAAAAATTATACATTTAGATTGTTTTGAACATTTTATTTTGTATTATTTATAGTTGCACATAAACTATAAAATTACTCAAAAAAGAAGAAATTATGGGTTTTAAGAAAATTGACATCACTCCAAGACTTCAATTTGAAAGATTAAAATTCAAAGTATTTTGACTTGCAACGGGTTATCCATTTTGAGGTTTCAAAAGTATAGGGCTGGAATTCGACATCTGTCAAACTAAGTTGTTAAACCAATTTTTTGTCAGTTGAAAGTCTGACGTTTACAAAAATGGATCGTTTAACTGTCGCACAGCGCATAAAATTTGTTAAAACCTACCACAAGAATGGTGATTCTGCAACAGGCACATATCGTGCTTTAAGAGGTTTACAATCGTCCAACTACGCAAGCAATTTTGCAAAGAAATTTGAAGAGACTGGATTGGTTACAGATATTGTAAGCCCTGTGCATCATCGTTTCGCTGATACCACTGAAAATATCGCTGCTGTAAGTGAAAGTGTTGCCAAAGACCCGAATGTGTCGATTCCTCGTCGTTCTCAGGAACATGGACTGTCTTACGGAATATTATATGGTATTTTGTATTTGGATCTACACCTACATACATCCATATAAAATCCAGCTCACACAACAACTGAAGCCAGCTGACCATTCGCAACGTCGCGGTGGTAGATACGTCGAATGGATGCTTGAACAACGGGCGCTGGACGGCGATTTTTCGAACAAAATTTTCCACAGCGACGAAGCACATGTCTCACTCGGTAGGTATGTTAATAAATAAAATTGTCGTACTTGGGGTTCTGAGAATCTTCAAGTAATGGAAGAGAGGCCGTTACACACACAAAAAGTCACTGTTTGGTGCGCTCTTTAGTCCGGCGGAGGTGTGATTGGACCTTACTAATCGAAACCAACGATGAAACTACTGTGACTGTCAATTCGGAGCGTTATGGTCATATGATAACCGTCTTGTTTTTGCTATTGAAAAATACGACTTGGAGAATATGTGGCTTCAACAAGACAGTGCCACATGCCATAACTCTAGCGAATATGGCTCTATTACAAGAGACATTTCCTGGCCGCGTAATTTCTAGTCATGGCGATATCAACTGACCACCAAGATTATGCGATTTGACACCTCTGGACAAAAGACCGTGTTTATGCAGATAAACCTTTAACTCTTGAGCACATAAAACAAACATTTGTCAAGTTATGGCTGAGATACCGCCCAATATATGTCAAAAAGTGGTCGAAAATTACCTCAAAATAATGGATACTTGCAATAATTTGCGTGGCGGTCATTTAAATGGTGTAGTATTTCACACATAATGTCAACGTTCATACTTTACAATAAAAGGAAATATCATGGAAACAAATATTTCATATGTGTTTTATTTATGTTTACTTTTGAAACCGAAATATGGATAACCCTTTATTATACCCATGGACTGTGAGAAATACTATTTAATAAAATCTCGTAGTAAGTTATAGACCGCCAAAAGTCACAAAAACTGCTTTTTCGTGATAATCTCTTATTTTTGTATGTCCAACGGTATTAACACCTTTACCAAAAGTTCGTAAGTTTTATGAGCAGAACCGAAGGCTGTAAAGACGAAATTAGAAACATCATAGTGGAACCACAGTCAATGCTGAGGATATGGAAAGACCACATCTGAAGACAGGATGACCCATTCAATATAGACTAAGACGAAGTAAAGATTGCCATATCTAAGCTGAATAATTCTAACATAGCCGCTGGAACAGATGGCTTGAATGCCGAGCTCTTCAAAGCAGCTGGAGATAATTTCAGTTCAGTCTCATTGATGCAAGTGCCATCCATCGATAATGACATTGAATAATACTGCTTAGGTCGAAACTTATCACATTTTTTTTCGTTGCAAGTCCACATCCGAAGAAGAGGGATGTGAGTCTGAAAACGAATAAGAAAAGCTAAGAGTATTATCGTCAGCCAAACAATTTATTGGATTAGAAGTTGTTGACAGGAAATCATTAATTAAAATGAGAAAGAGTGTTGGAGACAGAACAGAGCCCTGGGGTACACCAGCATTTATTTTGTGGTTTTTAGACTTGAACCCATCCAATACTTGTTGTATTGAACAATGCGAAAGGTAGTTACTAATCCAATGAAGGAGGGATTCATGAAAACCGGAAGCACGCATTTTCGATAAGAGATCCTGAGATCCTATCAAATGCTTTTGAAATATCAAGTGCAATAATCTTACTTTCTCCAAAACGATGTAAGGATTTACTTCACTGTTCGTTGAGATGAATCATGATATCACCAGTAGAGCTATAGCTGCAACAGCTGTACTGGCAGTAATTAAGAAGCTTTCGATTTTCGCGATATTCCTTAAGCTAATATAATTAATCAGCGTTGCCATGACCTTGAAAAGAAGGGACGTAAGATTAAATTAAATTAGAAGATTGGAAGAACCAAAAGAAATTCATCTAAATTAAGAGGCAGCGCAAAATTAATGAGAAATTCTATTGCTATACTAAATCAAATGGTAAGATTTTGGCACGTAATTTAGCTCTAAATTTTGGAAAATTTATAAAGTAAACAATGGTGTTTCAAGAGTGTACTCCATGAGATGAAACTGAACCTAGAACGAGTCACTGGTGGTGGTACGCAGTTTCATCAAAATATATTGTGGACCAGTTCTTCTTTAAAGAAAATGGTGCAACAGAAATTGTCAATGGAACCCATTATTTACAATATTTTCAGGATTTGGTTTCAAAAATTATTGCTCTTAGATGCCGCTTCGTGTAGGATAACGAACTCAAGAATACTACAAAGTTAAAAAAGCTCTTAAGTGTTGAAACGTTGGCATTTCTATAAATGCGAATAACGCTACAAAAATATAAAAGCAAAAACCCAGAAATTGAGAAAGTTTGAAGAAAAATGTGATCATTTTTAGTAGGAAAATAAAGCAGGGGTGGAATCGGCTAAGGTGATAATTGACTATCAAATTTTTGATAGTCAAATCGACTATCACCGAGTTTCTCGTCTGTGTGCGCTGATTCAATTCAATTCGATTGAACAATTTCAGAATATAATTGTCACAATTCATTGTTGCTATGCTGAAATTTTAAAATGATTTCTATAAAATATCTAAATAAAAGTATTAAATTGTCTGTGTTTTAATAACATTCTTACTTTTCTTATACTTTTTCGAATGTCGTAAGCTTTTTCCGTCACAAAAATGTGTTTTTGTACCTAAAAATGGTAACTGACAAAATTTTCCATTCGTTTTTTGTAAGCGTCTGGTAGCTCTACTCAGAAACGACATGGTTGTAGGAAAACGACTATCAAATTTTTCTAGTGACAGCTTTTTAGGTATCAATTTGACTATCACCTTGCACAGATCAAATTCGATTATTTTGACTGTCAACAATCAACATTCACCTTAGCAGATTCCACCCCAGAATCTGATATGAAGAATAGTAGGTATGGCTTTTTGTTAAGTATTTTTTTTCGGACTCAATTTTCGGAAGTCTATTATTACTACTATCGTTGTCAGCCAGCTTACTTTTATAGTAGATTTGAGCTGATACTAGAAGACAAATTCTAAAAAATTGCAGTGAACCTTTTAAAAATATTTTGATACTAAGGGAGTCAACAAAGCTTTAGACTTGTGGAGAGAAAAATGTTTGGTTCTTGAATTTAAGGAAATAGGTGCATTTAGGCACATAATTTCTCTAAAAATTAAATAAGAACAAATTTATGTAAACAAATAAGTGGAAAAAGAGCTTAAGTGTGGAACTTACAAATTACACATTGCAGAATCTCTTTTCACTTAAATTCTAGAGAGATTCAAAGCTTTTATATTTAATTAATAGATATGGAACGTTCATATTATATTTTTCAATTACTCATTAGTTTAACGCAAGTGTCACTTTTGCCGTTTTTGGGACATTTACGAGGTGTGTTCAAAAAGTACCCGGAATTTTTAAATTTCGCGGGTCTGGAGAGTCCGAAGGTCAAATTTTTTTTTTGTATTGTGTTGATATACATGTCCCTAAAGTATGATGCCATTTTCAGCTATATTCACTGTTTACTTTGTCTGTGGTAGTTGCTAAGGTTCGACGTGTTTTTATGAGCTCGGCGATTTTTGCTGAAACTGCTGAATTTTGACCAAAAAAATAATCGCATGAACATCGCTCAAGAGCTGTTAAATGACGTCAACGACGATCCAAGTTTTCTTGAAAGAGTCATAACTGGTTATGAAACATGGGTGTACGGTTATGATGTCGAAACCAAAGCACAATCGTCCACCTGGATGCATCCAACGTCAAGAGCGAAAAAAGCACGTCAAGTTCGATTAAAAGTGAAGGTTTTACTTACTGTTTTCTTCGATTATAATGGAATAGTGCACCTAGAGTTCTTACCACAAGGTCATACGGTTAATAAGGAATATTATCTTGAAGATATGCGACGTTTGCGTGAAGCAATCCGAAAAAAACGCTGGCATTTATGGAAAAACAATTCATGGCTTTTGCACCACGATAACGCACCTGCTCACTCGTCGTTGCTTGTTCGTAATTTTTTGGCCAAAAACAATACCGTAGTCATGCCCCAACCTCCATATTCACCAGATATGGCTCCGTGTGACTTTTTCCTGTTTCCAAAGTTGAGGAGACCTATGAAAGGACTGCGTTTTTCCTCGATTGAAGAAATAAAGGCCGAATCGCTGAGAATGCTCAAGGACATATCAAAAGTGAATATCAAGAGTCCTTCCAAGATTGGAAAAAACGCTGGCATAAGTGTATTATATCTGGGGGGGACTACTTTGAAGGGAACCACATTGATGTAAACGAATAAAGAAATATTTTTTTGAAAAAACGAAAATTCCGGGAACTTTTTGAACACACCTCGTATATTCTTGAAATTCATGTTAAATTTCAAAAAGTGAATTTCTTTAATTTTTTAAAGATCTTGAAAGTTTCTGTATTTCAGAGAAAATCAATTTTGAATAGGTCCGTAAAAAAAATGAGATGGAATTAAAGACGAGTTTCAGGAATTTAAAGGCAACTTCATATCAAATTTGAGATCTCTTATTCAAGGTTTTTTCATAAGAACCTGAATATTTGATCTTTTTCTCAGAAAAGATCTTATGAAAATAAATTAAAGCATTACTAAGGTTTTTCCAAATTCTAAATTGTGTGAAAACAAAGATTTTAGTTGTTTTTGACAGCAAACCGCTTAATAGTGAATATTGTTAAATTATTAACAAATCTTTAACTTGACTGTACTAGCTTTATGGCTCATATGACCCATCGCCCTTGGATCGTCCATTGGTCAAAAGTTGATGAGTTTTTGCTGCACGATTGGAATAGGGCTGATTTTCCGAATTATATTATCTTCTTGGTCCAGTCGTTATTAAAAAGTGGTACTTTTAGCAACAAAGTTAAAAGCAGTAAAATACAGATTTTATGTTCGTCATATCTATTAACGCAAAACGATAAGTTTTGAATTAAAGGAAATTCTTAAGAAAATTTATCAAAATAATCTCCCTGGGAGGGCGTGTTTTTTAACAAATTTACTTAATTTAAAATCAGAAAATTTAAAACAATATTTTTAATATACATATAACGTTCAATAAAACGACAAAAAATTTGTTTATATTTTTTTTGTATACATAAAAACATAATAATAATAATATTACAAAACATCAAAACAATAATAATATTAAGATATATTATTTATTATTATTTTAGATACACAAATATTATATTATAGAAATTAATTTACAGCACACATAGACCCATTGCGAAATATATGTAAATAAAATAAAATCAAATAAACAACAACATAATATAAAACTTAAAACAGATCGAAGGACAATTGCCAGGCAACGATATTTTGTCAATATATAGAGACATATATATATGTATAAGTATTAATATTATTAACAAAAAAATACACATTAAATAAAAATACTAAATAAGAGATTTAAGAAAAACAAAAACAAAATTACACACAAATTTACAATTAAAATTAGTTTGAAAAACCTAAACGACAAAAATAAATAAAAAAATAAAAAAGTTTACAACATCGAACGGGAGATGCATCAAACACGCAAGGATTATTTTATAATTTATATATATCAAGAATATATTTTATTATCATCGTAGATTTATTTTGTAAAAATAAATTAAAGAAATAAAATTTTAAAATTGTTTTTTTCATTTGATAATTTGATATTAGTATGTTGCAGTTATTCCATTTTTGTATATTAGAGTATAGAGTTCTGTTTTGTTGTTGTTGTTTGATTTGATTTGATGCTATCATAAAAATTGATTAGTTTTCAAGAGGACGAATCAAATGTTGATTTAGTATTATTTTGTTGGTTCTGAGTGTCTGTATATTGATCGGTATTTTATCACAATGTTTGAACATGCATATTCGATGGATATAACATTATACTACGAAATTGGTAAGGACATTGTAATTTAAAATATTTGATTTTTTCCCAACGCTTTTGAATGAGCATTATATAATGTTTTCGAAACGTGTAATCATTACCATCTGTCGTCTTGGGTTGAATCAATGGTAATTATAGACATTAAAAATAAGCTTACTTAAACTTGCACCCATTTAATGGCTTTTCAGTTCGGTTTTACAAATAAAGAATTTGTCATCGAAACTCAAAGTATCATTAAAAGTTTTTCCTAAGTTTATACAAAATGGTTTTTTGGCATCAAGGACTCATCTTTGTATACTATTTTATTTTATGTTTTGAATAAAAATTTTACTCGGAATTAAACTAGTTTTAGGAATGACAGTTAGGCTCCTTTAATTAATGTTTATATTTATACCTACGTTTGTAAATACCTATATATTTTAAATTTCAATGATTCAACAAAGTGGCAATGGAAGTATAATAGCGATAATAAAAGTACACCTGGGCGTATACGCATCTTTTTTTTTATTTTATTTCATTCATGACAATCCGCACCGTAAAATAAAAAATACCTTAAGTCATTTTTGTTTTTAAAGATTTATGTTAGGTAAGGTGGCTGTCTGTGATAAACTAGGACCTACTTAGGCCAGTTTAATAGCCCATTGTGATACCACATGAATCTTGAGGTTTTCTTCTATCCTCATTGGAATAAGTTTAAGTCCCTAACGAAACGTGAAAGACTGATTATGTTAATATGATTGATCGTTTAAATCGTTAAAGAAGAATTCTCGTAGGTAGTTTTTGAGCTAGAGTAGGGCATGTACAAAGGAGGTAAGTAACTGTTTCCTCCTCTTCTCATCCATCCAGAGTTCTGCAAAAGTCATTCATTTCTTTCTCCAAGAATGCCCCATCCTCTCAGAAGGATCTGGAAGGTATAGAAATCTTCAAGTTTTTGCCGAATTGCATGTTGGGGAATGTTGAAGTCTGTGTGCTTTGACACACGGAATGACCAATGTTCTTATTAACCCACTTCGATCAAGCTTTGAGGCGAATAGCAGACCTTGCCGATATTTCTCTGCTAAATAAATCAAGAGGTGTTAGGTAGAGTAGGGTGTGCAGTGCAGCAGATGGGTTCGTGCGAAGCGATTCGCTCATATATAGCCAAGCTGAACGTTGGATTTTATTTATTTTGTCGCTGTTTATAGTTTTTTCTAAAGCAATCCACCATACTGCCACAACGTACACTAAAATCGGTCTGATTACCGATGTGTATAGCCAATGCGTATTTCGGGGTTGTAAGTCCCATTTATTACCAATAGCTTGTTTTGGAAGAAAAGAGAGCTACAGTAGCTTCTTTGGCTCTTTCTTGTATATTACGTTTCCAATTTAGTTAAGCCCCAAGAATTTAGCCTCACCTGAGAAATTTAATTGGATACCTTTAATATAGGAAGGGTTAACATATGGAATTTTGTATTTAATCGAAAATATGACTAATTCGGTTTTGACACCTAGTTCACACAGAACAGCCTAAAGTATTAATTTGCCTAGGACATTTTGGGAGAGTTCCTTTAGGGTGTTAAGATGCTTTCTTGATACCGCTATAGCAACGTCATCCGAATAGGCAATCACTCCGAAACCTTCCTCATACAGACCAGTTTGGATTTCATTTACCACCAGGCTTCAGAGGAGAGGGGATAGAAAACCACCTTATGGTGGTGTTCACTTCTCTCCATGCCGAGGGAATATGAACCAGATATAAACAGCTGTTAAAAATTTCCTCAAGGACTAGGGCAATTATGTCTGAAGCTTTTTGTAGTGCGGCTGGTATTATGCCAATGGTTCGAAGCTATTGAGAGCCCATTGTAGCTTTTTTCTTGTGATCAGACCTTGTGGATATGTCATATTGTAACTTGAACGAATTTGATTGTTACAAGTTGCGGTTAGAGAGCTGCCAGGAAAGTGAGTATCCAGTAACCACCGATTCTCCACTTGAAATTTCCAAGGAGCCATCTGCATTTTTAAGACAGCTTGACATCGCTGGATTAGTTGAACAATTGTTTCGTAGCCTGGAGGCCTCGGCAGTTTCTTCTATTGTGCCACAGAAGCACTGCCAGGAAGATTGCTTACATTTCCTTAGTAATAATCCCAATAAAAAGCTATTCTTGTGGTTTTCTACAATCTCTTCCGAGCGAGTCTAGCTCTGAGGCCCACCATTGATTAGCTTTACTTTTGTCTTGTTTCTGTCTTCTGTTTATTTTTATTCTTTCTAGAAGACGGTTTTCAGAAGAGTAAACACAAAAATTAACATTTGGTAAGGCATTTCATGTTTAACTAAGCCGTTCTTAATAAATGTAAAAATATTGGTTTTGTGATATTTTAGTAGACCTAGACTATTTTTTAAAACTACATTTTCTACGAATTTTTACTCATTTTCTTTAAACTTTAAATGTCACCATTAAAAGGGAATAATAATTCATTCTTTGGTTCAGATTGTTTTTTTCTACTCAAAACGGTCCTCTTTCAATGTTTGTCTAAAGTTAAAATTCTTTCATCTCAAACATACTCAAAACCTATAGGATTTTCCAATAAGACGTTACGTTTTTAATACCAAGCTACGAGTATTTTGTCAGTTATCGTTTTTGATAATGTCATCATTTAACCATTACTAAAATAGAAGAATGCAAGCTTCAGTCAGCAAAGCAATAACGTTGAAAACGTGTGTTTTTGAAACAAAAAAATATATAATGCTCTATCTACACATATGTATGTTAAACACAATGCACATATTTGATTTGACCTAACATTTTATTTACTAAGAATTAGACAGACATTGCATTCAGAACCCTCGTTATTTTTGCATCATCGAGGTCATCTAATGACATTTCAATGTAGGTCATATATCAAAAGACAGAAATAAATTCTACTCTAGATTTAGTCCTAACATTTTGAAGTTGATTCTTTGGTTTTTATTTCATTTTAAATTTCTGCAGAGTTTTTTTTTTCGAAACTTACTAAGCTCCGATGATGATGGGGAGAAAATGAATAGAAGCACGTGCTCTAATCATAAGCAACAACAACTAAAAAATACGAAAAATCTTCATACATAGCTTTTAGCCGATTTCTATACTCTTTGTTGCCAGTTTCATGTCTGATTTAAAATTATTAATTCATACAAAGTAGACTCAACTCGGCTGTAGACCAAAACAACTATTCGTTTAATTTCCCAAAAGGATAATTTTAGATTTGAACGTGATTTTGCTTCGTCTGATTGTACAAATAGTAAACGACCGACGACGGACGGCGACGACTTTAGACTTTAGACTTTTCCATTTCTACATTTTGCCCCCATTTTAAAAGCCTGTTACATTTTACAACCATATCATTTTACATTACATTTCCCCCTAATTTTTTGAAAAAAGTATCCTATGTAGTTTATAGAAGGTACATTTAAGTTTTTTCCGCCTTAGGGTTATTGCATTAATTAATTATACCCTATGCTTTGCTTAACTGGTAACAGGCCAATTTAAAATGAATTAAGATTTGCTCAATCAACCTGAGTCCTTTTCCTTCCTTTCATTGCCATATCACTAATTCATGCGAAAGTACTTTAACCTTGTTTTTGAAATTCTCCTCCTTTTGAGTTACAAAAGGAAAAAAGCTAAATTTTTAAATTAGTAATTTAGATTTATAGTTGAAGGTTTACTTGAACTTCATTTCAATAACATAGTTAAGACCTATTCCTATGTAGGTATGTACTTAGTTAAGTGTCATCTCTTTTCTATATTCGGATTCGGATATAAAGGATTATGGCTATGACACTCTTGTCTTCGAAGAAGGTTAACTTTAATTGCTGGCTTTACCTTACCTATAGGCCATAGGATATGCTGGGCATTGTGTATACAGTGGGGTATACTATAATATGTGGTTCAAAAGAACAGAATGTCACGTCTGAACTTTAACAAACAAGGTCAATTAACAATGAAAACATATAGGTACATATAGCCTACCATTGACATTGTGATTTTGATATAACCTTCGTTCTGTTATTATCTTTCTACAACAACACAACAAGGGGCGTTGCCTCAATTTTTGTCTTCGTTTTTATTTTGTCTAAGGTGAAGCAACAGGAAATAGGTTTATGTAGATATAGAAGGTTTTTTCTTTAATGGGGGTTTTTGAAGTTGATGACTAAATGGATATGAATACCGCATTAAAAGTAGTCACACGTTGTATGTCGCCCTGCGAAACGCCTTTTTATAAATTCTAAAATCAATCGAACCTCATATTTTTCATCAAATTTATTATTAATTTAGTAGGTTAGCCGGGTTAAAACATATTATTTCGTCATATATTCTAAAGATTTTTAATTAATAATCAAATTAAAAATGATTGGTGGTCCTTAAAGAAGAACGAAGAGAACAATTTGAAATTTTTTGAGTTATTTCTAAGCTTTAAATCCAAAAGGTAATCAAGGCTGATTAAAACGAGAATAAAGCTGAAGGTATATTTTCCAATCTGTCAACGTCAAAAGTGAAAGTTGATAAGTACTAACTTTCCGTGTTTGTGATTAATCTTTCAAAAGAAACAAGGTAATATTTTACTCTAAGTTCTTGTCTTGGTAGTTTTATTTAAAAATTGATTGGTTTTCATTTTTAGTATATATGTACATCAAAATAGTTACTTTCAAAAGTTTATCAAACATGTCAGTTTCATCAAAGTAAAGAGTATGACGTTTGTTAACCTAACCTAACCTAACCTTAGTAATTGATTGATAGGTATGAAGAAAATATTATATGGGCGATTATCATTGTGTTCAAATGGTTAACATGTGCATTCAAGAGGACACAAGCGTCCACAGGTTGTTCTTAAAACCCACCTCTGTCTATCAACTCCTACTCTCACCTCCAGGTTGAAGGTCGTGCATTAGGGTGATTTCCTAATCACGTAAAGCAAAGGCCAGTTGCGAACTACCAACAAGTCTCGGACGTATTTACTGTTGACAACCCACGCAAACGATTTAAGAACAACGTACTTGGAATATACACGTGGAATGCTAGGTCCCTTAATAGCCCACGAACAGCCGAAGAATTGGCGAATGCCCTAGACTGCTATAAAGTGGTGACTGCTACCGAGAAAACAAACAACGCTTATTGGGATGAGACTTTGTCATAGAAGCCAGACTTAGGCAACAAGTCTTGAGCTATAGGTGCATCAACGAGTGCCTCATAACCATACGCATCAAGGCTATATTCGGAAACATTAGCCTGATATGCGCACATGCCTCCACAGAAGGGAAGGATGACAAAACCAAGGATATGTTCTTCGTCCTAACTACGATATTAAAACTGTCCTGCTCGATTTAAATGACAAGCAGCCTGCAATAAAACACTTGCAATAACGGATTCAGGGTCATTGATTTTGCTGCGGGCGAAACGTCTTGGTAGCCAGTACGCGTTTTCCACACCTCAACATCCACAAAGGAACTTGGAGTTCGCCAGATCAATCAATAGCGTCAACCAGATTGACCATATTGCGATGGGAGCTAGACATGCTTCCAGCAACGTGGATGTCCGAACTTTTCGAGGAGCTAACATCAACTCGGACCACAACCTCTTTGTAGCCAAGGTAGCACTTCGGGTTTCCAGACTCATGGCAAAACAGGGATATGCTGGGATAAGATACAACGTCGAACGGCTACAACGCAAGAGATTGCCTAATCCTTCTCCGACCGAGCTTAACATTCTGGAACCAGTCAGGTATTCGGTTTTTGCTAAATGTAGGCCATCATAAATGCCACTATGCTATGGAACTAAAATAAGAGTGACACGGAGGTTGATGTTGAGGCTGGATAGTTCATCCCGACATTGTTGGACCAGTATAGAGGATGTTGTGGCCGAATTGATAGCCATAACAACTGTCTGGTTGCCAGTTTTGCCGTGTTTCTATTTTGGTTTGAGTTCGAATTGAGTACTTAGCAGGCTTCTCTGATTGTTAATAATGCAGATTGAAATACACTGGCACAATCAAGTAACCCAAAACACTTGGAAACATTTAAGGACTCAGAGAAGATTCCCGACCTAACTCCACACTCCATCTTTGACCCGTCATTAAAGATAGTGGTATCGAAGTCTTTCGTAACTATGCCATATTCCCAATCCTTTCTGGCAGGAAAAATGACTTTAAAATCATAACTGAGGTTCAAGGCAGGGGAGCAGTAGTCGGAATCAGTTCGTTAGTGATGCCATGCCCATAGGGTCTGGAAAACCAACAGATTGATTCTTAAAGCCTTAGCGCGCTGTACGATACTACATATTTAATGTGTAGGTCTGGTAGGGGGTGCAGAATAACATTTAAGGCATCTGTTAGGCAGGGCCCCTGTAGTGCCGACACTAGCTATTCTTTCAACATACCTTAGTTTCTCGGTATTATATTTCCTGTTAAGCGCTGGCCACCACAAAATCTATCCATATGACTGAATAGGACGTACATCGGCTGTGTACGTCCACAAAATCATTTTTGATTAAATGCCCCAGTTTTTACCAATAGTTTTTCCACTGGCGTAAAAGGCAATTCAGGCCTTCTTAACCCGTTCTTCGATGTTTACTTTCCAGTTTAGTTTAGGATCTAGATTCTAGAATGACTCCTAGATATTTCGCGCTGAAGGATAAAGACAGGATTTGACAGTTTAGTCGGGGTTGAGTGAAGGCAGGTATTTTAGTTTTAGTCTGGTCTGGCTTCTCTTCAATGTTGCCTTTTACTAGTACTAGCCATAGCTTTCAAAAACAAATCTATTTAATATAAACTTTAAGAACATTCAGTTTACATATTTTCATATAGGGATGTATGAATATTGAGAAAAACAATGAGTAGTTAATAAATTAACTTTAAGCTATTATCGATTGTATCGATAAATTTAAATTGAATAGTCTTATGTCCCCTCACCTAATGTCAAATTATTTAAGTTGAGAAAAAATCAAATACACAAATACAATGCACCTCATTAATTCCGAGTACAAATTTAATATGTAACAAATTATTTTGCTAAGAAATAATTCGCAAGTGAAGACATTTTGTTCGATTGTGTTATTTACTTTATTTATTTAATTTAAAATAAAACTTATTTTAATGTTTTCTGTTTAAGGTTTAATTATGTTTTTTTAATCTGTACAAAAGGTATATAGAGTTAGAGTATATAACATAAGTCATGATGTCTATATTAATAACAAAAAACAAAAATTAAACAATACAAATAAATAATAGAAAATATATTTATATATAGAAATACTTAGCAGCACGTGCTCAATTATATGTATATTATGTATATAGGATTTATTGTGAAAACAGAACATGCAAGGACTATTTTCATTCAGAAATATATATATATATATAATTTTTGTATTTATTTGCAATGTTGCATACATTCGGGAGTTATTGGCATCGCGAAATAAAAACAATTTCGCCTGGATTTGGATTTTATTTATTTTTTAAATAATTTAAATATTTTGCTTGCTATTTGTTGTTGTTGCTGTTAAGGTTAAGTTTGTTGCAGTTTTTTTTAATGTTGTTTGTTTGTTTTTTGATATTTTTTATTGTTTATTTTGTTGTACTGAATTCTTTTGTACAATCATGCAATATAAATAATATTATTTATGTTTTTAGCGCGCTCTATAATCTACGGAGACTCTTGCAAATGTGTTCATTTCAATTTGTTTGGTATGCTTATTTGTTGTTTAAATATATTTTTGTTTTAAAATTGTTGTTTGTTTTTTGTTAAGAAAATTAACTTATACAAATCATTTCTTTTTGTTTAGAACGAGGATAGAGAACAGTCATGTTATTTTTATGATTTTTATTTTTCATTTCCAATACAAACAAAAATAATTTGTTTAAATAAAATTGAAATATATTCCGTATTTCGTTAAATTTTTATTTATTAGAAAAATTAATTTAAACAAATTTCAGTTCTTAAATAAAATAATTAATACAAACAAAAAAGACATTTGATACTAAACATATAAAATTAAATTGTTGTTGTAAATATAAATAATACATTAATAAAAAAAAATATAAAACATTTTCCATCGATCAAAAAATATAAAATCTTAATTTAAATAAATACTTAAAATAAAATTAAATACTCAACAAAATAAAAATTGAAGAAATAGTAAATTAAACCTTTTCGTTTTGATTCTTTGCTACACACTGCGTTACACTGTCCACAGCAATTGAAAAATTTACTTAAATTAATATAAAAATTAGTTGACTCTATCTAAACAGACAAAATATATATATACATATATATATCAGGTACAAAAACAGGTTAAACGTTAACAGCTGCAATTTTAAATTTTGTTTTTTTTTTTTTTAATTAATTATTTAAAATTTAATAAATTTCTAAAAATGGAACATTATAAATTAATATAACACGTTATTTTTGTTCGTTAAAATTATTGTTATTATTATTATTTTTATACACAGCATTGTCATTGCCTGGTATTATTGGATTTTCTATAATTTTTGTTTTAAATTTTGCTTTAAGCCCAAAAAATAGTTGTTTTTTTTTTTTCTTTTTATTAAATATTTAAAAGTGTTTGTTTTTAAAAAATATATATTTTTTAATTTGTTGGTTAATTTAAATTGAAATAACTTACCTCCTCGCAGAGAGCAAGCATACGCCGGGTACTTTCCAACGACTGTAAAATTATTTAAATCGCATATGAATATTAACCAAGTAGTATTTTTTTAAAAAAATGTTTGTTTTTTCGATGTTTTGATAATGTACTCGTACTTACCTCATCGGTAACATTTTGTGCCTTTAATTGGAGTTCTTCCAATTCTGTTTTTGGGACTTGTGGCGCTGGGGCAACGTCTTCTGGTTCGGCAGACGGCATTCTTTAAGAAATAAAAGAAAGCAAAAAGTTATTACTTTAGTATTTGTTTATTTTCGAAAGTAAAAACAAACTAAGCAATTTTGTGGTTATTCATTTTTGAATTATATTTTATTGAATTAAAAAAAAATGTCTTCAATTTTTTAGGGATTAAGAGGAAAAGCAATTCTGTCTTCTTTTTGTCCTCTCGAATTGATGTTTTAGGGATACTTTTAATTACGTTTTTAATTTACCCCAAAAGCAATTATTAGACATTTTATTTATCATTCAACAACAAAGCAAACAAGCAAATCTACCCCACACATCACATCGAATTTCTGGTATTTCATTGTTTTTGGATAGTTGCCAACGTCCAAATGATGTTATTAAAAATATACAACTTCAACCCCTGGAAGTGGATATGGGGTATAAATAAGGTTATGTCTGGAGAGAAAAACAAAAATACCAAACATCACTCAAACACATTCAAACTAAATTGGGTCTCAATGATACTTGTTTTTTTAGATGTGTGGGTTTTCAGGAGGGAATAAAACTCATATAATTTAATTTTAAGATAGGACAAGAATTTAGCCAAAATGATGGCCTTAGAGCCAGACTCACTCAGAAGAGAATATAGGAAACTCGTTAACCGAGCCAAACCCACAAGACAGCTTCTCATTGGGATTCTTACCAAGACTTTCTAAAAAGTTATAAGAAGGCACTAATTAAATCTAAGCGATCTTCCTGGCGGTCCTTCTGTGGCACGATATAGAAGAAACTTCAGAGGCTTCCAGGCTACGGAAAATTCTTTCAACTTATCCAGCTATGTCAAGCTGTCTGAAAAATGGAGATAGCTTCTGGACAATTTCAAGTGAAGAATCGCTGAACTTACTACTCGATACTCAGTTTCCTGGCAGCTCTCTAACCGCAACTTGTAACTCTCAACAGCTTCGTATTATTTAAATCTGAAGGACCAGATGGCATAATACCAGCCGATCTACAAAAGCCTCAAACATAATTGCACCAATCCTTGAGGCAATTTTTTAACAGCTGTTCGGCATGGAGGGAAGTGAAAGTTATTTTTATACCTAAACAAGAAAAGTGCTCGCAAGGCAACCCTAAAGATCTACAATCTATAAGTCTATCATCATTCCTTCTTAAGACCTTAAAGAGATTGATTGATATTCATTAAAGGGCAAGTATTGATACAAGACTTCTGTTTATGTCTCAACTCGCCTATTGTAAAAAAAAAATCGGTGGAATACTCCCTCCATAATAGAGAGTTCACTATGGTTGCTTTCCTTGACATCGAAGGGGTTTTTAACAACGTGGAAACATCGACAATCCGTTTGCACTAACATCTCTGAACGAAGAGGGTTCGCTTGGGGAGTCGATTCATTTATTATAGTTGACTAGCAGAATAATTAACTCAAAGCTGGGAAACTCTTCTACTAGAAGATTCGTTAGTAGTGGGACACCTCAAGGTGGTTTTCTATCCCCTCTCCTTTAGAACTTGGTGGCAAATCGTAACTGGTTTGGATGCGGAGGGTTTCAGAGTGATTGCCTATGCGGATGAAGTTACTATAGCGGTATCAGGAAAGCATCTTAACACCCTTAAAGAACTATTAAAAAATGCCTTTAAGACAAACTAATACTTTGGCCTGATCGATATGGACTAGGTGTCAACGCACACAAAACCGATTTAGTTCTATTTTCGAGGAAATACAAAATTCCATATGTTAACCCTCTCTATATTTAATTAAATTTTTCAGGCGAGGCTAAGTTCCTGGGTCTTAACTAAATTGGAAACGTTATATACAAGAAAGTCAAAAAAGCTACTATAGCTCTTTTCTTGCAAAACAAGCTACTGCTAATAAATGTGGCTTACAACCCCGAAATACACATCGGTAATCAGACCGATTTTAATGTACGGTTTGGCAGTATGGTGGATTGCTTTAGAAAAAACTTTAACATCGAACAGTGGAACAAGTCTTTACATCGTTTTGGAGAAAGTAAGATTATTGCACTTGATATTTCAAAAGCATTTGATAGAGTTTGGCACCAAGCTCTCTTATCGAAAATGCGTGCTTTTGGTATTGATGAATCTCTTCTTCGTTGGATTAGAAATTACCTTTCTAACAGTTCAATACAAGTTGTATTGGATGGTTTCAAGTCTGAAATTCATAAAATAAATGCTGGTGTCCCCCAGGGCTCCGTTTTGTCTCCGACTCTCTTCCTTTTATTCATAAATGATCTCTTGTCTGTCACTTCTAATCCATTAAACTAATTCGCCGACGACAGTACCATCAGCTTTTCAAACTCGTTTTTAGGTTCACATCCTTGTCCTTCGGATGTGGAACTTCAACGGCAGCGTATGATAAGCTCATTAAATTCTGATCTTGACAGCATTGTCCATGTCCAATGGGGTATTAAAAACCGTGTAGAATTTAATGCTTCGAAAACTCAATGCTGTCTCCTGTCGTTAAAGCGTAACACACCCCCGATGCCACTATCTATGAGTGGCACTTGCATCCAGGAAACTAATCAACTGTCAGTACTCGGTATGTGTATCACAGATCACCTTTTATGGAATGACCATATATTTGATATTGCCAAAAATGCTGCCAGGTGCTTAGGATTTCTCCGACGGTGCAAGAAATTTGTCACCCCTTCTGATCTGGCTGTAATTTACAAAGCCTTCATCCGTCCAAAGCTTGAATATAATTCGCATATCTGGGCAGGTGCCCCTAAAACAAGTTTAAATCTCTTGGATCGAATACAAAAAAGGGCTTTAAAAATGATAGGTGATAGAACTATAAGCGAAACATTTACATCGTTAGAACACCGCCGCAATG
This sequence comes from Eupeodes luniger, assembly GCA_951509635.1. Lineage (NCBI taxonomy): Eukaryota > Metazoa > Arthropoda > Insecta > Diptera > Syrphidae > Eupeodes > Eupeodes luniger. The sequence continues at coordinate 230,924,922 of OX608073.1, read as the reverse complement.
TTTCATGCCTTTCGTTGTTTTATCGATATTTTTACAAACAATGTTCTGTTGAATTAGCCAGTTGCATTCCTCCCCTTAAAAGATTCAGCCGTAATACTCGCACTTCCAGGAATGCTCATCAGTTTACCCTTGAGCTCAATTTCGGGCGTACTGTCAAGTATAGAGATTCTTTCTTAAATCGCACATCGAGAATGTGGAATGCTTTGGCCAACTCTATTTTTCCCCCTCATATTGATGTTCAGAACTTTAAGACCAATGTGCATCGGTATCTCCTCTTTAATCCTTCCCTATTTTCCTAATGCTCGCACTGTGTTTAAATATATACATATAAAGGGTACTAATAATCCCTTGAGTGCCTGTAAATTATAAAAAAAAAAAATTTAAAAAAAAAAAAAAATAAAGTCCAAAGTTCAGCTTGCCTATGTATGTATAAGCGGATCGCTTCGCACGACCCCTTCTGCGGCACCCTACTCTACCTAACACCTCTTGATATACTTAGCAAACAAATAGCTGCAAGCTCTGCTATTCGCCTTAGAGGCAAAGCTTTATCGCAGTGGGTTAACAATAACATTGGCCACTCCATATTTCTTAATTATTTAGAATCAATTCAAAACCACGCACATACTACACCATCCCCCCAACTATAATTTGACAGAAACTTTCAGATTTCTTTATTCTTCAGATCTTTCTGGGAGGATAGGGCATTCCTGGAAGTCGAGTCAATCCACTTTTACACAGATGGATCAAAAACAAATGAAGGTCTTGGTCAAGGTGTGTACTCTGAACGACTGAAATTAAGTCTCTCATTCCGCCTTCCTAATCATTCAAGACGGATTTTTTGGCGGGATAAAAGAAGTCTTTTCCTGGTTTAAGGAAAACGTGATATCAACATCTGATATCCGTATTTTCTCGGATGGTCAGAGGTCAGGCCGCTATCAAATCTCTTGACTCTCTCTCTCTCTCTCTACAAACTCTATAACAGTCCATAACTGTCGATCATTTCCTATAAAGATGGCACAACAATTTAATATTCACCTTATCTGGGTGCCGGGCCATAGAGACATTCCAGGAAATTATAAGGAAGATGAACTCGCCAGAAATGGTACAGTACAACCCATTCTACAACGTTTGGCTAATTCGAAAAACATCAGGCCTACTTTTGATTTAAAGCGCTCAAGGTGCTTGCTTCCTCTAAGCAGATCCCCTATCAGCTCGATAATCGGTGTCATAAAAGGGCACTGTCTAATAAGAAAGGACGACATGTGACTAGGCGTATTCTCAAATTACTTTTGCACAAGCTCTTCACCTCCTCTTCACATGTCCTGCTCTAGCTCAAAAACGGAAGAATTACCTAGGAGAATTCTTCTGTAAAGATCTAAACGATCTCAATCATATTAACATAATCGGTCTTTCACGTTTCGTAAATGATTCAAACTGGTTTCATTGAGCTTAGACACACTTAGGCCATTAAACTGGCCTAAGTGTGTCCTACTCAATCACGGACAGCCACTTTAACCTATAGCCATACAGGCAGGGGTTAAACCCAAGATTTATCATTTTGAATTCCATTTGTATTTCTATGACTTTTAAAAATTCATAAAAATCCTCATTTTGAGAATTTTCAAAGAATTGTTTACAATTAAGTGGAACTTATCATTATTCTAGGTTATTCGAATTGTAGACAAGTAAACATACGTTTTGATTGGAATAAAAGAGTTGTTGTTTTTTCTTTTGAATTTGGTTATGATTAATAAGAAAAAGTACAACTGTATACATTTTTTCCATAAAATTAATAAAATTTTTTGTAGGCCAGTTCATTTATAATAATTTTTCAAATAAAAAATTAAGTTAAAATGCCAAAGTTCTCAAGGGAACGAAAAACATTTGTTGAATATTTTTTGTAAAAGCATAATTTTACATTTATAAATATTTCATTGTTAAACGAAAAACCACTTAAGCGAGGATATTTTCTGAGAATAATATTGTAGCAATATTTTTGTATTTTGTTTATCCAACAGGAGAAGGTTGAGGAGGTTTAAATTAAAATCAGGTTCATAAAAAAGGTCAGTCATGAGACTTAAATATACATTTCTATATAATTTGAAAGAAAAACAAAACATCGTATAAATTTGAATATTCAGACGAAAATTTTGAAATTCCTGTGAAGAAATTCATGCACTCGATGTTTATTTTAAATTAACCTTTACCATGCGAGACATCTTGAAACAACAGGACCATCATTTTTATTTAAAGCTTTTCGAGGAATGAAAATAGAATTCATATTTATTTCATTTGAATCCATTTTAATGAATTTTAACAGAACTTAAAACATCACTGCTGTATGTGTCGACATCCATCTTCCGGCAGTGAATTCTTGAACATAAATGTCAGTCTTTATGGCATTTTCTCATAGATACCACGTTAACTCCTCCACATCAGAAACTCGAAACACTTCAATGATATCCTTTTTCCAACTTCAACTATTTTTATACTTTTATAAATGTCATCGACTCCCCCTTACCATGATGATGTTGGTTTAGTACATAGTATGGTGCGGAAAAAGTTTGTTAACCTTTGCCATTGTGCCATAAAATTCATCATAAATGAACACCTACGTGAACACTGTTGCCTAGTGGCTGGTGGTCTTTCATAACCATCACCATCACCCACCGTGGCCTTTGTTATGTTAGTTTGACATTCAATATACGGAAATATTGTAGGTTTCTAAAGGATTTATTCTTTTGAAAAAGATATGAGAACAATCACGTAACGCTTCACTTATATTTGTTGTTACCTAGGAGGCTACTTTTGTGCACGTGCATGGTTTTTGCTTTTTGCATCTGAATGATGGATACATCTGGGTTTTCCAATTTTGAATAGGCCGCTATTTGAGGAGCTGTCAGTTTAAAAGATGACATCTTTTGACATGCCTAAGAAATATGGCAAGCATAATTCAGCTAAATATTTATTTTGATATTACACCATTGAAGATGACTTTTGGAACATAATGAACAATTTTAATGACATATTAAGCTTTAACGAGCTTCGTCGACACTAGTATGGCATTCCAGTTGTGTTTAAGATTTTTTTTTGATTAAGCTTGCACTAAAGGGGTTAAAAATACCCTTATAATGATTAGACACAATGCGAGCAATAAGGAAAGAAGGATATGATTAGAAAGGAGAAACCGATGCAAATTGGTTTTAAATGTCTGCACATTGTAATGAGTGGAAAATATTGAGCCTGCTTAAGCATTCCACAAACGTGTAGTGCGGCTAAAGAAAGAATCCTTGTACTAAACAGTACGGCCGAAATTGGGCTATTATATTATTCCTAGAAGTACGGGACCTGATAAGACCCTGGTAAGAGTGCGACTTCCTATCATTTTTAGAGCTTTTCAATTCTATCCAAGAGACTCAAGTACGTTATTAGGGTACCAGCCCAAATATGAGGATGATACTAAAGTTTTGGACGAACAAAAGCTTTGTAAATTATAGCCAGATCAGAAGTAAAAATTTCTTCCATCTTCGGAGAAAACCTATAGCCTTAGAAGTAGTTTTGGCGATTTGGAATATGTGATCACTCCACAACAAGTGGTTTGTAATGCACATACCTAGAAGCTGTTCAGTCTGCTCGATGCAAGTACCACCCATGGATTGGATAGTAGCATTGGGGGAGAGTTACGCTTTTGCGACAGCATTAAATTCTACACGGTTTTTGATTTCTCAACGGAGCACTGGGGCCTACCAGCGTTTATTTTGTGGATATCAGATTTGAACCAGTACAATACTACTTGAATTGAACGGTCCAAAAGGTAATTTCTAACCCAACAAAAAGAGATTCATAAATACCAAATGCACGCATTTTCGATAAGAGACCTTGATGCCAAACTTTATCAAATGCCTTTGAATTATTAAGTGCAACAATCTTACTTTCTCCAAAACGATGTAAGATTTTGTTCCACTGTTCGGTGAGATAAAATATGAGTAGATCTATTGCTACGAAAACCATACTGCCGGTCATTGAGAAGCTTTCGTTCTTCAAGATATTTGACCTTGGAAAGAAGGAAATTAAGTGCAATTGGATGATAGTTAAAGGGATAGGAGGATTCGCCTTTTTGGTCTTCCAATTTTACTTCATGGGGTTGGCTTTGTATATCCTAATTGTGACCAGTTAAAGTTCCTAAAGAAGTTTTTGAGACCGTCCCAATTGGCTTACTCATATTGCCAAACGGTTCTTGTAGGGGTTTTCTCTTTAACTGTTTTTTTTTGGCATAAGACATTTGCAGATATGACACAATGGTCTGATGGGACTAGAGGCGATAATACAATGATATTTATTAGAGTCAGATGTAAGAAACAAGTCTAGAATACTGGCGGACTGATGTCAGGAAATCCGAGTTGGCTCGGCAACTAATATAGTCAGGTGGTTTAACTAACTAAAAATCTTGACATACTTTCCTTCGGGTGTTGTCTGCCCATAATAACGCATCCACGAGAAATTGTGTACATTGAAATAGCCCATAACAACAATTTAAATGAGCGAAAGACGGGATACAATTCGTTGGATGTCGAATTGCTATCCAGACTTGGGCTACGAGTTTAATTAAATTTTTGGACAGATACTACGGGAGCATTCATAAATTACTGAAAATATTTTCAAAAATTCTCATGTAGAAAACAATTTCATATATTTTCTTAAGCTTGGCATTTTCTATTCTTAAATCGCATGGATATGATGTTTCATAATCTTCTTCTCAATTTGTTTGGAAGTCTGTTGTTTGAGGGGTAAACAGACCCAGCCCAAGAGATTTTTGTATCATCACGGGTCATCTAAGGAAAAAAGTGTTGTTTTCCTTTATGATAACAAAGATAAATATTGCATCATTAATCATATCTCTTTCCTAACTCCGATGAGAGTAGGTATACATTACTCGTTCTATCCTTGATGTAAGTAAAACATTTTAGCTGATGACATTAGGGTCCTGGTAAAAACCTTTTAAAATAAATAAACAAAAAAAAACAGAACTTTGAATGTGAAAATAAATATAAGTACCGTGACATATTTTCCAACACGCACCTAAATATCAACATCCGGTATAAATATTTCTTTATATTCCTTCCGTTCGTGGTGATATTTTTATCTTTTTACATAAGTCATCAAAGTTGTTATCTTTCGCTTTCTCTTTTTTTTATGTTACACTCCAGGTAACTTTAATAAATCTTATTTTTTCACTTTTCCAATTGATGCAAAAATATGCAACATTAAGAATCGCTACACTACAAAAGGAGTCTAATGAATGTCAATGAAATCTTAGAAGTTGTTCAATTATTTCATTTTCAAAACGTACTGATCTAAGACCAAAACTCTCGAAAACTATTCAATCCTGACCTAAATTCAAAACATAGGCCATACTCACCGCCCAGCATTGGTCTTTTGTTCAACCGTCAACAAGTCAAATCCGACTCGAAGGACCAAAATGTCTTTCCAAGAAATAAAACAACATAAACTAATGCAAATTAAATTTTAAGATCCGTATAGATATTTCAGTCTAAATATATTGGCATTTTGGAGGCGGTACTGATAAAAACTCCCACGAACCCGCAAACCAGACCCAAATTATACAGATGAGCCATACCCACCGGCCGGCATGAGTATATTGTATATCCTCAACATATCAAACCCGGCTCGAAGGACCAAATTATTGTCGATAAAGCCCCAAATGCCACTTTCCATGGGTGGTATTTGTATCTAAGAGACTAAAAAGCTTTCGGTGCTAGGTATCACAAACTATCTTTCATAAAGTGATCACACGTTTCACATCGCCAGAACTTATGGTTGGTCTTTAGGTTTTTTCCGACAATGCAAGAAGTTTGTTCATTCTTGTCCAGATCTGGCTATATTTAAAGCCTTTATTCGTCCAAAACTATTGAAAGTTTCCTTAATAACCCACTCGAGTCTCTTGGACAGAATTCAAAAGAGCTCTAAAAATATAAGTTTACCTTGGAGTCCATTTTCGGACGGACTGTATAAGTTCTTACGTACTTACTTAAGGTGGCGATACAGTCATGCGTGAACTAGAGTCTCATCCAACAAACTTCTAGATCTAGCTCGGTCCCTAGCTATTTGTCTCCAGTTGCTCACTCCAAGTTGAGTTAGGTCACTTTCCACTTGTGCGCGTGACCTGATCCACGGTCTTTCTCTACTGCGATGTCCTGTACTTCATGCTTTTGCACAGTATAGCAGGATGGGGATGATGAGTGTCTTATATCGCGACACTTTAGTCGCTTGAGAGGGGGCTTTGCTACTCAATTGTTTTCTTAGCCCAAAGAAACAGCGGTTAGTAAGAGTAATTTTTCGTTTGATCTCAGCACTGGTGTTGTTTTCTGTGTTCATAGCGGAGCCTAGGTAGACAAAGTCCTTAACTAGCTCAAAGTTACGTCTGTCGATAGTGACGTTTTGACCGAGACGTGACGGTGTTTTTTGATGAAAGCATGTACTTTGTTTTGCTTTCATTAACCGTTAAACCCATTTTTGCCGCCTCTGCCTCAATACTCACAAAAGTTCCATTGACATCACGATGAGTTCTTTCGATTATGTCAATGTCATCACTCATCAGCATATGACAGTAATTGGACAGACTTTTGAAAGATAGTGCCTCAAGAGTTGATGTGGGAGCTTTGCACTATTCTTTTGAGGACGATGTTAAAGAAATCACATGACAGTGCATCACCTTGTTTAAAGCCTTTTTTGCATCGAAATGATCGGTTGAGTAGGTTCCAACCTTTAAGAAGCAGCGCTAATTCTCCATGGTCACCCTGTACAAGCGGACGAGTTTGGAAGGGATGCAAAAACTAGACAATACTCGTGCCTGTAGATGCTATCATATGCAACCTTGAAATCTGTGAGAGAGAGAAAGTGGGTGTCGATTTGATGTTCTTCGGTTTTTTCCAGGATCTGTCGTAATATAAATATTTGATCGACTGTGGACTTTCCTGGTCTTCACATATTAAGGCAGAGAGGATTTTTAAGTGATGTTAAATAGACTGATTCCTCTATAGTTGGTGCAGTTTAGAGGGTCTTGTTTTTCCAGTATCGGGCAAACAATACTGAGGTTCCATTCATCGGGCATGCTCTCTTCCGACCATATCTTACAGATAATGTGCTGCATATTTCTAACCAAATAAGCTCCAGCTGCTTTGAAGAGCTTGGCATTCAAGCCGTCTGCTCCAGCAGCTTTGTTAGACTTGAGCTAAGAAATGTCAATCTTTACTTCGTCTAAGTCGGGAAAGCGTGATTGTTGGCTTTCGTCGTCTATATTGAATTGATCATTCTGCCTTACAGAGGAATTTAGTTCTTCGTCGCCGTTATGCAGTTTGCAGAATTGGTCCTTCCATATCTTCAGCATTGACTGCGGTTCCAGTATGATGATTCCACTTTCGTCTTTGCAGCCTTCGGTTCTAGGTTTATGTACTTGTGAATTTTGTTTCACCAGCTCATAAAACTTTCGAACATTATTTCTGCTTTTGAGCTTCTCAACATCTTCGACCGCACGCTTCTTATGCTCTATTTTTCTCCCTTCTGAGAAGCTTGTGTTCCTCTCTCCTCTTCTGCTCATAGAGCTCATGAGCAGCTCTCGTCGTTCTATGCAGCGCCGCTTTGCGTGACTGTTGTTTGGCTCCTGTGAAGTACAGAGATTCTTTTCTAGCCACACTTCACGAATGTGAAATGCTTTAACAGTACATTCAAACCCAATTCATAACGGTATCTCCTTTCTTATCACACCTATCATGTTAAATTTATTGTATTGTCTTAAATCATCCCTAATGGTTAGCATCCTAGAACATGGCGCGAATTTTGGAACATTCTTTGTAACGATAAAATATTAAAAAAGCCATTTGTTAATGTCAATTTTAGACTTAAGATCGACATAAAGTACCTACTAAGTTGACGATAAATTAAACTCTTGACTTTTTTAAAATAAACATTTAAATTACTAGCCTCAAAGAAGGTAAACTGAGTGTAAATTCTATTTAACGTAACTTATACGGATACCAGATACCAGGACCAGCCCATTTTGCTCCATAAACATTTGTCTTTTAAGAAGCATTTTGCAAAAAAAGAAAATAAGAATAAGAATAAAGTGTTATTTTTATTTGCTCATTTATGGCGCAAGCACATATCTTACCTACATTATATCTTTTCGTGTGAATTAGTTATTTTTTTTTCATCATCATCTTCCACTTATGTACAATACGCACATATAGATGGTACATAAATTTATATGTACAATCATGAATACATAAGTAGGAAGTTTTCTTATTTAATACGCATTTGATAACTTTACAAACATTTGTGCGCATATAGAGTATGTATAAAACTTACGCTGCGTTGTAGCTTTTAGGGTTCAAGTCTTATTATTGATTTTCCTCCTTTTCTGGTTTCCTCTTTTTGTTTTGGGAGTTTTATCATCAACAAAAAGTCTCCTTTTTTCTTATATTTTGTCATTTATTCCAAAAGGACCCCTTTTTTATTTTATATAAACTGTCAATTCGAAAAATAAATTTAAGGAACATTTGGTGTTATGTAACTCATCCTTTTCTTTTTGTAAATAGTAGAGACGATTTGTTTTAGGCCCACTCTATTTCAGTTTTTCTTGTAAGACAAAAACAAAAATAGGATATAAATTAAATTTACTAACATCGTCCCTCTTTTCAAAAAAACAACAAAAAAAGGATACAAAATCTTAGATTGATGTCAACCCAATTCTTTTATTTAAATGAATAATTCTCCCTACATTGATCATAAGAGTTCAGATGGCGATTAGTATTTTTTTTGAAAACTTTTTAAAATGAAAAACAAATTTAAAATAAATATAGACAAAAAATAGTTTTTGGTTTTCATACCGCCTAAATGAAAGTTGTTTCTATAAGTGCAACCAATTACTTCTTTCACTTTTCATGTAATTTTAAAGATGAAGCATTATGTTAAAATAATACAAACTTATAGCGTTTTTTTAAATTTTAAGTGATTAACTGGTCAACAGGGTTTTTAAGTGAGGCGTGGACAGTCAAATTATAAGGGGTTATCCATTTTGCGGTTTCAAAAGTATAGGGCTAGAATTTGACATCTGTCAAACTAAGTTCTTGATCCTATTTTGTTTTCAGTTGTGGACCTTAAAAAATAAATAAATTGGGTGGCGCAACAGTCCGTTGAGAACTAGGGCCTAGTGACTTACAACTCTCAACCAATCCTGTGTGCGAATACTGTTATCAGGGATGGAAGGTACCTACAGTTTTAAGCCGAATCCGAACGGCTAATTTGAGAAAGCACTTTTCATGGAAATAAATACTCTTGGAGAATTTGTCAATTACTCGCAAGAGGCAGTACCCGTGAAAAAAAAACATGGATCCAACCCAAGACCTCTGGCATGACAGTCCAACGCACTAACCATCATGCCACGGGTACCTGATTCGACCTTACTTCTTCAATAACGACGATGAGAAGACTGTCAGCGTCAATTCGGAGCGTTATGGTCATATGATTACCGACTTTGTTTGCCTGCTATTGAAGAATACGACTAAGAGAATATGTGGTTCCAACAAGACTGTGGCACAAGTCACACAATTCGAGCGAATATGGCTTTATTGCAAGAGACATTTCCTAGCCGCGTAATTTCTCGTCGTGGCGATATCAACTGGCCACCAAGATCCAGCAATTTGACTGACCGCTGGACTTTTTTTTGTGGGACTACGTGAAAGACCGTGCTAATGCAGATAAAACTTTTTTCAAAAACTTAGATAGATTCAAATAAAGCGTCGAACTTCTAGAAACTAAGTGAGCTACTGAAAAGATTTAAACTGTCTGTAGTACTCCCAATCAAGTGTCCTTGAACGAACTGTTAAGGAAATTTTTTTCAATTGAAAATCTTAAATAAATGGTGTTTTTTAAGATCTTGGAAAAAAACCAGTAACCACCGATACCCACCATGTCTTTATCGATTTCAAATTCGCGTATGACAGCATCTATTGGAAATTGCTTTACAGAGCAATGTCTAGTTTCGGCATCCCTGTCAAACTTATCCGTTTGTGCAGAATGACGTTGGAGAATTCAAGCTGCTTTATCAAAATCCGAAAAGATCTCACCGATGCATTTGATGTAAAAAAAAAGGTATTAAACAAAGCGATGCAATGGCATGCGACTTCTTCAACATCATTCTGCAAAGAATTGTGCAAAAACTTAACCGTCAACACTAGAGGCACAATCTTCCAAAGGTCCATCCAATTCCTCGGATAGGCCAATGATATTGCAATGGAAGCGGTGAAGTCCGTTTTAGTAGGTAATGAGGGCAAGACCAAGTACATGCTGTCAAAAAAGGAAATTGAACTACAACATCTTGGACAAAACGTCACCACGGACAGCTATAACTTTGAGGTAGTTAAGGACTTTGTCTAGGCACCGCTATAAATTCGTACAACGACACCAGCGCTGAAATCAAACGAAAAATAACTCTTGCAAATCGCTGCTTCTTTGAACTTAGAAAGCAATTGAGTAGTAAAGCCCTTTCTCGAGCATCTAAAGTCACCAGACTCAATGAATCATCAAGTAATCGGTAATCGGTTTCAACCTTTTATTTATTCATCATCCGAAATATATGTGTATTGTGTAGGTACATGCTCGTAGAATTATACTTTACCTGAGAACAATGAATCGAAATAATTCACATCACTTCATTCAAATACTAATATTCTGTTCTCTTCTATACTTGAGTCTCAGTTTCATAGAAAAAGGTGAACATTCTCACCATCATCATTATTATTATTGCTAATGAAATGATGATTAAATTGACAATGGACAACAAAAATGATTAGATCAACAAATGTGTATGTATTGTCACTTTAGAAGAACGTCGACCGACGCACGTATATAAAATATAAATTTTAATTATATGACACTGCTTGTTACCTCCGACGTTATATGAGTTAATAATAATTGTTGCTTGAAAAATGTATTTTATTTAATTAATTTTGACGCACGCCTTTAAGGATTGTTACATTTCATTTGATGTTGGTTATTTTGATACCGGTTTTTAAATTGTTATACATTTAATTATGGTCTTAAATGGCATGTAAGGTCACAGGGGTTTATTGCTTGAAAGTGAAATCAGCTGTGTTGAAGACCTTTTTTTTATTCGGTCTTCTACTGACCGTGTTGGTATGAAAATCTTGTTTCTTTTTCTATAGAAATTGTTATGGAATGTATGATATTATGACTTTTTTGAATTGCTCACATTCCTGATACCATAACACGCACCCGGGGTTGTTTGCCGCAAAATTCTTTTATTTATTGTTTTGCCTTAGAGAATGAAATATCAAAATAAAAACAAATCTCTTCCACCTCATTTTTGAATTTCTACCTGTGGAATTAAAAATAAATAATGTTCGTACATAAACCTAGAAATTGTCGACAATTAACGTAAGAACTCAATCAGAAATGTTTAAACATTTACCAGATTATTATTAAAACTATTTCTATAATTTTAATGTGTGGTGTTAAACATTGCGTTAAATTGGATAGATTAGTTAATTGATTAAAGTGAATGGGACAATGGTCATTTAATTATGTTAAAGTACAAAACTTATGTTCAACAGAGCATAAAATAGAACTATTATTTTGTTTCAATACAAATTGATCATAATTAGTAACACTTAATTTAAAAAAAAATATCGTTAATTTGATATGATTTAGATGATTTTAGATTACTTTCGTTTTTAAAATATCAATTGGCCTTTGCTGTCTGCCCGATTAACATAATTTACTCACAGTTAATGGTACTCGTATTTTAAAAGTTAAAAGAGAGATACAATTTTTAATATAAGAAAAGAAAAAGGAAAATATAAAACAGTGAACATAATTCTTTGTATAAGTTGATATTTAAAGGCTTGATTAATGATTTGGATTTTATAAAAAATTGCTTTTTCATAGAAAAAGTATAGCTGTGTAACATCGCCATCGCAATTAAGAAGGGCTATTACTTTTGCATTGCTTAATAAATCACTGCCAAGGAAGGTTCTTCTTACTTCTTTTTAGGATTAGGCACATTCCGATGATATGCATAATGTCTTCTTTCACCAACATGTTGCAAAGCGTTTAAATTATTGGAAGATCATCTCGGTGCAGCAAAAAGTTCAATCCTACTAACTCTTCTCTTATTTTTTCTTAAATATAGCCGGTATAAATTTTTGATTAGAATTAATTCTAAAATAATTTCTTTCACAAAGATTGTGTTGAAGAAAGCTGTATGTGACTCTATGTACAGATGAAGTCGCTTCCACGTTTGAAGAAAATTAAATATAACTACTTTATAAGCGATTTAAAACTGCGTGATAGCCCTTCAACAGTTAGGGAAGCCTTACGTAGATCGGACGCTCATAAATGGGAAGAAGCAATAAAAAATGAATTTAAATCTCTACGAATCAAACATTGGACCTTGTTGAGTTGACACACAACAGTCATGCAATTAAGTCCAAGTGGGTGTTTACAATAAAACATGATAAAGAGGGAAACCCTATTCGGTATAAGGCAAGGCTTGTTGCAAAGTGATGCAGCCAACGTTTCGGCCTCGATTATACTGAAACATTCTCGCCTGTAGTAAGATACTCCACCATTCGTCTTATATTATAGCATTAGCCGTTGAATATGACCTCGAAGTTCACCATGTCGACGTTTCATCGGCTTACTTGAATGGTGAAGTTAAGGAGGAGATATACATGGAGCAACCCGAAAATTTTGAAGATGTTTCAAGTGGCAAAATGGTTTGCAGATTAAAGAAGGCTATCTACGGATTAAAGCAAGCTGGACGCGATTGGAACAGCAAGTTAGATAAAACACTTAAGTCTCTTGGATTTAAATGTTGGTCTACTGATTCGTGTGTGTATACGAAGAGCGAAAATGGATTTCGAAACATTATTGCGGTGTACGTAGACGATCTTATTATTGCGTGTTCACAGAAAAGCCATGTAGTCAACATAAAACATGCAATAGGTTTGGCGTTTGATATCGTCGATAAGGGTCCTATAGATTTTTTTTTTGGGTATAGGCATTGAACGTGATAAGAAAACAGGATCCATCAGTGTCTCTCAAGAACAATATATCCGGAATCTTTTAGCTAATCACAATATGATGTCTACAAGGAAATGCAGTACTCCATTAGATCCTGGGGATGTTCTTAGGAAATGTCGAAGTAATTCAAAAAGCAAACGGGTACAATCGAAATAATATCAATCGCTTATAGGGTCTTTAATTTACTTAGCGATTTCAACGAGGCCCGATATTCAGCATGCGGTGAGCAAATTAGCTCAATTTAATGTTGAACCTTACCATGAACATAAGGCAGCTGCTAACATCTTTTGAGATATCTTTATAATACAATTAATTATAAACTTTCGTTTAGGAAAACTGGTGAAGCTCTTTGTGGGTTCGCAGATGCAGATTGGGCGAATTGTGTTAACGACCGTAAGTCATACACTGGGTATGTCGTCATGCTTGCTGGTGTTTCTATATCATGGGAGTCTCGAAAACAACAGACCGTGGTCCTTAGCAATACTGGATTCAGTTGTGCGTTAGGAGGGGAGGCCCTACTGTACTAAATGGTGATAATTTAAGCGCACAACAAATAGTTAAAAATCCAGTATTTCATTCAAGGTCAAAACATATTGACATTAAATATCATTATATTAGAGAAATTTATAACAAATCATTGATAACTTTAAATTTTGTTCCATCTAATGACATGGTTTGCAGATGTCTTAACAAAAATTTTATTGAAATCAAAACATGAATATTTAACTTTGAAACTTGGATTATTAAATTAAAATTAAATTATATTATTTAAAGGCACTGTTTTGAGAGGTAGTATTAGAAATTGAATTAGTACTTTTATTACAACATTGGCAACACAGTACCTTTTGCTATAATTTTGTTATGTAAAGCTTTTTTCTTTCCTTTTGAATTCTTTTTACTTTTAACTATGTTAATCTTGTTGAACTGGATGTGTTCCGAGTCTTATTCTTATTTTTCCAACAGATACATTGAAGCCTTTTATCGTCTTATTTGGCGATGAGATCATAGAGTGCATTTTTGACATCTCTTCCATTATATGACTGCACGTTGAGGGTAAAATTTATATCATAATACTCAGGCAGTTCCTTTAATTTCTCTAACCAAAAACTCTCCATTTGAATAGTATACAGAGCTATAACTTTTTGCAATCTTTGACTAGGCATGTTAAAAACTCTCAAAAGATAGTCAATATGTAGCTTAAGCGTTTTAATAAAGAGCGGAAATAGTCCGGTTTCAATGATGACCATGTAATTTGGCGTGTTTTTCGGTAGTTGAAAACATCTTTGAACATAAAACCTTAGTAATTTGTCAACAGTTTCATATTTTTCATATTACCAAGTTTGAGCTGCATACAGCATTATAGATTCGGCTACTGAAGTGAAAATTTTGTATTATTTCACATTATGAGAAACAAGATTGTTTGCAGAGCAATTTTTCCAAGTAGCGCTCCCTTGTTGTACAGCTTGAAAAACAAAGCTCTTCTATCGATAGTAGACGGCCTTGAAATCTATGAACAGGACATATAGCTTCCGTATGACAACCACGTAAAGTAATAAAAAAAAATATCTTTGGTCCTCTGACAAACATTTTCTATCGGAATAATATCTTATGTTTTTCTGAACATAACGTATTATTTCAATTACCAAGGAAGTCTTTATTAAAAAAATTAAACTTTTTTTTTTATTTTGCTTCCTCTAAAAAAGAATTCTTTTATTTTATTATTTTATTTTTATTTTGACCATACACCACTTTAAACAAAAATAAAGTACTATGACCCAAACAGTGTTTGACCCAATTATCAAGAACCTTTTGTTATGAAGGCTGTACGAAAAAATGCACGTGCCCTGTTCTATTTGGGACTGGTGAAAGTGTGATTAAAGCCAATTCGTGGTGGCTGCTAGAAAGAAACTCCAAAAGATTTGGCTAATATGGTCAGGCTATTTCCATAGGTTGGCGACAGGCTGATAACTTGTCTCGTAATAATCTGTGAACTTAAACAATGCGGAGAACGAGGTCCGCACCAGGCGCGGAAGTTTTACCAATCCGTTCAAAACATGACGCAGTATAATACACCACGCTGCACATTTTGCAAGGACAGAGAGACAAATTTGATTACCGATTTTGCACGCATGCTGGAGCGATAGGAAGTGTACTGAAGAAGTGGAGGCTCCATCACTGCAATAAGAAGCCCATGTGCTACCGCCAAGCATAAAAATGATAAAAATGTGTTTTACGACCGATAGATTCGTTAACGAGATGGATGATGTTTATACGTAGATTGAACAGTTGTAAGTTTCTACTAGGCATTTAATTTGCTCATAAAATTCCTTTAACACTTAAAAAATGTAAAATGTCTTATTGGCAGAATTCTCAGATCTTCGTGTAAGCACCCACTTTCAGATAATCGATTTTTTTAAGAATTTAAAGTTTTTGGCAATCAACAAGGGCCTGAAACTGTTTGCCTATACTTCTCCCAAACTACTCGTGTATAAACCCATACTTAAGTTAAGACTTTCTTCGAACACAATAATCTTAAATGATACATTTTCCGAGTTGCCAGCATCAAATCAGATTTTATAGTTCTGCGATGTGATCCTTCCAGTTTAGATTCGAATTAATCAAAGCACCAAGGTATCTAAAACTACTTGTACTTACATATTTATTCAATTTTGAAAAAAGAATCTGAGCAAGAACTAATTGAAATTATGTAAACAGCAAACAGAATAAAAATTCAGATTATAATCAGAATTTTGATAACCTGATGTTTTGAAAGGCAATGAATTAGCTTTTTCTCTTAAATTAAGTTTGTGAAAAGAAAACCAGGTTCTAAAACTTTGGAGTTCTTCATAAATTTGCACTACACAGTTTAGATCAAACAATGACTGGTAGGTGAAAGCTGTCATCTGCAAAGGCAGTTGAGAAAGCATTTAACCTGAGCTTGAAAATCGAATTGATATAAACTAAGAAAAAAAAAACAAAGGGCCAAGTACAGACCTCTGAGGAACTCTATTTTTAATACGATTTACGGATACTGTTTAAATTCTATTTTTTAGATTTGACATAAGCCATTCAAAAATACCCCTTGAAACCTATAATGTTTGTATATATATAATTTTCGTTAGAAGTAAGTCATGGTCGACCTTTTCAAATGCCTTTATCGTATCAATAAATATAACGAAGGTATAAAAATAAGGAAATAATTCTTTGTATTATAAGTTTTTCAAATTTTTGAATTTAAAAAATGTGGATAGAATATAGAAAGTTTGAAATAGTTTTTGTATCTCCGTTTTTAAACAATGGTATAACCTCAGAATACTTGACTTGTTTTCGGAAACAACCTTAAGCAACACTTAAGTTAAAAAGAAAACTTAACACATCAGACATTAACAAAACAACTTTTCTATTGTTTAAAGTAATATCATAATATAGTTTTGTAGGTTTCAAAAGATGTAATAAAATCGAAATAAAAGCTATTTCTTTGAACATATTCTGATGATGATTATTACAATCACAACAACGAAACTTAAGGATAGTTCCAATTTTTCAGAGAAAGCAGTAAAATATTCATTCAATTTATTCGCTTTACTACAGTCACCAATTATTGTAACGTTCTGGCCAGCATCATTTTTAAACAAGTATACTGACCAATTATTTCACCAACCCATACATCCCACCTAAAACAAGTTTAAGTCTTTTGGATAGGACCCAAAAAAGAGCTTTGAAAATGATAGGCGATAAAACTATAACCGAAACAATTAGGTCACTCGAACAGCGCCGCAATGTTTCACGTCTTTCGTTATTTTACCGATATTCAGCCGTAACCTAGCACTTCCAGGAATACTCATCAGTAGAACCTTGAGCTCAATTTCGGAAGTACTGTCAAGTATAGAGATTCTTTTTTTAACCGCACACCAAGAATGTGGAATGCCTTACCCAAATCTGTTTTTCCCTATCATTTTGATATTCAAGACTTTAAGTCAAATGTGCACCGGTATTCCATCTTTAATCCTTTCCTATTTTCCTAAAGCTCGCACTGTGTTTAAACTTTAAACATGTTAGGGGTATTAATAACCACCTTAAAAATAAATAATTAGTCACTCTTTGCAGATGTAACGGTGTCTCAACATACACTTGAGAAATATCATCACTCCAAATACGGCAGTTTTGTTTATTAACGTATCTATTCAACCAAAAGTGAAAATGAGCTTCATTGCTAGACAAAATTCACAAGCGTTGTTTAGGTGTCGGCCTATTCACGTTAAAATGCCAAACCAAATCAAAAATAAATCCCTTGCTAAATTAAAGTTCTAGACCTCTAAAACAAAATCACCCCTAACATTGACGTGTAAACGCACTTTTCATTCTTATTTGGTGATGCTATCTTCAATAGTATTTCACCACCTTCATAGAGGAGCAGAAACACTTCTGCCGAGTCAGCTAATTACAAAATTCTACATCCTTTTTTTTTAAGTCAAAAAGATACTCTGTCATTTTAATAAGACTTTTTAATACCATGTCTTGCATTTTTACTAATTATATCCATTTGATATAATTTAATCCATCAGAGTCACTTTTCGCAAATGAAATTGGCAAACATTTATATATTTATGTTTATACATATACAAAAAAGAAACCTTAAAACAATAATAAATTATTTTGTCCTGAATAAGTCAACCCTATAACGCAATGCCATTACAATCCATAACCTTGTTAAAGGGGAGTATTACCAGTAAATGCTATGAAGACAAACGTCAGGACTCGAGCATTAACATTTTTGTTGTTTTTATTCTTTTATGAAGAAATGTTGTACTGCATGTATGGTATGTATTAAGGAGTTCATAAGGGTGGTTCATATTTTACTTTTCAGCTAAATCTTGGTGAAAGTCTTATTAGGTTAGGGTTAGGTTAGCTTAAAGTGACTGTCCGTGATAGTGTAAGACACACTTAGGCCAGTTTAATGGCTCATTATGATACCACATGAATCTTGAGACTTTCTTCTAAGCTCAATGAAACCAGTTTGAGTCCCCTTACGAAACGTGAAAGAATGATTATGTTAATATTATTGAGATCGTTATAGAAGAATTTTCCTAGGTAATTCTTGAATTTTTGAGCTAGAGCAGGGTTTGTACAGAGGAGGTGAAGAACTGTTTCCTCCCCTTCCTCATCCATACAACTTTGGCAAAAGTCATTTGAGAATACGCCTAGCAGCGTGGCGTACTTTCCTATTAGATAGTGCCCGGTAATGACACCGATTATAGAACTTATATGCGATCTGCATAGAGATAGCAAGCACTTTGTAGCGATTGGTATGCCAGCACTAGCCAAACGTGCTAGAATAAATTTGAATCATTTCTGGCGAGTTCATCTGCCTTACAATTTCCAGGATTGTCTCTATGACCCGGCACTCAACAAAGTTGTTATAGAGTTTGTAGAGAAAGAATCCATTGATTTGATAGCGGCCTGACTATCTCAGAAAATGCGCATATCAGGTGCTGAAATCATGTTTTCCTTAAAGCAGGACAAGACTTCTTTCATCGCCAAAAGTTCCGCCTGGAATACGCTACAATGATTGGGAAAGCGGAATGAGAGTACACACTTCCACCAACCTCTTCATTTGTTTTTGATCCATTTGTGTAAAAGTGGATTAACTCATCTTCCAGGAATGTCCTTTCCTCCCAGAAAGATCTGGAAGGTATAGAAATCTGTCGAATTGCAGTTGGGGGATGATGTAGTCTGTGTGCTTTGGAATTGATTCTAAATGCTTAGGCTTACGGAGTGGCCAATGTTGTTGTTAATCCACTGCGACGAAGCTTCGAGGCCAATAGCAAAACTTGCAGCTATTTGTTTGTTAAGTATATGAAAACTGGTTTGTGTAACGACGTTTCCACTGATTTACCTTTACAGTAGGCATGTTGAGACGTAGACAGAAGTCTTGTATCAATGTTTGCCCTTAAATGAATATCAATCAATCTTTCTTAGATCTTAAGAAGGAATGATGATAGACTTATAAATCGTAGATCTTTAGGGTTGCCTTACGAGTATTTTCCAGCTTTGGGTATAAAAACAACTTTCACTTCCCTGCATGTCGAGGGAATATGGACTAGATAAAAACAGCTGTTAAAAATTGCCTCAAGGATTGGTGCAATTATGTCCGAGACTTTTTGTAGTTCGGCTGCTATTACACCATCTGGTCCCATAGATTTAAATGGTTCGAAGCTGTTGAGAGCCCATTGTAGTTTGACCCTTGTGATCAGACCTTGTGGATATGTTACATTGGAACTTGAACTAATTGTATTGTTACAAGTTTTGATTAGAGAGCTACCAGAAAAGTGAGTATCGAGTAGTAAGTTCAGTTATTCTTCACTTGAAATTTTCCAGGAGCCATCTGCATTTTTCACACAGCTTGGCATAGCTGGATTAGTTGAAAGAATTTTCAGTAGCCTGGAGGACTTGGAAGTTTCTTCTATATCGTGACACAGAAGGACTGCCAGAAATATCGCTTAGATTTCCTTAGGGCCTTCTTATAACTTCTCAGGAATTTTTTGTAAGAATCCTACTGAGAAGCTGGTAGTGTGGCTTTTGCTCGGTTTAAGAGTTTCCTACATTCTCTTCTAAACGAGTCGAACTTTGAGGCCCACCATTGTGATTTCCTTTTTCTCTTTATGAGTAGAAGTCGACAAGCACTTTATAACGATCTATTCTTAGCTAAGGTAAAGTCATTGACTTTATTATGAAATTCAATAGCGTTTAAGGAAGGACTTAATAATCCTGGTTTGTTGTTTGTTTCTGTATGCAACCGATAAGTTTTCCGATAATTTCGAAATGTCAATGGACTTGGGGTTTCATCTACATTGATATTGAATTGGATATATCTATGATCAGATAACGAGTGTTCTTTGGATACTTTCCAGTCCAAGATCATAATGGTGAATAGTATCGGAAGCAAGAGTTATGATAAGGACTTCTTGTCGAGTTTTAGTAATAAAGGTAGATTCATTAACTTCACTCAAAAATAATAACTCTTCTTCTGCTTGGTGTGCCTTTTTTTTAAGTAGAAATTGTGTTACATTAAAATATTAAAACTAAAACAACAATTTAAATACAAATTTAAAAAACAATTTGTTTTTAGGAACCACCCTTATGTATACCATATTATACATTATATTGTTTGTTTTGTTGATTTTTTGGCTTAGACACTATTAAAGTAGTCTATATATAGAAAAGGACGAAATCCTTGGAATGCAATTAATTAAGAAAACATTTATTGTTACTTTCTGTATATTACCCACCACCAATCTCACCCCACAATCATACCACCATCGGATATCCGAGAAACCATGACCAGTCATTAAATGGTTTTAACACTTCCAAGGTTTGATTAAATAAGAATATAACCTAACCTTATTTCGGCCATTTCGAATTCCATTAAATGGTACGAGAAGATATCCTGGCAAACAAATTTAGATCACATATACATATGTATGTACATATATACATAGAAGAAATACTATATAGCAAAACATGGATTTTGGGGATGGGGGTGTTCTAAATACATTTCAAACAAGGATAATGTAAGTCTATGTACAATAATATTCGACAATGGTTTTAACAGGACACAGAAAAAACATTTTAGTTTTTTTTTTCAAAAAGAATTTCAAAAATGTTTGAGAGAAAACTTCAGGGTTCTAGGACAAAAATTCGTAAACTTACACAATACTGTGTAGAAAATAAAAGAACCTATCTTGAAAGCTTAAAATAGATAAGTAGGTATATTTCAATTGTTGAAGCAACAATAATTCTGACATTCAAAATCAATTCCGATGTTATTGTTGAATTTCTAAAGAAGCTTACAAAATATATGTACATCATGAATATAAAATAAGGATGTTCTTTAAATAGGCCATACACTTGAAGTGCCGTGGAAAACCAATTACCTTATTTTTGTTTGTATTTATGTGCTATCCCCGTTCGTTTTATTATTGCCACTTAAAAATCAATAACAACCTACATAGTATATAATATGTTTCATGTATAAGGCTTGGCTAGTAGGTTAGGTCAAGGAACGAAAAAAGTCCTTATAACGAGTTTGCCAATTGGTTTGCTATAAATTTTGACAGCTCAAGAGCCATATTTTTTTTATCTGATGTTATGATTATAATCTTCCAGTTGTTTTTTTTTTCTCAGACATTTAAGACAAATTACAACAAAAGTATAGACAACATAATTTGGCGAAAGAGTTGGAAACTGACACCAATTTTGGTGAACAAATTAATGTTAGTGGTACGACACATTTTCGAATGAACGGAATGGAGCATTGGAAATTACTACTTGTCATATTTTATATAAAAGTGTCGCTGACATAGACTGTCAAACAAATATAGATGGTAACAATTAACAATTTGATTTGCCCCAAGTCACAGTTAAATTGTCATATATAAAAGCTTGACTGATGACAAAACTTAAAATGTCAGTGATAAAAGAACAAAAATGACATAACAAAACTAATGAAATAACAAAAATATTGACATTTGACATTAGATCTTCGAATAACTATGAGACAGCTTATGTGACACGTTTTTCTCAATTGATTCGTCAAACCGCTGAGTTTTTAAACCGCTTATCATTTCCCCAAGTAAAACGTCAAAATTAAGTTTAAAGTTTGGCCAACCTAAGTTATTTTTTGCAGGGTTACATCGCCAATAAGTGTATCGAACATACATATAATTAAAGTAAGCTATCGAAAATAATGCTTTTGCATATAAAGGGTGATTCATCTACTGGTTTCTTTTAACATCGTGGGTTACTTTGACACTGATAGCTGTTTCTGTTAATCCAAGTTTTACCTCCTTTAAAACAAATTAGTCGTTTTTCGCTTAAGCAACTTGTTAGCCGAGATTTTGGGACTCAATCAACAGCTCAATTTTCGGATTATTTACTTACGAGCTCGCTTGGCAGTTTTGTCCTTACAACAGAATTGGACAGCATTTTTGAGCGAAAATTCTTCTTTCCAAAATCTGAGACTAGGAAAACTCACTGTTATTGTCGAAAAGCCAATACATCCACAGAGAGTACAAGTTTTATATAGATTGTAGAGTTGTTGCAAAATGAGGATGGAACAAACGTTTCGGTCAACGGTGCACGTTACAGAGCCTTGTTAACCGACTTGTTTTTACTGAAATTGAGATTTGGATTAACTCTGGTTCATGAAAGATGGTGTACTATGCCACACAGCCCATGCCACAATCAATCTTTTGCATACCAAATTCCAAATCATGGTATTAGCCGTCTTGAAAATGTTTGGAAGGGAATTGTGAACGCACGATGTTATGCCAACAATCCAAAAAGGATTCAAGCTTTAAATAAAAATATCGTCCAAGCAATCCGTAAGCTATAGTCTGAATACATTAACAAGGCCTTGGAATATTAGAGTAAAAGAATGTTATTGCGAATGTGACTGCGCCTTTTTTCTGTATTACAACCAAAACAATACTTTTTCAAAAGAATAAGCTGTCCTAAATTCGAATCTCCCCTTAATTTTTCTAACGCATCAGGTTTTTAAAATTTGTCCCTTTAAAAATTCTAAGGACAACCAAAAACAGTTTAAGGCTAAGTTAAAACACAAAAACTTCCTTAACAATAAATTGTATGACGATTTTATAAAGTACAAGTTTTGAGAAATCTTGAATTTCATGATTTCATAGTTTTGAAAATACGTTTTAGAGTTAATTTAAGTTAAAAATATCCTTCAATGTCATTATTTTTATATTTTTAAAATATATTTTAAAAAACTTAATGTTAAAGCCTTGTTTAAAGAAGAGATTAGTAACAAAAACAAAATATTCTCTCAAACCTTTTTCGTAAATATTGTTCTGCGTTTCTCTAAGGTTAATGTGAGACAGGTAACAACTTAAGAATTCAAAAATTGTATGGAATACTATAAATATTTTAACTGAATATTGACGAAAGGGATTATTTTAAGATTTGAAAAACCATGACGAATTTTATTAAAAAACAAAAACTACTTCGTGATTAAGGAAGCTTCAAAAAGCTTTTTTTTTATGTTTTTTTCGAATTTTAAAAAGGAATTTCTCAAAAACCTGGAGTGGTAGAGCGATTTTGGAGTCTTATTTAAGGCCATTAAAACCAATCGGAAAAGTGCAATTTTATTGCCAACCTTAGCGACCATGTGTAATTAATGAGAATTATTATAAACAAGTAAGGTGGCGCAACAGTCCTTTACAACTCTCAATCATTCTTGTGTACGAAATCTTGTCAGGAATGGAGGGGACCCACAGCGTTATACTGAATCCGAACGACTAATTTGAGAACGCTCTTTCCATGACAAGAGTTTATTACTCTTGGATGATTTGTCAATTCCTTGCAAGTGGCAGGGATTGAACCCAAGACCTTTAGCATGACATTCCTACGCACTTTTTTTAAATTCATTTTTAAAACTATCTTAAAGCTAGACAAAAATTCATAAAACTAACCTTATTAACCTGAACATACCGACTAAGTTAAACTATAACACTTAATAAATACTACTCGTAATACCTTTCGGCTCTATTTTCTATTTTTCTATTTTTGTGCCGCCATTCCTTACCTACTTAAAACCAAACCCTTACTGGCTGAACAGAATGGTGTAGCTGTAGCTGTCAAAGTTAAAAGATACGAAAATACTATACTTCGACACAATGAGAAGCTGTAGCTGTAGCTGCAGCGCAAGTTGACTCAACTTTAACTTTTGGCGGCGCTACAAGCTGCATTTGAGATGACAGATGGGGGAAACCATTTCATTTTTTGACGTTTCCCTTTTTTTTTTGGGAACGTTCAATGCATTTGAGAATTTTTTCTGGTTTTGTAACTTTTTTATAGTATGCTACTGCTACCATACAAATTCAGTTCAAATATAAATTTCATAAGCGTTGAACATGCCCGATGCGCTACATCATTGTAGACGTCCTTTGCTACATTAGTGAGCGTTTTTATTGACAGCTTATACTACAGCGATTTTTTTTTAGCTACAGCTGCATCTCATTCTGTTCAAGGGGTAAAACTAAAAAACAGGTATGTAAGCTGGCGGCCAAGGCTTAAAACCGCATCCCACGACTACCTACCACAAAGTTCCGATTCAAGCCACTAAAACTGTTTCTTCTGCTTCACCCTATCAAATCAGTCCCGGCCGGACACAGCCCTACTTAACCGAAGGATTCTTAGTCTGAAGTGGCAGATTAGCGAAACTGCCAATCTATTCTGTATGAGACCTCATCTTTTTAAAAAGAAGAATGCCTCTGATAGAATAAAGCCGCTCAATCGTCACTTTCAAAGTACTCGTCGTTCGGATAGAACGCCCTGAAAATTGAATTGTTGGTCGAAGACAAAGCTCTGGCAATGTAACCTCGAACGAGTTTTATCACGAAATTGTCAATTCTGTTGATTCGAGCCCCGTTGTAAACAACCTCGTTGGAATAGTAATGAACATAAGAAGATTCGGCAGTTCGTATTAGCCGGTACAGCGTCGTAAACACTGTCGTTCGAACACCCGAAACTTCTCCATATGCGAAGGGGCAACGTTGAACCACACAGGACAACTTAAAACGATCATCGGCCGTATTAACGCCATGTAGCAAATTAAAATTACCTTCACACTGGGGTCAAGCCGACTGCTGTAAAACAGCCGTTTCATCAGACTGAATGCTCTTCTGGCTCTATTCAGAGCAGCATTTATGTCTGTCGAAATATAAATACTGATCTAATCAGATACCGAAGTACTTGACTACCCTTTTGCTCTTTAATTGATGCGCTGCCCGTGAAGATCAACGATGACTATCTTGCGCCAATTCATGCACATAGCCCTTGTGGTACTAGTCAACGGATTCCGGAACAGAATTGTCTCCGACTTCTGGACGTTAATTTTCAATATCCAGTCATCGCAATATCGCTGAATCTTATCGAAATCACGCTGCAAGAGAATTCTAATAACTTTAACCTTTCGGGTTGTTTTGTACGCAATTTCCTTGGTTAGACTACCTATCAGATCGCCTAGTGTAAATGCTGAAGTGAATCGGCGAATTCACCGTTCCCTGTTGTAGAACATAGTCCTGCGCACTAACCACCACGCCACGGGTACTACAAATGGGAATGCTCGCTTATTGCATCTTTAAAAAGCAACTTGTATTTACACATTTTGCTCTGAAAACATCTTGCAATTGTATTTTTAACACAAACGATGTCTTCAAGAATATCAATTTATATCTATTGCCGACTAAGTCTTAATTTAGAAGATATTTCTTCAATGATTTTCATTTCCGATAAAAAAAAAATTGAGGGATTCCTCAGAGCAGTCATTTAGGGCCACTTCTTTTTATCATCGCTTTTCTAAGTGGTTTCCCACACCATATAATGTCAACGTATTCAACTTCTGGTTTTTGTCTAATTATTTATTAATCAAAATACTTTGAACATCACTGTTTCCAAAGTCTGTTCATTGTTCATTTTCATTTCTCGAACACCCTTAAGTGTACATTGTATACACACATATTAAATTTGTGTTTGTTTGTGTATTGTATAATATGTACTATGTTATGTATTATTATTTATTTATTTCATTTGACTTAATGGACTCGAAAGTTTGCCATTACCGCATTATTGAAGGCTGCGTTAAGGCCACACGAACCATACCTATCCTCTCTGCGACTTCGACAGATTTTATTTTTTCTTGCGTTGCGAACCATTTTATCTTCATCATCTTTTTTTTTTTGGTTCTTGGCATCACCGTTGTAGTCGCTGTCATCGTCATCATTGTGTACTTTATTGTTATAGGGGTTTCTTATAGTGTTACTCCCCCCGTCCTTTTCCCGCAGAGCACTGGGGCATTTTGTCTTTTTTTTATATGTATATATATTTATATACATTGTTCTTTGCTCATTCTTTTAAAGGTCTTCCGGGGGGGTTTGTTGAATGGGCGGGCGTCTTGGCAAAAAAGAATAAGAGAAAAAGAACCACTGGAAATTCCATGAAACGCGCAATATATGTTTAGACTTATGCCAACCATGACTGCGGTGTGGTATTAAAACACTCAAGAATAGAAAAATCAATAGAGACATACGAACTACGAACTAGGGCCAATAGCAAGGAGCCTGCCTAGAAAAATGTAGGGTAGTTAGGCAGCAGCTTTAACGGAATAACAGTAGCAGTAGGTAGGTATGTATATGTCCAAGTATGTACATAGTGATGACAAAAATTGTTATAGAGACGATATATCCGTTGATGGTGGGTCTCATTGTTGTTGTTGTTATTGTAAGTTGTCGTTGTCGGTGTTGCCGTTGTTGTGTAATTAAATTTTGTTTATTCGTTCATTCACAGCAAAAATATGCAAGTTGAAGGTTATTTTGTTGTAGTCGTCGTCGTAGTCATTGTTTAGTTGCGTTCTATTTTTGTGATGAGATTCTTGACAAATAGAAAGCGTATGATGAAAATTACACAGAGTATGGTAGTTAACTACATAATATACCTACATATATACATAGTTCCTCATCAAAAACTACGACGCGACATAAATAAACGTTAACATGTGCCGTGTTAAAGCTTTTTTGTGAATAATTTTGACAAAAATATTTATGGCACTTCATCACGGTATAGAGGTTTAGAAGCATCACAAGTAGGCATACCTTACCTTACCTAACCTTTACCTTTCACGCGAACATGGAAAATCAACTGTACCGGAAATAGAAATTGGAGTAAACAAACTTTGAAAGTATCCTGATTTTTCTTCTTTGTTGTTTATTTATTTGCAGAAATATTATAGGTTAATGACACGAATGACTGATAGACTTGTGGCGTCAATTAGAACCTAATTTCACTCCGACTATTAAATAGTAAGTGGTTTCCGTCTTCTTTTTTTTTCCGATGACTAAGGGGTCGGGAGGGGGTAGGATTTTTTGTTTTTATTTAATTTATTCCTTATTGAATAATTTCAGACTTAAGGGATATTATGTATGTAGCCAAGGCCTGGGGGCTGTTTTAACTTTATTTATTAAAATTGATTGATGAAAATCGATAACTATTGTGTACATAATGTAGATGACTAATTGGAAATTGTTAAGAACGAAATAAATCAAAGCTATAAGTTATTATGTAATTTGTTTATAGGGGTTTAGGGTGTTGAAAGAATAGAAAAATATGACTCTATGGGCTGTTGAACTATGGATACATTAATATAGTAAGCTAAAAAGTTTCTGGAATCCGATCTTCTAATTGGAGGAAGGAGCATGATGTTTTGTGTCAAGACTATCGTTTTTTTTCTTTTTGTTTATTTAAAATGCTTTGGAAGGATTTATAAAAAAAGAATAAATCCATTTAAGGGGGTATTCTAGTGTAGAATTTTGAAAAAATCAAAAAATGTTTGTTTCATATTTCCAAAGTTTAGACATTCAAGAATATGCGTTTAAAAGTATTTTTTAATATTCCTATTATTTCACAAGTTAATTGAAGGTCATAGAAACTGGTTTTGAAGGTCATAGAAACTGTTTTGTCCTTTTAGTTTCATTTTAAGTTACTTTTGTGGCAACCTTTATACTGAGTGGAAGTGCTAGCTCTGACAACGTGTCAGCAGGAATCGCTGATTAAAAATATGCACATACGTATTCTGTATCATTCTATAAGTAAAATTGTCGAAAACTTGTCTCAAAGCTCTGAACGCGTTTTTCTCGCAACTACTTTTTTCGAGCTGGCGGTAAGGATATATCGAGTTCTAATAGACCGATTTACTTCAAATTTGGAGCGGATGTTCTTTATACATCTCTTTATCGTGTGATCCTTGCCCAAAAATATAACTTCTCATTTAGTATTTTTAAAAAATTCGGAATTGTTGAAAAATATGCAACAAGAACATTTTTTTTTTCAAACTGCTGCCATTTTGTTAAAAAGTTTTTTTTTTAACTTATCCAAGGATGTCAATAGCGACATCTATAATAATTAAGAATCCGTCTGGTTTTTGTTTTTCAGATCACCAAGAGGGTTGGTAGGATGCACGCCAGGACACCCTCTTTTATTTAAACCCCCCGCTTTGACTGCTTGTAACTTTGTTAATTGATTGTTTGGTTTTCGCGTAATGAACTATTCGAAATTAAATGACCAAAGTATTGTTCTTTTTTTTTTTTTATAAAGTATGAACGCAATTGACAAGTGATCCATAACAAGCTTTAAAGTCATGTTAATCTTTTTTGAAATACATAGTTCAATATCTGTATCAAAATCAAAGTGAGGATCAAAAATGTAAAATTACGAAATGGTCGGTTTTCCGCGTATTACTACGGAGAACGCACGAATTCCTCCTGAATTGGACACAAAAACTATTTTAAAATATTGTGAAATAATATTTTTTAAGTTGAGTTTTCTTTAAAAGTTGTCAGAAATTTAAAAATTAACAAATTAGTCAAAACTCCATATGGCTGATAAAATATCCGATAAGAAGCTTTAGTATTGGAGATACCATCTGAACGGGGGAGGAGTTCTTATCTTTCATCTGCTAATGTCTTAAGCAGGTGTTTTTTTTTTTTTTTTTTTGAGTGCATCGCATTTTTGTAAAATGTTGTCAGGCGTTTTCATATGGTTTTTGTTCGAAAGTGATCCTTCCAAATCGTATGACATATTTATTGATATCCTTTGTAGATACATTTCTGATGCTTCTTTTGATATCATTCCGAAAAAGTCCTATAAGCGTTTAATGCCGTCGATTACGTTTAGTTTGCTTAAAAACACAACAGCAGTCAGAATTTTAAAACTAAATATACAAAATTTGTGTTGAATGAAAGACGGAAATTGCTATTTGTCGTGATAAGTACTTTAAAAACAAATTCAATCTAGTTGAAGGAAATATTAGAAATAAATAACAAATAGTGAATAGTATATTTAATAAATTTCAGTTCAAAAAACTACCATCTGTTGTCAATGTTAATGGCCGTGTGGTCTCTTTGATAAAATTACAATTGCTAATGCATTCAATGAATATTTTTCAACGATTTCACTTAATCTACAAATAAGTTCTAGTCACTTATCTTGTGCACTTTGTAGTCCATTCAGTAATGAACCTTCTCAAATCCAAAGTTTTATGTTTGAGTTATAGGCTATATAGTTTGAGATTCTAGAGATTGACACTTTAAAAAGTTCAAACTCTTTTGGTTATGATGGTATTTCAAATGTTTGTTTGAAAAATTCAGCATGTTTTTTAATTGATATTTTGGCACACATCTTTAACAAAGGTATTTTTTCTGGAGTATTTCCGGTTGGTCTTAAATGTGCCAATATCTTGCCACTTTTCAAGAAAGGCCCAACTAATGATCTGGGTAACTATAGGCCTTTATCACTCTTCCACTCGATAAGTAAGATTTTTGAAAAAGCTGTTAAAAATAGAATAAAATAAATAAATAAATTGGGTGGCGCAACAATCCGTTGATAACTAGGGCCTAGTGACTTACAACTCTCAACCATTCCTGTGTGCGAGTACTGTTGTCAGAGATGGAGGGGACCTACATTTTTATGCCGAATCCGAACGGCTAATTTGAGAAAGCACTTTTCATGACAAGAATTACTCTTGGAGAATTTGTCAATTCCTCGCAAGAGGCAGTACCCGTGAAAAAAACTTTAGATGACATAGGTAGGGATCGAACTCACGACCTCTGGCATGATAGTCCAACGCACTAACCATCATGCCACGGGTACTACTGTTTTTCAGTTTGTTAAAAATAGAATGGTAAACTTTTTAATGAGAACAAAATTTTACAGTTCTGTTTTTCTGTTCTCAAATATTTGTAAGTCTTGACAGAAAAAAGAATACAGCCGCATTGTTTGTTGACATATCAAAAGCCTTTGACATGGTTAATCACGAAATTTTAATAAGCAAACTTAAAAGTGCTGGTTTTTGAGGTTTTATTAGTGATTGGTTAAGATCTTATTTAAATATAAGAGCTCAAAGAGTGAAATTTGATGGTATTAGGAGTGATATAAAGCCATTTGATTTTGGAGTTCGACAAGGTTCGGTTTTAGGACCAATATTTTTTTTGGTTTACTTTAGTTCTTTATTCAGTTTCCCTTTTAAGGCTGTTCTGACAGCCTTTGCTGATGATGTTGGTTTTTCATATGGTACAGATAGTTGTCTGAATCTTATATCTGATTTCAGCTTGTTAAGAATCTGGTTTGCAGAGTACAAATTGATAAATAGTTCTAAAACCAAAA
The DNA here is from genome assembly GCA_951509635.1 of Eupeodes luniger. Taxonomy (NCBI): domain Eukaryota; kingdom Metazoa; phylum Arthropoda; class Insecta; order Diptera; family Syrphidae; genus Eupeodes; species Eupeodes luniger. The sequence continues at coordinate 230,894,565 of OX608073.1, read as the reverse complement.
TAATGTTTTTCAGTTTATCGGGTCTGGAGTGATAAATGCTTTAAATTAGAAATAGTTAATGAATTCAAGTATTTGGGATTAATAATTGATCCTAAAATGAGTTTTCATAACCACACAGAAAATCTTAGAAAATATTTTCAGTGCACTCTTAGAAAGTTCTTCTAAAATTTATTATGGCATTTTCCATTGGACGGCAATGCCATGCATCATATTGATTGTATTAACCAAATTATTGTTAAAAATGTATGTTTAAATAAAATCAATCTAAATCTAAAAAAAAAAACTCATTGGAATTTAGAAAATGGAATTACTTGTTGGGGAGGTTCATATTATAAAAAAATACAACCTTTATAGTTTTGCAAAAAAGTGTTCCAAAGAAAATATGTAGTAAGTCTCGCCAGTTTTCTAATATTTAGGAGTTTGAAAATTCTTTCAGTGCGACATATTATGATGTTATTAAGTTCTAAAAAAATTCTTCAAGAGATCAGGTAATCTTAATTTTAGAATAATTGATAATTCAATTTTATGTGGACATTTTTTAAACCAAGTTTCTATACCGATATATCGAACAACCGTTTTTAGAATTTTGTATAATGTTTCCTTATGTCGGATATTCAATAGACTCCCCCATTCTATCAAGATGCAAACTCCTCATTTGTTATTTATAAAACAAGATAAATAATTGATAATGTGTATTGAATTTTTTGTAAATGGTTCTACCTGATGTTTTCTTGAAATGTTTAACTCCAATTTAATTTAATTTTTGTATGCATTATAGAAATGTATGATATTTTATCTTTCTTTTTTAGGGGCCAACCCACCCGTTTGAAATAATAAATTTTAAATTATTCTTAGAGAGGAAATAACTCTATTTTTTATAAAAATATGCTTACTGTCGCTTATTTCGTTTCTTTCTTATTGTACTTATTTGGATTTTAAAAATACATTTTTTAAATCAATCAATCAATAGGGTTCAGGACCTAGTATCTGTGGAGTTGTTGCTATTAAGTCTGCATTTTTAATTAATCTGAATGCCGACAAGTTTAAAACATTGGAAAAATTCAACAAATATTTATGTTTAACACATTAAATGTTTATGTTTATTCCTACATATATATTTCAAAATTCGTTATGGTAAACCATATTCAGTAGAAAAGCAACTTTAAATTTCTTTGTTTAAAATATTTATATGAGGCACTTTTATGAGCCTTGGGGAATCTTGATCTTTTAATATTTAAACTTTTTGTTAAAAAATATAGGCACCCTTAAAAAAATTTCACTTCTCCGTGTTTTTGTACAATTATATATAATTTTTTAAAAAAAATGTATTAAATGCAATAGTAACTCTGTCTAATTATAAGAGAATAGTAATTAAAAGGCAGACAAAATATAATTATTTTAAACTGTTATAAGTTCTTTTAAAAATAACTTAAAAATATTTATTTTCTTCCTTTTAAATTTGTTTTAACTTTCTATTTATTTACTTATTGATTCATAGCTTACATTTCGCGGGAACAATATTTACACATTTTTACTTTACTTCTTTTTTGCTGTGAACAATCTATCCTCATTGAAACAATTAAAAATTCATCACAACCCAAACCCAAACCGAACAAACACCAGTACCCTTGGGAAAAATCATTTTGTTTTCCATGCGAACGGCTTAATCCGGAATTTGCTTAACCTACCTTCTAGGTTATAAGCACGCAATAAACAACCACCCCGCGGTGAAATCAATTTAAGTTTCAAGGAATTGTGAACAAAAAAAGAACTGAGGAGAGGAGTAGGTAGGACGTATTACAATACAATACCTAGGTGATAGATGATGTCTATAGATATTGTATCTTTACCTACCCTACCCAACATACAACCTACCACAATAAAGTTCCCTTGGTACCTACTCAACTCGTGTATAACATGAAGTTATTGCGATAGGCAATTTTAACCTATGTATATAGAAAATAAACAAACATGAAATATTTAAAGGAGGTTTGTTCAATGAAGGTTTACGATTTATTGCCAAAGCATTTTTTTCATTTTTTTAAGTGCTGACCTATGTATTCGGTGAGGGTGTTTATTAAATATATGGCATGATAATTTAATTTAATTTTTAATGGACCGTTTTCTTCTTTTTCGTTTTACCAAAGGTAAAAGGTTTAAAAATATTTCTATTCAAAAATTCCAAAAAATAAATTTGGTTGCACTCAACTCAATTTGCCAGTTAACGTTAAACAGCTGTGTGAACCTCGAAACAAAGGCCAAATAGTCAGGACTTACTCGTTGTTCACAAAAAAAGGTGAGACGATGCTTATTTAGACACCTAAAGCTTAATTGCACTGAAAAATACTATTACCATATTTTGATTTAAACACAGACAAATCATATAAGGAAAATTAACTTTAGTTACTTTGGTTTACAAAATGCTTTAAAATTAACCCCTAGTCAAGGCCGTTTACAGAATGACTTCAAAACAACAAACTGAACTATGCATGCATACACGTTCCGCTTTCGTCAACATGATTACTTGAAATGGATACCTATAAAGTCAATTAACCTGCATTAGTCGGTGTTTACATTCTGATTTTTTTCCATCAGACCTTGACAATGTTTTTCACAGATGAGATCAGTGAAAACAAAATAGTATTGATTTTGGTTTTACTTACGCGTACTTAACAAATTTTGACTGCCCTTATAATGGTTTGAGCTTTAATAAAAAAAAAATGATATTGTTTAATAAACGGACCCTATTTACTTTGAACTTTAGCGGTATAGTTGATAAAAACAGCCTGCACTTTTGATAATGGATTCAGGCTCATCGATTTTGCTACGGGGCGAAACATCATGATAGCCAGTACGCGTTTTCCACATCTCAAGATCAAGATCAATCTACCGTCAACCAGATTGACCATATTGTGATCGACGTTAGACACGGTTCCAGCATCATATGGATGTTTGAATCTCGTTGTAGCCAAGATAGGACTTCGGGTTGCCGACCCAAGGCAAAGCGGTGAGATGCTGGGAGAAGATACAACGTCGAACGGTTACAATCGCAAGAGATCGACAAATCCTTCTTCGACCAAGTCACAAGTAACCTCTTTCGAAGTTCTCTGCCGCCAACAGAATGTATCGAGAACCAGTGGCAACAGATGCAATCAGAGAAGCCGCCTCTGACGTGCAGGGTTTGAAGCAGTTACGAACAAGAAACCCCTGGTTTGATGAGGAATGTCGGCAAGCAAATGCAGGATGATGACCATGAAGAATTCACACAGCTCCATAAAGGTTGGAAACAACTTAACAGAACCATTCTATGTCAAAAAAGGTTTTAGACAAGGTGATGATTTCTTTAACATCGTCCTTAAAAGAATAGTGCACAGCTCCCACGTCAACAGTAGAGGCACTATCTTTCAAAGACTGTCAAATTACTGGCATGTGCTGATGACATTGACATCATCGGGAGAACTCAGCGCGATGTCAATAGTGCTTTTGAGATTATTGAGTTTAGCGATTAATGCGCTCAAAACGACGCCTCTTTGAGGTAGTTAAGTACTTTGTTCACCTAGGCTCCGCTATGAACACAAAAAACAACACCAGCGCTGAGATAAAACGAAAAATTACTCTTACTAACCGCCGTTTCTTTGGGCTAAGAAAACAATTGAGTGTAGCAAAGCTCTCTCTCGAGCGACCAAAGTGTCACTATATAAGACCCTTATCATCCCCGTCCTGCTATACGGTGCAGAAGCATGGACTATGACAAAAGCGGATGAAAGGACCTTGGGTCATTTCGAAAGAAAAGTTCTCCGCTTGATCTACGGCCCCGTATGCATAGAAAGTGAGTGGAGGAGAAGATAGAATGAAGAGCTGTACGGACTGTATAACGCTGTTGACGTCACCAGAAGGATAAAAGTACAACGACTGAGATGGCTGGGTTACGTAGAGCGTATGGAAATCTAAGCTCCGGACCGAAATCGAATCGAATCCATTACATCATATTATAAAGGAATTTTTTTTAGAGGTATAGAACTTCCAAGTATGTTTACGTTTACAAATCGTAGACATTTATTTTCAATATTCACTTATAAAACTCTTTGACCCCAAAAGATGACTCTCATTTCTGACTTAACAGGTATGCAAAGAAGTTGAATTGTTGTTTTTTTGAAGTGAGCATTCAATACATTCCGAAAAAAAATAAATACAGAAAGCGTCATCGATAAATTTCAAACCGGTAATAACATTACCTCAATTTTTGCATTACTCATTTCGTTGCAAATTATTTGGAGGAAAAATTGTTCCAACAACTTTAATAAAAACAAAAACACTTGAAAAAGGGGGTCCTTGCAATTCTATGTATTTGATTATCTTATCTTACTTAAAATAAATAAAATAACAAATTTAAAAGTATCGCACAAATACACTTTACTCAAATCTGTTAAAATATTCGTTTTAATTCCACCCAATACCCATTAATCAATTTAAATCTCTCAAACAACATACACTAGCTGTCACGACAAAATAGTAATAATTTATTACTAACTGAGACGCGATGCGTAATGTAGTATTTCCGCTTTTAAAAGTGACGGTGTTTGCTACAAGTCTCAGCAAAAAGTTTGTCTAAACAAACACGAGGAGTCAAAAATGAAAAGAATGAACTCACTCAAATTGTTTACATTACAATCAAAAATTTTTAATGTTAATTAATGTGTTGTTCATAGCCTGCATAATCTACACAAACAAAAAACACGGAAATTAAATGTTTTAGCCTTGCTTGGAAAAATTTACAAAAATATCTGACAAACAAAATTGTGAGCCAGTTGTTGAAAAATGTTTAACAAAAAGAGTTTATAGCAAAACACATATGCAAGTGCACGTTGAAAGTGCACAAGACTGTTATCGATATGTAATACCTACTAGATTTTCAAAGAATTTTTTAAAGCAACACAATCGTTAATTTGAATTAAATTCAAAATTCAAATCCCTCATAACACCCTTTCTTATATGCAGTCAACATAACAATTAAATGTAACGTAGACCTACAAATTTACACTGCGCATGCAAACTTATACTTTTTTTAGTTGTTCTGAACAGGCACGGTCTACCGATTACACTCAATAAACAATGAAAAACGTATTTGAAATAAATCATCTCTACCATCAAATTTTCAACTGAAAGCTTTTTTTTATTTTCTCACGTGTGCTGAACGATTCGAATTCGTTGTTTACAATGATTCATAATATTATGCCCAATTCAAAACAAACTAAATTAAATTAAATACAAATGTTTTTTTTTTAAATATTTAATAAAGTAGAGTCACAATCATACTTACAGTCTATACATGATTTTTCAAAAGAGAAAAGATTTTCTCCCACAAATAAATTCAATTAAAATAGAAAAATAAGACCAAAACTTTGTTTATCTAAGAAAGAAAAGTTTATGAAGTTCAAGCACACAACACATTTGCTTGTTTTCGAGGTTGTACTCGTATATTTTGTTTATGCTAGATACGTACAATTAGAAGTTCATTTAGCACTAGCATTGTGTTGTTGAAATAGATTCATCAAAATAGTTAATTTTGTAGACGTTTTTAGTTTAGATTCTTTTTTAATTAAATTTAATACAAAATCGAGCTAATGCCAACAAAAATTGCTTAATTCCAACGATAAGCACTTAAAAGCTAGTTAAAGCTTTGAAATTTCTAAACGTTGTTGAGTGGAGATGCAGTAAATAGATTTACTTATCACAAACTGTAGAATTTCTCATACCTATCTCTAATTTAGGCGTTTGTGTAGAGAGAAAAAAACGACGCTTTTAGAGCAAAATATATATAATATGACACATTTTCTAGATAACACTAACCTAGCAGTTATAGTCCGGAAAATAGAAAAGTAAATGATAGTAATTTGAAACTATGAAACGATGAATAGAAAAATAAAACCTTTGACAAATCGTTGCATCGTCATCGTTTTGGAGTTAAATATTGCTAACTCAGTTTGTATTTTTGTTCACTAAATGAGAATTTAATAATTCAAACATATTATTTATAGTGATGCGAGGGTTGATCTTAATGTTTTCGACCGAATTATGTTTTATTTTTAATTTATTGTACATATTCTTAAAGGTAATCATTTTGGAAAAACTTGGGCCACTCAGAGTGTGAGAGACTTCTAAGACATTAGTTTAACTTTATCTGTAGTAGAATTTCGTTGTGGACGAAATTTATTTTTGATTTTTGGGAACAAGAACAACTCGTTGGGAGTCCAATGGTTGGGAGTCAATTCAATGATGTTGAAACATACATTATTTTGCGTTTGACTGTTTTATGTTTGATAAGTGGTATGATGCCCATGTTCTTAAACTCACCGATTTTAATGACTGTTTAAATTGTTTTCCAAATGTTTGCTATTACCAAATGCGACAAAAAAAAGGAATGTTGGTAATATGACCTGCACCACCCATATTTTGTTTAACTTATCTGGAATCGCAACCCTTTCGTAGAAGGAACTTTCAATAACGTCCTTACTGAATCGATTACGAATAGAGGAACACCCCACGGATCTTCCACTCCTATGGATTTAAGTTATGAATAAACATCTTGTTAAGTTAAAAAACTGTGGTGTGTAGGCGGTAGCTTATGCTAATAATTTGGTTTTACTGGTCTAGGGAAAGTTTGTCACCGCTTTTAGCGAAAGCAAGAAAATGGCTCTGAAGAACGTTAGCGGCTGGGCCACGACCAGTAGACTAGGTGTCATTCGGAGGAAAACTGAACTGATACTCTTTACGACCAAAACTAAAGTACCTGCCTTCACCCTATTCTGACTGAACGGTCAAATCCTGTCTTTATCTTCCTGTGCGTAATTTCTAGGAGTCAATCAAGATCCCGAACTTAACTGTAAATTGAATATTGAAGAACGGGCTACCCGTGGCGCCACCAAATTTAATTTAGAACGGGTTAAGAAGGGTTGCATTGATTTTTACGCCCGTAGACAAATTTTTGGTAAAAAGTGGGGCCTTTAATGGAAGATGATTTTGTGGAGGTATACAACCGTTGTACACCCTATTTTTTCATACGGATCGAATATGTGGTGGCCTGCGCTTAACAAGAAATACAACAAACGAAAGAAGGTTCAAAGAATAGCTAATGGCGGCACTACAGGTCCCTAAATCCTGCCCAACAGATGCCTATCTCCTACCAGTAGACCAACAAATTAAATATCCAGTATCATGAAGCGCGTTAAGACTTGAGGTATCAAATTGTTGGTTTTCTAGACGCTATGGGCATGGCAAGACTAATGAACTGATTCCAGCGGATGTTTTTGCGACAGACACCGACTACTGCACATCTGCCTTGAACTTCAGTGAAGATTTAAAAGTCATCTTATATACCAAAAAGGATTAGGACGGTGGAATGGTTTCGAAAGATTTCGATACCACTATCTTTGCTAACATAGATGGAGTGTGGAGTTGGTACGGCAATCTTCTCCTATTCCTTAAATGTCTCTAAGTCTTTTCGGCTACCTGATTCTGCCAGTGTATTTCAAGTGTATTTAATTTTCAAATCGAACTGAAACTTAAATAGAAACAAGCTAAGTCCAATGACAGCCAGGGCGCTTTTATGGCTTTAACATCGGCCACAACAATTTTTTTTTTGAGCTGATGAGTTGGTCCAGGAAGATACGGCCTTCTTTAAGTAGGAATGATATAGCTAGGTTCACTACAATATGTACCGGACACTGGCCGATAGGAGAGCATTCACCATTATTAGGCATCCCTCACAATAGTCATTGTCATTGTTGCGGAGACCAGCATAAAAGGTAAGTTACTTTTATTATGATTCTTTAGTTTCGATTTTTTTGAAATTATATTAATACCACAATAGAGGCAAAGTTATATTCCCTAGAAAACAAAACAACAAAAAAACATGTACATACGTACAGAGCAACTGGGATGTCTTTGATCCGTTGCGAGAAACGGACAACGTCGATAGGTAAGTTCAGAAACGAAAACTAAGTGAATCGATTGACTCACCGGGTTTAAAATTCTTACATTCCTGTAATTGACAAGAATGTGCATAAGTGGTTCTTTTCGTTTTGATTATAGGACAAGTCGAATACGGGACTTTCCCAATAAATCCTTTTTTTTAATTTAAATCTAAAAATCTAAGCTAATTAGTCAAAACATTTTGAAGCTAGCTTTCTATGTGGCAGAAACAGTTTTTTATAGTAGATTGAGTGCCGGATTAAGGATTTGCTCAACTTTAGAAATTTGCCAAAAATAATATACGAACCACTGGAGGCAAAAATTGTATTTATTTTTATTAACTAAATATTTTTAACAAGTTCACGAACTTTGATCATAAAATTTAGTTTTTGCACCTGCTTGAGAACGAATGCCTAATGACTAACAACAGCTCTAAAAGAGCTACAAAATTGTAGATCGCTTTCGGGCATGAAAGGGATCTACAATTTTGTTTCTTACCCGAATTTAGGTTTTTATGCCAAGTGATTTTTAACTGACTTTTAAATCCAAACTTAGATTAAGCCAAATACCTACGCCCTACAGCCCTAACCTACTTCTTCTTCAGTCTTAACTGGCTTTTAGACTTCTAATGTTCTTTATAGCCTTTGAAGGCTAACCAATTAAATTCCATTAAGAACGATTTAATGAAAGATTTTCAATGGAAGTTTATTTAAAAAAAAAAACATTTTTTGATCGAAATCAAATGAATTCGTTTAAAATAAAATTAAAATCAATACAAATTTAAAATAATAACGGTACATTTTTTTAAAATACAGAATTCTTAAACAGATTGTTGAGGCTAACTTTTCACTCGAACTCAATCATGGTTCTAATATAAACAAATTTCGTTTGCATTTTTTACGAATTCAAAACTATTCTCGCAAATAATAATTCAAATCTCTTACGGTCAATCATAAATAATTCCATATACCAATTTTCGAATTAATACAACCATTGCAATTCGAAAACAAATCAAAAAGTAGAGAACTAGATATTTACTATTTCCGTTTGCTTTCGCAAAACTTAAGGTCAAGGCATCTCATATGGTACCCATATAAAAACCTACAAACGTTTGTTAAAAATGACGATTCTTTTTTGACCCTATTTTAAAAATGGAACATATCAAAATAACCATAATGAACCTGACCTAATTGGCAACACTTCGAATTCACTCAATTTCCCAAAATGAGAACTTACCAATATGACAATACCATAGAAAAAAAAGTAGTGTAGACAAAAGTACTTGCACAGAGCGCAGTTATACATAAAGAGATACATATATATGTACATACATAGATATATGTACAACAAAGATTAACAAACAAAAAAGAAAAATATTATATTCCTCCAGGGCAAAAAGGCAAAAGAATATAAGTTTTCGTTTTGAGCCTGCGCACCTCAGTCAGAGAAAACCTTTACATATTCCAATGTCTATCTCTATAACAACCATTATCATTATCATTAGCTGTGTAAGCTCAGTAAAACTGCTTGCTACCAAAATAATATAAATTTATTGAATCCATCAATATGGGACGGAAAAATAGATTTATTTTATGGCCATAAAGTTAGGTTGTTGAGGGCTCATTATGATAATATACCGAGGTAGGTACCTACTTGCAAAGCTTCCATTTCCATGACTTTGGATTCAAATTTCCAAGTCAGATAAATTGGCGCTTGCCACTTGCGAGCGAGTTCTTATGCAAGGACGCTTTTTAGTTCGACCCTGTGACTCCTCTCTTGGCCTGCACCGCCCGCGCCACCATTCCCACTAAATATTCATGCAGAGTAGGCGCACAGCAAACCAAACAGTTGAGTTGAGAATCGCTTAGCTAAGGAATAGCAAACCAACGACACCCTTTCGCCCGACTCAACCCTGCAACCTCTCACACCAATAGCCATAGCCATAGAGGAGGTGGAAAATCGAATCGGATAAGGAAGTGCCTAGTCACTTCAATTCATCCAAATCCGAATCCATATCTACCTTGCAATTTTCTTATTAATCGATCTCATGTCAAGTGCGACTGGGGTCGATGATGATGATGATGATGATGACGAAGTTGATGTGATTCGCTCTGGTCCATGAGTAATTTCGGTGCCTCGGTGAACCCCTCTCTTAACACCTCTCCACTTTAACTCTTTTTTCAGCTTCAACTCTAACAGCTTGAGCTTGACAAAATAAAAAGTCGTAGTTTTGTCTATAGAACACCCACGAGCTCCAACCAAATACTCTTGGCTATGGAATCTCTTTCTGCACAATCCCACCCTTCATTTCGAATGGAACTATGACGTCATCGATTTTTCTTCTTCGATTACTTTCGTGGCTGATGGCGATGGCTATGGCGATGGCGATGGCGTTGGACTTGCACAAACGGCCACAGAGACAGACTTTCGCGAACGAGACACAAAAATCTTCTTTTTCTTTTCGATTCGAATGAGAAATAAAATCTGCACTTACCTTGCTGTTTTTTTTAAGTTTTTGGTTTGTTTTTAAGCGAAAACGACAACGGAAGGTCTTAAATCCTTGGGAAGTGTGATAAATTGATTTTATGCTGCAAGAAGATTGTAGGTATTCCTTTTCAGTTTTTCTTTTTATATACTATATATTTTTTTAAGTCGATGGGTGTTGGTTGATTGATTGGTTGGGTTTTTCTTTTTGTATTTTTCTTTTGGGTTTCTCACTTAATTGCACTTTGAATTATTTGCTTTTTTGAGAATTATTTTGGATTCTTTGGGCTTTTCTTCTTTTTTTTGTTAACACTCTCCAGTTACACTTTTGACACAGAAATTGGAAAAATTCAATTTGGATGAGACAAGAGCACCGAACTGGGCGATACAACACTTCCGTGCAGACCTTGAATGTTTCAGGATCAAAAGAGAACTGTCAAAAAGTGAAGGAATTTCGTTTGGATTTGTCAAAGAAATCGAAACCCAAAAAAATATCGAATGGGAGCTTTTTTCTACAATCGAAAGCTTTTAATATGTTATCGGAAAGAAAAAGTGATGCCAAGAACCAAAAGCAAACATTTTGTTTTTATTGAGGCTATTCTTATTTAATTAATTAAGTCAAATTAAGTAATTAATCTATATTTGAACTTTTTCATTCAGAATTTGTATATAAAATCTATAGCTTAATTACAGAGCTGCTTTGTTTGTTTGCGTTGGCATTCCAATTAATTGGTCCGTTTAAAAGCGTATTTGCTTTGTTTATTTTCAGGAACTGTCACTTTTTAGACATGTTTGGATTCCCGTTTTTTAATAAATAGCAATTAGCAATTTACAAGTTAGCAAAACGAAAAGAAATGTTGAAACATTTTGGACCCTCTTAGTAAATTGCTAAATATTTAGCAAATTACTAACTAGTAAATGTAAACTCTTAACAATAGGTTGTTTAAAATCTTGCGTTTATGCTTTCATCCAATACTATTCATTGCTTGCTGTATCGCAAAAAGAACCTTGTCGAAAGCCTTTTTTGACATCGAAAGGTTCCCTTAAGTTGTTTCCAACCTTTGTAGGACAGCGTGTATTCTCCACGGTCATCCTGCACAAACGGACGAGTTTAGCACCGATGCCAAAACTAGACATGGCTGAATACAGCTCGTCCCTGTAGATGCTGTCATAGGCGGCCTTGAAATCGATGAAGAGATGGTGGATGTCGGTTTGATGTTCTCGGGTTTTTTCAGTATTGGGCAAACAATACTGAGGTTCCATTCATCGGGCATGCCATATCCTACAGATATCTTACATACCTGACTGACCATATCTTACTAATAAGTTGGTGAAAGCTCCTAACAAAATTATCTCCAGCTGTTTTGAAGAGCTCGGCATTCAAGCCATCTGCTCGAGCGGCTTTGTTGGACTTCAGCTTAGATATGGCAATCTTTACTTCGTCTAAGTCGGGAAGACGGGATCGGTATCTTTCGTCGTCTATATTGAATGGGTCATCCTGACTGACAGCGGAATTCGGTTCGTCCCCGCCGTTACACAGTCTGCAAAAGTAGTCCTTCAATTGACTATGATGTTTCCACTTTCGTCTTTGCAGTCTTCGGTTTGAGGTTTATGCACTGAATTTCGTTTCACCTTCCCATACAACTTTCGAACTTCATTTCTGCTTCTGATGCGCATGGTCCTGAGGCGCTCGTTGATGCACCTATAGCTCAAGACTGTTTAACTAAGTCAGGTTCCAATGACAAAGCCGATAATGTCTGCTTTATAACAGTCTAGCGCCTCCACTAATTCTTCGGCTGCACGTCATCTATTAAGGGACCTTACATTCCACGTGCATATCCGAAGTTCATTGTCCCTAATTCGTTTGCGTGGGTTGTCAACAGTAAATCCGTCCGTATCCGAGGCTTGTTGGGTTTTGGGTTTTCTTTTTGTGTTCAGGAAGTCGCCGTGACCCACGAACTTCAATCTGAAGGACCAGGTCGTTGATTTAACACCAAGGGAAAAAGCCAACATAACCGCTCGCCACAGGACTGGGCTTCGAATAGGTCGTATAGTAGCCCTATAAGGTGTTCACTAAGTAGTTCAACCTAACTGAGACTGTAGACGACACCGTTGATTCCAGCTTGGGAATTCCTCCGCTGCCGTCTATATAAAAGGAGATGTGCCTTAGTGGAAACACCTCTCCCCCTCTCTCGCAACAACTTTCCACTGGGGTTGGGACCCAATCTCCAGTTAAGGTACTAGTGTTCTCTTGAATACACAATAATGTCTACCATTTGAACATCAAATTAACTAGCTATGTACCTTGGTCTTATGTTTTCTGAACCATTCATTTGAAGTCTTTTGCATTTTTAAGTGAAATTTCACAACATAAAATATTCTAAAGCGGCCTATGCACATCGCACAATAATAATCATTAAAAGGATCATGTATTCTCTCTCTCTAAACGGGTCAAAATGATCAACCGTGTTTAAGCAGTTTCATAGGATTTTTTTCTTCCGTATTACCTATTAAAATGACGTTTCTAATTTCATTTGACAGCTAAATTTTCATATAGGGTCTTACAATAAAAGTCTTAGTTTTTATATTTAAAAAAATGTGTTTTTAGAGAAATCAATGGATTTCGAACATTGTAGAAAAACAAAACCTCAAAGGCTTTGAATTGATGTGATGGTGATTGCCTTTCACTTGGCCCAAAGAAAAAAAAACTCAAGGTAATAACAAGATCTCGGTGGGCAGATGTGTCCACCTTATCGAGAAATATCACGGCCAGATAAGTGTTTTCTTCCAATATGGCAAATTATCCAAAACGTTTGTAGTATATAGTATATTTTAGAAATGTCAGCGTTGTTGAAACTTGTAACGCTATGTCGTAGTTGTGAATTTTAACTTATCAAAAGTCAAAAAGAGACTGAGTATCCCAACTGAAACCTTTTACGGAAAACTCCTATACAATGTGAGAATAACATAGATTTTATATGCATGTGAAAACAAAAGCATTTAAAATCAGTTAAGAACTTTTTGAATTACATAATCCCTCTGGCCCATCATTATACAGTTGGAGCATTAGAATACAGCACTCAAAATTAGTTAAAACTGTAGTTACATATCTATCAAGTTTCTAGCAGCCTAAGATTTAAGCTAACCGCTTTGAAGACTTGAAGCAAATATAATAGTAACACAGCTAAACATGATCAATTCCAAACTAGCCCCAAACTTTATAAAGCTAATATTCTTAATGGCAAAATCCGCAGCTACAAAATTGCAACCAAAACAAAAATCAAAATTATTGTAAAAGCATTACAAAAAATACATATATATTTTTCTTAAAATGAAGTCAACTTATTATTGCAGTTAACTATAATGCGACACTGCTAAGTACTATGTAACTAAGTAGTCCCAGTCGCTAAGGCCAAATGAAATCCCCATTTAATTTGATTTTATTATTTTGTTTTTTTTAGATGATTTTAATGAATGAGCAACAATAATGTTAAAATTTAACAAACTCTAACGAACAAGTTCAGGCAATCTTCGATCGGCTGGCAACAGCGACAATATAAACGAATGTAGTTTTTCTTTAGTTATTTTCAATGGCCATGATTGTGGTGGAAGACTAAAAAGAAGAAAAATATGATTAACAACAACAAAGATTAGGTATATGATTGTTAGATTACCTAGCAGCCCATAGACCGGCTCGTTGTTTTTTAGCATTTTGTTCAACTTTCGCCAACTGTTTGTAGTATTTTCGCCATTCTGCGTCTTTTATGGTCTCCGGTAGATCTACGGTCTTTCCGAAACCGAGACTTAAAAGTGCTTCGGATGCGTCAATTAGTCCCTAAAAACAATTTATGTGCATATAGTCAAGTAAATGGAACAGTTTTGTATTTATAGCAAACCTGTTTGTTTTCGGGGCAAACCAATAGAACCCGACACAGAGCACTGTTGTCATCGCCATCTCTGGACAGGGGAATGAATTCAATACGCCTACCGACAGCAACAGTTTGCAGCCAGGAATAACCATTCGCATTCACAGCCACACCAGGAAGCTGCAATTTAAATCATAAATTACTCTCTTCATTCTCAATGATTGAAAAAAAAGACTATTTTGTTGACCTAACCTTAACTGGAAGACGTTTTGCCATTGGAACTAAAAATCCCATTGGGGCTTTGTGATTTACCAAGAGAAGTGGCCCACTCTTTGAGCTCGGATCGATCGAATCAATTTCTCCATATTGTGTGATTTTATTACGTACAAAGCTTCTCGGGATATCTGTACCTTTGCCAAACTTTGTGATCTATAAAATTCCAACAGAGAAATTAATTCTGGAAAAAGATTCCTTAGCATTTCACCGACTTACTGGACGTTTTTTGTAATAGGCATAGGCAAAGAGCAATCCCGATGCTGCGTAAATTGTAATCTAATAATAAATACAAAATTGCCAACATAATTATATAACAAACACAAAAATTAAATCGAATTGTTTATTTTAAATACAACTTTTGATATTTTGTCTAAACAGCCTTCAATTTTATTTTATAATCTAAACCTGCACTTTACCTCTGCACCTCTTGTATCTTTTTGGATGTAATCGCAGAAACTGTCGTAGGAATTTGATAATTTCGTCGCTATTGCTGCCATTTTCGAGTTGTGGCTTTGTTGTTAGGAAGTCGATGGATGGACGTGTGATTTATAGTTTGGTAATTATGATATTTTTAAAATATTACTGCATATTTTCTAACCAAAATAAAATATCGTAGGTCATCAACACAAAATCATCTGTGGATTTTTTGAAAGAAAGATATTTTAGGTAGGGTGTTTGGTTTGGGAAGGCACCTGTCAGATGAGCATTGTCAGTTTTGAAAGCTAACGTAACGTGAAACGACGTTACGCACAGATTTGAGCTGCAGGGTGTTTAGTTTATAAAATAAAAAAATATAAATCAACCAAATGAATTGTAAGAGATTTCCATGTACATTTTTACTTGCGACATATAGGAACTATATGGCAAGTTTTGCATTCGTGCAAAATTTCGAACTCGAGATTTTAATCAAACATGATATTACGATGGTAGAGAAGTCGAAAAAAGTGGGTCCCGCGATTCCGTCCGGTCAATTTTGTCTGTCTGTCCACGCTCCTACAACCTAAACCATTGGGTCGATTGAGTTCAAACTTGGAAGTTAAGGTTTTGAGCAGATTTGCGTTAGGCGTTTTTTTCATTTTTTTTTTAAGATCAAAACTAACAGTGGCCCCATACAATTTTTTTGGTCAAAAAACGAAAATTCGAATTTTCTCAAAAACAAACCGATAGATTTTTTTTTAATTTTCTCTAAAATTTTATTTTTGAACTTGGCTTCTTTTAATAAGAAAAACATATTTTTGTATTGCTCAGGAAAGGTACCGCTCATAGAACCGTTTTTTTGTTTTTTAATTTTCTCAGCAACTATTTTTAGAACAAAATTGAAAAATTTTATATATAAAAAATTAATTTAAAAAAAAACCGCTCTAACGATTTTCAAAAAAAAAATTTGAAAAATCAAGGGTTTTTTTATTTATAAAATGGCATTTAAATTTTTGAAGACAAACTTATTTTTCAGGTAAAATTTTGAATCTTAAATTATTTTTTTTTAAATTATTTTAACTGTATTAAATGTAACCCCCTCCCAAAAAATTGAAAAGTGGAGGTTTTTTCGACAAATCAAATGGCATATATATCTTTGAAGACAAACTTATTTTACAGGTATATTTTTAAATATTACATAGATACTTTTTTAAACAGACTCTTTGCATACAGGAGCAAGTTCGTGCGACCCAGTCGTGCACTTTATTTGTATTTGTAATTATAATAGAAGTAGAGTGAGAAAGATCTATTGCAAGAAAATGAATGCGTGAAAGAGTTGTTCCTCGTGGAAATTTTGTACCCGGACACTTTTATTACCCATGAATAGGTACGTATTCTTACTTACTTACTTACTTACTTAAGGTGGCGCTACAGTCCTGTGTGAACTAGGGCCTCACCCAACAAACTTCTCCATCTAGCTCGGTCCCTAGCTAGATGTCTCCAGTTTCGCGCTCCGAGTTGGGTGAGGTCACCTTCCACTTGTGCGCGCCACCTGATTCGCGGTCTTCCTCAACTGCGCTGTCCTGTGGGTGTGGATTCGAAGACTTTCCGGGCCGGGATATTGATTTCCATGCGCTCTACGTGACCCAGCCATCTTAGTCGTTGGACTTTTACCCTTCTGGCTAAGTCTACGTCGCTGTACAGCCCGTACAGCTCGTCGTTCCATCTTCTCCTCCACTCCCCTTCGATGCATACGGGACCATAGATCACACGAAGAATCTTTCTCTCGAAACGACCCAAGGTGCTTTCATCCGCTTTTGTCATAGTCCATGCTTCTGCACCGTATAACAGGACGGGGATGATAAGGGTCTTATATAGCGACACTTTGGTCCTTCGAGAGAGTATTTTTCCACTCAATTGCTTTCTTAACCCAAAGAAACAGCGGTTAGCAAGAGTTATTCTTCGTTTGATCTCAGCGCTGTTGTGTTTTTCTGCGTTTACCGCGGAGCCTAGGTAGACGAAGTCCTTGGGTACGTATTCCCCCATGCAAATTCAAACAATTAAAGGGCAAATTAGAAACGAGCTTTGGAGTTGCCTAAGAACAAATAATGAATTAGGTACTAAAAAGACGTTTATAAAAGTGCTTTACTAGGATGAGGCCAATTCGAATAATCCCGTGCATGAGATTACCTGTGCGACCTTTTAACTTTTGTATAGACTATCTAAGAGAGTATTAAAACAACAATTTTCATTTAATTTAAAACGAAAATGGGTTCCGAAAAGACTTTGACAGCTACAGAAAGAACAAAAATAGATGTTTTCAATGATTTAGAACGTGAAATAGCAAGGAGACTCAACAGAAGCAAGAACATTGTAAGCAATCATATTGATGATCCACAAAAATTTGTGGAAAATTGAAATGGTCGCACTGCAGAAACAACATCATGAGAAAAGTGGTTAATTTTACGGTTTGCCTCAAATTCCACTCTACAAGGAAAAATAATGGCCAAAAGTGGAGTATCAGGCAGCATAAAGACGGTGCGATGGAGTAGTGAATGGAAACGCATTGGGCAAGATCAGACGACATAAAGGACTTGAATGTAAGGCAAGATTTAAGTATGGGGCCGGTTATAGCTATCAGTAAAATCCATCAGTAAAATTTGAAACAGGAGGAATCTGAAATGATTTACTGATGAGCGTTTATAGCAATCAGTAAATTTGCGTCAATAAATTAAATGTCACTTTGAGGCTCGCGCCTCAGACAATTTTTTTTTACTGTTGCTTTCATCAGTAAAATTTTTAATGATGTGATCGGAACAGTAAAAATTTGGAACACCAAATGTAAAACGTAATGGATTTTTTTTTGGCTTTTGGCAGTCAGCTGTTCAGTAAAATGAAATTTCATCATTAAAAAAATTAAAATGGATTTATAAATTAAATAAAACTCTAAATGCATTGTTTCTTTTTAAAAAAAATACTTGAACATAGGATTCATCTTATTGCATCAATCTTTTGCTAGAAATAAATTTGTAACATGTTCAATAACTAAAAACAAAAATTTTACAGATGGATTTTACTGATAGCTATAACCGGCCCCTATATGAATGGCAAGCTGTCAAAAAATTTCTTTCCAATCAAGGTAATTTTACTGGAAAATATGGTGTTACTAAAGTAAAGTTCCAATTAACTATCAACCTTGGTCTTATTTTGCGTTTAAAGAATGCAGTTTACTGCAAATGAAAGCCGTTATGTTGCCTGAACCTGCCCATTATCTTTTCGAATAAAAAAGTTTAAACTTGGCAGTCCAGATGGTTACAACTTTTATTTCCATAATCTAAGAAAGGATGAGCTTATTTTAAAAAGGCATCATAGCTGCACATTAGGTGTAATGGTGTGGGAAGCTATAACCTACTATGGCACAATCGACTTCGAGCTTTTGTCCAAACCAAAGAACGAAAACAACTATAAATGTTTGCTAGAACGGTCATTTCCAAAAGTAAAAAACAATTTTGGACCTCTGCCTTGAATTTTCCAACAAAACAATGCTCCCATGAATACTTCCAGGGTTGTTAGAAGTTGGATTCGATCAGAAGACCTCTAGCATTTGCCGTGGCCATCATATTCACTGAACTTAAACATAATCGAACATTTTGGCCATGGCTCGATAAGTTATGAAGGTGGCAGACAATTTGAAGACAAGGACACCTTAATCGAAGCTATTCCTAATTTTCTTTAATTATTAAACAAAAACTATGATTCGACTGTAAACCATTTTATAGAGGTTATATCCAAAAATGGAGGACGTATTCATTATTAATGTAAAAAAACGTTATAAATAAATGTTGTAAGACCATAAAATGTAAATATTTAATACATACTTACTTACTTAAGTTGGCGCTACAGTCCTGTGTGAACTAGGGCCTCACCCAACAAACTTCTCCATCTAGCTCGGTCCCTAACTAGATGTCTACAGTTTCGCCCTCTAAGTTGGGTGAGGTCACTTTTCACTTGTGCGCGCCACCTGATTCGCGGTCTTCCTCAACTGCGCTGTCCTGTGGGTGTGGATTCGAAGACTTTCCGGGCCGGGATATTGATTTCCATGCGCTCTACGTGACCCAGCCATATTAGTCATTGGACTTTTACCCTTCTGGCTAAGTCTACGTCACTGTACAGCCCGTACAGCTCTTCGTTCCATCTTATCCTCCGCTTACCTTCTATGAATACAGGACCACGTATCACGCGAAGGTTTTTTCTCTCGAAACGACCCAAGGTGCTTTCATCCACTTTTGTCATAGTCCATTTTTATGAACCGTATAGTAGGGAGGGGATGATGAGATTCTTATATAGGGACACTTTGGTCCCTCGAGAGAGAACTTTGCTACTCAATTGCTTTCTTAGCCCAAAGAAACAGCGCTTAGCAAGAGTTATTTTTCGTTGATCTCAGCACTGGTGTTGTTTTCTGCGTTCATAGCGAAGCCTAGGTAGACGAAGTCTTTAACTACCCCAAGGTTACTACTGTCGTTGGTGACGTTTTGACCGAGACGTCGGTGCTGTAAGTCCTTTTTTGATGACAGCATGTACTTTGTTTTGCTCTCATTAACCGTTAAACCCATTTTTGTTTCCTATGCCTCAAAACTCACATAACAGCATATGGTAGTAATTAGATAGACTTTTAAAAGATAGTAGTGCCTCTAGTGTTAACGTGGGAGCTCTGCACTATTCTTTTAAGCAAGATGTAAAAAAATCGTCTTGTCTAAAGCCTTTTTTGACATCGAAAGGTTCTATTAAGTTGTTTCCAACCTTTATGGAGCATGTACATCCTGCACAAACGGACGAGTTTGGAAGGGATGTCAAAACTAGACATGGCTCAATACAGGTCGTCCCTGTAGATGCTGTCATATGCGGCCTTGAAATCGATAAAAAGATGGTGGGTGTTGATTTAATGTTCTTGGGTTATTTCCAGGATCTGCCGTAATGTGAATATTTGATCGACTGTGATTTTTCCTGGTCTAAAACCACACTGGTAATGATAAGGACCTATCAGGTTGTTGACGATAGACTTTAGACGTTCACATATTACGGCAAAGAAGATTGTGTAAGCGATGTTAAGTAGACTGATGCCTCTATAGTTGGCGCAGTTTAGAGGGTCTCCTTTTTTCAGAATCGGGCAAACAGTATTAAGGTTCCATTCATCGGGCATGCTTGGTGCATGCTCCTAACCAAATTATCTCCAGTTGCTTTTGAAGAGCTCGGCATTCAAGCCATCTGCTCCTTCGGCTGTGTTAGACTTCAGGTTAAATCCGTCATCAGAAATGTTGAAATCGCCCACGACAATTTTAATATCGGAGCTATCCATAACGCCATTTATAAAACTACCACACCTACTCCCGATGCCGCCATAGACCTCCATTTTACGACTCCACAACCTCCATGCTTGACTATTAGAACCAAATTTTCTTTGTTTAGAGCAGTTTTTGGTTTCCACCACAGCAATTCTCATCCATCATTTCGAAAGATACTAAATTTGCTTTCGTCGGAAATTATAACTTTGTCCCAAAAGTCTGATTCCTAGATCACATAAGTTTTTGCGAATTCCATATGCTTTATCTTGTTAACTTAACTAGTAAAGGGTTTTGACCTTGAATTGTGAGAAAATTTAACATCATTATACGTGTATATATTATATTTCTAACTTTTCAGATCGTTTTCCCAAATTGTTCGGAAATATCTCCAGCTCATTTAGAGGACGTGAATTTAGAATTGTTTTGTATAGAATTAACGACAGACCTTTCTTCATTTCTTGTTAACTTCTAAGGTCGGCAGCTAGTTTTGTTATTTTTTAAGCTGTCTGCATCTTTAAACCGCTTTCGAGTGCAGATCTAAAATAATATTTCTTTCACTCTAAAACAATAGAATTGTGCACAAAATTAATAAAAAACATGATCAATTGTCATTTTGACTTAAGTTAACTTGGCTTGATAGTCAGGGAGATTTTTCTTGAAGGCAATTTTTTGGCAGCTGGCCAATCAGATACTAGAGACTTTCCTTACTTTCAAGTCCCTTATGTCGCCTGAACCTGCCCATTGACAACGACTATTAATAAATGTTCGGCTACGATAGTGAAATTTATTGGAAAATGCTAAAAATGGTTAATTTTAAGAGAGCAATAATTTTAAAAGCCAATCGTTTTAAGCGCCAATAATTTTGTCCATGAAAAGCTGAACGGTTTTTAAATAATCAAAATGTGTCTGCACGGGAAATAATTTAGTTTCCATCATCATTTCCATGTGGTATGTATGCATGTTGGGCGATTGAAAATAATAACAAAAATATTTTTTTTAATTTGACAGCACAACATTATTTTATTGTTTGAACTACCAAACTATTTACATTTATATTTACAGTTTGCACATTGAAAAGAAAAAAGAAAAACATTAACTATAGTAACTTACATTACTTAAAACCAAAGGCCATCATCATCGTTTTCTTCTTGAGGCTCAGATGGTTTTACTTCCATTGGATTTGGAAGATTATTGCTAGAATTTTCACCTTCTTCCTGAGGCGTGGGTTGTAGAGGCATCGACGGCAGTGGAAGCGATGTTGTCGCTGTGGGGTCTGGATTAACCATTCCACTCAAAAGAAATTTATTATTTTCATCATCTTCATCACTATCAGAAATTGCAAGATCCTCATCGATGCCAACATTCTCATGTTCGGGCATATCGGAGGGCATCAACATTGGAACCTGTTGCAGAGGTGGCACCCGTATTTGTTGCTGTTGTGTTTGCTGCATTTGTTGTGGCACTTGTTCATTTTCCACTTCAGCAGTGAATTGTTGTTCGTTATTGGGTAAGAACTGGGACAAGGGTTGTTCTGTGTGCGATTGTGACGTCGGTAATCGGTTGCCCATGCTAAGGAAGTCCGATGGGTCATAGTTTGGATCCAAATCGATTGAATCATCTAAATGAAGAAAACAAAACAAATAAATTAAATAGGTATTACCACAGACAATTATTTAGAAAATAATTTGATTTTATAATTTTAGGATTGGATCCAATCATATAAGAATTTGGAAAAAGACGAATATGCCAAACTGATTGGTTCCAATCGTTAACATGAAAAATAAAGGGCAAAATTTTGTTGTTGTTGGACAGGAAGGAAGATATGATATTAAAATAGATTAACAAAATTCGGTGAAATCAAAAATATGTATAGGTCCATAACAAAAGCATTAATAATCATAATAATTTAATAAAAATTTGGATGGGGCAGGATGTTTTGTTTTTGTAAATAGACAAAGTAAATTGCAAATGGAACCTTGAGGCTGTTGAGTGTAGAAGCCAACTCCACTCAACTGCACCATTGCTTCAGCTGCCTGCTGACTATCGTCCTCTCCATGTTGTCCTTCGTTAGTTACACATACAATGGGTAATGCAAAATATATAACAGATGATTTAAGAACAATTAATGTTAATGGTAAGTTTCATATGCCGTGAGCGATGCATACAAAATTAAATTTTTGGTATAATTTTTTTAAAAGAAAGGCTTTTTGTCTCCTTTTATCTACAACTATGGCCAAATTAAATAAAAATTTCATTCTTTTGAGTCGAATTGCTTTTTTTTTACACTTCAAATGAATTTATTAAATTATAATAAATGCTCATGTGTTGCCAAACTATGCAATGAATAATTTTATGATTACCCAAGCGAAATTTGCCATTTGTATGTGATAAAGAAAAATCTTATATATACGTTATATGTTTTGTAAAAACATTCTACATAGCAAAAGGTATACCGAAACACTGCACTAAAGACCGACCTCAATTAGCAAGTCCACAGACATCGCATAACTAAAAAATAACTTAACCTGAGTTGAGTTCCAAAAAAGGGTAGGTAAAAATGCAAACAAAATTCTCAAGAAATTCGAATTCAAACAACTTGCGGCATTTTTGGCGTATGTGGTCGTTCCACAAGAGGTGGTTGGTGATACACATACCGAGAAAATCAAGATGTTCAGTTCCCTCGATGCATGTGCCATCCATTGGCAAGGGGGTATATCTCGAAGCAATAAATTTCACGCGGTCTTTTATTCCCCATTGTATAATACTGTTTAGGTCGGAATTGAATGAGCTTATCATATTTTGTCGTTGCAGTTTCAGATCCAAAGAAGAGGAACGTGAGAAAAGCTAAGAGTACTATCGTCAGCGAAACAATGCATTGGATTAGAAGTTGCAGACAGGATAGCATCAATAAAAATGAGAAAGAGTGTTGGAGATAGAACAGAGCCCTGGGGTACACCAGCATTTATTTTGTGGTTTTTAGACTTGAACCCATCCAATACTTCTTGTATTGAACAATGCGAAAGGTAGTTACTAATCCAATGAAGAAGGGATTCATGAAAACCGGAAGCACGCATTTTCGATAAGAGATCCTGAGATCCTATAAAATGCTTTTGAAATATCAAGTACAACAATCCTACTTTCTCCAAAGCGATGTAAAGATTTGTTCCACTGTTCAATGAGATGAACAATGAGATCACCAGTGGACCTATTGATATGAAAGCCGTACTGTCATTAATAAGCTTTCGTTTATCAAAATATTTCTTAAGCTGATAATTAATCAGCGTTTCCATGGCCTTGGAGAGAAGAGAGGGAGGAGAAGATTCGCCTTTTTTGGGATTGGCTGAACAAATGCTGTTTTCCAACTACTGGGAACGAGTCCAGAAGAATAGAATAGAAAAAAGCTTGCACAGAATAATAACTGGGATACCGTCTGAACAAGGGGATTTATGAATGTTGAGATCTATTAGAACTCGCCACAAGATTGATCCAATGGAATCATTAACGCATTCAGAAACTGAGGAAGCCATAACACTATGCGGCAAGGTGGAATTTACGGCGAAATGCCTTGCAAACAAGTTAGCTTTCTCAATAGAGCTAACTAAAGGAGTATCATTGACAACAAACGTAGGGACCGACGAAGAGAATTTTTCATGTTTTTTTACGGATGAACAAAAATTCTTACTACCTTTGGGACATTGCAGTATTTTGTGTCGTAACTTTTAGCCATGCAATAATTTGGTCCTTCATTTGCATGACTTCTTGGCTAGATTAAACCTTTTCCGGTTTTCCTCAGTTGGGTTGGCTCTAAAACACCGGAAGCTCAACTCTTTTTCCTTGATAACCTCTTTACAGCTCGAATCGAGCGATGATTAAGCCTTGATTTAAATACTTTTAACCCTATTCGGGATAAAGGTTTAAATTCTCAGATAAATCATACTTGTAATCATATCTGCACTGGGTCACTGCCGTGGAAGCATAGTGAGCAATCAAAAATCCCGAAGAAATTATTGCGACCGTAACAGTTGGCTTTCTCGTACTGCCAAACGGAGCTCTTTCTTTAACTGGTTTTGTTTGACACAAGAAATTAGCAGATATGACACTTTAGTCCGATGTGCCTATAGGCGTCAGTAAACTGATTATGTATTTATTAGGATCAGAAGTAAGAAACAAGTCAAGTGTATTTTCTGCTCGGCCGTTAATGTCTGATATTCGAATAGACTCATTGACAAGCTGATTAAGATGGTTGAATTAAGCAAAAATCTCAGCACACATTTCTTGGGGTGTTGTCTGGCTCGAATGGAGAAGCCACGAAAAATTGTGAACATTGAAATCACCCGTAATAACGATTTTAGATGGAGTCAGACAGATCATCAAATTCCTGAGAAGTCGAAACTCTGTCCTGGTTTTGGCTCCGATAAAGAAAACAATATTGAATGATGTGTTTATCCACGGAAAGTTTTTACCACATGAAATTAAAGAAGAAGTTGGTACAATGACCGCTTTGTGGTTAAAGTTCATATGCAACTTTATTCCTAATATATATGGCGAAACCATGGTGGGAGAAGAATAATGACACCGAGCAATACCCATGAATAACAATTTCAGCAGGATCGGAATCCCCACCTACCTGTGCTTCACTCAGTGCCAAATCAGCTGGCCTGTTAGAAACAGTGTAGATATACACAGACAGAAAAGTCGATTTCAGCCCACGAATATTACTACAGTTGAATTCAAACAAAAAATCAAAACAGACGAATTTCTAAGTAAGTGCTATCTAAAATGAGTGCAAGAAGAAACTTCTCATTATTCCATGAAGACACAAATACCTAGGACATCTGGGATCAGGAGCTATTCTCTCTTAAAATATCCCAAGCAATTAAGTTCCTCGAAGCAATCAATTTGGAGGATATACTGTAGAATGAGTACTCATTCAGTCTCTTGGGGGGGCACAATAGATCTTTAGGTCGCAGTGCATCCGTACCCTATTAATTCGTAAAATAATAATGGCATATTCGTGTCATTAAAGTAGTTCAACGTTCTGCAAGAAACCAGAAAATATGAATCTTAAATGACTGTAAAAAAGTATAATAAACCTAACCTTTTATGCTATTAAGAGATTTGTAGCGAGATTTTGGCACCCAATACGAATCTGAAACGGATCGTCGTATTCTCAGGTAGCTGGCCTAAAGTTGATCTTTCCAAAGAAGGTTTCATTGCAAAAAAAATGTACTCTAAAGCGGATTAATTTTTCATAAATGTGAAATATAAACCTGGATGCTCATTTTTAGACGTACAAGAACAACAAATCCGCGGTGACCGTATGAACGAAGTCGGATTTCATTCAGAAATAGCTGTATTGTACTTTAATGAAGTTTTTGAAATATCTCAAATAGTTTGCATTTTATTTTTAAAAGGAAGTTTTCAAGTCCTTAATGGAAAACCTTTTATAATCAAGAAATAAAAAGACTTGACATTTCTTATCGAAATATATAGCTTTTTTAAGTTTAAATTAAGTGTTCTATTGAAGCTTACAACAAACGGACTCCTAAATCTTGATAGCTAAAAATATTAAAAATCATTAACAAAACTAATAAGAATACATTAAAAAATGCTTAAATTTTAGATTTTTTGCTTAAGACAAGTGATAAATACAATATTACCAAACATGAAGTTTTTGTACTATAATTTTGGCCATAGCTGTAATTTATTTAAATTTTCCCAAAGGGGACGGAAGACTTTTGAGACATGTTTACGCATAAAAAAGATAGTTATCAAAAGAGAGGTTTATGTTAGTTCATTATAATTGCTAAGTTTTAGAATAATCTTGTGTAGAAAATCTGAGATGTTTGAGCCTTGAACGGAAATAGAAACGACAACACAATAAATTCTTAAATGTATGTTAATATTTCTCCATCGCTCACTGCATAATTTTTTACGGACAAAACAATAATATTTGACGGATATAGTAATAAGAATTATTAAAATACCTTCTTCTGGTTGACCAAGGCCTATTTCGGTTTCTTCAACTTTGATAATGCTTTCCAGTTGTCCGTTTTCTCCCTGGTCTAAAAGAACACTCGCACCAGCTTCATCTTCTGTCATAACTTCTTCAAATTCCTCATCATCCGTAGAACATTGAAGATCTATAAAAATAATTAACAAAACAAAATATAGTTTAAAAACAAAACACACCCATGTGATAGGAAAAGTCTACTATTTGTGTGAAAAACAAAAACAAAAGAAAAATCAATCACAAAAGACAAACATTTTAAATTCAAAAGACAAAACTAAAATATCAAAATATCAACAAACATAAATCTTAACAAAAAATAAAATATTATTATTTACAAAAAATATGTATTAAAATTAACAAAAACAAAGCGTGATGATAATGCGAAAGTGTAAATATTAATAAATTGATTTGCCCTTTTGTTACATTATTATTATGTAGTATGTACATGACGTGTGTTTTATGTGGCAAATATAACAAAATATTTATTTTTCTATTATAAAACAAAACAAAAAGTTAGATTGTGTATATTAAACAAAATAATAATTAAAAATAAAATATTTAAATCAAAAACGCAATCGAAGAATCTATCATTTTTTTTTTGTTGTTGTTGTAAAGTCTTACCTTCCTCCAGAAATGAATTCTGTGTATTACTTAGATTCGAAGTAAGGCTGTCCTTCCGTGGGCGACCACGCCCACGTTTTACGGCATTCGTAACTTTTACTAGAAAATAAATATTTAGTTTACCCAATACACTCAAAAATTACATACATATGAAATTTCAAATACAAATTCGTAAAGAAAAGCAAACGTAGTTACATATTTAATTTAAGAATTTCAATCAAAAAGAAATTTCAAAAGAACAGATTGTGAAAGTAAGCTTAAGTGATACTTTCAAGCTTTTTAAAAATAAAAACACAAATTCTATCAAAATAAAGTTGTTTACTTTTTGTTTTTATTTTTTATGATAAGGATAAGCTTTGTTGGTAGATTAATCCTATAAGAGGATTAAATAGGTAATGGTTACATTTTTCGGTTAAAAATAGATTGGGCTTCATCAAATGTGACATTCAAACCAATACAGTCAATTTTGTAAGACCTGTCAAATATAGATGGCGGTCAGCATGTACGTGCCAAAACTATTTGGGACTGGTAGAAGTGTCACCATAGCCTCTTCCCGAAAGGTTTGGCTTAAATGGTCAGGCTATTTTCTAAGGTAGTACCCGTGGCGTGGATGGTTAGTGCGTAGAACTGTCATGCCAGAGGTCTTGGATTCAATCCCTGCCTGTGCCATCTAGATCCTCCAAAGTAATTCTTGTCATCAAAAGTGCTTTCTAAAATTCGCCGTTCGGATTCGGCATAGCGTAAGATCGCTCTATAGAGCTTGAGCTGCAGACCAGCTAGCCGAAACCCTGTACAATGTACAAGGCTGACATAACAGCCTTACAAGTCAGCTATACAGTGAAGTCTACTATTTATCAGCTTTAACGCTATAAGCGAAAGGCTATGCAAACTTAGCGTGCGAGCAAAATTTCAGAACATCAGCCCCTGACATACGGAGGAGTTGCTTGACGAAGAGAAAGATACCTACTACGAGCAAGTCGAAAGGGCCCTCAATGACTTTCCAAGTAATAATGTAAAAGTCATTCTTGGGTATTTAAATGCAAAAACACCGATAGTTTACGTCAGAACATAACAACGGATTTCGAGTCTTAGAATTTGAAACATCGAAAAACTTGGTCGTTGCGAACACCAGGTACCCTCGTAGACATCTACAAAGCCACCTGAAGGATTCACTCATAACCAAATTGACTACGTGTTTATAGACTGTCAGTTGCCACTACTCGAGCCTGATGACGGTAAGAACGTACCGAGCTGCCAATATCGACTCGAATCACTATCTTGATGGTATGTTGTTCCGAGGGCGGATTGCCTTACGAAGACGTATTGCATCAGCTGATCAGGTTCGAATCAACACGATTCGATTGCCCCACGCAACGAGAATACTAGTATCACCTTTGGTCATGCGTTAGGACTAGTCCTCAATGAGCTTGATGGAAGGAGAGTAAGTCCTGGGGCCAGTATGTTGGGCGTAGAAGAGAAGTGGACACGCTTTAAAAATACTATCATAAGTATTGCCAACTTCATCTTAGGTTGAAGTAGCAGAGATCGAAGCGACGACTGGTTCGATGATGAATGCAAACTACGGACTACCAAGCAATGCAATTATCTCATAGAACGCGTGTACGAGAAAAGGAATACAAAGAGCTCACAAAAACAGACCGGCAGAACCGGCTTCACAAACATAAAAAATATGTGAATTTGAACAAAGCCGAGAGCGAGGTTCGCACCGAGCGCCAACTACGCTGCTCATATTCCAAGGACGGAGAGGTAAATCTGATTACCGGTCCTGCAGGCATATTGGAGCGATGGGAAATGTAGTTGAATAAATTGCTAAAAGGTCAGCTCACTGAAGAAGTGGAGGCTCCACCACTTTAAGAAGAAGGTCATATGCCGCAACCAAGCAAGAGTAAAAAGGCTCAAGCAAAACAAAGCCCTGAGAACCGAGCAATTCATAACATTATAGTACACGTATGGGAACATGAAGAAATGCCAGAAGACTGGGGAAAAGGTATTATATGTCCCATACACAAGAAAGGGGATGCCTCAAAACGTCGTGCAGAAACTATGGAGGTATCACGTTGTTGAGTACCGCCTATAAGATACTCTCCTTTATCCTACAAGATCGAATAGCCCCATATGCTAAACTATCAGTGTGGCTTCATCCCAGGCAAATAAACAATGAGATTTGATTCCTACGGCGAGAGATGAAAATCTAGAACTTTGAATTCCAACTTAACATCTGTTTATAGACTTTAAGGCCGCTTACGATAGCATAGCAAGGCTAGAACTATACAAAGAAAGAATTTGGCATCCCAAATTATGTAGGTTGAACATGACTAATTTAACAAGTTAAAATAGCCAGATGGCTATCCTGACTAATCACTTTACCATTTACAATGGGCTCCGACAAGGCGATGGTTTGGCCTGCCTTCCTTCAACCTGGCGTTAGAGAAAGCAATCCGTGGCTCTGGCACTTCAACAAGAGGGACTATCGTCACAAGGTCCAGCCAGATATTAGATTACAACAACTTCTAAGCTGCTGCTGTGCAGGACGATGATTCTGTCATTACTCAAATATGGATCCGTGACCTGGGTGCTTAGAAAAAGGCACTCCGATAAAGGAAGTCTTGTCCTGGCTTAAAGAAAACGTGATGTCAACATCTGATATCCGTATTTTCTCAGATAGCCAGGCCGCTATCAAATCTCTGGACTCTGTCTCTACAAACTCTATAACAGTCCATAACTGTCGATCATCTCTAATGGATATGGCACAATAGTTTAATATTCACCTTTGCTGTGTGCCGGGCCATAGAGACATTTCAGGTAACTGTAAGGCAGATGAACTCGCCAGGAACAGTACAGTACAGCCCATCCTACCACGTTTGGCACGTACTGGCATACCAATCGCTACTTGTAAACTGTTGCTAATGCAAGACGCTGTGAGGAGGGCAGGCACCAGGTGGAACAACATCACTAAGTGTCAAGTCACAAAAAACATCTGGCCAACACTGGATTTAAAACGTTCAAGGTGCTTGCTCTCTCTAAGCAGATTGCATATAAGCTCTATAATAGAGATTACGCGTATTCTTAAATGATTTTTGCAGAAGCTGTATGGACGAGGAAGAGGAAGAAACAGTTCTTCATCTTCTCTGCACATGCCCTGCTCTGGCTCGAAAACTCAAGAATTACCTAGGAGAAATCTTCTTTAACGATCTAAACGATCTAAATCATATCAGTATAATCAGCCTCTCACGCTTCGTAAGGGATTAAAAAACTGGTTCCATTAAGCTTAGGAGGAAGCCTCAAGATTCATGTGGTATCACAATGGGCCATTAGACTGGCCTAAGCGTGTCCGTTTCCATCTTATAACCTAACCTAACCCTAACCTATATGAGGAAGGACGATTCCGAAAACGCTTCAATCATGAACTGTATGCAATCTACTTCGAAGCTGATATTGCGACAAAAATTAAGATCGCTAGACTCTGGTGGGCTGGACAAACATAGCTCGTATGAGTATAGAGGAAAGAGCTAGGGAAGTCCTTTGTAGTACCAGGACGGCCGAACCCTTGGGGTGCGCGACTGGATGGCATCGGCTCGCATTTGGGATAAATGGAGAGATTTGTTGTATGAGATCAGGACCGGATACTGTTTGTCAAGCCAATGATGATGATTGTGTTAAATCGCACGATCTTGAAGGCCACTCCGTTGTTGGTGATCACATACCGAGCATTTATAGGTGTTCTTGAAACGGGTGCCAATAATGGTCAAGCTGGTTAATTGAATTTTAACGGCAATAAGCCGCTTTGTGCTTTCGACTGACCTTGACAGAATTTAATGAGCTTTTCCGTCAATGAGACACATCTGAAGAGCACATTTTTAGTCTAAAATCAAATATGACAATCTGAGGGTGCTGTCGTCAGCAAAACAGGTAAGTGGAAGTAAAGTTTCAGACAGGAAACCATAAATAAAAATAAGAATTTCACATTCATTATGTCTTTTTACAAACGGTCGACGATGATTAAGGAAGAAATGTCTTTGATATTTGGTTATCCTTTGTACAGTTAACTAATATGTTTTATATTTTTAATGAATTCTTAAAAATAAAATAAACAAAATAAAATGACATTTATGAGAAGGAAATATTTACAACAGATAATTACGAAACATAAATTAAACGAAAATACAAAGGCTAGAGAACAACCTAAAATAACCAACAGATACTTGATGGACCAACGCAACGTTTGTTATTCCCGAACCATTCACATAAACATCAATCCTACACAATCTTATGTATGTATCTATCTAATTATTTAGCGTTAATGACAAAAGCATTTATTTTAAATCCCCAATAAATAAACAGATTATGAAAATGAAGTACATATTTTTTCGGAAATACGAGAATAATACCAAAATGTTAGTATCGGAGTACCCAAGTGCTTTTAAATGTAAATAACAAGTTCCAATTGAGGTAAGATACAAAATACGAGTATGTATGTTGTTTTTGTTGAAATTACCTTCTTCGATTGTTGTGTCACGATGTTTTCGTGGTCGTCCACGTCCACGTTTAACTTCACTCAGCCCAGCTGTTGAAGGTGGTGGCAGTTCGACAGCACGTTGTGATGACATCGATGCAGCCGACTGTGGTCGATCATTTCCTTCGACATCGACAAATTCATTCTCATTTTCGGGGGTACTCGAATGACTAATGCGAGAGAAATCAAAGTCTTGATCATCTTGATCCCAAGTGCCATCCAAATCGGCATCGGCACGAGCCTGTTCCTGGACTTTGCTGATATTTTGTTCTAATTGAGAACAATGGTCAGCGAACTACAAATAAATAAAGATTTTTATTAAACTTCTCACTTAAGAGTTTTAATGTCTTTTTACCTCTGCTAGAGCATTCTTTGTATAGTCTAGGATTATTTTTGCATTCTTAGTGAATGTCGACTCA
Source organism: Eupeodes luniger (assembly GCA_951509635.1). Taxonomy (NCBI): domain Eukaryota; kingdom Metazoa; phylum Arthropoda; class Insecta; order Diptera; family Syrphidae; genus Eupeodes; species Eupeodes luniger. Next base: position 230,862,622 of record OX608073.1, on the reverse strand, counting down.
GCACCATTGTATTGCTCACAATTTGTAGCGATTAACTCAACATCGGCAATGAATTCCGCTCTCGAATGATATCGGTGAGCTAAAAAATATAAATTTACAATTAACTTTTTTTCATTCTAACTACACTCTCTCTCTATACCTTCGACGTTCTTGGATATCGTCTCCAAGTCCATTGGCTTCTTTATAACCGTGTAATAGTCCTTGACTTGTTTCTTATTAACAGGCTTTAGGAATGGCCAACTTTCTGGCATCAACTTTAATTTGCCATTGAGAAGCTTCTCGAATATAAACGAAAGTGCAACTTGATCGTCATCATCCAAAAGTGGATTAATGGCTTTTTCCAAACGCATTAATTTGTCCTCTTTCTCAGCGAGCTGTTCGAAACATGTCTTGAGCATTCTTTGTGCTGCAGCGGTGAATGAACTCCTAGAACCATTATAGAGCGTTGAGTTTTCAACAATTTGATTGACATCGGCGAGGAATTCCTCTCGACTGTGATAGCGTCTTTGACGGATGTACTCCCGCATAGTTTGGAGGTCCATTGGCTTGGTCACGATGCGGTAATAGTCAGGAACAAGCTTCAAACAAAGAAATCAATTGAATTTAGCTAAAAAGATGAAGATGAAGAAACTCACCTTTGCATTGACAGGAAACATGAATGGCTGAACATCAGGCAAGTCTCGAAGTTCATTCAGAATCTCTTCCAAAATCGACGAGAGCACGACCAGAGGATCAGTTCGCCGTCTATTAGCTCCCTTGTTGTGTCTCTGCAGGTAGTCGCAATGCAATTCACTTCCCATTCTACGACGCTTCTTGCCGACAGCTTCCTTGGGAACCTTCAGCAGCAACGTGCGCCTCTTGACGTCCTCATGGCGTTTCAGTAGTTTGCCACTCAGCGTGACCTTTGTGCCATCAACATTCACCAAATCCTCGTCGTCACAATTGAGTTCCTTCTCGATTTCCTCTTCTTGCTCCTCCGTGATAGCAACATTCATGGACGGCGTTGGACCAGGGGTTCCAGTGTACAGTGGACATGCCTTGTTCGTTCGCATATGACCAACTTGTCCGCAAGCACCGCATTTCAACTTCAAATCCGGTTTCAGCTTGAACTTCTTTCGAGACGGACTAATATCCTTACTGCTCGAGTGTCCGGATGGTCCTGACCCACCAGAACTCTTAGGATCACCCAAACTCGTGGGCATACCACCTGGTTGGAGTTTTTGATTTTGTGCCAATTGAGCCAGGCGCTCTCGTTCCTGGTTGCGTTTGATACGACGCAACTGCTCTTGGATTCTTCGTTTCTCTCTTTTCATCTCCTCCTTCTGCTGCTCGTCCAGTGTGGCAAACTGTTTTATGAATGCCTCATCCTTGGTTGTTCGGATTTTCACATACGCATCAATCACCGGCTGCCGACGGACTATTTCAACCCTCGTGAATTCCCGACCTTCGGCGTTTTTGAAAGTTCGAGTAATCTTCAGAATCCGACCTTGATTGGAGTTCCCCAGACCTTGGGTCTGATTTTTATCTTTATCGTCTTTCGAGTTCTTTGTATTGGATCCCTCTCGCTCTTCCATAATCTTCTTGAGCAACTCCTGACGTTCTTGTTCCTCTCGCTCCATCGACAATTGTGTGGAGGTTTTTTTATTCGACAACATATTCTCGAGATTCTTTCCCAATTCCTCCAGATCAGATTCTTCCGATGCCGACGATTCATCTTCATCGGTAGAGAGGACTTCCGAACTGGCCAGCACCCGATTTTGTAAATCGAAAATACGTTGACATTCTTCTTTGTAGCGCTCCTGATGTTCGGCTATGGAAAACCGATTACCACGAGAGAACTTATCCATACCCTGCTCACCAGCTTTTGCTTTTTCCGTCGATAGTGTACGAACAACATCGATGACTTCCCAACGAGACAGTTTCTTTATTTCTTCTTCGGGTACTTTGAATTTACGCAAAAGTTCCTTAGCCTTATTCAGAGGCAATCGACGCAAATCAGCATCGGTACCGGTAACAGTACGTTTTGGTTGGGATTCTTGTTCTTCTTTTGTTTGCTTTTGGAAAAGAGGTCAGCTCATTCACATGTTTTTTGAAAAGTGGTTAAGACATTAAAAAAAACTTACAGTTGGTTTGTTAGGAACACGAACATAGGAAAAACCTTCACCGCAACCTGTTGGATCAGCTGGACCGGTTAACTGAAGCAGACACTTTCCACGCATCGCTTGAATATAAGCTCTAAAAATAAACACTTCCAAATAAGTACCATATGTGAAGGCTATAGGGATTCAAATCGTTTTTACCTTGTGGTATTCCATGGAGCAACTTTAACTTCGTCATCCATTTTCAATTGAGTTTCTTCATCGTCGTCTTCTTGAGGAGCAAATATAAATTTCTCACCATAACCAGCGTCCTACATAAACGAAAAGTTAAAATTGTCACAAGTTCAACAAAGAAGAAGAACTCTTCGAGGTTAGAGTTAGAGTTACCTTCAATCTTTGTTCAGCTGCTATCATACTAAAGTAGGCACAACATTGTTCTGGGGAGACCATTGCACGAATTTCTTCTTCAGATGGAAGACGGAATTCTGGTTTGATAACCCACCAATTGGAATCCATGCCAGTACGCTTGAAATCAGCACATTGTTTTAAACGCTTACGAATACTACTTTCCGAATGGGCGGGGAAGGCTTTTTTGATGTCATCCATTCTTATTCTTCTTGGCTGATCGGAGCTCTTCCAAAACAGTCGATATATAAATACCTGTTGGAAAAAAGGTTTATTATGGAACTTCAATTCGTTTGCTAGAACACGTCGCCGTCGCTTGTTTTATTATCTGGTTGAGGATTGAATAAACTTTTCACTGGAAAGGTCTATTAAAGAGCCAAATAAAATGAATGTGATTTATGGTTTGTAACAGATGAACGAAATAGTAAGAATCATCTCAATCAGATCTAAATGAATCCATTGTGTTCCTTAACAATGTTGATAAAGATTCAAGCAGAGAAGGAGTTTTTGGAAGTGAAATTAAGGATATCCTTTAATGGAAACTGCCTAGAAGGACGAAAGCCACTCACGAGATGTATGAGCTGAGGAGAAGAGAGGAACACCGAAGAAGTAAAAAGATAAGAGCAAGAGAGGCCTGCAGTCGAAGATGTTGAGAGGTTCAGAAGCAGAAATGAAGTTCGAAAGTTTTATGAAAAGCTGAACGAAAATCGAACCGAATCCTGCAAGGACGAAAGTGAAAAAGTCATAGTGGAACCACAGTCAATGCTGATGATAAGGAAAAACCACTTCTGCAGACTGTATAACGGTGACGAAAAACGTGACGGCACTCAGCGTGATGTCAATGGGGCTTTTGGAGTATTGAGGCAGATGTTGCAAAAATGGGTTTAGTGGCTAAAACAAAGTACATGCTGTCATCAAGAAAAGATCTACAACAACGACCGACGTCTCGGTCAAAACGTAACCATCGACAGACGTAACTTTGAGGTAGTTAAGGCCTTTTTCTACCTAGGCTCCGCTTTGAACACAGAAAACAACACCAGTGTTGAGATCAAAACATAGAATTACTCCTGCTAACCGCTGTTTTTTTTTTTTGGGCTAAGAAAACAATTGAGTAGTAAAGCCCTCTATCGAGCGACCAGTGTAGCTATATAAGACCCTCATCATCCCTGTCCTGCTAGACGATACAGGACCTTGGGTCGTTTCGAGAGAAAAGTTCTTCGCGTGATCTAAGGTCTCGTATGCATAGAAGGTGAGTGGAGGAGATGATGGAACGGCAAGATGTACAGCGACGTAAACTACGCCAGAAGGATAAAAGTTCAATGACTGAGATGACTGGGTCACGTAGAGCAAATAGAAGGTTAGGTTAGGTTAGGTTGTAAGGAATGTGCACAGCAAGAAGCTGTTGCGTACACGGGGGCCTACTGGTCCATTGTGATCCCCTGTAAAAGTAAAAATTTAGCATCGATGCTCCTCAGTTCAATTCAATTCTGTCGATTAGCGTAGACTGGCTCGTTAACGAACCAGCCTGTGTTATCTATTTCCTCATGCTCGCCATTGAGACCTGTGCTAGATCATCCAGTTCTCCAACAAACCTGTTTCCGAAATGACGAAATCGGCTGGTTTGGAGGTTCGGACAGTCGCAGAGCAGGTGTTTAATGGTTACCATTTCCTCCTCATCCTGACAGCTCCTACAGAAATCGGGTGCAAATGCCCCTATTCTGTTAGCCATTGTGCCAATGGCGCAATGACCTGTTAGTACACCTATCAAGATTTTAATGTTCTTTTTACTCAGCGATAGAATATACCGAGTTTCCTTTTCATTTGTGTTAGGCCATAAACTTCTAGAGATTGTACAATCGTTCCTGGATTTCCAGGAGATATTGGTTTTCTCTTTTAGTTTAAGGTCTATCTTCCTCTTGAGTACCCCAATCGGGACGAGTGGTCCCCTAACTGAATGGTCGGTACTACTTGTGTCTGCTTTTGACCCTTTCCTGGCTAGTTCGTCTACTATATCATTCCCTTCTATATTGCTATGTCCGGGAACCCAGCAGAGCTTTACCCGGTTAGTGTGGCAGATTTTGTTTAATTCCTTCCTACAGTTTAAAACTGCTTTTGATCTTATGGTCTCACTGGCTAAGGCTTTGATAGCAGCCTGGCTGTCCACGAAAAAAGTAATCTCCGAAGAGCTTAGCTTTTCGTGATGTGCCAATTCAGCTGCTTTTCCAATGGCAAAGACCTCAGCCTGAAAGACACTACAGTCAGCCGGGAGTATATATGACGCTCTGATGTTGAGAGATTGGCAAAACACTCCAGCACCTGTTCCTGATTCCATTTTTGAACCGTCAGTGTAGAAAGGGATACCCTGTTTAATTATAAGTGAATTGGGATCCCAACCCTGTCTTTCTGGTATGAAAATAGAAAATTTCCTGTCGAAATCTAGTAAAGGGGGGATGTAATCGGTGGTCTCTCTCAGTCCTGGAATCGTGTCATATCTTTGTAAGATTGACCCGTGGCCATAAGTGCTGTGCCTCCAAAAGCTCAGTTCTCTTAAACGAATTGCAGTTTTGGCTGCCGTGCACTTTATGAACTCATCCAGAGCCGGGAGGTCCATGATCATTTCCAATCCAGCTTGTGGTGTGGATCTTTGAGCCCCTGTTATTCCTATACAGGCTAGTCTCTGTACCTTATTCAGGTTCTTGAGATAGCTTGATTTTTCCACCGCCTTCCACCATACAATAGAGCCATAGGTAAGAATGGGTCTGACAATCGCTGTGTACATCCATTGGATGACTTGCGGTCGCATACCCCAACGTACACCGAAGATCTTTTTGCATGTGTAGAATGCACATAGTGCTTTTTTCATTCTTTCCTCAGTATTACGCTTCCATGTAAGCTTGGAGTCAAGGATTACTCCTAGAAATTTAGCTTCCTTAGAAGGTTTTAGAGGAATGCCATTTAGTTTGGGAGGGTTGAAACCCTCCAGTTTCCTTTTCTTCGTGAACAAAACTAGCTCTGTCTTGGTGGGGTTGATCCCGAGACCGTTCTTAGTTGCCCAAGAAGATAAATCCTTTAATGCATTTTCCATAATGTTTTCGATGATGGTAAGAAACTTGCCTGTTATCAAAACCACTATGTCATCTGCATATGCAACTATTTTAATGCCCTGATCTTTGAACTTTGTGAGAATTTTGTTGACTACGAGGATCCAGAGCAGGGGTGAGATGACTCCTCCCTGTGGTGTGCCTCTAGTAACTGTTTTCTCAATAGTGCTAACTCCTATTTGAGAGTTGATAATTCTGCCATTTAACATGGTGAAGATCCAATCGACAATGACAGATTCAACCCCAACTTCAACTAAGGCAGTTGATAATTCTGCCATTTAACATGGTGAAGATCCAATCGACAATGACAGATTCAACCCCAACTTCAACTAAGGCAGTCTTGATCGATTCCGTTTTAACGTTATTAAACGCACCCTCGATATCAAGAAATGCTGCCAGGGTATATTCTTTATGTTCAAGACTTTTCTCAATATGTGAAACTACTTCATGCAAGGCAGTCTCCACTGATTTACCTTTAAGGTAAGCGTGTTGGTAGTTGCACAAGTTGTTTTCGTTGAGAAGTTCTCTAACATGTAGATCAATTATCCTCTCTAGTGTCTTAAGGAGAAACGAAGAGAGACTTATTGGTCTATAATCCTGAGCGGTCGAGTGAGTCGGTTTCCCTGCTTTTGGGATAAAGACAACCTTGACCTTTTTCCAGCTATTAGGGACGTATCTAAGTTTGATACAACTTATGAAGATTACCCTAAGCCACGGAGTTATTACTTTGAGAGCATTTTGAAGAAGAGTTGGGAAAATCTCGTCTGGTCCCGCTGATTTATAGGGTTTGAACGAGTTTATCTTCTGCTCAGTAATTTAGTTCTAACTTTGATTCCGTGTGAGTAAAATCCAGCTTGTTCGATTGCAAGCAATCGGAACTTTCTGGGTTTTTACAACCGGGGAAATGAGTTTCCATGAGCAAATGGAAAATAATTCTCCGGTCCGAAAAGTCTTCGAACCCATTCTCACTGGATAGCGCAGTAGAGGAAGACCGCGGATCTCACCCAACTTGGAGACGTTTGTTGGTTGAGTCCCTAGTTCAAAAACTGTAGCGCTACCTAAAGTAAGTAATTTTAGTGGAAAAAACGAATTACAAAAAATGCAAGGTGCTCTTCCGCATAATTTCAGAAGAATGTGAGGTTAGCTAATATCGTGTTTTTCTTAGAGGCATTTCACTTCCGATGGGGATAATTACCAAATTATCTGTGTTTACCTTTTCTTTAGTATACTTTAGCAAATCAACTTACAACGACTCTTGCAAATCGCCAAACTTATAAAGCACTTAGATCGTCAAATTGTGTAAGGGCTATGGTTATTTAAAGAAGCAGAATTATGCTTTTATAAAAAATAACAATCTTCACTTGACTTTTGATATTTTACTTTTAAGTGCGTATTTCATGAGAAGACGTCTTCAGTCCATTTTTCTATTAATCCAAAACATTATCATCGTGAATGACAAACGCTAAAGGCATGTCATTGGTTCCAACAAGACCGCTTATCATAACATACGGTGCGTGCTACAATAACTTTTAATGTTCAATGTTTTGCTTGTCAACGTAATCACAGAGTTAACTAAACTTCACGTTGGTTCATATACGCGTCAATGCATTTTTGGACAACTTTGAAGATGCGTTGACAGAGAAAATTTTGATTGTTTGGTAACGTCAGAGTTAACGCGTTGACCGTGTGATTATAGCTTTACACTGTTTTGTATTATTTTTTTTCAAGAACGAGTTTGGTTGAGAAGAAAGTTTCCTTAGCAGTTGCAAGCCTCTAGTCCTAGGGCGTCCTTGTCTAAGCCAACTCTACAGATCATAAGCATGATCTGCCACCTACAATAAAATGTACTACAAAAGACTTTCCGGCAGGTTTATCTTTGCTCATGCGAGCTTGATGTCCAGTCCGCGGAGTCTACGAGCTTGATTTCTTTTCACGATATCTGCTTCGAGTTAGATTGCATACAAGTTATGATAGTAGCGTCTCGGAAATCATCCGTCCTCACATAAGAGGTCAACAATTCTCCGCAAGACCTTCCCCTCGAACGCTACTAAGAGGTTTGAATGTCTTTTAATAATCATCCAGACCTCGGATATGTCAATACTGCCTTAACCTTCTTCTAGATTAAAAAAAGCTTTGACAGACTATAGTAGGCTCTGTTGGCTTTAAGCAGCTACCCGCGTATTTCTTCTTCTAAGTTCTTATCGAATGCTTCTATTGATCTAAGGCGTTTAAGGGATTGCGCTACTTTAATCTACGCTATCTTCTCGATAAATATTTTTCCTTCACTAATGTGCAGCCCCAGATTTTGTACGTCCTGCTCAAGCTGAATGAATGAATCGTTTACAGCTTGTTTGGTTTTTCCCATGATGTCGAAGTCGTCTGTGTAACTTAAATCGGTTGACGATGGTCCCACTGTTGGCATGCCAGAGGAGTCACGGATTGCTTTCTCCAACGTCAGGTTGAAGAGGAGGCAGGCCAAACCATCCCCCTTGTCGGAGTTCATTTTAGATGTTGATTTGTGTGGATAGCAATGTTTTATTGGTCATGGTCAACCTACATAGTCGTGTCAATTTATTTGGAATGCCGAATTCTCTAATAAACCGACGCCCGCACGGAGCTTTCCCCGTATATAATCATCATCGTTGTCCTCATATAAACCTGTTAAAAAACAATCGATTGATATTAAAAAAGAACTCACCTGCAAAAAGTCCCTTGTAAAATTGTTTGCTCTCTTCGAATTGGGTCCTGGGACTTCGTACAATGGACATTCCTGGCCCACAGTAAACAAAGCATTGATCTCTCGAATCCAATAGTTATTACGCGTTCGAATGACAAGAAAATCAGTTATGCTAATATTATGCGGATAAATCGGAGCTCGATACATATTATTTTCCAGAGCCTGGATACAATGACCCGGATGGAGGATGCCCAAAAATGGACTCGTATGTGCGTATGCCACTTCGCCGTACTTAAACTCTTGCGGGCCCGAGTCTTTGGCAGCCTTCCGTTTGTAGTAGTTCTTGATTTTCGAGCACATCCCAACTTGATTCATGAGCGGTGGATGTTCTTCGCAGAATTCAGCCAGAATGATGTCACCATCTTTGCCACTCAGATCCTCGGCATTACGCATAAAGAACACATCTCCACCGCCCGAAGCAATCCTCTCGAGCTCCCTCTGCTTCGCCTTCTTTGCTATGTGCTTGAGGAGAGGTGCTACGGCGTGTAGCCCCGGGGAAGCCAATGTGCCATGGGAGTATTTCTTCAGGGGTAATCTGTGGAAGGCTCGCAATTTCATTGGACCCATATACGTCGGAACGAAGGGAGCACGTAGTTCAACAACTGGCGTCGAGTGTTGGATGAGATTACCACCACCGACTTTAAGTCGTAGAGTGGGTTCAGTCTTGGGCATGTAGTAACTAAAAAGGGGTCAAATATACTCAAAATAACTGTACCATAAAAGCGGACGGGAATAAACTTACGAATCATTTGATATATTAAATGGATCACGGTCGGGACTTTTTGGAGGGGGAGGTGGTGTATCTTCGGCCAGGACATTGATCACACCTGCTTTGCCAAGTAAAATCTTGGATTTCTTGACATGAGGATGTGGAATCTTGATTTTCGGAGGTGGTCCAGTGTTTTTGTTGATTTTGGATGGATCAATGTCATCTGGGATTCCAAGAATTATATTCTCATCGTTGGGATCTAGGGTGAGAACTTTGGGTTTGGGTACTTTGCTCATTTCCTCAGCATCCCAAATTATTTCATCCTCCCATTTGCTGTAGATGAGTTCTTCATTCTCCACAGGGAAGATACTGTACCAGGTGTCGTCAATAGCTTCTTGTTTTTGGATTGAGCTAAGGTGGAGTATGAGAAAATTGTATGAGTTCATTTAGAGTCACACTTAAGAACTTATCTCCAAAACTTACATCGAATTCTTCTGCTTTCCCTGAATCGGTTGATTCGCCAATGGCATCTTTCCTGGAGTCGCTCCAGCAACCGGGAGACTTTTTCCAGGTTGGAAAATCCTCGAACCACTCGATGGCAGCCATCCAGCGGCATTTGTTTTGGAATTGAGTTTTTGCAACACCTTCGCCTTGATATCATTGCCATCCCACACAACATCGTCCTCCCAGTGCAGTTGAGAAACCATGAGGAAAGCGTCTTCAGCGATAGCCTCGCCTTTGATTTCCTCCTCATCTTTGGGTTCGACTTTGGCGTTTTTGTCGCGAACTTTAAAGCCATAGTTGAAGCCATCTCCAGAGTCTGGAACCTCAAGCATGTCGTACCAAATTTGAGCAGGTCCATATCGCCAGTCGGCAACTTTGGGCTTGTTCTCATTGTTGTCGCCGCTGTCGGTGCCCTCGTTTCGGACGTCCTCGCTGTTTGAGATCCGCAGCAGTTTGTCCTCGTCGTCGGACATGCACATTTCTTTACTCGGTGGAGGGGCGTAGTGGAAACCGAAACCTTTTCGTTTTGGTTCCTCTGAGTCACTTGTTGAATCCGACCCGGCGTTGGCGTTCTGTGGAAAAAGAGTTTAATATTCAATTCAAGATTTACTCGACTTGATTGTGAATGTCGAGTGGAACCTTCTGATCCCTCGATTGCTTCCGTTTTCTTCTTCGCTTCTTGACACTCCGCCAGATCTGGGGAAGACTTGAGGGCTTACCTGGCCCAAATAGCCTTGAGAAACGAAGAACCTTATCGGGACGAAAGTCAGGAAAGAGTTCTCGGACATCGATATTGGCGTACTTCGATGGCAGCATAGCTGCCAATGGGGTATCCAGTTTCTTCTCAGCTTCTTCACATAAAAATCATTGATTATTCTTCAAGGGAAAGACCAGAATTGTGATTACTTACGCTTCTCTATAGTCTTTTCAGCTTCGGTAGGTGTTTCGCCTGGCTTAACGCCTTCGGAAATAGATGTGCTTCGCACTGGGGCACTTGGTGGAGGCATAAGTTCTTTATCATCGACTTTAACACCTGAAAATGTGTGAAAATATTTTTGCTGGATCCACATAAAGAGCTCCAATGTTTTATTTACCATCAACTGTGACTTTACTTGCAGGTATAACATCATCAAGGTCGACAATTTTTGGCGGGGAATGAGGGCAGTCTTCGGACATCTCAGTTATGTCCGAATAATCGATGGCATTTTCGTCTTTTTGAACATCTTCTTCATCGGATGGTTGGTCATCTTTCTTGTCGCCATTTTCAATGACTTCATGGAGCAAGGAGTTCAAGCCAAACCTGTGAAAAATAAGAGATTCCAGAGTGGGTAAACATGTCCGGTACCTATTTTTGGACGCTACTTACTTTGATAACGATGCAAGATGTTTTTTGGTTTCTGTATCAAAGGCATTTCCAACATCGTCCACTAATTTACCATCGGAATCGATGTTGCCAAAAAGAATTCCGGTCATATCGAAGCCGCCTTGGCTACCGGAACCGTCATCGTCACTATCCGAATCCATTGAAGCACTGAAAAGACGCTGACGCTAAGTGGAAAGCTAAAATTTGATAGTTTTTAGAATGATTTTCAATTGAAATTCATTTGAAATACCTTGAAAAGTAACTTAGCGATAAACTAAATCGGTTTTTATTTTATAATTTTTTGTATTTTTAGGTGAAAACTGAAAAAATCTAAACAAAAATTATATTTTTGTTGATATGATATGAAACCCGAAAATTTTTTTCAGCGGTGTGAATTGTGAATTGAAGGAAATGTCAAATGCTGTCGGGTTTACACAATGAAAACAAACAAAAAGATAGAAAGACTGGTAGCACTATTAAATGTTAATGGAGAGAAAGCACTTTTATTTAATTCTACTGAACTTATTATATTGTCTGAAAAGTAATTATGTTTTTACTTAATGGGTGTTTTTTTTTGGAAGTGTGGGGCGCAAATTTTCTTTACCACAACACGAATTTTGTATTTGATAGATATGTGCAAATAAATAATAATTATCGTAATTTTAGGGTGGGGGAACATTTATTTCTATTTTAAATTAATTTTCAAAGTTTACTATTTTACACAAAACACACGGAAAAATGATTTAATTTGACATTTTTTCCCTGTTTTCTTATTGTAGTGATGCCAAAGTGAAATTTTTGGTTATATCATTGACTTAGTTTTCAAATTATTCATATATTTCAAGATTTTGTTTTTAAACGGAACAAAAAAAAACAATAAAACATTTTGTGTCTTCTAGTATTCAAATGTAAAAGAAAATCAGCATATAACAAACCTCGCACCAATCGTATTTCCTATAGTATTCCCAACCAGGGGGCTGCATACCTCTTTGTATGTATCAGAAGTATATTCATGCTGCGAAAGTAGAAAGTAGCCCCATTTTAATACTCGGCTTATTCATAAAACGCTCATTTAATTGTTAATAAAACGTTCTTTCTGAAAACTTCTTAACAATGAAAGTTCTTGATAAAAGTAAAGGGTGTTTCTTAGACGTGTGTATTTTAAGTGGAAATAAAACGCATATAGTTTAATGTTTGCCTTAAAGTTTTGAAAATGATTTGGCCAAGTAGCCACAGCAGTTACCTTCAATAAATTTCTGCCTAAAGACAAAATTTTCGACCAACTTTTCAAGAAATAATACGACGAATATTCTCTTCCAAAGCGGGAATCATCTTCGACTTCACATAAACCCACAGAAAATTATCCAGCGGTTTAAAATCACTTGATCTTGAAGGCCACGATACATGTTCCCAACGCGAGATAATGAGCTTACACAACTGTTCTTCAATAAGTTGATTGTTTCGTTACGCCGCACGAACTGAAATAATTTACATTAAACCTTGTTCAGTAGTTAGTCTATTCATTGTGAAATGGTGAACCAAATTGAGCATATATCAAGTGACAGCTGTCAGAAATACCAATTCCGAAAAAAGTTATTCCAGATGAACGTTCACACGTTTAAAGAATCATTCGAATGAAATACACTAATACATGCATAATAAAGAAAATATTTATTTGAATGTGGGCGCAGTTACGTGTATCATAGTAGGATACAGAAATTTTTTATGGGTTTATAGCAACTAATCCATTTTCGCAATCAATGTATTAAAGAGAAAACTAGTGAAATTGAAATGTTTGTTTGTGTCAAAAGGCAAACTAAAAAGTTGCTCGAATGGGCGACAGAATGGTTTGTGCATGTGCGCGGACTCTCATATAAGTCTATAGTGCTCAGTTTAGAAACCAAACAGTTTCGAAATTAAAAGTTGCATATGCGCGCCTAGCCTAAGGCAATAGTACCAAGTTGTGTTTTGAAAATATGATACTGACTCATGTCAATCGAAAAATAGCTGTCAGTGTGAAAATAACATTTCATTAAAAATAACACCATTTGATGGCACAGCCTTGTCTTCCTTATTAATCACCCTCTAAACCTCAATAAATCTTCAAATTAAAACCCCAGAACTAAATACTCAAAAATTCAGCTGCCTACCTGATTAAGTGTGCAAGAACATTAAGTGTACGAAGTCTGCCTGGCATCACTGAAACATTCCATCACGTGACGCCATTTTCATTCCAATGGAATCACATGAACATGAAACTGTCATTTGGAAAATTTTTCATCGTCTTGTGTCTTATTGGAAATTGAACACTGTCGTCGTTTGTCATATGATCAAAAAAGAACTCCTTAAAATCTTTGAAAAATGTTGAAGAATTTATTAATTTTCGCCTTTTGCATAATTGCAAGTAAGTTAATTCTTAATTTTATTACAAAAACACATTAACCACTTCCAATTACACATTTCAAAACAATTGAATAAAGTGAAACAATTATTTGAACTATTGATTTTTCTTTATCAGTAGTTTGAGGTTTTTAAATTGCTTGAATCATTTTAATTTCTAATTTATATATTTTTCTTTTATAGTTAATGCCTCTGGGGAACTGAATATCGTTAAGTCCCCCAAGTCTCTAGAATTCAAGGGCAATGAGAAACTGGACAGTGAAAGTTTGGGCGATGTTCTGTCTGCGGCTCTGGGCTTCTGGGTGGATGATTCTCTCAAATGGAGTGGTCTCTTCATCCCTAATCCCTTCGGAACTCCAAAAAACGCCTTGGTAGTGATCGCACGCGACATCGACAGCCTGAATTTGAACTCAAAGACCAAGACCTACCGTCTGATGGGCAGTTCCTCTTTGGAATCAATGAATGCTGTGAGCTCAGACTTTGAGTCATCCAACATTCAGGCTGCCACTTTGGACTTCAATCAGTTGAGCGAAGCTATGCTAACAATGGAATCGTTGTTCGGTGAGACTCATGTGGGCCCCATCAAGGCGACCAACAGTCTGAAGCCTGAATTGCACTCGGAGGACAAGGATTTCCTTACCCAGATTGCTTACATTGAGAAAGCAGCCACCAAGTACTTGAACTCGCCCCAGTCCACGACACTTTTGGTCATCAACATCTCCTTGGAACCCATCTCCAAGGCTCACGGTGAAAAATCGCCAGCTCTGGCTGAGGCCCGCAAATTGATTGCCAATCTGATTGACACTCTTTCCTCGGCTGCCAACTCGGACACCTTGTTTGTTGCTGTCGCCGAGAAGCCCGAGTTAAACCGTGCCAAGCGTGAGACTGTCGAGGGTGAATCGGTAAGTTGATCGACTGGTGCTGATACAGGTAACTTCCTTACTTAAATCTTTCACTATTTACACAGGCCAAGTCCCTTAACCTCGCCACCTACTACAACGAAGATTACCCCGTGATCTTCAACATCATCCTCTGGTTTATGGTGGTCCTTGGGTTCTCCGTACTCGCCATCTGCTACGCCATTGGTTCCATGGATCCCGGCAGGGATTCCATCATCTACAGGATGACTTCCACCAGAATGAAGAAGGACAACTAAGAGCCTCCTCTTGGTTTGTGTTTTCTTTTGCGACTGCTTACAAAGCATTTTGTTCCATAATTTTAAATATCAACAATTTCTAATCAAATTTAAGACACACACCCCCAAACACATCCAACTTACTATAAACCGTTAGCGAAGTATTAAACATTAAATAATTGGGTTTATAAATAAAGTTAAAGTTGTTGTTGGCGCCCAAAAGTTGTATAAATTAATTATATTATTATAAAATCGTTTTTCTTTTCTTAACTTTTCTTTCCCATTTTTATGTTTATTTTTTGTTGTTTTTATTAAAAGAAAAATTATATAATGATGTAAATATTATTTTGTTTTAATTTTTCTTTATTGAGAAGAAAAATTAAAGAATAATAAACATTTAATGTAAGTAAGTGTAAAATGGATTTTGTTTTTCATTTTGCTGTGTTCTTAAATTTGTACGGCTGCAGTTTTTCCTTAAAGCACCTTTTTTTTAATTTTTTACAGCTGTTGAGAATTTTATTTAAATTGCTATCAACAAGATACTTGATGGATATTAACAAATTGAAAGAGTTGGTATAATGAAAATCATCTAAAGACATTCTTGATCGACTGTGAACTTTACTAAATTTTATTATTATTGTGAATGGTTTTTGATAGACATTAGGCATTACGGATAAGAACAAATAGATACACGTCAATTTTCTTACCAACCACAAATCCTTGGTCGAAACGTAAACCTAAAAATTTGTTCGTCCAATTATGGACTGCCCTACTTTTAATGATGTTTCCCTACACATTACTTGTACGGCAAAATATCTTGCACTTGTTCTCGATCGTAAATCAAACTGGAAAGAGAACATCAAAGAAAGAGAGAGAAAAGCCTCAGTTGGCTTCTACAATACCTGCAGCAGAATTTTTGGTAGAAGATGGGGTCCAGGGCTTAAAACATTCTATGGATGTACATACACTACTATTGTAAGACCAATATTAAAATACTTACATATGTTTGGTATCTATCACAATGTCAAGATTGGTACAGCAATGCCGTAAAGAGATTCGTTTCGTCGTAGGGTTTCAGGACAATGTGACATTGACAGTAATGAAAAGGCAGACAAATTGGCCAAAAGCCATCAATGCTCAGTCCAAGCAATATGGTATTAATGATATACAGGCCAATAAAGCAGGTAAATGAACAAATCCACCAAAATTTAATTGAAATAGCAAATAGCAGGCGGGCAGCTCTTAAAACTTGCAGATTTTCTAGGAATCTATGGCCAAATATTTCCAAAGGTAAAACAAAATTTCTTATGCAACTAGGTAGGGCTCAACTGTCCATACTATTAAGTATCCTAACGGGTCACAGCTCATTGGGCACCTACATGAACAGAATGGGTATGGGCTCATCTGATTTATGTAGAGGATGTGAGGACGAGGAGACGAAGGAAGATGCCTTCCACTTTCTATGCGAATGCCCAAGCCTAGCCAAACAAAAAACTGACAACATTATGAAATTACTTTATCGACAACTTACGGGACGTCTCCACCTTGCCACATAGGGATATTTTTAAATTTCCCCAAAAATTTGGTATTTGCAGGAAGATAAACGTAGGCCAAAAACATACTTTTTTGAAAAATATGGTATTCCAAATGAAGATGTAACGCATGTTATAATTATTTAACCGGAAAAGGATCTTCGGAATTTTCATTATTATAGAAAGGGTTATTATAGTTAAAATGAGTTGCTGTAAGTTTTGATTCAGCATAAATTGCAACTACTGCTATTACATATATTTAATTTCCTTCAAGATTTGTGATCACTGAAAATGAATGTGTGTAAATGCAAAACATTCGGGAGCGTCACATGATGCAAACATTTGAAATATTTCTCAAATAAAAACCATGTTGGAAAGTTGTAATCGGCATGGAAAAAACAACTTTCGAATTCTTGGTGATGGATAATATCAAATTTCAATTTACCTAACTACACCATACAGTAACGCTAAAGAGAATTCTTTACAAGCAGCTTTTAACAAAAAGTATGCAAAAGGTCGAAATATTATGGAAAGGGTTTTTGGGGAGTTTTAAAAAATAGATTTCGTTGTCTATTTCAAGCCAGACAACTACACTACACGGCTTCACTGTCCCCATACAAATATATTTAGAAACCATCATACGTCCGGTACTTTAAAAAATAAAAAGAATGGGTTTGTTATATACATATGTAATTGTTCACTGTTGCTAAAAAATAGTTTTATTTTTGTGGTAATTTTTGATTCATGGACGGATGCTTTTTAATTTTGTGAATTAAATTAAATACATGGGACGTACGAGTGATTATCAGTTTGTAATGTGTGAATATGTGAACCACTCTTAGGTGAGGGGCGAATGATAATCGCTAAAAATTATTTTAATTCTGTATCATTGGCAATTTATCTGAATTATTGAAACACACACTTGTGTGGAACAATGCCACTTGCTTGGCACGCTTCAATTTACATTATAAGGACACATAAACACATCTTAATTAATATTGTTAAATTATTAATATGTTATTTATGCACGTACATATGTAGGTACGTTTACAAAGAATTTTACTTCTTATATATTGTAATGTGTATACAGTCTTTATCTCTTTCAATAATAAGGGGCAACATCTTGTGGTAGTAATAGGAGAACTCGCTTCTTTAAGCATCGAGAAACATCTAGTGGCTAATAGGAGAACTCGCTTCTTAAGCATCGAGAAACATCTAGTGGCTTAGAGGGGAACTCATTCAGCGATTACAAGAACCTCGAAAGGGTGGCTTAGAGGGGAACTCATTCAGCGCATACAAGAACCTCGAAAGGGGTAAGCATCTAGTGATAAAGTGGAGAACTTCGTTAAGCATCGAGAACAACCTCGTAGATTCTCGAACCGATTTGAGGTATATAAATAGGCGCTTGGAAGCGAAGCGGTTCATTATGGATTGTGAATTGCTATAAAGAAAAGACTGTGTTTTAAAAGTAATAATTTAAAGTGTTGAATAAAGAATTTTTGTGAGTAATTTAGAAGAAAGTGAATTTGTGTTTTTATTTACGAAGTTTGAATAAGTTTTAACTGTCGGACCAAGCCGAACATTACATTGGTGTCAGAAGTGGGATTAAAACTTATTGAGAATAAAAACAGTGATTGAACTATTTTGTGTAAAGTAGTGAAGTTAAAAAAAAAAAAAAAAAAAATATGAGTAAAGTTTTAAAAGACTTAACTGTCCCTGAGCTAAAGGCCGAACTAAGCAAACGTGGCTTAAGTGGGACAGGCGTAAAAACCGAACTTGTTAAACGGTTGCAGGAATATCTGGAGCAGCAAAATGAAGACCCAAATACGTTTGCTTTCGAATTAGAAGCAAAAGTGGAAGAGGTAAATACAAATGTTGCCTTATCTAACATGATGTCACTTCTGTTAGCCAAATTTGAAGAGAATGAAAAGAATGTCCTGAAAGAACAGCAGAATGTTCTCAAACAACTAGAAGCCCAAAGGAATGATGTTCTCAAACAACTAGAAGCTCAAAGAAGTGACCAAAAGCAAGAACAGCAGAATGTTCTCAAACAACTAGAAGCCCAAAGGAATGATGTTCTCAAACAACTAGAAGCCCAAAGAAGCGACCAAAAGCAAGAACAGCAGAATATTCTAGAGCGTTTCGACGAACAGAGAAACCTTTTAGAAGGCAGGTTTGTGGTCTTTGAAGGAAAAATCAATACTCTCGACGAGCGCGTCGAGCGCGTCGAAAAACAAAATGCACGTATCGAGAAAATGGACGAACGAATCGAAACCATTACAAATGAACTGGAAAAAGTGCGAAAGATGAAAGCTCGAGAACCTTCTGGTGAGTGCTCAAGGAAGAGAGAAGTGAATCCTCCAAGCTTTGACGGGCATATTCCGTGGTCAATCTACAAGAAACAGTTTGAAGCAGCAGCGTTAACAAACGTCTGGGACGATCACGAAAAATACATTGCTCTTACGCTTGCTTTAAGAGGATCTGCTGCTGAACTGCTACAAACCATCCCAGCAGAGAAGAGTGGCGACTTCACAGTTCTGGTAAACGCAATCGAACAGCGGTTTGGGGATAGCCACATGACAGAAGTCTTCCGAGTTCAGCTTAACAATAGGACACAGAAAAGAGGTGAAACTCTGCAGCAGCTTCAGGCAGATATCGAGCGATTGGTTCACCTGGCATATCCAACAGCTGGTAACGAAATAATAAATCAACTTGCTGTTGAAGCCTTTGTGAGAGCTGTGGGCGATATAAATCTCCAAAGGGCTATTCGCACTGCCGGTAAGGGAACATTACCAGAAGCATTGGCTTTCGCTCTGACGATGGAAGCTGCAGAACAAGCTTCCCAAAACGTGCATCGCGTAAGAGAAATAGAAGTCCAAGAATGTTCTTGTCAGAAGGCTACTGTGGAAAGGAGTCAGCGAGACGGACAAGCACGATGCTGGAACTGCAATAAGACTGGGTGTAGAGTGTATGCTTCTCTCTTCATGCATTATTGACTGCACAGTCAGTCGTTGGATAACTTTCTAATAAAGAACATCTCTCTCTATAATAATTGGCATTTTATTATATATTCAAATATATATTTAAATAAGACCTGAACATGGCGCAGCCGAATACGAACAAAAATTTTTAATTTGCATTTTTATTTTTGAGTATGGTCAAAACACGTGCGCAAATCAAAAAAGATAAGAAGGGAAAAATACAAATTAAAAGAGTTGTCGTAATAAGCTCGGATTCAGAATCAGAATTAAGTGACGTCGAGTGCAAGAACATAGAAATCGACGTGAATAATACAGTGGTTTCCTTATCTGAAAGTAATTTTTTAAGTTCTGAAGCAGATTTGAGTGACGTCGAAAAGAAAATCGAATTAAATAAAACAATTGTTTCTCTGCCTGAAAGCAATTTTATGAGCAAAAAAACGAGTGACGAAGGTTATACCGAGCAACACGTGTGGAAAATGGAATTCAAACCACCTGCTCCATTATTAATGGATGGCAACTTATCTGAAAACTTTAAGAAGTTCAAACAAAGGTTTGAAATTTTTATGCTTGCTTCTGAGAGTACTAAAAAAGAAGAACAAGTTAAAGTAGCAATACTGCTTAATGTTGTTGGAGAAGATGCGATTGAAGTTTACAATACGCTGCCAATTAGCAAAAATGAAAAGGCGACGCTAAAAAACATACTTGATGATTTGGAAACATATTGCAACCCGAAAAAAGATGAGGTCTACGAGAGATATAAATTTTATAGCCGCACTCAAAGAGAAGATGAAAGTTTTGATCATTTCTTAACTGATTTAAAACATCTATCAGCATCCTGTGAATTTTCATCAGATGAGTTAAATAAAGCTATTCGCGACCGTATCATATTTGGTATTAAATCTAAAACCTGTCAAGAGAAACTGTTAGGAGTGGGAAACATCAGCTTAGATGAGACAATAAAAAAATGCCGTTTATTCGAGCTGGACAAACACAGACTAGAAGACGTTCAAAACAAAAAAATAGGAGAGTCATCACCAGGGTTCAAACCTCACTTCGATCGAAGCAAATCTACTCCAGTTTTGGGGGAGAAAACAAATCTACTTCGCCACTCCGCTTTTTTCAGATCTGCTCCTTTTTTCCAAACTAAAAAATTGTTAAGCCAAACCAAATGAAATTAAATGACAGCACTGTGTATTCTCCAAACAACTCTGCTCTGACTCTCTGTCTCTGAACGGAATCATAATTTTTCTTACTTAAATATAAGCAACATAGATCAGCAAGATTTAGTTAGCTTTTGGTACTCATTAAAAACAACCACTAATAAAATGGAAGAACTTATGTTCCAAAACTTATCTGACTATATGTTAACTCTAGCCGTTTTACCACACAGCAGCGCGCGCCACAGCTGAGAGAAAGTTTTCCGAAATGAATTTATTGAAAACTAAAATAAGAAATCGTTTGCATGTCAATACAGTTGAAAATTTAATGTTTTCACAATCATTAATAGCATATCGAAAACAAAGTTTTTAACCACCGCTTGAATTGATTAAATTTATAAGAGAATTTAAATTTGTCCAAGGCAAATACATTCTAAAATAAAATCAATAAAAACCAAAAATATTTATAGTATGTATTATGAATAGTTTTTAGTTTCTGAAGTGTAAAACCGTTTGTGATTCATTTTTTGTTTAAAAATATTAATATTTTTGTTAAAAATATAGTTTTTGAAAACTATTTTTTTTGTTTTCAACTCTAATTTCTTATTTAATTTAGTGTATAAGATATTATGTTTAAGGTATTCAAGTCTGAATGAGTGTATGTGATTTTTTTGTTAAAAATACCTATTTATTTCCGTTAAATAAATTTTTGTTAAAAATACAGTTTTCGAAAACTTGAGTTTTTCTTTCATTTTAAAATCTACTTCGGAAATTTTTGATTTACTTCACTTTTGCTGCAAATCTGCTCCGAAATTTTGTTACTGAGGTTCGAACCCTGGTCATCACCAAACGGGAATCTTACAGTGGATGCTGTTACATCAAATTTTAGACAACTAAATACTAACACGAAATTTTCAAAAACTACTAACAATTTAGCTAATCAACAAAATAAAAAGAAAATATTTAATAGATATAACAAAAATAAATTTTCTAATAATTATTCTAATTTGTCTAATCCAAAACAGGCATATAGAGCACATGGTGGAGAGTGTTGTGAACGGTGTTACACAAGTCATGAACAGGGATACTGCCCAGCCAAAGGTAAATTCTGTGCAAAATGTAAAAAAGCAGATCATTTCGCGATTGCATGCAAAACAAAACAAAAGGTGTCTGAAATTTCTTTCAGTGAAACTCCTTTAAATGATTCAGATGAATCAAGTTCAGGTGAGGAAAACTTTTTCGTTTATTCATTAACAACAAATCAAAAAACGTGTTGGAATGAAACAATTAAAATTGAGCATATTCAAGTTCCATTCAAGCTTGATACGGGGGCTGAAGTTAATGTTATTCCGTATAAATATGTTGCTTTACTTAAAAATAAAAAGATTACTATGAGTAAAGGGATTTTGGAACTTTATGGTGGTAAAAAACTTTATCCTCTTGGTTCTGTTACCCTCGATTGCATGCTAAAAAATAAAAGTTATAGTGTTGAATTTTATGTGGTTAAAGAGAACACAGTGCCTCTTTTAGGATTAAAAAGCTGTGTTAGTATGAATCTTATTAAAAGAATAAATTTCGTTCAAAATAGTAAGCAAAATTTGATAGAAAAAAATAAAGACATTTTTACTGGGATTGGTAAATTTCCCATGAAATGTGCACTTCAAGTTGATTCCTCAGTTTTACCAACTACTAAAACCTCAAGAAGAATTCCATCTGCACTACAAAAACCTGTTAAGGATGTTTTAAAAAAATTAGAGTTGCAAGGTATTATAAAAAAGGTAGAGACTCCAAAAAACTGGGTTAGCAATCTGATAATAGTGGAGAAACGAAACAAAGAGATAAGATTGTGCTTAGATCCAAGAGATCTTAATAAAGCTTTAAGGCCTATACATTTTTTAATACCTAAGTTGGAAGATATTAAAGACAAACTTTGTGGTATGAAGTATTTTTCTGTCTTGGACCTAAAAAATGGGTTCTGGCAAGTTGAGCTTAACGAAAACTCAAGTGATTTATGCACTTTTAGTAGCCCATTTGGTTGTTTTAAATTTTGTAGGTTGCCCTTTGGCATTTGCGTCGCACCTGAAATTTTTCAGCGATATACATATCAATATTTTGGCCAACTTGATGGAACATGTGTTTACCTAGATGATTTAATTGTGTTTGGTAGAGATCAACAACAACACGATGAAAACCTAATAAAAGTTTTCGATAAGGCCAGGCATATCGGTGTAAAATTTAATGCTGATAAATTCCAACACAATTTGAGTTCGGTGAAATATTTAGGTCATATTTTTTCTGAAAAGGGTATGAGCCCAGACCCTGATAGGATAGAAGCGATTCTCGCTATGAAACCTCCGTCGAATAAAAAAGAGTTGCAAAGGTTTTTAGGCTTGATAAATTATCTAAGAAGTTTTCTTCCAAATCTTTCAACAATGTCGGAAAATTTGAGAAATTTACTCAAAAAAGATAAAGATTTTGTTTGGCTAGAAACCCATAGTGATACTTTTAATCAAATAAAGAAAACAATTACAAACGTTCCAGTATTAAGACTCTTCAATGACAACAAACCAATAATTTTACAATGTGATGCATCCAAAAGTGGACTTGGGTGTTGCCTTTTACAGTCTGAAGGTCCTGTGAGTTTTGCTTCTAGAGCGCTTACAGACACTGAACAGGGCTATGCCCAAATAGAAAAGGAATTACTTGCGATAACGTTTGCATGTACAAAGTTTCACTTTTATATTTATGGGAGACCGACAATAGTCCAAACTGACCACAAACCTTTGGTCACTATTTGCAAAAAAGACTTAGACAAGGTTTATTGTACGAGGTTGCAGAGAATGAAACTTAAATTAATGAAATACAAACTTGATGTAGTGTATGTCCCTGGAAAATATTTGCATGTAGCAGATCTGCTTTCCCGGTCGTTTTTAGAAGTAACTAAATCAAATAGGGAAGATAATTTCGACGAAGTTATTCATTCTATAAATATAAGCGATAACAGAAAATCTCAGCTTCAAAACGAAACGCAAAAAGACCCCGAATTAAAGAAGCTTAAAACTCTTATTATGAATGGCTGGCCTAAAGATATAAGCAAGGTCGAAAGTGATTTGAAATTTTATTATAGAATAAACAGTGAATTATTTATTGAAGATGACATTATATTTTACATGAACAGAATAGTAGTTCCAAAATCATTGCAGCATGAATACTTGATTATATTGCATGACGGTCATTTAGGAATAAACAAAACAAAATTAAGAGCAAAAGATTTATTATTCTGGAAAAATATGAACATACAAATTGAAAATTTTATTAATAACTGTTCGGTTTGTCAATCATTTAAAATATCTCAAAGAAAGGAACCAATTATTCTTCATGATATCCCAGACACACCGTTCATAAAAATAGGTATAGATATACTGGAATACTCGAATTGCTATTACTTAGTCATCGTTGATTACTTTTCAAAGTGGTTAGAGCTGTTACCAATTAAAAACAAATCGGCAAATGAAATTATAAAAAATCTAAAGAGCACATTTTCTTCTCATGGGATTCCTAAGATTATCATTTCAGATAACAATCCATTTAATTGCTCAGAATGTTTGTCTTTTGCAAATACAATTGGTGCAAAGTTTGTTTTTAGTAGCCCTTATCATCCCAAATCTAACGGTTTAGCTGAAAAGTTTGTTAATATTAGTACTGACTTATTTATACTTTTACTAGAGTATAGGAATACACCGCTTCCTAGTATTGGTTACTCACCTGCACAATTGTTGTGTAACAGAACACTGCGGACAAGAATACCTACACATGATAGAATTTTAAAACCAAAACTTCCAAAAAACCCTCAACTCTGCATATGGAAGTCTAATCAAAAAGCGAAAAAATACTATAATCGAAATGCAAGCAATAAAAAACAATTCAGCCCCGGTAATCATGTTTGGATGCAATCTTTGGATAAAAAATGGCTTCCTGGAATAATAGTTTCAAAATTACCAGAACCAAGATCCTATCTAGTTAAACTTGAAAGAGGAGGAACATATAGAAGAAACTCTAGACATATACGAAAGAGATTTTCTCATCCAACAAAACCTAATGACATTGAAACACCTAACGTTGAAAAACCTAAAACTAAAGTTCACAACACTCGAAGCCATGCTAAAAACAATTATAAAAATAGTGATGGAGTTGATATAACAAAATTATAATTTGAATATATATATGTAAGTAACAAATTAAAAGTAAATTAAAGGTACAAATTAATATCAATAATTTTGTATTTATCATTATAAACAATTTAAATATTATTTCAATTATAATGTCTTACTATAAAGTTATTATTATTTTCATTTCTTTCCTAAAGTTTTGCTAAAACCATTTATGAATTCTTTTAATATTTTGTTTATCTTATCTTTTTTTTTCTTATTGAAATCATTTTTGAATTATATAATTTATTATTACGTATGTTATTTTCATTGAATTAATTGTATACTTGAAGGGGGAGATGTAGAGTGTATGCTTCTCTCTTCATGCATTATTGACTGCACAGTCAGTCGTTGGATAACTTTCTAATAAAGAACATCTCTCTCTATAATAATTGGCATTTTATTATATATTCAAATATATATTTAAATAAGACCTGAACACTGGGCATCTACAGCGACAGTGCAGATTACCACGAAGAAGAACCACATGCCAACACTGTGGAAATAGAAATAATTTAACCGTTCAAAGCAACACCAACAACGTTGCTTCCGAAGTTGTTTCCCACCCGGGAAACGAATAAGAACCAACTTCGAGGGGCAGAAGCTGGTTTCTGGTATCGATGGCCCCAGAAACAACATCCAGGTTTCTCAAACGAAACGTGACAACAAGAGCCTGACCGTGGAAGCAAGTATAAATGGCAACAAATGTGTGGCTACCATTGACACCGGTGCCACGGCGTCCATCGTACGGCAAGACCTCGTTAAGAAGGCATGGCTTCACAACACCAACAGTTATCGTCTAAGGACTGCAACTGGAGAGGCCGCAAAAGTTTATGGTGAGGTACGTCTTAAGATCCGAATGGCAGAGTTGGAATTCTCTCACCTGTTCCTGGTAGCAGATATATGCGATGAGTGCATTGTCGGCGTCGATTTCATGAAAGATCACGGAGTGATATTGGACATCGGGAACCAAGTCCTGAAATATCGAAACATGGAGATTCCGATGATCTATGGGACCAACTCGTATGAGACCTCGTCATCTGTGAAAACTGTCATCAAAGAAGATCTCACTTTGCCTGCTTCTTCAGAGGTATTCGTGTGGACGAAATTAAAGGGCAAGCCTGGCAGCCATCGATACCTCATGGTCGAACCAGCATCTGTAAAGTCCTCCCAAAACGTCACCATTGGGAAGACTCTTGTGAGACCTTTAAAGAACATGGTTCCGGTACGAATACTGAACATCAAGCCGTATGAAGTTAAACTTAGAAAAGGTGAGATTGTCGGACAATGCGAACCTATATCAGCGATAACAAGGATCAACGAAGAAGTCAAGGCAATCCTTGAAGTCCGAAGAGCTGAACTCCATAAAGACGAACATTCTCAAGTCATCTAATCTTGGCCACCAACAACGAAGAACTGCAGAAGGTCTCCTCGAAGAATTTGCAGACATCTTTTCGTCATCGAAAGGGAAATATGGCAGAACGCAGCTGGTGCAACATCGAATCAATACCGGGGATGCAAGGCCGATTCGTCAACCTGCAAGACGCCTTCCACTAGCCAAACAAGGTGAGGTTGAAGAACTGATAACCACCATGAAGGAAGAAGGGCTGATCGAAAACTCTAAAAGCCCTTGGGCGTCTCCAGTGGTCCTGGTAAAGAAGAAAGACGGATCAACCCGCTTTTGCGTGGACTATCGAAGGTTGAATGATGTGACTAAGAAGGATAGCTACCCTCTGCCTAGGATCAGTGATACTCTGGACGCAATGGAAGGAGCACAATGGTTCTCAACTTTGGACTTGAAAAGTGGCTACTGGCAAGTCGAGATCCATCCTGAAGACAAAGAAAAGACAGCATTCTCAACAGGAAATGGATTGTGGCAGTTCAAAGTAATGCCTTTTGGACTTTGCAATGCTCCAGCGACTTTTGAGCGCCTAATGGAATGCGTCCTGCAAGGACTTACATGGAAATCTTGCTTGGTCTATTTGGATGACGTCATAGTATACGGGAAAACATTTGACGAACACTGTACAAATCTGAGAGCCGTGTTTCAAAGACTTCGAGAAGCCCACCTCAAGCTTAACCCAGAAAAGTGTTCACTCTTCAAAACCGAAGTGAAATATCTGGGACATATCATCTCATCCCAAGGAGTAAAGACAGATCCTGATAAGGTTGACACCGTGAAGAATTGGCCAACACCACAGGACAAACACCAACTCCGAAGCTTTCTGGGTCTAGCCACCTACTATAGGCGCTTTGTGAAGGACTTTGCTGGAATTGCCAAGAGTCTCCATCAGCTAACGGAAAAGGGAAAGCAGTTTAAATGGTCAGGTGAGTGCGAGCGCAGCTTTCAAGAGCTCAAGCAACGCTTGTGTAATGCACCAGTGCTGACCTACCCAACTCCAGGAAAACCGTTCATAATTGATGCTGATGCCAGCAACGTCGGGATAGGTGCTGTACTATCGCAGGTGCATAATGGCGAAGAAAAGGTGATTGCCTATTACAGCAAGGTACTCTCGAAGTCGGAAAGAAATTATTGTGTGACCAGAAGAGAACTTCTTGCACTGATTTTGGCAACAAAGCACTTCCATAAGTATCTCTATGGACAGAAGTTTCTTCTCCGAACTGACCATGGAGCACTTAACTGGCTTTTGAATTTCAAGAATCCAGAGGGTCAAGTGGCAAGGTGGATTGAGAGGCTGCAGACGTACGATTACGAAATTCAACATCGGAAGGGGAAGCTTCACTCAAATGCAGATGCACTGTCTCGGAGACCATGCAAGCAAGACTGTAAGCATTGCAGACGACAAGAAGAAAAAGAAGTGATTACTGTCCAACGAACCAGAGCCGATCCCATTGATGGCTGGAGCAACGACGAGTTGAGGAAGGCTCAACAAGAAGACTCAGATATCGAACCCATCCTCGCTTGGAAGGAACACCAGGAAAAACCAGAATGGGCTGATATCTCCGATAGAAGTCCGACTCTAAAGGCCTATTGGGCACAGTGGGACTCGTTTCATGTCCAAGAGGGTGTCCTTCGACGTAAATGGGAATCAGCAGATGGAAAGTCTTATGTCATGCAGCTAGTCTTACCGAGATCGAAGGTTATGGACGTTCTGCGAGAGATGCATGGTGGAGTTTCGGGAGGCCATCTAGGAGTGAACAAGACGCTAGAAAAGGTTCGACAACGATTTTACTGGCTACATGCAAGGGAAGATGTCGAGAAGTGGTGCAGAAAATGTGATACCTGTGCTGCCACCAAAGGCCCGAACAAAAAGAACCAAAGCCAAATGCAGCAGTATAATGTCGGAGCACCCTTCGAAAGGATTGCAGTAGACGTGGCGGGTCCATTTCCGGAAACAAATAATGGAAATCGTTATATTCTGGTCGTCATGGATTACTTCAGCAAGTGGCCTGAAGCATACGCCATACCAAACCAAGAAGCCAAAACAGTCACAGACCAAATTGTCTTCAATTGGGTGAGCAGATTCGGCGTTCCATTAGAACTGCATTCTGACCAGGGAAGGAATTTTGAATCAAAAATATTTCAGGAAGTTTGTGGGCTTCTTGACATCAAGAAGACAAGAACAACACCACTTCATCCACAATCTGATGGCATGGTCGAACGATTCAACCGAACCCTGAAGGAACATCTTTGCAAAGTGGTGGACGACAACCAGCGAGATTGGGATCGACACATTCCACTGTTTTTGATGGCGTATCGAAGTGCAAGACATAGCTCAACTGGTCATACACCGTCTGAGATTTTGATGGGAAGGAACATCAGACTGCCGAGCGAAATAAAATTTGGATGTCCCACGTCGGAGCTGCAAGCCGAGGATGACTACATTGATGACCTCAGAGAAAGACTCCTTCAGATCCACGACAATACCAGGTTGAAAATAAAGATGTTCAGTGACCGAATGAAGACACGCTACGATATACGAGCGACAACAACAGAGTTCCAAGCAGGAGATCGGGTGTGGCTTTACAATCCCCATCGACAAAAAGGATTGTCACCGAAACTTCAACGGGACTGGGAAGGTCCATATACAGTCATTACAAAAATCAACGATGTCGTGTACCGGATACAAAAGGGAGTGAGAGGAAAACCTAAAGTTGTACATCGCGACCGGTTACATCGCTACAGTGGTGATGAGAACGATGGATTTGTTCGGGACGATCAATCCTAAGGAGGGGGCAATGTAATGTGTATACAGTCTTTATCTCTTTCAATAATAAGGGGCAACATCTTGTGGTAGTAATAGGAGAACTCGCTTCTTTAAGCATCGAGAAACATCTAGTGGCTAATAGGAGAACTCGCTTCTTAAGCATCGAGAAACATCTAGTGGCTTAGAGGGGAACTCATTCAGCGATTACAAGAACCTCGAAAGGGTGGCTTAGAGGGGAACTCATTCAGCGCATACAAGAACCTCGAAAGGGGTAAGCATCTAGTGATAAAGTGGAGAACTTCGTTAAGCATCGAGAACAACCTCGTAGATTCTCGAACCGATTTGAGGTATATAAATAGGCGCTTGGAAGCGAAGCGGTTCATTATGGATTGTGAATTGCTATAAAGAAAAGACTGTGTTTTAAAAGTAATAATTTAAAGTGTTGAATAAAGAATTTTTGTGAGTAATTTAGAAGAAAGTGAATTTGTGTTTTTATTTACGAAGTTTGAATAAGTTTTAACTGTCGGACCAAGCCGAACATTACAATATTATCAATCATCAGCATCCTTAATGTCGGAAACATGTTATGGAAAACTTATCTAAGATTTCAGACGCCTCTAAATTGGGCAGGTTCAGACAACATAAGGGTACTGCCTCTTGCGAGGAATTGACAAATTCTCCAAGAGTAATTCTTGTCATGAAAAGTGCTTTCTCAAATTAGCCGTTCGGATTCGGCATATAAACTGTAGGTCCCTTCCATCTCTGACAACATTACTCGCACACAGGAATGGTTGAGAGTTGTAAGTCACTAGGCCCTGGTTCTTCATGGACTGTTGCGCCACCTAATTTATTTTTTATTTAGACAACATAAGGGACTTCATTCTTTGAACGTAAATTTTGACCAAGGCAACTAGATAGTTTTTCAAGTGTCATGAAATTAAAATTCAGAACTTTACTTCACAAACTTCTACTTCAAGTTCATAGTACAAAAATTACCAAAATCGTTATTTTCTACAAAACACTCCTCAGGCAAGCTACAAGTCTATCATGATTTGTATTTTGTATTGTTAAGAAATATTAGTTATTTCTTTTCCAAATTGAAAGGGAACCCTTTTACAGAAAGCACTAAATGAAGTTGTGCAGAAAATAAATAAATCATTGAGTAATAAAGGTCAGCTTTTAGTTGAATTAAAAAACATGATCAATTGTCATTTTGACATTAGTTGACTTGACTTGATAGTAAGGGAGATTTTTCTTGCCGAACTTTCTAGTCAACTTTCCAATAAAGTTGCCTTAATTGGAAGGAAATTTTTTGGCAGCTGGCCAATCAGATGCAAGAAACTTGCCTTACTTTCAAGTCCCTTATGTCGGCTGAACCTGCCCATTGTATAACACATCGACTTCTTCACCAATTGATTGATCAGCTGTGAATTTAAGGTATTGTACTGGAGCTCGAGATAAGCAATCGACATTCTGAATCCGGATAGAAATGAAGCGTATCTGAGAAGTCGAGCTGAAGTCATCTGAGGCAATGCTGGCTATAATTTTGTTCGGAAGCTATCGGTTTTTCAATTCCATTTAAAGTATGACTCAATACGGCAGCTAATCCATGAGGACTGGCATCAGTTGTTAGAACGACAGGCAAGGTAGGATCAAAAGGCATGAGGACTCGGTCGCTGCATAGTTCGGCTTTAAGTTTGATGAACGCTGACTAGCATTTTGAAGACCAGTACCATTTTTGTCCTTTTTGGATAAGACAGCGCAAAGGATGTGACATATGTAGTTGAGAAATCTGGGATAAATCGAGAGTAATATGTAACAAGGCCAAGAAACTTTTTTATATCATCAGGATTCGAAGGAGAATTCATATCTTGTATGGCACGTACTTTTTCTGGAGATTTACTTATTTTGTTGAATTCAATTACATGTCTCAAATAACTTATCTTTTGTTGTAAGAATGAACATTTTTTCATATTGATATGGAGGTCGTATTTAGTGAGTTTGTGTAGACATGCAACAAGGTTTTGAAGACATTCGTTTCGTGGTGGACCGTGGACAATTATGTCATCGAAATAAGCTTCAACTCCTTGAAGTCCTTTGAGAATTCGACATAGTATTCCATTGAAATCTGAAGGTGCGGTCTTGATTCCAAAACTAAGACGGTTCATGCGGTAAGTGCCTCGATGTGTTGATATGGTTTGAATTTTTCTACTTTCTTCGTCGACTTCCAAATGTAGGTACATATCTAAGCTTTGTACAGGTCTAACTTGCAAAAATATTGAGAGTTCCCTAGGCTGTGTAGAACGTCATCAATTCGTCGAATCGGATGGTTAGCTTGTACTAGTCGTTCATTAACGCCACACTTGTAGTCCACATAGAGACGTACTCCACCATCAGGTTTCGGTATCACCACCAGAGGAGATCCCCAGTCACTTGCAGAAACTAACGTAATAATTCCATCTTCAAGTGAATTAAGTTCTTTGTCGACACGTTCTCGTAGAGCATAGGGCACGTTTCTTTCTCTATTAAAAATTGGTTTGGCACCATCTCTGAGTTGAAGAGAAACTTGAAAATCTGGAACACAACCGACTTTTTCTTCAAATATTGCAGAAAATGGTTTGAGAATGTCATCGATTGAGTTGTTTAGTTGAATTTGAAACACGGTTGACGGGCTTAACATATTTGGATCAATTGCTTTGAGTTCGATACCTAGACCTCTAATCCATTGTCTTCCTAGAAGAGCATCATGACCATCTGGAACAATATGTAACTCACCAATCATCTCTTTTGCATCATTACTTCGTTACTCTTGACTCTGGTCGCACAATCAAACTACTTTGTAAATACATAATTGTTTTATATTCGATTCTCTACTTCTTTGATATTATTCAATTTTTCATTAATTATTATTATTCGACTTTTTGATTTCATTAAATAAACATCTTATAGTTTAGTTGTTCAATAGTTCTTTGTTTTCTTTTAAATATACAATACATCCTTAGGTGTTCCTCAGGGTAGCCATTTCGGCGCAATCCTATTTATACTTGCCATCAATGACGTTAGAAGTATCATTGCAAAAGCGAATTCTACACCTGGTCTTATCAAACGTTGGTCTAAGAAATTAAACGATCCATACGTAACGAAGTCCTTAAGTCAGGCCCATCCTTGAATTTGCTAGAAAGATTTGGTCACCTTTCCACATTACTCACTCACACAGAATTGAAACAGTACAACGGAGATTTCTTCGTTTTGCCTTGTGTAATTTGCCATGGTCTGATCTCTTAATCCTAACCCCTTATGAAGACTGTATATCTCGACGATTCAAGGTCCCTAGAGTCTAAATAAAAGATTTTTGGAGAGATGTCTGTGCTAACGTATGTACGTACGTTCGTACTTCAGTACTTCCGTACGTTTAGAAAGCTTTTTTCGTCGTCCATATCTTAAGAACCAGAAGAGCTATCGACATCTAATAATTATTGTTATACAGATAATAATGCAGAAAGATGCAAAAAGGACGCTCACAAAAATTTAGTGTCTTTTTTTCCTTAGCAATTTAAAAAATGTGAACATTTTGGTTAACCCAAAATATCTCACGAACCAATAATGCTAGATATATATGAGTGTGACGTGATACTAATAATAATAAAATTTACAAAAAAAACTCAACTAACGGTTTTTTTTTAATCAAAAGAACTTAAAAAAAAAGAATAATTGTTACATCGAATATTTTACGAACAAAAAATTATTTTATCTCCAAAATAATTTTTTGCAACGAAATATAACGTTTTTGACGTTCTGTTCAAATTTTGAGAAAAATCGAATTGAAAGCTTTCTTACAAGAAATAAAAATATAAAAAAAAATTTCTAAAAGTTGGTGAAAATTGATTTTCGACTTGAATATAAAAATCAAAGATATTGGGTTCTAACCAATTTCACAGTACTCTCAGCTTTTCATATTCGTTTTTAGATTCTAATCCTTCTTCTTCGGATGTGGACTACCAACGGCAGCGTATGATAAGCTCATTAAATTCTGATCTTGAGAGCATTGTCACATGGGGAATCAAAAACCGTGTAGAATTTAATGCTTCCAAAACTCAATGCTGTCTATTGTCACAAAAGCGTAACTCTCCCCCCCAATGCCACTATCCATGGACTGAACAGCTTTCAGTTCTAGGTATGTGCATCAGAAACCATCTCTTGTGGAATGATCAAATATGTAAATATGAAGCAAAAACGCTGCTATATGTTAAGGTTTTCCCCGTCGATGTAAGAAGTTTTTAACCCCTTCTGATCTGGGCATCTGGCTATAATTTATAAAGCCTATATTCGTCCAAAACTCAAGTACAATTCCCATATCTGTTTGGTGCTCCAATAACCCACTTGAGTCTCTTGGACAGAATTTAAAAAAGAGCTCTAAAAATGATAGGTAACCGTTGTTTAAATGAATCTTTTGTATCTCTTGAGCAAAGTCGTAAGGTTTCATGTATGTCATTATTTTATCGCTATTTTCATAAACAATGCTCTAGCCAGTTGCATTCCTCCCCTCAAACAATTCTTTTTTTAGTTGCACTACACCAATGTGGTATCGGTATCTCCTTTCAAATCCTATCCTCCCTTCCTAATTGCTCTCACTGTAACCCTCATAAGGGTATTCATATCCCCTTGGGTGTGCGCACAATATATAAAAAAAAAGCTGCAAATTTCTGTTTCTTTGCATTAAGCAGTTTGCAAATATCAGTTGGAAAAGACTCTTTTAGAGTTTTTACTGAAAATTCATTTTAAATGCTTTTTTCGTTCCCTCAAATATTTAGGAAGTAGAAACTGCAACTTCTCACGAGTCTACTATTGTTCTTCAACTATTTTCTTTTGTGCAATGCAAATCTTACTTACTTACTTAAGGTGGCGCTCCAGTCCTGTGTGAACTAGGGCCTTACCCAACAAACTTCTCCATCTAGCTTTTGAAAGATAGTGCCTCTAGTGTTGACGTGTGAGCTCTGCACTATTCTTTCAAGTACGATGTTAGAAAAATCGCATGACAGCGCATCACCTTGTCTAAAACCTTTTTTGACATCCAATCTTCATGGAACAGCGTGAATTCTCCATGGTTATCCCGCACAAACGGACGAGTGAGATGGTGGGTGTCGATTTGGTGTTCTTGGGTTTTTTCCAGGATCTGCCGTAATGTGAATATTTGATCGACTGTGGACTTTCCTGGTCTAAAAGTAAAACCACACTGATAAAGACCTATAAGGTTGTTGACGATGGGCTTTAGACGTTCACATATTACGGCAGAGAAGATTTTGTAAGCGATGTTAAGTAGACTGATTCCTCTATAGTTGGTGCAGTTTAGAGGGTCTCCTTTTTTTCCTTCTAAGAAGTCGGTGTTCCTCTCGCCTCTTCTGCTGATAGAGCTCATGAGCAGCTCTCGTCCTTTTATGCAGCACCGGTTTGCGTACCTGTTGTTTGGCTGCATTTTTTGTTTGCCGACATTCCTCATCAAACCAGGCAGGGGTTCCTTGTTGGTGGTTACTTGAAACCCAGCACCCCAGTGGCGGCTTATCTGATTGCATCTTGGCAATGTTGCCACTGGTTTTCTATACATTGTGTTGGCGGCAGAGAACTTCGAGAGAGGTTACTTGTAACTCGGTAGGAGAAGGATTTGACGATCTTTTGCGATTGTAGCCGTTCGACGTTGTACCTTCTCCCAGCATCTCCCTGTTTTGCCTTGGGTCTGGAAACCCGAAGTGCTACCTTGGCTACAACGAGGTAGTGGTCCGAGTCGATGTTAGCTTCTCGGAAAGTTCGGACATCCATGATGCTGGAAGCGTGTCTAGCGTCGATCGCAATATGGTCAATCGGTTGATGGTAGATTGATCTGGAGAACTCCAAGTTCCTTTGTGGATGTTGAGGTGTGGAAAACGCGTACTGGCTACCATGACGTTTCGCCCCGCAGCAAAATCTATGAGCCTGAATATGTGGTCGGAAGTGTTGTCGTGCAGGCTGTTTTTCCCGATTATTCCACCAAAGATGTCTTTCCTATCTTGGCATTAAAATCGCCCAGGACAATTTAAATATCGTAGCTAGGACACTGATCATATGTTTTGTCTAAGAGCTCGAAGAACATATCTTTGGTGTGTCATCCTTCTCTTCCGTGGGAGCGTGCGCGCATATCAGGCTAATGTTGCCGAATTTAGCCTTGATGTGGATGGTCATGAGGCGCTCGTTGATGCACCTGTAGCTCAAGACTTGTTACCTAAGTCTGGCTCTTATGACAAAGCCGCATCCAAATAACCGCTGTTGTTTTCTCGGTAGCAGTCACCATAGTAAATATCGATGTTTTTCATCCTCTTTTTGCCCGGCCCATCCCATCGTATTTCCTGGATGGCGGTGACGTCTGCTTCATAGCAGTCTAAGGCCTCCGCTAATTCTTCCGCTGCACGAGGTCTGTTAAGGGACCTAACATTCCACGTGCATATCCAAAGTTCGTTGTCCTTAATTCGTTTGCGTGGGTTGTCAACAGTAAATCCGTCCGTATATGAAGCTTGTTGGTGCTTCGCAACTAGGATAATTTTACGTGGTCAGGAAGTCACCCCGACGGCACAACCCCCAAAGTGGAGGGCCAGATCCCTAGTA
The DNA here is from genome assembly GCA_951509635.1 of Eupeodes luniger. NCBI lineage: Eukaryota > Metazoa > Arthropoda > Insecta > Diptera > Syrphidae > Eupeodes > Eupeodes luniger. Next base: position 230,827,489 of record OX608073.1, on the reverse strand, counting down.
TAACTCCAAAGACGGGGAGCCGGATAAAACCGCTCCTTATAGGCCTGGGCTCCGAATAAGTCGTAGAAGCCCTATAAGGTGTTCACTAAGTAGTTCAACCTTACTGGAACTGTAGACGCCACCGTTGATTCCATCTCGGGAATTCCTCCGCTGCCGTCTGAATAAGGAGAGGTGCCTTAGTGGAAACACCTCTCCCCCCCTCTCTCGTTTGCTACCCCCAACAACTTTCCACTGGGGTTGGAACCCAATCTCCAGTTGAGGTACTAGGCACCCGATGTTCACCACGGGGAGATGAGATTAGGAGTTGATAGACAGAGGTGGGTTTTGAGAAAAACCTGTGGACGCTTGTGTCCTCTTGAATGCACATGTCTACCATTTGAACATCGTGGAATGCAAATCACTGGAATGCAAATCACTCCAACTTAAAATCAGAAAAATCGAAATGTACACTAGAATCGAGTTCAATTTTATTTCGAGTTAACGCAGAGCCCAGCTGATACATAATTCTGGCTTATCTTATTCTTATTTCTATTTTAATATAAACAAAATTGTGGATATAATTATGCATAAAAGAATACTATTATAATCCATTTATCTTGGATAATAAATTTATTTGTCCAACTACTGTCATCTTTTACAACCGCAATAAGGAGAAAAGTTATTTTCTTAAAAGGAACAATTAGATTTCTTTTTTGACAATCTTTAATATTATATCTTAAGTATCTGCATCTGAAATCTAAATATGAAAAACTACTTCTAACGTTTACTCACCACTGACTCTATAGACATTGCTGTTGTTATAAATCTAGAAAATATGGAATTACTCTGATGGCTGTCCTTGTCCGTTTCAGTGATTGTCGTTGTTGCGGGGGCTTGATTTCCTTGAGTACGTTTCTTATGCAAATCATTTTAATTTACTTATGTGTTATCATTTTATTTAACTTCTTCTTCATTATTGTTTAGTGGATTATTCTCTTTTTTTCTGTCCGTTTGAGTTTTATCGCTTTTCTTTTCGCTTTTATATTACAGTTTTGAAAAATGTATGCTGCATATTGCTTCTCGTTTCCATCCTAGTTTATAGTTCTGCCTAGATGACAATACAATAATACAGCGATTAAACAAGGATTTATAAGTTCTTATGACTATAAAATAACATCAAATTAGAATTAGGTATTTGCAATGTGTTGCAGGAACTTGCTTAACATAAACACCCTGGCAAAGGACATGGTTCTGTGTCTAAAATAGAAGCTTAGAAAATTAGGTAAAGAATGAGGTTGAATCTACTGCATTTGAGCAGCAGCGCGCCTATTTAATCTTCTTAAAGTCTATAACAAGGTGGTAAGCTAAAATGTATGTATGTACTAGCCTAGATATTTTTCCATATATGACTGCTTTTTAATTGTTGATTTGTCTGTAATGATGTCGTCAATTTCAAAATGCTGAAAATGTTGATTTTACATACTTGTAGTATTCAATCGACTTTTACGTTCACTTAGACAATTTTCAAAGCTGTGCCGATTGACATGACATTGATAAGACTGAATCGTGCTCGGGAGCAGTCTAAATTTGAGAAGACAGAAAACAGAGCTGGTTAAGCAATCCACATTCTTGACGTGCTGCTGAAAAAAGAACACCTATACTTGAAATAACGTCGGAAATTGAGCTAAAAAGACAAACTAATGGACAATCCTAGAAGTTGTATTACTACGGAAGAATTGTCTGAGGTGTGAAATGCAACTAAAAATATTGATAGAGGTTATAGTTCTATCTATTATCATTTTCAAATATTTTTTTTTTGTGAAATCTGTCCAAAAGACTTAAGCTTTTTAAAGGTCCAAATTATGAGAGTTGTACTCAACTTTTAGAGAATGAAGGTCTTGTAAATTACAATCAAATCAAAAGATGCGAACAATTTTTTGAATCGTCAAAGAAATTCTAAATATACTTATATTTTACCACGTATAATATGTGATTCAGGCACGCAAGGCGGTGCTGTATAGCACTCCTTGAGCAAAAGAGGAGAGAGGAACACCGACTTCTCAGAAGGAAAAAGAGTGAAAATCAGAAACGTGCAAAAAAAGCAAAAAGCGAAAGTTTTATGAACTCGAACTGAAGGCTGCAAAGACGTAAATGGAAACATGATAGTAGAATCGGACCAAATTCTGCTGTCAGGCAGGATGATCCATTCAACATATACGACGAAAGCCAACAATCTCTCCTTCCCGACTTGGACGACGTGAAGATTGCCATATCACAGCTGAAATCTAACAAAGCCTCAGGAGCTTATGGCTTGAATGCCGAGCTCTTCAAAGCAGCTGGAGATAATTTGGTTAGGAGCATGCACCAACTTATCTGTAAAATATGGTCGGAAGAAAGCATGCCCGATGAATTTAATCTCAGTATTGTTTGATCGATTCTGAAAAAAGGAGACCCTCTAAACTGCACCAACAATAGAGGAATTAATCTACTTAACATCACTTACATTATATTCTCTGCCGTAATATGTGAACATCTAAAGCCCATCATGAACAACCTGATTAGTGTGGTTTTAGACCAGGAAAGTCCACAGTCTATCAAATATTCACATTACGGAAGATCCTGGAAAAAACAAAAGAACATCAAATTGACACCCACCATCTTTTCATCGATTTCAAGGCCGCATATGACAGTATCTACAGAGACGAGCTGTATAGGGCCATGTATAGTTTTGGCATCTCAGCCAAACTCGTCCGTTTGTGCAGGATGACCATAGAGAATTCGAGCTGTTTTATAAAGGTTTGGAGCAACTTAACTAAATCTTTCGATACCAAAAAAGGCTTTAGACAAGGTGATGCAATGTCATGCGATTTCTTTAACATCGTCCTTGAAAGAATAGTTCAGAGCTTCCACGTTAACACTAGAGGCACTATCTTTCAAAAGTCTGCCCTATTACTAGCATATGCTGATGACATTGACATAATCGGAAGAATTCACCGTGATGTCAATGGGGCTTTTGTGAGGCAGAGGAAGCAAACATGGGTTTCACGGTTAAAGAGGGCAAAACAAAGTAAATGCTGTCATCAAGAAAAAACCAAGGTCAAAACGTCACCATCGACAGACGTAACTTTGATGTAGTTAAGGACTTTACCTAGGCTCCACTATGAACACAGAAAACAACACTAGCGCTGTAGATTTGTCTCCTCGACGTAAGTGCTGCTCATGGAATACAGCATAATGGTGATGGGTTACAAATTGACGACAGAAGGCAGGATTTGAAACAATAAAGTTTACACGGTTGATATTTAAATAGAGCCCTTAGGAACACCAGCATTAATTTTGTGCGACTTGAAACTATCTAATACAACTTCTATTGAACGGCTAAAAAGGCGACATTCTTCGATACCAAAAGCACTCATTTTCGATAAAAAAAACTTGATGCTAATTTCTATCAAATGCTTTTGCAAATTGCAATATCAAGGATTAGGGGATCCCTAATATTCAGTGATGGCGTGAGCGTTTTCATAATCCGTACCGAAGAATGAAAGGCTGGGGCGTAAACCAGCCGATAACGAGCTGTTTCGGACGCTTTAGCATGGTTCGTCTTATTTTCTTGCCTTACCCCAGCAATCGGCTTGCCGGGACTGATATTTATTTTCCGACAAACTCGTTGGACCTTCATTTATTTTTGTTTGCCCCCATGGACGTTACTGATAAGACTAACTTCCGATCATCCGCTGACTTTAAGGATGAACTTTTGGCTTCCAGCCAGGAGACCGTAACGGGGAGTATTCATAGCACTGGAACTTCCTATGCTGTGATGTTTCCCATACCCTCAGGGAGCACTGCGAGTACAAGAAATAAGACTCCCGTGCTTCCTAAACTGACCAACTAAACCAAATTCTCGGGTAGTAAAGCCAGTCGTAGCAGAGCTACTTGGGGAAATAAAAATGCATCTGGTATCCTTCTCAGGAACCAGTTTAACAAAATTGACAAAAATGAGGCTGTCGGAACAATTCATGAGAAGGACGCTCAGGACAAAATAAAGTACCAAACGGTTATTGACGAGTACAATAACCTTTTGGCTACTCAAGAAAAGGCCATTAAGCGCAACAGATCTCAGATAGAGGCCCTTCCAGCTAAGCAAAAGGTATTGTGTGGATCTCCCAGAGCAGCGTAATCGCATACTCTAAGTGAGGTTGTCAGAGATGACCACCGAGTATGGATTGTGGATGAGCTCTCCACTACCAGCAAAGGTCTACTGGCGGTGTCATCGAGGGCAAGCTCTCTGAGATGGTTTTTACTTTTACCTTGTCCAAAGACAGCTTAAGGCTCTCATTTTGTTGCCCCTCATGGGCCATTAAGCCAAGCGGACAGGGGCTGATCCGCGGTCTTCAGAGGTTAAATCCACTGGTTCCAATGCATGACTGGGTTGTCATTAAGGCAGAAGAGCCGCAGAAGACCAGTGTCTCTTAAATTCTGAGGATAAGCGAATCGATTCACGAATCACTTACTCACTTCAGGGTAGAAGTTTATATTCAAGAACGGATAATTTCTATGGTAAGTGATAGAAGGATTCAAGCTTCCTAAGGTAACACAATCTCTTCAAAGCCCCAGGGCGGTGTTCTCTTCCCGCTCTTATGAATTTTAGTCATGAATAAAATCCTCATACGGAGATTTTTCTGAAGAAAGTTAACAGCTGGACCACTAGCAGTGGACTACGTGTTAATCAGAACTGAACTGATGCTCTTTACGACCAAAACTAAAATAACTGCCTTCACCATTCCCCGACTGAAAGGTCAAATCCTGTCTTTACCAATATAAGAGTTTTTGGAAATTTAATTTTTCTAAGTTTCTCTAAATTTGCTTAATAAGAGTTCAATTTAAGTTTTTAATTAAATTCAAAGTAAAAAAGTCAAATTATAATTGCTTTATTGATAGACTAAATTGTGGAAACAGACACTTTTCCATCACCGCCAAATCAAGATTCATTATGGTTTTTCTTTTCGGGCTCCATAATACCTTCAATTATAACGAAAAATAACAACAACGAAATGTTAAGACAAAGAAGATGAAAGTTAAAACAGGAAACTTTATTTGGTTTGGTCCTTTTTTTTTTTTTTGCTGTAGCTTCCTTCCTTCCATTCAAAACCCTCTCCTGGGTTACAATAACTCACATTGTAGTACCCAAAGCACTATATTATAGCCTATATCTAACTTATAGAGTAAAACTATAGGTACAAGAAAAGCTGAATAAGCTTAGGAGAAGGAAAAGTCTTTGCGTTAGGAAGGAAGAGCATCAGCAACCATCCTTCTGCATTGTGCGAATTTCCTAAGACAATGAAAAATTATCCATTATTTCTTGTGTTCAAGTTTTCGAAGAATGGTCCTTTTCTTCTTTGTTGTTTGATTGATTCCAAAGAAAATGCACGTGGAAATTTTGTAAATTAAAGTTCTTTTTTGAAAAATAAAAACAACAACAGCAACAACAACAACAATAGCTATTCTAAAACAGAATGAAGGTATAATAAAGTAAAAGTCGGTTCTTAATCTTGCGTTACACCATTATTTAGATTAAGTTTCTTAGGTTGTTTCAGTTAACTACATTTTAATATAAAATTGTTGTTTTAAAGAAGACACACAATTTGGGTACAAAATTACACTAATGGATTAGAGATTGTTGGAAAAATTAAATTGTCTTATTTTTTGGTTTATTTTATAATGCTATTATTGGTAATGGTATCTTTTAAAGAGTATATTTTTTTAGCCATTTAAGTTTTAAAAGCAGGAAATAAATTTAGACTTGACTATTTTAGTAGTTTAATAATTAAGAAGATATTTTTTTCTGAAATACATAGATTTATCTTTAAAGTGTCAAAAAATATTATAGAATCAAGATTTAAAAATCTCCCCCATTCACCTTCTATGCATACGAGACCGTAGATCACGCTAAAAACAGGACGGGGATGATGAAGGTCATATATGGCGACACTTTGGTCACTCTATAGAGGGCTTTACTAATAAATTGCTTTCTTAGCCTAAAGAAACAGCGTACGCAAGAGTAATTCTTT